>CM069596.1:21345000-22545000 GCA_035771175.1 Paratinospora sagittata
GATCTATTATTGGCACAACATGTTAGTATGTTTGTAGGCATGATTAGCTTACTCACACGAGTAATTACCTCTGGCGCTTCATGTAGAGCGAGCAAAGATGAGACATTTGACTGATGTTGCTTTGAATAGCAATAAGTCATTTTTTGATGATATGTCACCTTAATTGAAGTTAAGATGAGGTCAATTTTTTAGACCGATAATGGATTAACGCACTATCCATTAAGCCTGACGTTTGGAACCGGAAAAGAGGTCCTTTAATTGGCACATTAAACTGGATATGCGAGCTCTTAGGAACTCGAGTTAGGTGCATAGATGCGACTAGACTAGAAATTCGTACAGTATTTTTTTAGTTGAACATACGCTCTAATGAGTAGAATAACTCCACTATAGCATGTAATTTTGTATTACATGTGTAAGTCGACCACTCTGAAAGTGAGAGAAATATCCCTGCTTCCTCACTGTGTCAGTTCGAAGAAGTCCATATCTAGATGTGACTGAAAGAATGCCCTTCGTTACTTTTGACTACACCATGACGTAATGGAAAACCCCGTACTTTTAATCAATATATTTGGTTAAACAATATAATACACGTATAAGTACCTTTAAAGTCATGTGTACATGTTAAAAATGAACTTGAAAATGTCAAAAGTGTATGTCTCATGTGGATTGAGTGTAAAGAAGAAGAAAAAGAGGAATGAAGTAAGAAAAAATAAAATAAAAATAAATTACTGTTCATTTGCAATTACTGTTCACGGAACAATACTCGTATGGAATAAACCAAAAAAAAAGACAAAAAAATGAACGAAGTTGCTCGAGAGAAAGAAAGAAGAGAAAGAGAAAGAGAAAGGAAAGAAGGAAGAAGGAGAAACGACGAATTCGCGGCCAAATCAGATGTGTCGGTAAGCTATTTTTGCTATTTTTTGTCGTGAAATTGATTTTTAACTAGTGTATGATGATTCTAGCGGAGTAATTTTAGCTATGAGAGTCGTTTTACGATGTTTTTGAAATTGGAGTTTGACCCAACTTGAATGAAAAGTTGTTCGAAAAATTGAAAAACACTCCCTAGACTATAGAAGCCCCAAATATGTGGTTAGATTTCATTTATGTGTTTATTTAGAATTTTTATGGTTATTGGAAGTTAGATGTGATATTTGAGACATTTCGAATCATATTAAAACCCGATGAAACTGTAGTTTAAGGCTATAGAATGGTAGAATGAACTGTTGTGAGTCCATCGATGCTAATTTCATGATTTTTGGAGACCGTTTGACAGTTTTTGTAACAATTTACATGTTAACAATGAACAGTGATGTGAACAACATTGTGAATAGTACTGTGATTATATCCAGTGAATAAAATTCCTGTGGTGAGCTGGTATATTGGAGTATTATCTGATGAATTATTAAAATTGCTACCTGGACAGGAGATTGATAGCATATAAAACTGATGCCAAGCACCTGAGAAATTGTGAGGATTTAAGGTGTAGGTAAATGTGTTAATGAGCAAAAGATTTATTATCCTTGATATGTCACCTTGGAGAGCATTTGCGATAATATGGAAAGAAGGTATAGTAAAATATGTTTAAGTATGAATTACTGTTAACTGAGCAAGGTAACAATAAATAATGAATATCCTTTACTATGGATAGATGGTCGAATTCGATTAACTAAATGGAGCCAAATCTTTAAGATCATTTTGAGATCTAGGCACCATCAGTTAAGAATTCGAGAAAAGGATGTAATGCAAACTATTTTAAGACAAGATACGGATATTATGAAATTTTGGTAACCTTGATTAATGTGTCAATCACGTTTATAGGATTGATGCAGTGGGTATATGAACCATATCTTGATTATTACATAGTCTTCGATGATGATATATGCAATTGTCCCAAGAAATGAGAGGAGCATGAATAGCACCTCAAAATTATCTTGTAGTCACTAAGAGAGCACTGATTGAGTGCCAAGCTCGGTGAATATGAGTTTTGAATATAATTAAGATGAGAATTTTTGGATCACATGACTAATTTAAATAGTATCCTTAAGGATGCTGGGAAGGTCAAAGTAATCATGGAACTATTAAAACTGATGTCAATGATGGAAATCAGAAGTTCTCCGGTATTAGTTGTATGTTATAGAAAGTGCGTGGATAAATCCTTGAAGCTATCTGTTCCACTCACGAAACTAAACCAGATGAATGCTATATAATGTGTGGACCGTTGTGCATGGAAAAGCTCTCACAATATTAAATGTTATTACTATTTCCAGAACCTGGAAGTAATTGTGATTGATGAATATCACGTCTAGATCTAGGTTGTGCATTGATACAAAAGGATAGGTTAATTACTTGTGTCTCCAGATATTTGGTAGTGCACGAGAATAACCATCCTGAGAGTGAATAAAAATTAGTTGGTAGTTATTTTGAATTGATGAGAGCATTGCCTCTATAATAAAAAGGTCACACTATGTTCAGATTTTAAGAGTCTGAAGTAATTATTTGAATGGAAAGAAACAAAATATGAGATAATAAATGTGGAAAGAATTCCCGAAGGATTTGATTTTATATTGAATTATTATCCTGGGAAAGGCCAATATGTTGCTGAGGCATTGAGCAGGAAGCAGGTTGAAATTGGAGTAGTAACTATTAGTTAGCCGTAAATGGTGATTGTTTGTGAGTGAGAGTTATAGTTATGAGTGTACTCTCTATTACTCCATGTGTTGATATTTGTGCTCGGATGCATGTTCAGCTGATTGATACTCATATTTAGATAGTAAAATTTATGATGAGACGAGTATGATATTAGTATGAAAGATTATGGACTTGGTAATATGGATTGTGTTAAATAAAGATGGGATTCAAATGGTATCTTATGGGTTATGGGTAGATATGATACCATCTGGATGACCATTGATGGACTGATAAGTCTATGTATTCTTCCAATGAACACTAGAATTCTATTGATAGACTGAGCAAATTGTATATGTGTGAGATTGGGAGATGTTATGGGAGTACTCAGATATTTGTCATGTCGGATTAAGATCCGAAGATTTTGTCGAGATCTGATATATGATGCAGACTCGATTTGGTACTCATCTCCTTCTCAGTGTGATATTTTATTCTCAGACAGGCTGACAGACTGAGAGAGTAACTTTGATGCTTACGAGCATGCTCGGGTCTAGCATACTTGAATTTTGGTGGAAGTTGGAAAGAATATTATATGTGTGTAAACTTATGTGTATAAATAGCTATTATAATAGCATCATGATGGCACTCTAAAGGTTTGATAGTAAGCCTTATAGATCTCCAACTTGTTGATTTGAAAGTATGGAGTTATTGTTATTGGTGCCAGAGGATATTATTAAATACACAGGGTTGGTATATAGGCCTTGAAATGTATTGTGGCTGACTCAGTTTTGTTAAGGGTCTTACCACAGAAAAGCCAAATGAGATTTGGGATGAAAGGAAAGCTCGCACCGCGATTTGTTGGACCATTAGAGATCCTTGTTCGGATAGGTCCATTGGCTTACCGATTTGCTCTATAGTCACAGTGGACAGGTGTCCATACTATTTTCTATATATTGATGTTGAGGAAATATCATTCAGATTCTATATATGTTATGGATATAACTCAACTATAAGTTGGGGAGGATACCACGTATCAAGAGAAGCAAACATGGGAGCGAAAATATAGAATGCGGGAGCAGTTTTCTAGAATTGAGTATCACTTGAGGAATATTCCATGATCTTAAATTTCGAGGACGAAATTTCTTAAGTTGGAGAGATTGTAACACCCCGTACATTTAATCAATATATTTGGTTGACTTATACGTATACTGAACGATATAATATACGTATAAGTACCTTTAAAGTCATGTGTACATGTGACAAATGAACTTGAAAATGTCAAAAGTGAGTTCGGAATGTGATTTTCAATAGAAATCGATTTACAACATGTTTATGTCTCATGTGGATTGAGTGTATAGAAGAAGAAAAAGAGGAATGAAGTAAGAAAAAATAAACAAAAAAGAAAAGAAAAAAGAAACGAACGAAGTTGCTGGAGAGAAAGAAAGAAGAAAAAGAGAAAGGAAAGAAGGAAGAAGGGGAAACGACGGATTCGCGGCCAAATCAAATGTGTCGGTAAGCTATTTTTGCTATTTTTCGTCGTGAAATTGATTTTTAACTAGTGTATGACGATGCTAGCGGAGTAATTTTAACTATGAGAGTCATTTTACGACGTTTTCGAAATTGGGGTTTTGACCCACCTTGAATGAAAAGTTGTTCGAAAGGTTGAAAAACACTCCCAAGATTATAGAAGCCCCGAATATGCGGTTAGATTTCATTTATGTGTTTATTTAGAATTTTTATGGCTATTGGAAGTTAGATGTGATATTTGAGACATTTCGAATCATATTAAAACCCGATGAAACTGTAGTTTAAGGCTATAGAATGGTAGAATGAACTGTTGTGAGTCCATCATGATTTTTGGAGACCGTTTGACATTTTTAGTAAAACTTTACATGTTACCAATGAACAGTGATGTGAACAGCATTGTGAATAGTATTGTGATTATATCCAGTGAATAAAATGGACTGGAAATCCAATGAAACTCTGATTTTAGATCATAGAATTGTAGAGAACTGAATTTCGGACGTTTCGATGTTAAGATCGTGATTTTTGGATATGCTTTGATAATTTTAGTAGCTAAATATATGATTTTTGTGAG
Source organism: Paratinospora sagittata (assembly GCA_035771175.1). Taxonomy (NCBI): domain Eukaryota; kingdom Viridiplantae; phylum Streptophyta; class Magnoliopsida; order Ranunculales; family Menispermaceae; genus Paratinospora; species Paratinospora sagittata. Next base: position 21,349,724 of record CM069596.1, read on the forward strand.
TAAAATTGACTTAGGATGCCTCCGCGAACATTTAAAACCTCAATAAAATATCTGTTGAAGGTAGTAGAATGATAGAACAACTGATTTTACACGTGTCGATGTGAACATAATAATTTTCTGAATGTTCTATATTTTTAATAAAATTGACATGTGTTTCCATATGCTTATGTGAGTACTTTGTTGTTGAAATTCAGTTTAAATGCTCTTGAGGAAGCAATTATGATGGACATTTGATGATGCAAGTAACCTTGATGCTTCTTGTTGCTGGATTTTAGAGCGTATATTGGCTTAGAAACCTCGTGTAACCACTGTGAGTATAGTTTTCTTGATTTGGTTCTTGTATGACATTGTATACATATAAAATGTTTGATTTTATGCATGCTATATTTATATATAATGCATTGAGTTTTTATTGATCATGCAAATTAATTTTAGCAATTGGAGCTTATAATAATGTCATTTCATTAGTAATTAGACCCGGATAAGGTTTTGCAAAACCTCATTGTCAGTAGGGCTATCCTAACAAGGGTTGCGATCATTGAAATGACTGTGAATTGGGTAATGAGAGGCTGTGGCTACCTTGTATGCGATTCACTGAGCTATATTCACTGAGCTATTGTTAGCTCACCCCATTTTCCTCACCATTTCAGGTACAGAAGCAAAAAGAAAAGGAAAAAATTAAGAGTGATCAGTACATGATTACGACATAACATTATTGATGTACGTATGCTTTGGAAGAAGTGGTTACATGTTTTATATATTTTGATATATATATATATATATATATATATATATATATATATAATTATCACCCATATTATATATGTATTACCATCTAGAGGGGTTATTTTGGATTGTTAAGATATTTGGCAATGATATATATACTTGGACAATGGAATGTTTGATTAATGAAAGACAATGGTGGTATTTTGGATTATGGTATAGATGGATGGAATAGTTATATATGATGACTGAATGATTGACATTGTGAATGATTATAGATATATACATATGATTTGATTTGTGGTATATCAGGTTTTGTAAAATGTCCATTTTATGGGGAAATGTCGCCGAAGTTTTTGAAAAAAAAGGAAAGATTGTGAGACTATGTGAAGGTTGACGGTATGTTATCTACTGTATATGGGTATGTATAGTGGATAGTATGCTGTGCCGGTCATAACGTCAAGGGCCTTGTGACATGTAAAGTTTTAATGTCTGCTACTTTGGTGAGTACTATAAGGTCATGAGTAATTCGACCTTAACGGAACATTCTGGGTAAACGGTTAATACTAAACTTAGTGGTGTGAGAGCGAAAGGAAGGTCATTTGGTGTCACACTTCTATAGTATACTCTTTATCACGCGATACTAATGTTACAACACGGAGTTAGCAACGTTAGTAAGACTATACTGTTGGATGAGATATTAAGCATTTGCCCAAGAGGGATGGGGAATACTTTGATACGGTGTGACAAATGAATCTGGGGCATTATGAGACACCATATTACTATAAGAAGTTTATCCTCTATGCTGGCTCCTAGTGAGTTTCTAGTATAAGTGCTTCTGTTTACAAATGTGCTCACGGTCGCACGGCCCATTTATAATAACACTGATCGTCAATCACATCATGTGCGAGTGGGAGGTTAAGGATCAAAATTTATAAGGCGCCAATGTAGTATTCGACTTTTTTCTCTCTCTTTCTACACATCAAATGAAAGTGGGAGATGTTGGAATATTTGATCCATGTGGGCACACAAGGTGGGACCCACTTAGCAACAATTAAGATAACCACCAACTCATCCACAATCTCACGTAATTCTCTAACTCAGAAGCAGTTAAAGATAATGGGAGATTTGAACATAAAAATCTCTCTTGGGAGAGTTGTAGATATCTTTTAACCTACGAGAGATTAAAAGAGTGTTTTTGGGAAAACTCAAAAGACAAGAAAGCATTATGTGGTGATTGTGATCATACTGATAAAATTTCTTGGGCTATGGATTCTGGGTCCGTCATCGTACAACCGTACTTTGGATCTCACCGTGCACTCGTTGCAAACATCGAAAAATGTTTCGGTAACGCTTCTGCATTTCTCTATCTATTATTTAGTTATAGATAGTATATTAAACTTCTACACCAAATCAACCTCAAAACCCTTTCATTATATATTATTTCAAGTAAGGAATTCATAGAAATAAACCACGTCCAATTCGGAGTTAAATTGAGAAAGTTATGGCCAAAATACAAAAGTCGTGCAAAACTGCATTTCCTGGCGCCGCGACACCCAGTTACGGGCTTTTACACCTATTTTTCCTGATTTTCTTGTGGACATAGCCAATTTTCCACACTCCCAAGGCTTGGATGCACCTGTTTCTTCACTCTAACTCCCTTGGCTCCTCTTGCATCATGTCTTCATCTTCTCAATCATCATTTAGAACATCAAAGCACCTACAAAACACATCAAATCAAGTGACTATCATGCTTTCATAATGACATCAACGAACCTATAAAAATCCAACCTGAAACAAGCCAAAAATATCAAAACTTGACTAAACTATCAAATAACCAAAATTATGATAAACTAACCTAATATATGAACTAAATATCGTAAAACACACCTAAAACATGCTCTAAAACATATACTAAATACCTACTTATCAAAAATCAAACCCTTGTATGGACATGATGAGATGAGATAAATCATTCTCATGAATTAAATGAAGGATAAACCGGTGTTTAATGTTAGTTGGATCCGTTATGTAGGAAAGTGATTAAGCATAGTGTGTTTTTGTAAATGCTAGAAAATGATTACCTGCAAGTGAGGTGAAGGTTCCCAAGATGGGGAACTAGTTTGGTAATAGTATCACTGTGAGTAGATTTCATTCTCCCATCATATACATATCATCATAACTATAAAGAATGTTTTATATCATGATTCATGCCTTCATGTATATTATTGAATGATGTTAGCATGAGATGTTGGTAAATGAGTTCATTCACACGTATGAAGTAGACAAGCATGCATACTATGTATCCATGTTAGATAATGAATTATTTTACATGAATATGGGTAAATTTAGATGCTTATGAAATGTCTTGGTTATAATGCATATTCTTGTATTATCTAATGGTTACCTATGCTTATGCTTGTTCGATGTGGAAAGCATGTTTAGGATGTATGATGATGTTATACATGCTCAGGAATATAAAATGTTAGAATATTAGAATGTCTTTCATTCTATTGTAGTAGTTGAGTATGTGATGAATCTATTACGCCATGATTGTAAACTTGTATATTAAGGTCATGCATAAACTTTGGGTATAATCCTATGTGGTTGGTGGTTAGAAATGATAGAGATTGTGATGAATTGTGTGAGGCTATCGGCTGACACGTCATTGGTTGGATGTCTGGGGTTTTCTTATTGGTAGACATAACCTCATGGTGGAGGCCTCATTACTTTGGCATCTGGAAGACTTCTAATACCAACCAACCATTGAAATAGAAACTTGGTTGTCGTCATAGAACTATAGGTTTGATATTTCATAGATTGAGAAGTATATAATATGTACCTATGTTACATGACCGGAGTGTAAGATGATTTTGAACTATGGATTTTATTGAAATGTTAAGTACTTTGTAGAAGTATCTATTTTTCTAACTTGCACATGTAATGGTTGTATTAATTATAACATCTATGATGATTGAGCTGTGCATGGTTTTAACCTATTGATAAGCATGTGATGGTGGATATGAAAATACTCTCACTAGGCTATAAGCTCACTTTACATGTCTATTGTTTAGGATCTTACAGTGGCTTACACAAGGGAAAGAGTATCGCTTTCTAACTTCTCTCCTGGTGTTGACTCCATCACTTCTTGTTGGTGAGTGTTAGATGGAGTGGGCGGTGTTTTGAGCTTGAGAGAGATGAGATGTTTGATTTTCCTTAAACTTTGAGATTTTATACTTGGACATGGATGACTGTAATAACTTTACTTCACTTAACTTTTCAAGATAAGTTTCACACTTTAGTTGATTATCTTTGTTTTTGTTGAACCAATTATCCTCGTGTCCCATATGAGATTATGTCCGTAATATGAAAGATATTTTGATAATTACAAACCACATTCTGTTTATGTTATTATTGTGCATACATCGCGTATCTAATCTTACTTAAAGGTTTCAAAGAATCAATGATGAATGGCAAATGAATTAAAGATCTACTTGATGACCATGATCATTTGAAGATATTCGATAGTATGACTAGGTTATGTTAAGTTGTAGAACCTTGTCTGCCATTTGATTCAGCAATATGCATGACTGCATGTTTCAGTCAAATTGATTTTTGATCTTTGCATATTTGATTTAATCCCAAAATATCTTGGTTTTAATCGTGTTTTATCGAGCTTTAATCAAAAAACAAAAATCATTTTTATAGAGTCTTTTAGGACGCTAATGTTTCATGAGCGCCCTCCTGGACTTTGAGTCTGGACGTTGATGAAATATTAGGACGCTAACATTTAAGGTTGAATTGAACTGATTCATTAGGACGCTTACTTGTAAGTAGCAGCCTCTTTTTAGTCAACCTTTGAAAGTGTCCGGACGCTAACTCAATTTTAGCTCGCTGAAATTTTCTAAGTTTGAAATGATTTCCTTCTTTAAGGACGCTAATAGTTATAAGTTGAAAAACAATCAGGATACTGCCTGCATAAGAGCGCCCTTATCTTTTGAATCAACTTAATAACTTTCAAGACACGTACTTATGAGTAGCGCCCTCGTGCTTTAGTAGGACGCTAACTGTCGAGTAGCGCCCTCATGAGTTAAGTCATTTTAATCTCAAAGTAAGTCAGGATGCTTACGAATCAGAAACGCCCTCACTACACTGTTCGGTAACGCTGATGCTCCATGAGCGCCCTCAAAGGAACAATACGACAAAAATGATATTTTTGTTGTTCTGACTTGTATATATTTTTAGCCATTTTTTTCAAAACCGTACGAAAATTTTTCAGAATCGTACAACAACTTTTTCAGAACTTTTTGAACGTTCTATTAGTTTGTCAGAACACTTCTTTTTCATGAATGATCAGATGATTCAGGTGCTATCGCCAAAATATGCACAAAGCTGAATCGATCCATTTCGGGAAAGAATGTAGACATTGTATTTAAAATAACCTAGAGTGCCAAAATTCGCCAAGTCCATTGCGCCTCTATTATTTTTATATATATGTTTTGCCTTAGAACAGAAACACAATGAATCAACACGAAAACTGATATTCACTCAAAAACGTATTAACAGTTTTTATTTGTGCGAAAAACTTTTGAAAGTTAGTCTACTACTCTTTGTGCTTGAAGTTACGATCATTTTGAAAGAAAAAACATCAAGTCTTCTGGATTGATTGATCTTCATCTTCATCATTTTCAAAATCCATTGAAAAAGACAAAAACTCTTTGAACCTATTTTCAACTGAACTTCATCATTCATATTTTGCTGAATTTGTGGTAATAGAAGGTTCAATTCAAAGCTTTGTAAGTATTATTTTGATTATGAGTAAAGGGAATCATATCTCATCTTGTATTCAGTTTGTAGTGATTGGTTAGTCATTGGGCTAGAGCAAGTGTTGCTCAAAGTTGTAACAGTCTTCTCACACCCGTAAGTTGAGAAACGGTCTTGTCACATCCTTAAGTTGACAAAAGGTAGTTCTCACACACATAAGTTGAGAAAGTGTACAAGTTTGATCTTCACCCGTAAGAAGATCCATAGTGGAGTTTGAACAAATCCTAACTTAGGAGGTTAGGTAGTAGATGTAGGCGAGGCCGAACCACTACAAATCCTGATTGCATTGCCATATTCCACGTATTATTAAGAAAGGTCAAAATCTGCTAAGTGTCCAATTCACCCCCCTCTTGGACATATCTGGGCCAACAATTGGTATCAGAGCAGGTTAACCATTAATGAGTTAAGTTTTATACATAGTATTTGGTAGGAATTTTATTAGGTTTGGAGATATATTTTACTAATTTCTAGGTGTTTTTGGCTTAATTTGCATATTTAGTGTTTTAGGTGCATCTTAGCATTTTTGTGTGTTTTGAAGGTTAATTTTAGTTGTTTTCATGAATAGAATACTTTAGGGTTATTTAGGAAAATAAATACGATTTTTAGGAATTTTTCCTAAAGTTATTAGTAGCATTTGCATAATAGCATGTTCATTTTATATCATAGTTTCATGTTAATTGTTATTATTTTGTTAGTTGGTTGATCTACTTACTTATGGTTGTTTTGCTTTGTAGGTAATAAAAGCTTGAAAGTGTGGCAAATCGAGGTCCAAATGATGGTGAAAAGTGAAAGAATGGAGAAAAAACAGGAAGAGAAAAGGCTAAGGACACAAGTGCACATAGTGCACTTGTGTAGTTTTGGGCGCTGCAGCACTTGGGATGGCGCTGTAGCACCCAGAACATTGGAAAATAAATAGAAAGAGCACTGTGGTAGCACTGCAGCGCTACCCCCTCGAGCGCTGCAATGCTGCCGCACAAATTCTGGGTTGCTTGGCTGGTGTTTGGGCAATTCAAGTCTTAAGCAAATTAGGACATATTATATATCAAATTGTAGGGTTTTTAAAGGGGGGTTAATTGGAGAAGGAGAGAAAATGGCTAGGTTGTTGGTGAAACGGAGATTGGCTTAGGTAGCAAAGAGGATCGAAGATTTACAGTACTTCTAGCATATTTTGTAGAGGATTTCAATTATTTCTTTCTTGTTTTGTATTTTCTTCTTCAATACTATAAACTAAATTCTAATTCTAGATAATAGATGGATCTTAGTTTGTCTTTGATGGGTTAATTGTGATATTTGTTCGTTCTTTATGCAATTTTCTATGGTTTATTCATAATTCTCTGTACTTAATGTTTTTGGTTTACTGATCATGAATTGAATGAACATACATCTAAGGGGTGACACTCGAGAGAGGGTTCTTTCAGTTGGAAAGTGAGATTTATGATATGAGATTACTATAGAATCGAGAGGTTTATAGGATCTTCTGAGATCAATGACAAATCCCTAGAATTCATGACATAATTGAGAATTTGATCTTCATCAAGAGGTCGAGATCCAATGTCAGTTGTAGGTTTCAATCCGACACTTGAGAAAGAGGATTGCTAACCATATGATTTGATCTATGAATCTGGAAAATGAATTTAACAATGAATGATTCCAATTAATTTTGATTTGAACCTTAGTGAAGTCGTTTCTCTATATCATTCTCATTATTGAATTCTTTTTACATTCAATTGCTTTAATTTCCAATATTTTGATCCGTTTAATATCTCAATTTGATTGTCTAAATAAAGTTTGAAATCTATGAAACTGTAATTGATAGAGTAACAATTCCCTATGTACGATACCCGATCTAATCGGATTATTACTACATCGTTGACATTGTACACTTGCAGTTGATCACGAACAACCATCAAAGTATCTAACCATCTTTGATTGAGTATGGCAGGACAAAACGAAAGAAGTACTTACGTTTCAAGTGAAGGAAATCCACAAATCGTCCACCATTATTCAAGGGAAATAACTATTCTCATTGGAAGACTATGATTAGGTATTTCCTAAAAGCCCAAGATTTAGAAATGTGGGATATTGTGACAAACGACTGTCCAACACCTACTAAAATGGCAGATGGTGCCACTGTCTAAAAGGAGTTAGATGAATGGAGTAGCAAGGAAAAGAAAAGAAAATTATTAAATAACCGAACTGTAAACATCCTGTTTTGCAGTTTATCCATTGAAGTGTTGAATAGAGTTAGTGCATGTGAAATCGCTAAGGAAATATGTGATAAGTTATAGGTCACCCACGAAAGACCTTTGCAAGTCATAAAGGCAAAGCTCCAATTACTAGTTGAAAAATATGAGACCTATAGAATGGAGGAAACTGAATCGATAGTTGAGGCTATTGCTCGATTTACAACAAACATCAATGAAATGGAAAACCTAGGAAGAGGATATGACCAGGAAGAAACTGTTAGAAAGTTTCTAAGGGGTCCACCCAAAGTATGAGAACCCAAGGCTATGGCCATTGAAGAACTCAAAAACCTGGCTGAATATACCTTTGATGAACTATGTGGTTAACTCATGGTTCATGAAATGAAGTTAAAAGATTGAAAGTATCCAGTCAAGGTTGAGGAAAAAGAAAAAAAATCTATTGCCCTCAATGTTGAAACTGACTCTGAAGATGATTTAGACTCAGAAGATGACATGGCTATGTTATCTAGAAAGTTCATCAAGAGAAAGAGTAAGAGTAGGTCTTATTCAAGGTTTCACAAAGGAAAGAAACCCGAGTCTAAACCTATAGAGTTAATATGTTACGATTGTAACAAACCAGGTCATGTAAAGAGTGAATGTCCTTTTAAGTATAAGAAGAACACCAGCTCGTATAGAAAAGACAAGAAAGTTCTCAAAGCTACATGGGATGATTCAAGCTCTAGCGAAGTTGAAGCGGATTCAGATCACATTGATGCATTGTGCTTAATGGCAAGCAATGAGGTAAAATTTGAACCCATTGACGAAATTAATGAGCTTTATACTCATATTCAGGAGCTTAAGACAAAACTAAGTAAAAAGATCATGAAGAATGGAAAACTCAAGGATAGTCTTGAAGAAGCTCTTGAGGAAATAGAATTCCAACAAGAAGAGCTAGGCGGAATGTCTCTAGATAATGAAAAACTTAAGAAAATTATTGGAAAATTGAAAAATGAAAATGAAACTCTTAGAAAGGAAAAGGAAGACCTGAACTGCACCGTGATTAAATTCACAAATGGTCATAAGTTATTTGACATGATGTTAGGATCACAAAGATGTGCATTTGACAAAGCTGGCGTAAGCTATACACATGGGTCAAAACAAAAGGAATATAATGCCTTATTGACCAAAAGACCAACATGCCACAAATGTCATAGGGAAGGTCATACCATACTTAGATGAAATATCCTAAGTAGAAAGAAAAAGAAAAATGCATGGATTGAAAAATATGTTCTTATTGATGCTAACATGCATGAACCCAAACTACCATGGGTACCAAAGTCAAAAATATTTTATATTGTGTAGATATGCATGTTGGCCCAGATATGTCCAAAAGGGGGGTGAATTGGGCACTTAGCAGATTTTAACCTTTTTTTTAAATGTGCGTAATAATGAAAGCATATTAAACATAGTATAACAATTTGATACAATAAATGTAAATGAGACAATGCAATCAAGATTTATAGTGGTTCGGCCTTGCCTACATCCACTACCTAACCTCCTAAGTTAGGATTTGTTCAAAGTCCACTATAGACCTTCTTACGAGTGAAGATCAAACCGATACACTTTCTCAACTTACGGGTGTGAGAACTACCGTTTCTCAACTTACGGGTATGAGAAGACCGTTTCTCAACTTGAAGGTGTGAGAAGACTTATTCTGTACTTACGAGTGAGAGAGGACTTATTCTCTACTTACAGGTGAGAGGACCTATTCTCAACTTACGGGTGTGAGACGACCGGTTACAGCTATGAGCAACACTTGCTCTAACCTAGTAGTACCAGTCACTATAAACTGAATACAAGATGAGATATGATTCCATTTACTCAGAATCAAAGTGATACTTATAAAGCTTTGGATTGAACCTTCTATTACCACAGATTCAGCAAAATATGTATGAATAAGTTCAGCTGAAAAATAGGTTCAAAGAGCTTTTGTCTTCTTCAATGGATTTTAAAAATGATGAAGATGAAGATCAATCAATCCAGAAGACTTGAAGTTTTTCTTTCAAAATGATTGTAAGTTCAATCAGAAAGAGTAGGCGAACTAACATGCGAAAGTTTCTCACACAAGTGAAAACTGTAAATCTGTTTTTGAATGAATATCAGTTTTCGTTTTGAATAATAGTTTTTCTGCACTAAGGCAACACATATATATAGAAACAATAGAGGCGCAATGGACTTGATGATTTTGGCGCCCTATGTTATTTCAAATACAACGTTTACAATCTTTCTCAAAATGAATCAATTAAGCTTTGTGTGTATTACGGCGATAGCACCTGAATCATCTGATCATTCACAAAAAAGGAATGTTCTGACAAAGTATTAGAACGTTCAAAAAGTTTTGAAAAAGCTGTAGTATGATTTTGAAAAGTTCTGAAAAGTATTCGTACGGTTCTGAAAAAGTTAATAGAAATAACAGTATTGTCAGAAACAGTAACATTGTTCAATTAGCGTCCTGATGCTTAATATCAAAGTTTCTTGTTTTGTTCCTTGATGGCGCTCATAGAACATTAGCGTCCTGCTGAACATTGAAGCGAGGCCACTACTAAGTGGTAAGTGTCCTGACTTGATTTACAATAAAATGACTTTAAATCATGAGGGCGCTACTTGACCGTTAGCGTCCTGCTTTGTTTTAAACATTTCAAACAATGTTAAGTGCGTTGAGGGACAGTAAATGTCCAGAAGGTTATTAAGTTGATTCTAAAAATGAGGGCGCGCCTATGCAAGTAGCGTCCTGATAGTTTATTCAACTTATAACTATCAGCGTCCTTAAAGATAAAAATCAAAATAAAAGCTAAGATAACTTTCAGCAAGCTGAAACTGAGTTAGCGTCCTGACGCAATCAAAGGTTGACTTAAAGGAAGGCCGCTACTTATAAGTAAGCGTCCTAATGAAGTTCAATTCAACCTTTAGCATTCTAATATTTTATCAGCGTCCTGACTCATCAAGTCTAGGAGGGCGCTGCTAAAACATTAGCGTCCTGAAAGACTCCATAAAAATGATTTTTCATTTCTTGATTAAAGCCAGATAAAACAACAAGATATTTCCAGATTAAATCATATATGCAGATGTTTGAAAATCAATTTGATTAAAACATGCAGTCATGCATATTGCTAAATCAAATGGCAGACAAGGTTCTACAACTTATCATTATGTAATCACATTACCAAACATCTTCAAATGAACATGGTCTTCAAATAGATCTTTCATTCAAGTAAGATTAGATACGCCATATATGCAATAATATCATACAAAGCATGGGGTTTGCAATCATAAAAATATCTTTCATATTAGGGACGTATTCTAGGAGGGACATGAGGATAATTGATTCAACAATGCAAAAATGAAGATATATGGTATCTAGAAGCGGTTGCTCAAGGTATATGACCGGAGATAAATCTAAATTTCAGGGCCTTGAAAAGAAGAAAGGAGGAAAAGTCACTTTCGGAGACGACAACAAAGGTGACATTGAAGGCATCAAAACTATTGGTAACGATTTTCTATCCATATCTGTTGTACTTTATGTTAAAGGGCTAAAACATATCTCTTGAGCATAAGTCAATTATGTGACAAGGGTTTTGACATTTCATTTGAAGCAAATAGATGCGATGTCAAGCATGTTGATAAAACTGTTGCATTCGTGGCATCTAGACTTAATAATTTATATTTCACAAACTTTAATGACATGAAGAAACAAAATGTAACATGTTTAAGTGTAATCTCTTGTAATGATGCATGACTATGGCATAGGAGATTAGCTCATGTTAATATGGACAACATATCTAGAATTGTCAAACATGATCTTGCCAAGGGTATTCCGAAAAGAACTTACTCAAATAACAAGGTATGTCAACCATGTCAACTTGGTAAGCATACCCGATCATCATTTAAGAGTAAGAGGCATCAATCAACCTCCAGAGCTCTCAAACTTATCCACATTGATCTTTTCGGATCAACCAAAACCCAAAGCTTAGGTGGAAAATCATATGTATTTGTGATTGTTGATGACTTTACTCGATTTAGATGGGTATTTCTATTAGCTCATAAATCTGATGCATGTGAAATATTTATAAAATTCTGTAAAAGAGTAAAAAATGAAAAAGGTCATAAAATCAACATAATTAGGAGTGATAGAGGTGGTGAATTTGTCAATAAAAATCTCGAAGAATTTTGTAATAATCAAGGTTACACTCACCATCTATCAGCCCCTGGGACACCACAACAAAATGGTGTAGTTGAAAGAAAGAATAGAACACTGCAGGAAATGTGTAGAACAATGCTTAATGAGTATAATAACACTACAAATCATTTTTGGGGTGAAGCTATTAACACAGCCTACTATGTAATGAACCGAGTTCTAATAAGAAAATATTTGAATTAATTTCCATATGAACAATGGAAGGGTAGAGCACCCAACATCAGTTACTTTCGTGTATTTGGATGCAAATTTTTTATTCTTAATGATAAAGATAATCTAGACAAGTTTGAACGTAAATCTGATATAAGAATATTCTTAGGATATTCTTCTCACAGTAGAGCCTACAGAGTTTTCAACAAATCTAATCAAACTATAAAAGAATCAATTCATGTCTATTTTGATGAAGGTGAAAATAAGAAAAATCTTGAAGATGAACTTCAACAATTAAATATTGATGATGATGAACCCAATTCAACCAAGATTATAGATCTTGAACCTGAAACATCTTTAGAATTTTCTAGATATTCTAGACTGCTTCAAGGTCTTTCCCAAGATAAAATTTTAGGAGATCCACGAAAACTTGTATCCACTACTGCTTCAATTCAAAGAGATCAAGAGCTTGTTGCTTTTGTATTGCAATTTGAACCAATTAAAGTGGAAGATGCACTGAAAGATTAAAACTGGATTCTTGTTAAGCAAGAAGAACTAGGACACTTTGTCCGAAACAAAGTATGGGAATTAGTTCCTAGAACTTTTCATCAATCTATAATAGGAACCAAATGGATCTTTAGAAACAAAAAGAGTGAACAAGGTATCATAGTTCGAAATAAGGCTAGATTGGTTGCACAAGGGTACAACCAAGAAGAAGGCATAGACTTCAAAAAAGTCTTTGTCCCAAAAGCAAGATTAGAGGCAATAAAGATGCTACTTGCCTATGCTTGTTACAAGGATTTTCCCTTATACCAAATGGATGTAAAGAGTGTTTTTCTAAATGGATACATCAATGAAAAGGTATATGTGGAACAACCTCTAGGGTTTGAGGATGCTCAAGACCCGGAATACGTGTTCAAACTCCACAAAGCCTTATATGGATTAAGACAAGCTCCAAGAGCTTGGTATGATCAATTGAGTTTATTTTTGTTAGATCATAAGTTTCAAAAAGGAAAACTTGATCCAACTTTGTTTATCAAACACCATAATGATAATATGCTTATTGTTCAAATATGTGGAAGATATCATTTTTGGTGCATCAAACAAAGAATTGTGTGATGAGTTTTCAAAATTAATGCAAAAGGAATTTTAGATGAGTACGATGGGAGAACTTACATACTTTCTTGGCTTGCAAATTAAGCAAATGCCAAAAGGCACCTTCATAAGCCAATCGAAGTATGTTAAGAAAATGGTAAAAAAAAATTCAAATGCATAATTTGAAACCAATTGATACTCCCTGTACCTCTGCAATCAAATTAGACAAGGATGAAAAAGGCAAAGCAATTGATTCAAAACTTTATAGAAATATGATCGAAAGTCTGTTGTACTTAAAAACAAGTCGACCTGACATTATGTTCAGTGTCTGTCTTTGTGCAGGATTTCAATTAGAACCTAAAGAATCTCATTTAAAGTGTGTCAAACGAATATCCAGATACATAAATGACACAAAACACTTAGGAATTTGGTATTCCAAAGGTACTACATTTGATCTAAGAAGTTATGTAGACTTCGACTATGCCGGTAGTCTGACTGATAGGAAAAGTACCTCCGAATTTTGTCACTTTCTTGGAAATTCTTTAATCTCTTGGTTTTGCAAGAACCAAAACTCAGTGGCATTATCCACGACTAAAATAGAATATGTTGCAGCTAAAAGTTGTTGTTCTCAGGTTCTGTACATGAAACAACAACTTCAGAATTATCATATACATATTCAATGTGTTGTGATTCTGTGTGACAATACTAGTGCTATTAACATATCTAAAAATCTTGTATTGCACTCCCGAACGAAACATATTCGAAATAAGACATCGTTTTTTACGGGATCATGTGTAAAATGGAGAAGTCATATTGTCTCACATAGGAACCAAAGAACAACTGGCTGGCATATTCACTAAAGCTTTACCAAAAGACCAGTTTGTTCACATTTGCAGAAAGCTTGGTTTGTTCTCTAAGATTGATCTGTGATATTTTGATGCTTACCTCTATATGGGGGAGACATATTTCATAATACTTTACTCTTTTTGATATTTCAAAAGGGGGAGAAGTAATATCATTGAAGCATCATATATTCAGGGGGAGATTAACACACTAAGGGGGAGCATTAGTATATTCTTACACTCATATGACACAAGGAATATTAGTAATGCATACATTCACATCATTTTATTAGCTTGCTTCAAAGCCTATACCAATGTGTTTGAAATCATAAAAAATGGGGAGATTGTTGAACCAATTATCCTCACGTCCCTTATGAGATTATGTCCCTAATATGAAAGATATTTTGATGATTACAAACCACATTCTATTTATGTTAATATTGTGCATACATGGTGTATCTAATCTTACTTGAAGGTTTCAAAGAATTAATGATGCATGACAAACATATTAAAGATCTACTTGAAGACCATGATCATTTGAAGATATTCGATAGTATGATTAGGTTATGTTAGGTTGTAGAACCTTCTCTACCATTTGATTCAGCAATATGCATGACTGCATGTTTCAGTCGAATTGATTTTCAATCGTTTCCATATTCGATTTAATCAGGAAATATCTTGGTTTTAATCGTATTTTATCAAGCTTTAATAAAAAAACCAAAATCATTTTTATAGAGTCTTTTAGGATCCTAATGTTTCATGAGCGCCCTCCTGGATTTGATGAATCAGGGCACTGATGAAATATTAGGATGCTGACATTCAAGATTGAATTGAACTAATTTATTAGGACGCTTACTCGTAAGTAGAGGCCTCCTTTTAGTCAACCTTCGAAAGTGTCAGGACGCTAACTCAATTCAGCTCGCTAAAGTTTTCTATGTTTGAAATGATTTTTATCTTTAAGGACGCTGATAGTTATAAGTGGAAAAACTATCAGGACGCTGCCTGCATAGGAGCGTCCTCATATTTAGAATCAACTTCATAACTTTAAGGACACTTACTTATGAGTAGCACCTTCATGCTTTAAGTGTTTTGAAACAAAGCATGACGATAACTGCCGAGTAGCGCCCTCATGAGTTAAGTTGTTTTAATCTCAAAAAAAGTCAGGATGCTTACGAATCAGTAACGCTCTCACTTTACTATTCGATAGGACACTGATGTTGGTACACCCAAAAAGGGGGTGTATTGGGTGTAATGGCCATTTTAGATCTTTTCTAATTTCTTATGAGATTCTTTTACATAATTGGATTCAATACTTAAATAAATCTAATGAGCATAACGTAAAATTCATAAAGTAAAGCACAATTGCATTTATAGTGGTTCGACCGCGCCTACGTCCACTACCTAATCTCTCGATTAGGATTTTTTCTAAATCCACTAATGGATCTTCTTACGGGTGAGGACCAAACCGTTACAAATTTCCCTTTTACAGGTTCAAGGCAAACCTATCCTTTTCTGGGTTAAGGATGAACCACTTGTCCTTTTTTTGGGCTAGGGAAGAACCCATGTTCCTTTTGCGGGCTAAGGAAGAACCGTATATCCTTTGTCAGGCTAAAAAAGAACCCATGTTCTTTTTGCAGGCTATGGAAGAAAAGTGTATCCTTTTTCCAGGCCAGGGAAGAACCCATGTTCCTTCTGCGGGCTAAGGAAGAACCCCAATATCTTTTTTGCAGGCTAAGGAAGAACCCATGTTCCTTTTGCGGGCTAAGGAAGAACCGTGTATCTCTTTTCCAGGCTGAGGAAGAACCCACACATCCTTTTCAAGAGAAAGGATGAAACTAGTCTTCATTCCAAATTTGAAATCACAAGTGATATTAACTCACTTTACTTGGTTTGTTTCAAACCAGGAAACAATCCAAAAGACTGAAAACAGTGAATCTAATGTTTGTTCTAAGTGATTAGAACAATTACAATGAAGCTCATAAATTCAAATACCAAATACAAGATATGGAAATTAGACTCAAGGTGAAGACAAACCTTACAATGATTTGTACCTTTCTTGCAACCATATTTGCTCAGGAGAATGATTTTGAAGATGCTTTGAATGATGCACAATAAAAAAACTTGAAATCCAATCTTCAAATCAACATCTCTAAGTTCTAGGGTTTTTGAAGTGGGAAAATGATTTGATCTTGAAAAGCACTCCCTATATTCACATGGTTGTCTCTCTTGTGTTTAGAATGGCCTAACTAATCGTATTTATAGATTAGAAACAAATTATAGCCGTTAGACACAAGAATATAGCGGTTCGGGGTGAAAAATCTGATTTTGGACTGTTGAAAACGTGCCCAGAAAAGTTGCAGAAAATTTCAGAGTTTTGCATAAGCTCCCTCATTGTGCATTAGCTCACTTATTGTGCATTAGGTCCCTCAAGCACGGTAGCTTGTTGATGCGTATAAGCTCACTTATTGCGCATTAACTCCCTCAAGCGCATTAGCTTGCTGATGCAAATAGTTCGCATTAGTTTGCTCATGCAAACAGTTTGTAGTAGCTTACTCATGGAGACATTTTGCATTAGCTTGCTCACACTCAATTAGCGTCCTGACTCATCACACAGTTTTGAAGTTTTTCCTTTTCAAAAATATATACGAAATGAAAACCAAATATACGCATATAATAGCTTAAAATTTATGTAAAGAACATTCTGAAACCATTGAAAACATTTCCAAAACCATTTGAGAAATATATCATATACTTTTAAAGGATTAAAGTTTATTTGTGCATACTTTGAATGTGAAAACTTGGGTTAACATGATTTTTCAAAATTCTAAACATATGGGCTTATTTGGTCATCAAAATATGATTGAAATAAATTTAGTTTGATGATAAAAACACTTTGAAATCAACAATTAAACAATCAAACACGATTTTGATAAAAATCAAAACAATTTTGATTATTTTGAAAAACTTTGTAGAAATATCATTTTAACTATAACTAATGCAACTATGATTTAAAATAGTTTAAAAACATAAATCAAACATTTTGAATACTTAGAAAATCATTTTCAAAGAATACTTAATGCATGAATGAGTTTTATCAAAACTATGTATATGTAAAGTATGAATGCATGAAGTTTAGAAAGATTGAGCAATAGGAAATGCGAGAAGGTTATATCCTAATTCTAGACACATAAAGACTCTGAACCTTTTTGCCTTCATTCATTCAAGTTGTCCAAGCTTTAAGTATGATTGATTTTTTTCTTTGATCCTTTGCTTGAGAGACTTCTTGAACTTGAAGATTTAGATCTTGTATTGGCTTTTTTCCATCCTTAGGTGCTAAAATATACTAGATAGAAACATTAGCACCATTTGTTATATTGTTTGTAAGCATCAAAACACTTAAGAGAAAAACTAAGTGCAAAACCAGTTAGATCTACAATCTCCTCCTTTTTTCTGATGACAAACAATATAAACTTGATTAACATAATAACTATATCATGCAAGATAGTATGATCATAAATATGAAGTGTTAAGAGCACACATACTATCAACCAATGGTGTTTTATATTTTTTCCTTATCCTATTTCTCTTATATTTCTCCCCCTTTGACATTATCAAAAAGGTGGGAAGAATTTTCTAGATTTCCCATGAAGGTAATCCTAAAGCATAGCATCAAAACACCAAAGCTTCCCCTTTTAAAAAGAGATGAAGACTCCCCCTAAATCTATACACTCAAACTCAAGAGGATTCATGACAACGAGTCACGATTAAGCACATACGAATGCATAAGGATGCCATA
This sequence comes from Paratinospora sagittata, assembly GCA_035771175.1. Taxonomy (NCBI): domain Eukaryota; kingdom Viridiplantae; phylum Streptophyta; class Magnoliopsida; order Ranunculales; family Menispermaceae; genus Paratinospora; species Paratinospora sagittata. Next base: position 21,367,592 of record CM069596.1, read on the forward strand.
CCATAAGATACATACATGAGATTCAAGATATAATGTTCAAGCACATGGAGAAATACATCATGATAATATAAAAATTTAAAAAGTTTTAGCTCAACATTCATAGGCTGCCTAGATGATATTTTGGAATATTGCATAGCGTAGCCCAGAACAAAGTCATGTAAATGCACAAAAGAATTTAAATTTATAAAAGGAATTTAATGAAAGATGAGAAATAATTGCCAAAAGATGAATTCATAAAGAATTTTAGGCATAAACAATCATTCACATAGTATTCGGCATAAAGATGAATTTGATAATCAATCCAAGCCTAATACAAAGTATGCTCTGTCATGTGTGAAAAATTAACCACAAGCATACATTAAGTTCCATAGCATAGGCAAAATGATTTATGATTAAGCAAGGCATAGCTATCATGATTCTAATAAGATGCAAAATATATTTTTGAAGTACATGACATCTATTAGATATCAAAATCACAAGCAATTGATGCACACAAGGTTTAAGGTTTAAGCACAACATCAATGTCATGTGAAAATGGAAAATCATGAGCTTTCCAAAGTGTAGGCATATCTAGATATATCATATGAAAAACAAAGCCTAAAGATGAGTATATGCTAAATTTCATAGAGATCATTTAAGCAATAGCATACATTCATTTTCATATACTAGGCAAATAATTTTGAAGCATAGCCTAGATTGTGTTGATTCTAATGAAAAGCAATTTTGAAGAGTGTGCACTCATTATAAATCAAATATTCAAGAATTTGATGCTTGTATGATTTAAGATGAAGAGAATGCATCAAGTCAAGTATTCATGAAAAGAGAATGCCAAAGGATGATATGTATGAGTATAAGAAATTTTCTTTTCAAGATATATAGGCATATAATATGTAATTGTGTACATGGCCTATTGATTCGCATATACATGAGTCATGCATAGATATAATTCTATAAGTTTAAAGCAAACATGATCATGATATAAACTACCATAGGAAAGATATGAGAGGCGAGTAATCTAAGACCTAGCTATATGACTTTCATTGATACCAATAGTGTGATGTAAACATCTATATAGCATTGTTTAATCCATATCATCACATCAATTGAGTATAAGGATATCATACAAACATTCATATTGCAAGCATTTAATATTGATAAGCATGAATGATATACAAGATTAAGCATAACACACTTACCATGCTTTTCAAAAAAAAATGAAACACATGACAAAAGGATTGAATAACTTAGATGCAAATTGTGAACAAAGCAATCAATCAAGTCCTTATCATTTCTTCTAGTTGACTAGACTTATTTGTTTGATATACATTTGGGTTCATGGTCAACTGTCTCTTAATTTGAATTTGTCATGAAAGATTCAAAGTGTGTAATAGCTTTAGACAAATTCAACTTTAGTTCATGGAAATGACTAAGATTTCATAAGATAGAAATTTTAAGTCAAGATAGTCATTCCATATAACTTTCCTGCAAATAGGAATGAATGCACATAGATAGTGAAAACACATATCAATTGCATTCATTCATCCTAGAAGGATAATTTTCATGACCATATAAGTTTCTATGATTGTTTAAGATCATAAGAGAGGCACATCAATCATAAAACAAAACTTATAATGAAACATGACATTCTAAATGCAAGCTCATAGATATTCTAAGAATATAATTTTTGTACTAGAGCATGCAAACAAGCATAATCATGACAATGAAATAGACATGACAAGAGCAAGTCATGATTTGTCAAAATGCATTTTGAACATGTTTCCTTCTAATAATAAGCATTCATCCAAGCATAGAAGAGAACAAAGCATTCATGGTCTTATAAGCATGATGATACAATTCAAATAAGTAAGTCACACATCAATGCTTATCCATGAAAGCTAGCATGTTCATTTTTCAAGTATATGACTAAGGAATGGATACAAGTAGATAAAAACTTTAGCATATGGTATTCATTCAAGTAGAGCATGTGAAATCTAAGCCTTCTAAAGTTTATGAATTATAACGTGACTTATATGAATTGATTATGCTTGTAAGTGCACTAAGACTTCTAAATAGATAAGGTTGAAGAATCATAAGTCTTACTCTTAAACAATGATTTCTAGAGACTAATGTGTTGTTTCTAATTCAAGGTCTCTAAGAAAGCCATCTTTATTTTTCATTGATTGATCCCATAAATTTTCTAGTTAAGCTAAAATGAAGGATCAATTTAATTTTCCTTACAAACCCCTTTTCTATGATCAAAGATCATTAATAAGCATAGGGGACAAAAGTAAGGTTTCCTTGGTTGGGTTGGAGAAGTGACCCTTAAGGTTTTCTCATGATTGCTAAGAATCAATATTCTTAGACTAAGCTTGATCATCTCCAAGGACGTTGTTGGTTGTTTGATTAACATTCAATGTAGAGGCCACAATCACTAGGCAAGTATCTTGTACTATTCAAGACATATGAATCATTTTGATCATAAAGTACAAGAGATATGGACTGTCACACCCAGCGGATGTGATGGGTACCTCCTACTCGAGCGTACCCCAGCCACTATGATCCCATAATATTGTCCCATCCCAGTACACTACCCACTCAACAGTGTCTAGTACCCCTGGGATCATTTGTCCATACTATTCATCATGAATAGTGTAGGGCCTCCCCCGAATTTGAACCTCAAACCTCATATAGGTTGATTTCGCAATCCGAGTAGCCACTGAACCAAGGGGTGTGACATGGGCTCTAAGGAATAATTCTTAATTCTAGTCCATTTGCTAAGATCATGAGCATACAAACATATATATGAGCAATTCCATCATTTTAAATCTAAGCAAGCTCAAATCAATTGATATGATTATGCTCGAATTTCTTAAGTTATTAAATGAGTGAAAATATTTATGAATATACATATGATTTAATACAAGCACAAATGCATAAAGTATGCTTTTAGTAAGTGAGCAAAAGAATATACAATATAAGCATGCTCACAAAGATGAATGGAAGTAATAGATATGAAATTTGAATCATACTTCTAGGTTGCATACCTAGTATGTGTTTGACTCTTTGACATTGAACTATATGATTAAGTATCAAAAACATGTTCAATGTGATCAACCACATTTAGACAATCTTATGCAATATATCAAAATCATCTATCAAGCCTAAATACTTCCACATGTCATAAATAATATAAATAAGCACATAACATAGAAGTTGCCTAAAGTGATTTCTAAGGTTCCTATGGCATGTTTTGAGATTAAAGTATCTACCTTATGATTTTCCCAATTGATTCTCTAATTTGGATGTCTTTGCTAAGTTTGGGGATTTCAATTTCATTTAGTCTTTATGGGTATGAATGGTCCATTTGAAACGGTTTTTCCACATAGCAAATGATATCCTACATAACACAAGATTGAACTTAAATAAACGTTCATATCCTAATTCTCCACAACATGAAGTTATCTACCTTAAGCATTGGAGGTAAAAATTGGTTATCACCTAAATCAAACCCTGGCCATTGGATCTTTGGCTCTAGGTGGTTAGACCTAAAAACGTGAGCACCCGCTCTGATACCACTTGTTGGTACACCTAAGAGGGGGGTGAATTGGGTGTAATGGCCATTTTAGATCTTTTCTAATTTCTTATGAGATTCTTTTACATAATTGGATTCAATACTTAAATAATTCTAATGGGCATAACGTAAAATGCATAAATTAAAGCACAATAGCATTTATAGTGGTTCGGCCGCGCCTCCGTCCACTACCTAATCTCCCGATTAGGATTTTTCTAAATCCACTAATGAATCCTCTTACGGGTGAGGACCAAACCGTTACAAATTGCCTTTTTACAAGTTCAAGGCAAACCTATCCTTTTTCAGGTTAAGGATGAACCACTTATCATTTTTCAGGGCTAAGGAAGAACCCATGTTTTTTTGCAGGATAAAGAAGAACCCACATATCCTTTTTGCGGGATAAGGAAGAACCTATGTTCCTTTGCGGGCTAAGGAAGAATCGTGTATCCTTTTTTCGGGCTAAGGAAGAACCCACACATCCTTTTCCAGCGAAAGGATGAAACTAGTCTTGATTCCAACTTTGAAATCACAAGTGATATTAAATCACTTTACTTGGTTTGTTTCAAACCATGAAACAATTCCAAAGACTGAAAACAGTGAATGTTATGTTTGTTCTAAGTGATTAGAACAATTACAATGAAGCTCATAAATTCAAATACCAAATACAAGATATGAAAATTTAAACTCAAGGTGAAGAGAGACCTTACAATGATTGATACCTTTCTTGCAACCATATTTGCTCAGGAAAATGATTTTGAAGATGCTTTGAATGATGCACAATGAAAAAGCTTGAGAAACGGTAGTTCTCACACCTGTAAGTTTAGAAAGTGTACCGGTTTGATCTTCACCCGTAAGAAGATCCATAGTGGAGTTTGAAAAAAATCCTAACTGAAGAGGTTAGGTAGTGGATGTAGGCGAGGTCGCACCACTATAAATTCTGATTGCATTGTCTCTTCTATATTTACTGTATTTATTTGCTATAATTTGTTTAATCTGCTTTCAATATTCCGCACATTATTAAGAAAGGTTAAAATCTGCTAAGTGTCCAATTCACCCCCCTCTTGGATATATCTGGGCCAACAGTTTTGTGGTTGTCTATGCCTTGTGTGACTTGTTCATGGTTAAATGTGTGTGGGAATGGTGACAAGAATAGAAATTGGGGGTTTCTAGTACCATATTGGATAAGGTACAAGCTCAGGAGGCTCGATGTTTTCTTGAATGAAAATTAGGGTCGTCACAATGACATTATTTTTGGTGCTTGAAATACTCATCTCTGCAATGAATTTCCAAAATAATGCAAGATGAATTTGAAATGAGTATGATGGGGGAACTTATATACTTTCTTGGCTTACAAATTAAGCAAATGCCTAATGGAACTTTCTTCAGCCAAAACAAGCATGCTAAGGACATGATAAAGAAGTTCAAGTTTGAGAACTTGAAAACAATAGATACCCCATGTAAACTCTGTTGTTAAAATGAACAAAAATGAAAAGGGAAAACTAGTAGACACCAAACTTTATAGAGGAATGATAAGTAGTTTGTTGTATTTGATAGCAAGTAGACTAGACATTATGTTAAGTGTTTATCTATGTACCCATTTTCAATCCAGTCCTAGGGAATCCCACCTAAAATGTGTCAAGAGAATATTTAGATATGTTAGTAGGACCACAGATCTAGGAATTTGATATCCAAAAGGTACTTCCTTTGAGCTAAAAAGCTTTGTAGACTCAGATTACGTTGGAAGTCTCATTGATAGGAAGAGTACCTCTGAATTTTGCTACTTCTTCGGTGTAATTCATTGATTTCTTAGTTCAGCAAGAAACAAAACTCAATGGAATTATTTGCAGCTGAAGTAGAATATATTGCAGTCGGTAGTTGTTGTGCACAAATTCTTTATTTGAAACAACAACTAAAGGATTACCAAATTTATCTTGATTGTGCTGAAATCTTTTATGATAATACAAGTGCAATCAATATATCCAAGAATCCTATTTTGCACTCTAGGACTAACCATATTGAGATTAGACATCGTTTTCTTAGAGATCATGCGCAAAAGGGAGATGTTAAGCTTACCCATATTGGAATAAAAAATCAATTAGCTGACATCCTTACTAAGGCATTACCCAACGATCAATTCGCTCACATTAGGAGAAAGTCAGGCATGTTAAGTGAGTCTAGCGTACCAATCTTTGATCATTATGTGTTCTTTGATGTTAATTAGATCTATTTTGGTGGTTAGAGTATGTTTTGATTGATTAAATCACATTTGATTTTATGTCAGACCACCAGCACGTTGACCTAGGCCAACAACGCTTTTGACATGTGCTTTGCAAGACCAAATTATGTTTGGTCATTGTAATAGAGTGTTGCACCAGAGAGGAGTGCGCTATTGGAGGTGGCAGCAAACCCAGAACAATTGGGTTAGGTCAAGCAGCGCAATTGTCGCAGGGTTTCCAGAAAACCCATGTCTCGGGTTTCTGGAGCGACGCACTCCCTTTGAGAGCATCACGCTACCTGTAGAAATCTCAAGAACCCCTTCTTGGGTGCCTAAGAGCAACGCGCTCCCGCTGGAGAGCAACGCGCTCCCGCTGGAGAGCAACGCGCTCCCGCTGGAGAGCAACGCGCTCCCGCTGGAAAGCAGCGCGCTGCCCCCTGGTTTTGGGTGACATCATAGAAGGTGTTGTTGACCTAATCACGGTACTAATATCTTTGACTGAGCTACTTCAGTACTAACTAGCTATATTAGATGGATTCAACTATCATGTCAAAGCGTGTAGATGGAACAATAAAGTGTGAAGATTCAAGAGCTTCAAGTTTGTAATCTTTTGTCTAGAATCTTAGTGTTGTAGAGTAATCTTTACTTGTTCCAACCACAATATTAATTTGCATCTTTTCAAAATCGTGCACACTTCATTATTATACTTGCATATAGGTTATTAGATAATCACGCACGTATTAGATCATTTATATTTATCATGAATGCACATACATTATCTTGTTTATCATGCAATCATATAGATTAGTTTCTTATTCATGCATATCCATATTATTGTTTATCATGCATTTACGTTACCAACTTTGCATGGATTTCATCCGGTTCACGTGTGTTTTATCGTATGCTTTGATCATTTTTTTATCTATATTTATTGAGTGTTTTACATGTGGTTCCTCTTCATTCACTGTGTTTTAAACATGTTCAAATTGTCTTTAAATTTGGTTTAAGTATTTAAACTTGTTCTGAACTGTCCTGGACTTAAAAATCATGTTTTTATCACTTTGAATGTCAATAAATGCACTCTTGTGGCAAAGGAACGCGCTCCTGTATTCAAATGTGAAAAATTCCTTGAACTATGTCAAGTACCACGCTTCTGCAGAAAAGGGCAAAAGAAGAATTTCCATATAAATCGAATTTCTTAATGAATAACCTCGCTCCTATGTCCAACAGACAAATAGAGGACTGCGCTCCTCAAACAAGGAACGTGCTCCTGCATTGGAGGGAAAGTTGAAAATTTTGAAGTTTCAAATGAGAAACCCGCTCCTCATTCTAGGAACGCGTCCCTGTACTCCTGGGAGGTATTTCTCTATAAATACCCCACTTTGCTCGTTTGAGAGCAACTTTTGCAAAAATTTTAGAACTTGTGCCGAAACTTTGTTCTCTTTATTTCCGAGTTTTAAACAAGTTCTTGAGACATTTTAAACACCTTTTGATTGCAAAAGTTCACTTCATTTGAATCTTTGATTCAACCTTTCAAAAAGTTCTCCTAATCATTTCAAAACCTTTAAGAAACTAGAAAGGATTTCTAGAGTGTTTGATCAAGCTGTTCTTGAGTGTTTACAAAACAAACTTGTTGATCTTGATCATTCTTAGGGGAGAAATCTCTAAACCATATTCACTTCGGACAATCTACGAGCTTTATCTTACCTAAGTTGGGTAAAATCTCTTTTATGATTATTGTGTTTGTGTTTGAGTAGAAACGATTTTGTTGTTTGATTTACTATCTTATTAAAACCATTTTTCTCTTTATTGTGGGAAACCATTTTGATCCTACAACTTATATCATCTTGGTTTATGGTTTCATGTGTTGTGTTTGATATCGCTTCTTGTGCTTAACATATATTATTTGAATCGATTTTTCCTTGATCACAATTTTTGCATAATGATTCATACACTTGAATATTTATCTATATCTTTGAATCAATAAGTTTTGATCAATAACTTGCATATTGATTCTTATGCTTCATTTATCATACTTAGAATCAATATTTGGAAATACATGTATGCATACGATTCTTGAACTTGCATAAACATATTTTGAATCGTTTGCATGTATTTTTGAATGACTATTTCAACGTACACTTCACTTAACATATTTTGGTTGGAATAGTTTGGATTACTCATTACTTGTATGCTAGAATTGTAAGAGAATTCCTAGAACTTCTCTTAATATTATTTGTAACCTTAAATGTAAAGTTGACCTGTTTGCGCGATTTCTTCACATCTTAGGTAATTTTTGTTTACTTAAGTGGTTTTGCACTTAGTTTTCTCCTAAGTGTTTTGATGCTAACAAACAATTTAACAAATGGTGCTAATGTTTTTATCTAGTATATTTCAACACCTAAAGCAAAGATGCTCCTATACAAGATTAAAGTACTTCAAGTCTTTCAAGCAAAGGATCAATCATACTTAAAGCTTAGACAACTTGAAAGAAGAATTATGAGGTTGAGAGTCTTTATGTGTCTAGAATTAGGATGTAGCCTTCTTACATTTCATATTGCTCAATCTTTCCAAAAATCATGCATTCATATTTCACATATGCATAGTTTTGTTAAAATTCATTCATGCATTAAGTTTTCTTTAAAAATGATCTTCAAAGTATTCAAAATTGTTTGATTGTTTGATATTTGATTTCAAAGTGTTTTAATCATCAAACTAAATATATTTGAATCATATTTTAATGCCTAAGTAAGACTATAAATTTAAGATTTCAAAAAATCATGGTAACCCAAGTTTTCACACCTAAAGTATGCCCAAATAAACTCAAACCCTTTCAAAATGTTTGATAGCTTTCTCCAATGGATTTGGAAATGGTTCCAATGGATTTGGAGTGATCTTTCTATAAATTCTAAGCTATTATATGTCTATATTTGGTGTAGAATAGGTTAGGTAACCAAAAGGAACAAAATTGTGCAAAACTGTCACTATAAGAGTGCCAGTGCGCTAGCGAGCTAAAGCCTAAATTTTGCAAAATTCAAGCTCTGGAGTGTGCCAGTGTGCTAGGGACTTTTTGGGCGCAATTCCAACCGTCAAAAACTTTGTTTTTGAGCCCCCAACAACTAGTTTCTTGTGTCTAACAGCTACTACTCAATTCTAATCTATAAATACATGTAGTTAGGCCATTTTATAGACAATAGAGACAACCACGTGAATCTAGGGAGTGTTCTTCAAAATCAAATCATTTTGCTATTTCAAAAAAAACCTAGAACTTAGATATGTTGATTTGAAGATTGGGTTTGAAACTGTCTTTGTGCATCATTTAAAGCTTTTCAAAATCATTTTCTGAAGCAAATATGGTTGCAAGAAAGGTACAAAGAGGAGTCGAGCTGAGGACTTTAAACCAAGCGCTTGTTGGAAGGCAACCCATCAGTTTCCTTTATGTTTTTAGTTATTTATTTGTTTTATTTAGTTGCTTAGTATCTACCTTTACCAATGACATAACTTTTGCTTTCTCTTTCCCAGGTGCTAAATCAAGTTTGGGGGTCCTTGTGTGAGCAACGTGGAGAGGATGGAGAGCTTATGTGGAGACTTCAACCCATTGGGTTGAAGGGGGTTTTCTCAAACTCTTTTTCTTTTATTTCCATCTATTCTCTGCTTTTGTTTCTATTGTGAAGCATTGAGGAAAATGTTTTTTTTTAAGTTTCGGGGGAGGGTTTTTATTTTTAACTTGTCATAGTAAAGATGGGTAGTTTTAAGTTAGGATATCCTATGATCTTACAAATTCTGATTTGATTCTATTTTTTTTAGTTTTTATGAAAGTCCAATGATAAGAGAACATGTATATGAACATGACTCTAAGGGAATGTAAAGAGTAATTTATGAGTCTGTGTGCTTGATTGGACTATTTGTTTAGCTTTGTTGAAAATTCTCTACATGTCTAGTGTGGTTGATTTTGTGCCATCATGACTTGTTTAGATTGGATTTGTGCAAGTAAAGTTATATATATTAGATCTCTAAAAAAATCCTAGAAGAACTTTGATTATCACTTGAAGCAAAATCCTAGAGAACATTCCATGAGAAAAATGATTTAGGCCATGTTGGGATAAGTTTGAGCCATATAGCCTATCATTACTTTGATTATATCCTTATTCACTCATTTTGAGCTTTATGATCTTTTCGCTGTTACCTATGCATTAATTCACATGAGCCTTATATGTTCAAATTTCTTGTTTTTCAACCTATGCCTCTTACACATTTTGATTATATTGGAGTGTTATCTTTTTGGAAGGTAGAAAAGGGGGAATGAGAAAAAAAAAATTAAAAAGAAGGTGATGAAGAAAAGTATATTGGGAAGTTACAAAGTTTGCTATATATATATATATATAAGAAAAAAAGATAAAGAGAATGAAAAGAATGAATGATGAAAAAGAGAAGAAAAGAAAGCTATTTCTATGTGTTGAAAAGAAATAAGTTTGAGGGTGTAGTATTCTATGGAAATAAGCAAACAAAAGAATGGGGAGTGAATGAAAAAGTTGAATATTTGAAGTGGATATATATGCTGAAATTGGGTTTTTGGTTCTAGATGTGATGTTGTGGATGTTTGTAAAAGATCAAAGTGTTTAGGGTATTTTGAGCTAAATTTTCCCTACCCTTGAACCTTGGCCTAACATTACAACCTATGAGAGACCTATTGATTCTTAATGGCATGTGATCAACATTAGTGGAGAGTAGTATGAAAGATTTTCCTATGGGATTCACTTTATATATCTATTTGAGATCACTTACACTTTATACTTGCTTATACTTATCTATGAATTCCATGAATTGTTTTATGAGATTATCTATTTGATGATGTGTTTGAGAATGGAAGATGAGGTTAGGTGAGGAGTTGGATTGAAAATCTATACATCACTAAGACTCTTGAAATTTTTCGATGAGATATTATTCTTCAATGTGATCTTAGAGGCCATGATGATGATATCCATGTTATATTTCGAATCAAATTTTAATTTGTTTGAGAATGGGATGTTAGATTGATGTGTTGAGTTTCAGTTTGGTTTTACCCTTTGCTCGGGAAGATCGAAGTCCTAAGTTTGGGTGTATATGATAAGTGGTTATTTAGATGTGTTTTTAGTATGCTTTAGATGAGTTTTAGGCTAGTTTATTCATCTATTCGGTTGGTTTATGTTCGTTTTAAGTTAGTTGTTAGAATGGTTACATTTTAGTATTTGATGCTTATTTCGGTATTTAATTTTATAAGTTTATAGATTTGATCTTATGAGTGTTTTACTCATTGGTTTTGATTTGTTTTGTAGGTGTTTATGTGTTTAAAGTCAACTTGGATGATGGAAACATGTTACATAAAGATGCAATGAGGATACATGAAGAACGTATGCCAAGGAACTCAAAATTTGGCCAAGTCCACAAAAGAAAAGAGGTGCACAATTCGGCCATGTCCACAAGAAGAGAAAGAAGATGTGCTAGAAAATAGAGATTGGGCACAACGGCACCGGGTTGTGATACGAAATTGAAAAGTTTTCAATTTTGGTGTTCGGGTCATAACTTCCTAAATACAACTCTGAATTGGACGCGGTTTGTTTCTATTGACTCCCTATTACAAATAGAAGACGATGAGAGGGTTTGAGAAGCATCATAGAGAAGAGAAAAATGGCTAGGAAAAAAGGAAGGAGAAGATATTGAAGTTGGAGACAAGGGAGAGATCTTCATCAACCAAGGAGTTTCTAGTTTGTTATTTCATGTTCTTATTCAAGTTTATAATAATGTTTCATGGTTTTATCTTCCAAGTTATGAACTAATTTAAGTTTTCTAGAGGATAGATGGATCCAGCACTTGATTCTATGTATTAAGTTTGATTTATGTTTATTATTGATTAAATCTTCATAGTTTATTTATATTTCTCATTGCTTAATGCTTTTAATCTCTTGATCACGGATTGAATGATATGAGACTTGAGGGGTGGCACTTGAGAGAGGATTCTTTGAGTTTAAACAAGAGAATTATAACATAATATCATCATAGAATCGAGAGATTTATGATATCTTTCGAAGTTGTGGGAAGAATCACAAAATCTAATGTGTTGCTAGGGTTTTGGTTTTTATCGAGAGATTGAAATCAAGCTTTGGATAAATGTTCTAGTTCGGCACTCGAGAGAGGAAATTATAGACTTTAGGATTCTTAACTTATAAATTAGAAGAGGATATTGATAATAGACATAGATGATGATTGGGTGAAGTTGAAGCTCTAAGCTTTTCTCTATTGATATCTATCTAATGTTTAATTGCTTTGGTATTTACTTTTCTTTAATTGTTTAAATTACCCAAATTCTACATCTTGATTGTTTAGATAAAGTTAATAATTAATGAAAATGGTATTTAGTAAGTAGAATACAATCTCAGAGGACGACAACCCGATTTCTCATCGGATTATTATTACTTGACACCGTACACTTGCAGTTTTGCACATATAAATGCACAACTTATGGAGCTTGTAGCAGAGTTGCAATGAGAGAATTAGAGCCTTGAACCACTAATAGCCCCAAATGTGTGTGCTAATGGTTTGGATGCTTCTGTGGAAACAAATATAGTCAAGACTAAAGTATCAATAGAAGGTCCCAATGAAAAGCCAAATGAGAAGAAAAGATATGTGAAAGTTATGAAAACTTTCAGGAAAAGTAATTCTCCTATCTTAGCTGGCAGTCTAATATTAGGGATAGTAAAGGATTGACTACTCTAAGTGGAGACCATCTTAGAGGATAAGTAAGTCTCAGAAAAAGATAAAACAAGTTAGCTAGGTTTAAGCTAACTGATAATAAAGAATGGTAGAAAATTGTGTTGAGAACTCATGGGATTATTAAAGCATGGGATTAATTTAAGATCTATTGTATGAAGGCGTTTATTATCATGCTGAAATATATTCAAGGCATGATAAGTTTATTCTGTTAAAATTTAGTGACTGTTAATCTAATTATCCTCATGTCCTGTACAAAAAAAGATATTTTGATGATTACAAACGACATTCCCATCAAGATATTATTGCATATATATTGCAAATCCAAATTATGCATGGAGATTGTTCAAGTTCGATTATGCATGGTGAAAGAGCTATCAAGATCATAATCAGACTAAAGACCATGATCGTTCGAGATTTAATCTTTATGTTTTTAGAGTCATTTAGGACTGTAGAATCAAAGGTGTCACTTGATTCAACAAGATATTACTCATGATGCATATTTGCATATTTGCATGATTTTCAAAAAGAAAATATTTTTGATCGATTTGTTCTTGAAGGATTTTCGATTGATTTGGATCACTTTTGATGAATCTTTCAATGATTATTTTGATATGAACTTATCCAGCTTTAAACTGATTAATCGAGCTTTGAAAAGATTGCAAATTATCAAAATCTGTTTTCAGTGCTCCATCAGGGCGCTGACATCTCATCAGGATGCTCATGTGATGGTCAGTCACTTAATGATGAACCAACATGGTAGGACGCTGATGAAATGTTAGGACGTTGATGGTGTATAGGTTGGAATGTGTTTTGTTCATGTAAGGACACTACTCGTCTAGAAGGACCATCATAGAACCAACATAATGAAATGTCAGGACCCTGATTGTGCATCAGCGCGCTCAAGCGTTTCTGGGATTTTTGTGTTCTAAATGCATCAGCACGCTACTTGCGGCTTAGCGCCCTCATTGGTTTTTGAATTTTAAAATCTTCAAGTCCATCAGGACGCTCACAATCTAGAAGCACCCTCAAAGGTAGAAACGACAAAATTGTGCGTTGTGCGTCAAGAGGCTAACGCCCTATCTGGACGCTCACACAATACTGTCAGAAAGTTGATAACTGTGTCAGCTTGTGCTATTTTCTGAACTTTCAGTTTGTTATCTCAAGGAAACTCATGGTGTGAATATTCTGATGATTCCAAACTACTCAATTGAGTATCTAATGGTCTTGTTAAGTGTTTCAGAAATTTTAGGAATCAAGAACAAAGAGTTGAGCTTACAAGACGATTGATTAATCAAGATCAAGGCTTCGCATTTTGAGCACTTAAAATGTAAAACTCTATCTCAAATAACTCCCAACAAGGTTTACAAATGTGCATAACTGCATGGTTTAATCGATTCAATTTTAAGGTATTTCTCGTTGATTTTATCAATCACTTAATAAATTTTCAATGTTTGATTTGATTCAAAATACCAAGTGTTTAATCCGGTTTATCGAGCTTTAAAATGTTGAAAAATATCAAAATTGGTTTTAAGTGTCCATCAGGACACTGATGCATCAATCAGGACGCTAATGTCTCAGCAGTGCCTTCCTGTACTTGGTAATGTTACGGAGATAATTTAGGATCAAAGAATATTTGATTTGCGATATTTTAGGGATGTTTTCTGTTATAAATAGCAGATAATTAGGCTGTAAATAGGGATGATACTTATCTTGTAGGCCAGCAAATATGGCAACTTTGATGTACATTCTCTTCTATATAATGAAAGGAAACCCTAACGAAAGGGCATTCAAACCAATTTGACATGGTATCAGAGCCCCTACTCTGATATTCATCTCTGTGGTCTCAATCCTTTGTGTACGAAGAGAAAAGAATTTATTTTCTGTTTCTGCAAGTTCCATCTTGCTCCTGGATCATCCCACTTTGTGAGTTCACTATTTTGTGGCTGTCGGCGATTGGTTTTGGGGTAGAGAATCGTTCTCTCTTGCGGGTTCTCTATTTTTGGGTGGTTCTCTCTCTGTGGCTGGGTGGCTGGGTGTCCATCGGCCTTCTCTATGGTAGTCAACCCTTTTGTGGTGGTGATCGGCCGTTTCTGTAATGGTTGCGAGGTGGTCAGCAACCTCTGTGACGTCGATTCTGGGTGCAACTTCATCGAACTGTGATTTTGACATTTTCCTTGCCGTGGCTGTCTGAATTTTTTTTTATCTCCATAATTTTCATCATGTCAATTGAGAATACTATTGTTCGCTTCACTGGCAAGAATTTTCCTACATGGGAATTTCAATTTAAGATGTTTTTGAAAGGGAAGGAATTATCAACCCATATTGATAGTTGTGTTCGAGTTCCCACTGATGAAAACGAACATACCCAATGGGAGGTCAAAGATGCTAAGGTGATCTCCTTCCTATTGGGAACGATTAAGCCCCATCTTGTCGCCAATCTTCGGTGTTTTCCTACGACTCAGGCTGTGTGGGACTATCTACAGCGTGTTTATCACCAAGACCACAGCGCTCGAAAATTCCCATTGGAATTTGATATTAGCAATTTCAATCAAGGTAATTTGACTATTGAGAAATTTTATTATGGTTTTATTAATCTTTGGGGCGAGTATTCTACTATTGTTCATTGTAAGGTTCCCGCTACGGCACTCGTGGCTCTTCAAACGGTTCATGCTGAGAGTCAGCGTGATTAGTTCTTGATGAAGCTTCGACCTGAATTTGAGCCTGTTTGAACCGGTTTATTGAACCGTAATTCGATTTCTTCTTTGGATATTTGTTTGGGAGATTTACTGCGTGAAGAGCAACGATTATCCACTCAGATGAGTATGACTTCTGAGAAGGTTGTTTCTGAAGCTATGAATGTAGCCTATGCGGCACAAGGGAAAGGAAATAACAAAGTGCAATGTTTCAGTTGCAAGTAGTTCGGTCATATTGCTCGCAACTGTCCTAAGAAAGTTTGCAACTACTGCAAGAAAGAGGGTCATATCGTCAAAGAATGTCGAGTGCGACCTCAGAATCGCCAATCCCAAGCCTTTCAAGCTGTTGCTCAGCCATCGCCTTCTTCTGCGCCCCCCACTGTAAGCAGTGATTTATCTGTTCTCACACCTACCATGGTCCAACAGATGATTGTGTCCGCTTTTACGACTTTAGGCCTGCAAGGTACGGGTACTAACTCCACTTCTTCTTAGATTGTTGATTCGGGACCTTCTAATCATATGACTGGTCCTATGATTGCTCTCCATGATGTTTGTAAGTATGGAGGCATGCAAAATATTTAGATTGTTGATGGCAGTACTCTTCCTATCACTGCTGTCGGTAATTTGGGTTCTTCATTCCAAAATGTTTTTGTCTCTCCTGGATTATCTACCAATTTGATTTCTGTTGGACAATTGGTGGATCATAACTGTGATGTTCATTTTTCTCGTGGTGGTTGTCTTGTGCAGGATCAGATGTCGGGGACGGCGATCGCGAAGGGGCCTAAAGTGGGACGTTTATTTCTTTTACAATTTTATATTCCTAGTGTCATTTCTTTTGCATGTACGGCTACTGCCAATAATACTGAAGTCTGGCATAAGAAATTGGGTCACCCCAATTCTGTTGTCTTGACTCATCTTCTGAAACATGGTTTTTTGGGCAAAAATTCATTTAATTCTTCTCCTGTGTTCTTTTGATTGTGCTACTTGTCGTCTTGGTAAAAGTAAAACTTTACCTTTTCCTACGCCTGGTAGTCGTGCTTCTAATTGCTTTGAGATTATACATACTGATGTTTGGGGTGTAAGTCCTGTTGTTTCTCATGGTCAGTATCGTTATTTTGTGACGTTTATCGATGATTTTAGTCAATTTAATTGGATATATTAACTTCGTTCTAAAGGTGACGTGTTTTCTGTCTTTCAAAGCTTTATTGCGCTTATCGAGACACAATTCAGTACATGTATCAAAATCTTATGCTCCGACTCAGGGGGAGAGTACATGTCCCATTCGTTTCAGACGTATCTTCAAAAAAAAGGGATCATCTCTCAGCGTTTTTGTGTTTATACCCCTCAACAGAATGGAGTCGCCGAACGTAAGAATCGTCATCTCTTAGATGTCGTTCGTACTTTGTTGATTGATTCGTCTATACTGTCTAAATTCTTGGTAGAAGCTTTATCTACTGCTATCTATTTGATCAATCGCTTGCCTACTACCACTCTAAATTATGATTCTCCCTCTTTTCGTTTGTTTGGCATTTCTCCTGAGTATCAATCCCTTCATACTTTTGGGTGTGTTTGTTTTGTTCATTTACCCCCTGTTGATCGTCACAAGCATGCTGCCCAGTCTGTCACGTGTGCCTTTATGGGATATAACTCTACTCAAAAAGGATTTATTTGTTATGATGCTCATGCAAATAAATTTCTTTCAATCTCAGGTTATTTTTTATCCCTCTGTTACTCTTCTTCAAGCTTTTAACGATGTGTCTCCTTCTATTGTGTGGTTTAAACCGAGTCTGGTGTATCAACTACGTCTTTCTCCAACGCTCATTCCAAACACTGATCTGATACCTGATTCTGTCGTTCCTATACCTCACGCTCCACTCGGGTTACACATGCACCTGATAAGTATGGTTTTCCTCATACCTCACTCACTGCTACTCTCGATACTGTTTCTGTTCCTCACTCTTATGCCCAGGCAGCTTCCCAAGCATGTTAGCAGTAGGCCATGGAAGAAGAGATCCAGTCTTTTCAAGAGAATCACACTTGGGATATTGTGACTTGTCTTTCTGGTGTCAAACCGATTGGCTGTAAATGGGTGTATTCAGTTAAGTTTCGATCTGATGGCTCACTCGACAGATATAAGGCTCGCCTTGTAGCTCTTGGGAATTGTCAAGAGTATGGCATTGATTATGCTGAAACATTTGCCCCCGTTGCCTAGATGGCTACCGTTCGGACTATTGCTGCTTCACAGGGGTGGTCTCTCAGGCATATGGATGTGAAGAATACTTTTCTACATGGAGACCTAAAGGAAGAAATCTATATGTCTCCACCACCCAACATGTTTACTACACCTTCCTCGGAGGTTTGTCTACTACGCCAGTCCTTGTACGGACTGAAACAGGCTCCGCGCTCATGGTTTGATAAATTTCGCTCTACTTTGCTTGTCTTTCAGTTTGCTCAGAGTCAGTTTGATTCCTCTCTTTTTCTTCGCAAGACTTCTGTAGTAATTATGTTGCTTCTAGTATATGTCGATGACATTATGATTACTGGCTCTGATACTGAATTACTTCAGCAGTTGCAACAACATCTCAAGACCTCTTTTCATATGAAAGATCTTGGTCCTTTGTAGTACTTTATTGGTCTTGAGGTCCAGATTACTCCGTCTGGTACATTGTTACATCAACACAAATACACACTAGAAGTGATTTCCTTGGCTGGTCTCCAATCGGGTAACTCTGTTCTTACCCCCTTGGAGGTTAATCTCAAGCTTTTTCGTGAGGAAGGCGGGCTTCTTTCAGATCCATCCTTGTATCGGTAGCTCGTTGGGAGTTTGAATTATTTGACGATTACTCGCCCTGACATTTCTTTTGTTGTGCAACAGGTCAGTCAATTTATGCAGGCCCCTCGACATCTTCATCTAACTGTTGTCCGTCGTATTATTCCATATCTGAAGGGCACCTCTTCACGTGGGTTGTTCTTTCCTAAGGATTCTTCCTTACAGTTGGTGGGATATAGTGATGCTGATTGGGCTGGATGTGCAGATACTCGTCGTTCTGTTACTGGATGGTGCATGTTCTTTGAAGAGTAAGAAGCAAGACAGAGTTTCCAAGTCCTCCATTGAGTCTGAGTATCGTGCTATGTCTTCTGCTTGCTCTGAGATCACATGGCTTCGTGGGTTATTAGGAGAACTTGGCTTTCCTTAGCTACATTCCACTCCTTTTCATGCTGATAATACAAGTACTATTCAGATCGCTGCTAATCCAGTTTTCCATGAGCATACAAAACATATCGAAGTCGATTTCCATTCCATACGAGAAGCCTTTGACAAACATGTGATTACTCTTCCTCACATTTTTACCGAACATCAAACTGTCGACATCTTCACTAAAGCTCATTCTCGGCATCGACATCAGTTCTTGATTGACAAATTGATGCTTTTTGATCTACCAGCATCAATTTGAGGGGGGATGTTACAGAGATAATTTAGGATCAGAGAATATGTGATTTGCGATTAGGGATGTTTTCTGATATAGCAAGATTGTAAATAGCAGATAATTAGGCTGTAAATAGGGATGATACTTATCTTGTATGCCGACAAATATGGCAAGCAAGATTCTAAATAGCAGATAATTAGGGTGTAAATAGGGATGATACTTATCTTGTATGCCGACAAATATGGCAACTTTGATGTACATTATCTTCTATATAATGAAAAGAAACCCTAAGGAAAGGGCATTCAGACCAATTTGACAGGTAAGTCAAGACGCTGATAAGATTCTAGGTTGAAAATGTTCCTATCCATCAGGATGCTTATGCCTTGAGCAGCGCCCCCATCGATTCAACCAAATGAACTTATCAGGACGCTGATTGAATTTAAGCGTTTCAAGTATCAGGGCGCTTACAGTTCAGTAGTGCCCTTATGTTATTTTGTTTTAAAACTAGTCAGCACGCTGATTGTTAATACTTGAGGACGTTGATAGTGCATATGTTGGTTTCACTTATCTATCAGGAGGCTTACATTCCAGTAGCGCCCTAACAAGAACCAACTATGTAACTCATTAAGACGTTGATTGATCAGTATCATACTCATTATTTTTATAGTTTTAAAAGTCTAAGTAAGTCAGGATGCTAACGTTCAAGTAGTGCCCTTACGGTTCAAAATTTCTTTAGTAAGTCAGGATGCTTACGTTAAAGTAGCGCCCTCACTTCATAATTCAGCAAGAAGCTCACGTTGTATGAGCACCCTGAAGAAACATAAAGATAAAAGTTGGTATCACGTGCCAAGATGTTGATTGAACATCAAGCCGTTAATCCAACACTGACATATGTTCTGAAAAAGCAACTACTAACCTGATTGCTAATAGTTCAAGTGCTTGAATCGTGGCCACCAAGACTTTCCTCATTCATTCTATCTGGAATGTACCAAAACTAGTCTTAAGAAACCAAATTTACCATTTTCATGAATGGTTAAAGATTAAAGCCATTGTGAGCAAACGATCATAATTGAAATTTAAATCAAATGCTCAACCACTTTATCTTAACTAAGTCTATATATATACCAGCACTTAGATTCAAAATACACAACACTGAAAATTCTCGAGCCGTTACTTTTGAATGTTAGTCGAATTTTCAAATCACTTTCAAAGTTAAATTATTTTTCAAAGTGTTGCCTTGGAAACAAGTTTAGTTCAAAAGATTTTCATATTGAGCTTACATTTTATCTATTTCATTGAAAATCTGTTTGAAGAAAAGAGAATTGTTTTCACTTAAATTTTCAGCATAGTCTTAAACTTCATATCATTGCTTGCTAAAGGAGAAATTTGAGAAATAGTTCATAGGTTACAATTGTACTTCATTTCATATTTCTGTAACTGTATCAAGTGTTGTAAAAGTAGTTATATAAACTATTGATCTCACTTTATCTTATACCTAAGATAGTGGTTTGCTCAAACCCGTGAAGCTGAGCACATAGGTAGTTCTTTAGCTTGTAAATCGAGAAGCTTAAGTTAATCTCAAGCTTGTAAGTTGATATAGGTAGTTCTCTAGCCTGTAAGTAGAGAAGGTGGGAGGTTGTTGTCAAGCTAGTAAGTTGAGAAGGATTAGGTAGTCTCTAACTTGTAAGTTGAGAGGTTGCAAAGGTTTGGCCTTAACCTGTGAAGAAGATTCGTTAGTGGAGTTTTTCAAATCCTAGTTGAGGAGGTTAGGTAGTGGAGGTAGGTAACAAGCTGAACCACTATAAATCTGCTATGTCAATTTCATTTGATTTCGCACTTTACTGTCTGCCATTGTATTAATTTTTAATTAGTCTAAGTGTCCAATTCACCCCCCTCTTGGACACACCTAGGCCAACACTATTTTTGTGAAAGCACAGAAGATTCATGTGTTGTTGCACTATCTGAATCAATCCATTTCCATGAAGCAATTTGACCATTTGATTTGAAATTGATTTGAGCACCAAAACATTATTAAAGATCGAGATTATGTGTTGTCTCTATGTATACTGCACTTCAAGCTTTTGAGCATACAACAACTGAGACATATATGACTAAGATTCTTTGAAATCATTTGTACGAAAACTTTTGAAAGTTCTATTATCATTTTCGCAGCAAAAACTCTAATCATCTTGCGAAAACTCTGATATGATTTCATTCGGGATTTACTGGTTTTCATTATAAATCTTTTTCAAGTCCATCGAAGAAAAGAAGAGCTTAAAACCTCTAGTATTTCAGTCGATCTTCATTATATATTCTGCTGAATCAGTGTCAATTGGGTTCAAGGAAAGCTCTATAAGTATTTCGTTGATTTTTGGTAAAGGAATAAAAACTCTATACTTGTATTTCAAATTATTAAGTGACTGTGTGTGTCACTTGGTTTGAGCAAGTGTTGCTCATGGTATTGTTAATCTAAGTTGTTTTCTACTTAGTATTCTCCTAAGTGTTTTAATGCTTACAAACAATATAATCACGGTACTAATTTCTTTGACGGAGTTGTTTCAGTGCTAACTAGCTATATCAGATGGATTCAACTATACTGTCAAAGCATGTGGAAGGAACAATACTTCACGAAGATTCAAGAGCTTCATAGTTGTATTACTTTACTAGAATCTTAGTGCTGTAGAGTAAGTTTTACTTGTTCCAACCACATAGGATTTGCATCTTTTTAAAATCATTCATATAGTTTATTATTATCATGCATGCACGTATTTTAGTTTGACAATTATGCTAGTACTTAGTCATAATTATTTATCACACATATATTGATCAATTTTTAACATGCATTCATCTTGTCAACTTTGCATGGTTTTATCGTTTGTATTATACTTATTGCTTTTATCATTGGTTTAATCGATTGAATTAGTCATGTTTTAACTGTGTTAATTATACATTAATTGTGTCAAAAATGTTTTAAAATGTTTTTAAAATGTCTGTCTATGTTTTTGACAATGTCCTAAACATAAAATGATCAAAATTCAAGTTTTTTTCATGTGTCAGTGAAAGAACGTGTTCCTGTTGCTAAGGGTAATATAGAAAAAACTTTGAGAGTTAGTGGTTCTTGTTGAAGGAACCTGTTCCTATGCCTAATGGTCATATTGAAGGAAACACTCCTTAAATAAAGAACACGTTCCTTAATTAGAGGGACATCTGAAAGTTTTCAAATTTCAAACTAGAAACGCGCTCCTGTGTTAAGGAACGCATTCTTGTGCCTCGGAGTGGTGTTCATCTATAAATACCACACTTGCTCATTTGAAGAGCAACTTTTGCAAAATCTAGAGAACTTGTGCATTTTTTTGTCTAAGCCTTTTTAGAAGCCAACAAAAAGTTTTTGAGTGCTTTAAACCTTCTTCGAAAGCAAAAGTTCAACAACACTTAATCTATTTATCCAATCTTCCAAATATTTCTCCACATTTTTCGAAACCTTGAGAAACTCTGAGTTTCTCTTGTGTAAGTGTTCAAGACGATTCAAGTGCTATTTACATCTTCTATTGAGTCTTGATCGTGATTTCTCTCATCCAACTTTACACAAGAAGAATCTTGGAGCTTCAACCTTCTCGAGTGGGGTATACATTTCTAATCTAGATTTTTGTGATTTTGGGTTTATGCAAATCAATTTTTGTGCTTAGATTATAATCTTCAAAACTGATTTTGTATCGATTGTGTTTGTGAAACCTTATCTGGATCTTCATAACATATTTCATTGTTTAGTGGTTTCATGAATAGTTTGAGATTTCAATTCACATGCTAATATCATATTCTATTGAATCGAAGTTTTTGATCATACTTGAGTTGCATGATTCTTGATCTTCATCATATTTATATTTAGAATCATCATGATATATTGATTCTCGAGCCTTAAACATATTGTTATTTAGAATCAATATCTTGATAGTTGTGCATATTCGATTCATTATTTTAAATCACATATATTTGAATCGAGTGGATTTGACAAAAACATATTTCAACACTTTGTATCATTTAAAATCATAGTAGTTGGAATAGTGATTGTTGTCTCATTCAAGATTGTAAGCTTAAATTGTTGAGTATGTTGTTATTTACTTCTCTATATCATTGTAATATTGATGCATTGTTGACTTGGTTAAGTCAACCGGGACTATACATTATTTGTACGGCACATAACCATGCCCGTAAGTTGGTTGCAAGTTGTGGCTTACTAGCCAAGCTCTGGTGTAGGCTAGAATGTGGCTTTCTAACTGAGCCCTTGTGTTGGTTAGCATTGTAGTGGCTTTATAAGAAGGCCCTGCTGTTGATTAGCTAATAGTGGATTGGGATGGACCTAGGCTCAAAGGGAACCGAACCACTCTAAATCCTTTGCGTCCATCTATTTTCCTGCATCTTGTTATTTGAATTGCTATTGACTGCGCACTTTAATTGTTTAATTAAAATATTTGAAAGGTAACGCAAAAAATCTGCCAAGTCCAATTCACCCCCCTCTTGGATGGTAATACTGGGTCAACAAGTGTAACGATTTTCTAACACCCGTAAGTTGAGAAGGTGTAACGGTTTGATTCTCACCGTAAGAGGATCAAATATTGGAGTTTGAACAAAATCCTAACTGGGAGGTTAGGTAATGGATGCAGGCATGGCCGAACCACTATGAATCCTTTGTGTACTGTTGCATATTGTTTCTTATTGCATATCATTTATCATTATTTCTGTAGACTGCCATAACCTGCTGAATATTATTAACTATTTTTAAAGAAAGGTATTAACCTGTTATTGTTGAATTCCCCTCCCCCCTCTTGGACACATCTGGGCCAACAATTGGTATCAGAGCAGGTTATCTATCAAAGTATCTAACCATCTTTTATTATTCATGGCAGGAAACAATATAAAAGATGTCATTACTTTCGGTGAAGAAAACTCCACCAATAGACTACCCCTTTTCAAAGGAGACAACTATCTCCATTGTAAAACTAGGATTAGGTTTTACCTTAGTGCACAAGATCTAGAAATGTGGGATGTTGTGACGAAGCGGTGTCAAACACCTACAAAAATAGTCGATGGTGTGACTGTTCCAAAGGAACTAAAGAAGTGGACTACTAAGGAGAGAAAGTGAGAGATGTTGAATAACCACGCCATAAACATATTGTTCGGTAGCTTATTTAGTTTTGAGTTCAATAGGGTTAGTGCCTGTGAAACAACACAAGAAATTTGGAGAAAACTAGAAGTAACCCATGAAGTGGCTTTGCAAGTAAAGAAGGCAAAGCTCTAAATGCTAGTTGAGATCTATGAAACCTATATAATGGAAGAAACCGAGAGCATATCTGAAGCCATAGCTCGATTCACAAAGAATGTGAATGAGATGAA
This sequence comes from Paratinospora sagittata, assembly GCA_035771175.1. Taxonomy (NCBI): domain Eukaryota; kingdom Viridiplantae; phylum Streptophyta; class Magnoliopsida; order Ranunculales; family Menispermaceae; genus Paratinospora; species Paratinospora sagittata. The sequence continues at coordinate 21,391,640 of CM069596.1, forward strand.
AACATTAGGAAAAGTTTATGATCAAGAAGAGATTGTTAGGAAGTTCCTTAGAGGCTTACCTAAAGCTCGGGAATCTAAGGCCACGACTATTGAAGAAGCCAAAAACTTAGCCGAGTACAGTTTCGATGAACTTTGTGGTTCATTAATGGTCCACGAGATGAAACTGAAAAATAACCAAGTCCAAACCAAGGTTGAGGACAAGGAAAAGAAGACCATAGCTTTGAATGTAGACACCGAATCTGAAAGCACCTTAGATTGTGAGAGCAGGGTTGAGGATCTAGCAATGTTGTCTAGAAAGTTTAACAAGTTAATTAGGAAGAAGAGAATGGGTGGTTCAAGTTCTAAGTACTTTAAAGGGAAAAAATTTGGAACCAAACCCACAGAGCTCATATGTTATGGGTGTAACAAACCTGGACGTGTGAAAAGTGATTGTTCAAATAGGTACAAGAAGGGTCATAGCTAAAAGAAGAAAGACAAAAATGTTCTTAAAGCTACATGGGATGACTGAAGCTCAAGCGAGAGTGAATCAGATTCTGAACACAAAGTTGTTATTTGCTTGGTGGCAAATACTAAGGTAAAATCTGAACAATTTGATGAAGATATTGTTCTTGATTCTCGTATGCACGATATTAAACATAGACTTAGTAAAAAAGTCATGAAAAATGAAAAACTCAAAAAGAATCTAGAAGAAGCTTTTGAGGAAATAGAATTTCAATAGGAAGAGATTGTTCTTGATTATCATTAGATAATGAGCAACTCAAAAGAGAGAGAAAAAATGAAAAATGAAAATGAATCTCTCAAAAAGAAAAATGAAAACCTTAGCAACACTGTGAAGAAGTTCACAATTGGTCAAAAATTATTTGACAAAATGTTAGGATCACAAAGGTTTGCCTTTGACAAGGCTTGTTTAGGTTATACTGATGGGTCAAAACAAAAGAGTATAACACTCTACTGACCAAGAGACCTAAATTTCATAAATGTCATAGGGAAGGTCAAATTGTATTAAGATGCAATGTTATGAATGTAAAGAAAAACTAACTTGCATGGGTAGAAAAGAGTATTCTTATTGATGCTAACATGCATGGACCCAAAGCAATGTGGGTAGCACAATCAAAAAGTATTTTATGTTGTGTAAATGAAAAAAAGGAGAAATATGGTATCTAGATAGTGGATGCTCAAGACACATGTCTGGTGATAAGTCAAAGTTCTTGTGCATTGAGAGAAAGAACGGCGGAAATGTCACTTTCGGAGACAACAACAAAGGTGAAATTGCAGGTGTTGGAACCATTGGCAACAATTTCTTATCCATTTCTGATGTTCTTTACGTAAAAGGGTTGAAACATAATCTCTTGAGCATAAGTCAATTATGTGATTTGGAAGCAAATAGGGGCATTGTTAAGCATGCAGATAATACTGTTGCATTCATAGCATCTAAGCATAGAAATTTTTTATTGCACAAATCTTGATGATATGGAGAAACAAAATGTTACATGTTTGAGTGTTATATCTTGTGATGATGCATGATTCTGGCATAGGAGGTTAGCTCATGTTAGTATGGAAAACATATTTGGGCTAGCTAAAAATGATCTTGCTAAGGGTATTCCAAAAGGAATTTACTCAAAAGACAAGGTGTGTGAACCATATCAATTTGGCAAGCATATCAAATCATCATTTAAGAGCAAGAGGTATCAATCTATCACTAGAGCTCTCGTATTGATTCACATAGATCTCTTCAGACCTACCAAGGCTCAAATTTTAGGAGGAAAATCATGTGTATGTAATTGTTGATGACTTTACTAGATACACTTGGGTATTCTTTCTAGCACGTAAGTCTGAAGTGTGTGAATTGTTCATTAAATTTTGTAAAAGAGTTGAAAATGAAAAAGGATATAAAATAAGCATAGTTAGAAGTGATAGAGGAGGACAATTCGTTAATAAAAGTCCTGAAGAATTTTGTAACAATCAAGGTTACACTCACCATCTATCAACCTCTAGAACACCTTCACAAAATAGTGTAGTTGAAAGGAAAAATAGAACTTGGCAGGAAAATGCTAGTGAATATAACACTGCAAGCTATTTTTGGGCATAAGCTATCAACACTGCATGTTATGTAATAGAATTATGATTAGAAAAGATTTGAACAAAACTTCATATGAATTATGGAAAGGTAGAGCCCCCAATGTAACACCCCGTAATTTTAATAAAATACATACGTTGAAGCACGCGTATATCGAGATGTATAATACACGTATTTTATACATATGAGCTAAATATATGCGTGATCATACACGTATTTGATACGTATGAGCTAAATATACCCGTGTATGAAAATACATACTGGATTTAGCGGGTATTAGTAAATAAATAAAATTATTAAATATGTGGATTGGAGTATGATTTAATTACTTAATACATAGTATGATGTAATACATGTGTGTATATGAATACATGTGAAATAAGTGAATTGAGTTGATGATAAATGGTTTAATGAATTAAAGTGATTAATTTATGGGGTGAGTTGGTTAATTATTAAGCATGAGGGGTATTGGATCAATTTGATATAAAATATCTACTCTCTCCTTTCTCATCTCAATCTCTCATACTTTAACATAAAAAAAAACAAATAGAAAACGTGTAAAAATAAAAGAAGAGAGATGAAAGGAGTTGCAAATGAAAGAGAGGAAAGAGGAACGAACAGACGAAAGAAGGAAAGAAGAAGAACGGAAGGGAGAACGCGGAATTCACGCGAAATCGGGACTTGTGGTAAGCGATTTCTACTCTATTTCTTCGTGAAATTGATCTCTAAGCTAGATGTAACAATTATAGCGGAGTAATTTTTGTTGTGGGAGCCGTTTTACGGCGTTTTCAAAAATTGGGGTTTTGACCCAACGTGAATGAAAATCCGCTAGAAAGGTAGAAAAATGCTCCCTGGACTGTTGGGACCCCGAATATGTGGTTAGATTCCATTTCATGATTTTTGGAGACCGTTTGACAATTTTAATACAATTTACATCTTCCGGATGAATAGTGAATAGTGAATAGGGAATAGTGAATAGTACTATGAGTAGTGAACTGAATTCCGGACGTTTCGATACTAAGACCGTGATTTTTGGATATGATTTGATATTTTTAGTAGCTACCGATATGATAAATGATGATTCTCATGATAATCTATGGTTAATTTCAGTGTTTAAATTGAGAGCTTAAGGGCATGGATAAACGCTCTTGAGGAAGCAATGACGTTTATTGTTGCTCGATTTTAGAGGTTGGCTTAGAAACCCCGTGTAACCACTGTGAGTATAGTTTTCTTGATTTGGTTCTTGTATGGCATTGTACGCATATAAAATGTTTGATTGTATGCACGTTATATTTATATATAATGCATTGAGTTTTATGGAGCATGCAAACTGATTTTAGCAATTGGAGTTTGTAATGATGTCATTTCGTTAGGAATTAGACCCGGATGAGGTTTTGCGAGTCCTAATTGTCAGTAGGTCTATTCTAACAAGGGTTGCGATCCTTGAAATGACTGTGAATTGGGTAATGAGAGGCTGTAGCTACCTTGTAACGGCCATACAAGGGTTAGACCCTCTCTCTTGCCTTGCGGAGGAGGGAGATTGTGCATTGTGTTATTGAAAACTCAAGCAATTTATGATGTTGACATGTATAATATATTCGTTGAATGATGCATGTGTTGAATAAGTGTTTGAAATGATTTTAAATGTCATATTTCGCTAAATGTATACAATTGCCATCTCAAGAACTATATTCACTGAGCTGTTGTTTGCTCACCCCATTACCTCCAATATTTCAGGTATTGAGTCGAAGGGAAAAGGAAAAATCCGTGAGTGATAATCACGTGAGCCTTCGTCTGGTATGTGTATGTATGCTTGGAGGAAATAGATTATATTTTTGTTATTTTGATATGTATAATTATCACATACTATATATATGTAATATCACCTAGATGGGTTGTGTGGTAATATTATATGATGAAATGAGATGATCATAGATATTTATCAGGTGAGAATTTAATTTGTAGAATGAATGGAATGATTATAGAGATCTATATTGGATTTGATTTGTGGTATATTAAAAAAAAAATTGCTGTAACTTTTGGGAATTATTGTGAGATTACGTGAAGGCTGACAGTATATTGTATACTGTATATGGGTATGTACAGTGTATAATACAATGTGTCGGTCATGACGTCAGCCTACGTCAGGGGCGTCGTGACGCCCAACATCAGCTACTTTTGAGTATTTGGATGTAAGTGTTTTATCCTTAATGATAAAGACAATTTAGACAAGTTTGAACCTAAGTCAAATATTGGAATATTCTTAGGATATTCTTCTCAAAGTAGAGCTTATAAAGTTTACAACAAAACTACTCGAACTGTAGAATAATCAATTCATGTAAATTTTGATGAAGCTGAAAATAAGAAATGTCTTGAGGAAGGGATTAGGCAAATGAACCTTGAAGATGATGATGCTCCCAAGAAATCTCAAAACATAGAACCTGATAATGACAAATCTTTAAAAGTATAAAAGAACTCTAGATTACTTCAAGATCACCCCAAAAAGCAAATACTAGGTGATCCAACTAAGGATCTATCTACTAGAGCTTCAACTCATAGAGATCAAGAGTTTATTTGTAACACCCGAACCTTTAGATGACGTCATTTTGACCCGTAGTGTACCCGTAGTGTACTCGTAGACGTATTCATATACGTATGCATATACGTATTTTGATGCTCACACACGAGTAGGTTCGAGTATCTTTGCATGATTTTATGTTGTTTTGGTGTGCGCGTAAAGTTTTGGAACCGTCGGAAACCATTCGACTTCGAAAATGTCAAAAATGAGTTTTTGAACCAAGGAGCTTGCTCCATGGGTGAAGGAGCTCGCTCCATGCACTTATCTGAGATAGTTTTTTTCTTAGTGTATGGAAGAGTGCGCTCCATTAATTGAGGAGAGCGCCCCTTAAGCCAGGTTGAACTGATTTTTTTATCAGTCTTCGATGGAGCGCACTCCATGGTGATTTTTTCAAAAAAATTTCTCCAGATTTGATGAAAAGCATTGCTTTTTTTGAAGGAACGCTCTCCTTGGAGCCTAAAAACTGAAAATTTCATTTTTCAAGCTGGAGGAGCGCCCTCCATGCTGGGAAATCCAAAATTTTTTCAGTTTTGGCATATTTTTATGTGTGGGCCCAAACACTTCTATATAAGCAAATTACACCCATTTTCGGCTCATTTGCACTTTTTCCACTTAGAAGAGAGGGAAAGGAGCTTGGAGAAGAGGAAAAGAAGGGGAGAGGAGAAAAGAGAAAGAAAGCTAGGTTTTTGGTGCTTTCATGCCCAAAATTCCACTAAAGTATATCTTTCTTCCTCATTTTCTTCATTCTATCTCTTTCATGTGTGATTGCAAGCTTTATTTTGACCTAAGATTTGTATGAATCCCAGATTTTGTGGGTTCTTGACCTAGGGTTTACATGTTTTTGCTATTTTATGCTTGTTTATGATGTTAGAGACCTTCCCTAACCTAGAAAAACCCCTAATGATGTGTTTCCACACAAAATCCCAAAATTTGTGGAGGGTGTAGGAAGAACACATCTTGGAGTTAAGGTTTGCATGTCATGTATGTTTAATTAGAGGCCATTGGGAACCTATTGAAGGTAAAACCCCCAATTTCTAGCAAGAAATTGGAGTGGTTGTGTGTATTGACCTAAACCCTAGATTTTGGACTTAGGGTTTGCCATTGGATTTGCATGCAATATATGTTGAATAGATGGGAAAATGTGGATGTGTAGTGGTCCAATTTACTGATTTTGATGGCTAGAAACCCTAGGTGTAGTGCAATTTTGGCCTAGTCCATGTGAATTGAGAAATTGCAATGGATTTGGAGATTTGCCCAAATTTGTGGATTTTGACCTAATTGATGTCAATTGACCAAATTGACTTGCATTAGTCTAATTAACCCTATTTATGATTGAATGTCATGTATTATAGTGGTTGGATCAACCTATTACATTCAATTTGGGTTAAATGTGGGTTAATGTAGTGTTAAATAGTTAAATTGAGTAATATGGAATTAGCTCATGTGCTAGACTATTTTAGAATCTTAATTGGCTTTTGATTTGGGTTTAAACATGGTTATTTAGCATACTTTAAGATTGATTTTCAGTATTGTATAAACCATGTTATTTCAAGATTTTGTGGTTGATCTAAGTAGCCTAAATAGTCAATTTGAGGTTGTGGTGCTTGGGGTGATTTGTGTCATCCAAGTGCTTTCTTGTGTAATTAGGAATTGAATTGGTTAAGTCTAGCCAATCAAGTTGTGAGTGTCTCTTTACATTTGGATTTTTATATGTGGCATTGTATTACATAAATTGATTTGAATTGATATCTATAAGTGTTATGCATGTTTTAATATTCTATGAAATGAATTTGAGCATAGTCTATAGGGTTAGTAATTTGGTTAGGTCTCCTAGTTGAAATTTCCCTTGGGAAGTCTCGTAAGTCTATTGTGATCCCCAGTTGTGGACTTGGCAAAGGATTTTATGGCTTGTGTATAGGTAGGATAGCTTAGGTTAGTTCTACTTGCTGCACGACCATAGAAATCCTACTAGAATACGAGTATTGTTTGGTCTGATTGGGCATTGTGTGTCGCGCACCAGGCCTTTGATTGCCCTTGCTCAGGAGGTGTTAGGATTGCATTGGCATGTTTAGAAATGACATGCATTGTCTTGTTTATGACATGATGCATTATATTGACATGTATGTAATCTTGTTTCATCACCATGATATTTCCAATGATTTTTATGATCTTGTCATGTTTTATATAAATGCACGAATATTGCCACTTGTAGAAGACATTCACTGAGGTTGTTGTAGCTTACACCTCATCCTTAGCATTTCAGGTTCGGATAGGAAAGGGAAAGGGAAGGCTTGACTACGGAGCACTCCCTTGGTTTTGGTTGATGTAGGTGTTGTACATTTTTGTATTTTGATATTATGTATATGATAACACCTAGTATATGTATAATTAACACATAAATGGGATGTGTTGGGTTTTGTATACTCTGTGGACTTCTGAAATTTTATATTTGGTAATTTTGGAGATGTAATATATTTTTACTTTATTGTTATTGGTTTTGTTTAGATGGATGCTATATTAGGATTGTGTTTCATTTTTGGTTTCGTGTATATTAGGTTGATGGGACGCCAGGTGTACCAATGGAGGGTATACCCGGGGGTTCCATGCCGATCCTGATGTCACGTATAGTGGGTCGTGACAGTATTGTTTTTGTATCTCAAATTGAACCAACAAAAGTGGAAGGTGCATTAAAAGATGAAAACTGAATTCTTGTTATGCAAGAAGAACTAAGACACTTTGTAAGAAACAAAGTATGAGAATTAGTTCCTAGACCATCTCATCAATCAATCATAGGAACCAAATGGGTTTTTAGAAACAAACAGAATGAAAAAGGAATCATAGTCCGAAATAAGGCTAGATTGGTTGCACAAGGGTGCAATCAAGAAGAATGTATAGACTTCGAAGAAGCCTTTGCCCCAATAGCATGATTAGAGGCAATAAGGATGCTACTTGCCTACGCTTGTTACAAAAATTTTCCCTCATACCAAATGGATGTAAATAGTGCATTTCTAAATGGATACATCAATGAAGAGGTATATTTGGAACAACCTCCAGGGTTTGTGGATGCTCATAACCCGGAACATGTGTTCAAACTCCACAAGCCTTATATGGATTAAGACAGGCTCTTAGAGCTTGGTATGATAGACTGAGTTCATTTCTTTTAGATCATAAATTTCAAAAAGGAAAACTCGATCCAACCTTGTTTATTAAGCACCATGACGATAATATGCTTATTGTTCAAATATATATGGATGATATCAAATTTGATGTATCGGACAAGGAATTGTGTGTTGAGTTCTCAAAAATAATGCAAAAAGAATTCAAAATGAGTATGATGGGAGAACTTACATACTTTCTTGGTTTGCAAATTAAGCAAATGCCAAATAACACATTTATAAGCCAATCAAAGTATGCTAAGGAAATGATCAAAAGGTTTTAAATAAACAATTTGAAATCAATAGATATTCCTTGTAACTCATCAATTAAACTAGATAAACATGAAAAAAGGAAATCAATTGATTCAAAATTGTACAAAAGTGTGATTGGAAGCTTACTTTATCTCATAACAAGTAGACCTAACATCATGTTCAGTACTTGTCTGTGTGCAAGATTTCAATCAGATCCTAAAGAATCACATTTAAAATGTGTCAAAAGGATCTTTAGATACATAAATGGCACAACTATTTGGTATTTTAAAGGTATGCCATTTCAACTGAAAAGTTATGTAGACTCTGACTATGCTAGAAGTCTCACTGACCTAAAAAGTACCTCAGGATTTTGTCACTTTCTCATAAATTTTTTAATTTCTTGGTTTTACAAGAAGCAACACTCAGAATATATTGCAGCTGGAAGTTGTTATTCTCAAGTGTTATGCATGAAACAACAACTTCAGGATTACCAAATCTTTGTTGAATGCACTGAAAATCTATGTGATAATACTAGTGCTATTAACATTTCAAAGAATCTTGTATTGCACTCCCAAACTAAACATATTCAAATAAAACATCATTTCTTAAGGGATCATGTGCAAAATGGTGATATTAAACTCACTCATATTGGCACAAAAGAACAACTGGCTACTATTTTCACTAAAGTCTTACCTAAGGACCAGTTTGTTCATATTCGAATAGAACTCGGGATGTTCTCTGAATCTGACTTCTGATATTTTGATGCTTACCTCATTCAGGGGGAGAAGTATCATATGGATACTTCACTTTTTTCATGTTTTCAAAAGGGGAAGAAGTAATATCTATGGAAGCATCATATTATCCATAAAGTCAGGGGGAGAATAAGGAGACTATGGAGAGTATGAAAACAACATTTTCGTTGGTGCAAAACTCTTATCATATGAAAATGAGGAAAACATTGGTATTACATGGTATTTATGTGTATTGCATGTCATTCATATCATTCTTATTCATTGTAGGATCAAGCATTCATACTGTTTTTTAGTTTGCTTCAAGGCCTATAGAAATGTGTTTGAAACCATAAAAAAGGAGGAGCTTGTTAATCTAGTTACCCTCATGACCCGTACAAGAAAAGATATTTTGATTATTACAAACCACATTCCCATTAAGATATTATTGCATATACATTGCACATCCAAATTATGCATGGAGATTGCTCAAGTTCGATGATGCATGGTGAAAAAGCTATCAAGATCGTAATTAGACTGAAGACCATGATCATTCGAGATTTAATCTTTATGTTTTTAGAGTCATTTAGGATTGTAGAATCAAAGGTGTCACTTGATTCAACAAGATATTACTCGTGATGTCACATCCTGGGTTGCACAGCGTGCCCCCTACCCAGGTGCGGGCGCACCCCCTCGGGGCGAACGCCTAGCCATTATGGATCCATAATATTGTCCCATCTCGGCCAGCCACGCCACACAAGGACGCCGGACACCGAGATCATTTATCCATATTATTCACACTCCCATGAATAATATAATGGCTCAATGGGTACTCAAGTTGCGAAATCTAACCTTATGAGGAAGAGGTTGCGAGTTCGAACTTGGGGGAGGCCCTATATTATTCATGGGAGTGTGAATAATATGGATAAATGATCTAGGTGTTCGGCGTCCTTGTGTGGCGTGGCTGGCCGAGATGGGACAATATTATGGATCCATAATGGCTAGGCGTTCGCCCCGAGGGGGTGCGCCCGCACCTGGGTAGGGGGCACGCTGTGCAACCCAGGATGTGACAAAAAGGCCTTATGTATACTGTGGCGACCCCGCGCCCCGGACCACCAACCCCGCAGGGAATGGCGTGTGGAATGCCGGGACGGGACGCCCGGCGTAGGCATCTCCGACCACTCCTCAACTCCCGTGAGGTGGTTGAGACCCTACAAGCCTTATCCCAAACAACGATATGATATCAAAAGGTATTAAACAAAACTACCCACCGTATTAATCATCCAAGACAAGAGATAATCCATACTAAAAAAATGAACCATAAATAATAATCATAATCCCTACAGTCCATTAAAATTGATATACTCATAAAGTCCAAAATTGTGGGTACAAATAAAACCGTCACATGCCCACATAGTCTATCTAACAAGTCCCAACTCACCCATACTACAATGTGGTAAGTGTTATAATTACATAATTCAAAATATAGTACTTCATAATTTAAAACACAATTCAATCAAAATGCCTCTCAACTCACATCGAGGCCTTGGATTCTCTCGCAGGCAAGGCCCTCAAGATATGACTACTCCTTTGCCCTTATTCGGGACAGAAGGACCTGAAAGAGGAAAATGAGGGTGAGCCAACGATGCCCAGTGAATAGAATTCAAATATGTTATCAATACTCATCAATAAATATCATGTATGCATGTCAATGTGTAGCATGATTAAAAGCTCATAACATATAGATATCAAGCATTTATAAGAAGTTCGATGCAAGTAAAAGTTTATCAATTTGGATCCACATTCCACATGCCTTGGGTTACTAGTACACGTCTATTTCACCGTGCCGTTGATCCCAATCATGTTTATTTGGGTTACTAGTACACGTCTATTTCACCGTGCCGTTGATCCCAATCATTTTCTTTCCTAAAACCCTCTTATGACAAGGTTAAGTCCCCCTATTAGCCAGATAGATGGGTCCAACCAAAGTCATAAGGTTTTCTCAAATCAATGCATCATTCAAAACATTAGAACACATTCATGCTTTCAAGATACAATATATATAAGTGATATGATGACATAAAAGATATAATCATAAATGAAGTCTACTCACAACCAAGCCTCGCGAGAGTATTTAACCACACACGACCACCAAACCGAATCAACCCAATCAAGATCCTGAAACATACATCAATATCCTACCATACATCAATTTTTATGCTCAATCACATAGACATTACACATCAACCCTAAATCAGCCCACATATAAACAATAGGCCTAAATCCATCTAATCCCATCATTCAACTCAAATCACATGACTTAGGCCTCTAATGCATAATTCTCATACATAAACCATTCTATAAATCAAAAATACTGATTTTCAATTCCTTAGGCATAAACATGCCCAAATTTGGTCACTTGATCACAAGTAGGCCTAACCCATGATATGGTCACAACCACCAAATCAGTAGCATAATCAACTCTAATCATGCTTAATTAAACATAAGTTGCATCAATTCAATGATTCTAGGCCAAAAGCATCAAAAGCCCTAAAATATGAAATTTTCCATACGTAGGCCATATTGTCGATTTACACTAGGTCACCATGTTCAGCCATGTATATCACTGATTTTGCATCATGGGTTCATCAACAATGCAACTAGGTCAACATAGTTGACATGCAAGCTATTTTGAAATGTCTAAGTTCATATTCTAAATTTAGGTCTAATACAAGCACCTTACCAATTCTTCATTTAATATTCTGTTTAGATGTATTAATCTACCAATAGAAATATGTAATCACAAAATCAACCATACATATTGAAGTATGTGAAGAAACAAACCTTCTGTCCAAATATCAGCCCAATCCAACGGTGGACCGAAAAGATATGTATCTTTGATGAACAAGTATCTAATCAGACAGTTTCTCCTTTCCTGCTGCAAATACCCAAACTCAGATGGCTATATCATACAAAATACTAAACGTATAAACATCTCCACCATTCAGAATACAGAAATATCTGTTATAAACTACATACCCAAATTTGATATCCATCCAACGGTAGATTGAGGAAATCTACAAGTTTGACCGAAACGGCATGAGAAACCCAGAAATTCCGATCAGCTTTGTTTGAGAGGTTATATCTCTTATACAAAGCCTCTAATTAAGATCTCCACCGTTCAGAATGTAGAAATATCAGTTTTAAACTACATACCCAAATTTGATAACCATCTACGGTACATTTAGGGGATCTATAAGTTTGAGCGAAACGGTGCGAGAAATCCAGACTTTCCGACCAGCTTTGTTTGAGAGGTTAGATCTCTTAGACGAAACCTCTGATCAAGTTCTCCACCGACCAGAATGAAGAACCATAAGCTACGAACGTGCTGACAAAATTTGAGCTCAATCTGACAGTATATTCCAAAGATCCACCACTTTGATGGAAACGTCGCAGGGATCTTCCTCCTGCAACTCTCTCCTTCCTTCTCTTCTTCTTTCCTTTCTCTTCTTTTCTTTCTCTCCACTCACCTCTTTCTAGCACTTCCTTGATTCCCTCCTTGATTCTCTCCTTAATTCTCTCCTTGATTCCCTCCACTCATTCTAGCACTTCCTTGAAGAAGAGAAGTGGGCATTGGACACTTGTCCACTTTCATGCACCAACCTTCACTTGTGTTGGTCTCATAGTACCCATACCAACCACATGTATTTTAAATGTCCAATCCATTTAATACACCAAATTTTAAATTTCATTTATCCTTTTATTCAATCAATCCTAACCCATATCAATTCATGGTTTAATGAGCCCATGCATAAATCATAACATATGCATTATACTTTAATTTAACATGACTCATATACAATTTATGATACATATATTTATATACATTATCAAGCATCAACTATACAAACATTAAACAATCATCAAACAAACACCAAACATATCAAGACAACACATAGAGTTTGGGCAAAAATGCAATTAGGTTATGGGCTAGATGAAATAATTTTTGGGGCGTTACACGTGATGCATATTTGCATGATTTTCAAAAAGAAAATGTTTTTGATCAATTTGTTCTTGAAGGATTTCCAATTGGTTTTGATCACTTTTGATGAATCTTTCAATGATTATTTTGATCTGAACTTATCAAGCTTTAAACTGATTAATCGAACTTTGAAAAGACTGAAAATTATCAGAATTTGTTTTCAGTGCTCCATCAGGCACTGATAGGTCATTAGGATGCTCACATGGTGGTCAGTCACTTAATGATGAACCAGCATGGTAGGACGTAAATGGTGTATAGGTTGGAATGTGTTCTATTCATTTCAAGGCACTACTCGTCTAAGAGCGACCTCATAGAACCAACCTAATGAAACATTAGAACGTTGATCGTGTGTCAACATGCTCACGTATTTTTGGGATTTTTATGTTTTAAAAGCATTAGGATGCTACTTGCGGATTAGCGCCCTCATTGGTTTTGGATTTTAAAAACTTCAAGTCCATCAGGACGCTCACATTGTATTTGCACCCTCAAAGGCAGAAACGATAAAACTGTGTGTTGTGCGTCAGGACGCTCACACAATACTGTCAAAAAGACGATAACTATGTCGGCTTGTGCTGTTTTCTAAACTTTCTATTTTCATGAAAGCACAGTGGATTCAGGTGTTGTAATCCATTTTCGTGAAACAATTTGACCGTTTGATTTGAAATGGATTTGAGGACCAAACTTTATTGAAGACCGAGATTAACTGTTGTTTATATATATACTGCACTTCAAGCTTTCGAGCATATATACAACTGAGCATCTTTCAAATTATTTTGTGCAAAAAAATTTGGAACTTCTACTATCAATTTTGCTGCGAAAACTCTTGCGAAAACTCTTATACGATTTTCTTTGGGATTTACTAGTTTTCATTATAAATCTTTTTCAAATCCATCGAAGAAAATAAAAGCTTGGAACCTCTAGTATTTCAACCGATCTTCATTATACATATTCTGCTAAATTAGTGTCAACTGAGGTTCAAAGAAAGATCTGTAAGTATTTCGTTGATTCTTGGTAAAGGAATCAAAACTTTATACTTGTATTTCAGATTATTAAGTTATTGTGTATGTGACTTGGTTTGAGCAAGTGTTGCTCATCTTGTAACTGTTTTCTCACACCCGTAAGTTGAGAAGGTGTAATGATTTGATTCTCACCTGTAAGAGGATCAGGTAGTGGAGTTTGAACAAAATCCAAATTGGGAGGTTAGGTAATGATGTAGGCAAGGCCAAACCACTATAAATCCTTTGTGTATTGTTGCATATTTTTTTTCTTATTGCATATCACTTACCATTATTTATGTAGACTTCCATAACCTGCTGAATATTATTAACTGTTTTTATAGAAGGGTATTAACTTGTTATTGTCCAATTCACCCCCCTCCCCAGCCCTTGGACACCTCTGGGCCAAGAGGGAGAAATATTGGAATCTAGATAAACAATCTTGAATTGCTTCGAAACATGTTATAGTATGTGTGTTTTTCATATCCTATCCTGATCATGCTATGAATATTATTTGATTGCTTGTTTATCAAGTTTATATTGTTTGTCATCATTAAAAGGGGAAGATTGTTGACATAAGTGGTTTTCCACTTAGAATTCTCTTAAGTGTTTTGATGCTAACTATCGCGACCCCTCACCAAGTGCCATCACGACCAGCATAGTACCCTAGATAATGCCACTACATGACAAAACCTGAGGCACTGATAAGCCTCTACGAAGGAAATACCTAGTAAACACAATACACAACCTGTATATGATAATATAATTGAACCAAAATTCAAATTTCATCATAAAAAATCTAACAAGATCAAATCCATCCTATATACATGGTTCAATATCTACAAATATATCCATATAGAACTCAACCAAGAGCCCATCATCCCAAGGAAGTCATATAGAGTCCATATACAATCTATGTGTTATATACATATATATACTATGATAGTTATATACAAGTTCCAAATAACAAAATAATCAAATAACCCTACAAGTTCCAAATAACAAAATAATCAAATAACCCAAAACAGTACCCCAAGTCCCAAAAATCCGAAACCTACATCCAAAAAGAAGGAGAAGAAGTCTTTGCAGACGATTAAGCCTTGCCCTTCCTTTTCGGATCAGAACTTGAGAAAATAGGGAAATAGGGTGAGCTCAACTAGCTCAATTAATATCTCTCACAATAATCTCCACATATGCATTTATATAAAATATGTAAGCCATTGAAATCACATTTATAAAACAAATACATCAATGAAATCATATAGTCCATGCTCCCAACTAATGATAAAGATTTTGAGCATTATTTAATAAAAGTTATGCAGACGCCTCCACTGAGGTCACCAATGGATAATGCAGTCTACACACTCATGTCTCGTGACAACAGAAGATAGTCAGACCTGAAAACTCAGACCTGATCCTTCTGCCCTTACATTTTTCACTTCAAGTAATAAGAAAGACCACGAACGCTACGATATTCAATCCAAAAGACCCAAGCAATGAAATGTATGAAAATTCATGGTCATGATCATAAATACCATGCACATGTAAAATAGGATGCATACCATTCAACAATTTCATTTCGTATAAATATAATGTCATAAATGTAGAATTAAAGTAAGGAATACTCACAACCAACTACAAGTGAATTAACCAGGCCAAATACCCTCAAATTGGCCAATCAAATCACAACGACCTGAAATGAATCAAATTCACAATTTCATGCTTAATTTATTAAGCCAACCTAAACATATAAAATTCAACCATTAGGCATCAACTATGCCAAATTATATAATCAAGCCAACACTTAGGCCTAATCCAACATAAGCCAATATAAAAATGCATGCATACCCATTCATCATCTAGGCCTAGACTCAATGTATAGGCCAATTATCATGTCAATTAATTCAATTATCACTAATGAACTCCAATTTACCCAAATTACAACAATTATCAATATTCCTGGCATAATATTAACTATGCTTCATCAATACATAAATTGTCATATTCCAAGATGTAACCAAGTGTTATAAATTATGTCCAATTAACAATAATTCAACCCAACTAAATTCATCTCATGGTTAAATCAGGCTCAATTTAAGTTCGATTAGGCTTAATTCATCTCAATTTGCCATTTCTTAGTCAATTGCATCATTTTCCCCATAATTGGGAAAATCTCTACAATTAGGCCTAGAGTCAAATTACTCTAGACATTGAACTTTTGGCATGAAATTACCCAAATTAAAACCATGAGTCACTTAATTATACTAACTAGATTAACATAGTTCAAATGCACATGGATTGGGGAACCCTAACTTTATGAATTGGATTTGGTCAATTACAAAGGAATCCTACCAATTTCTTGCTAGAAATTGAGGATTTCACCATTAATGGATTCCAATTTATACTAGGTCTTACATAAATAACATGCACATCAATTTTCATACATAGCCACATCCACCACTTCATCAACCATAAAAATTATAGCATTTAAAAGCATGGAAATACCATAAAGAAGAGGTTTATGGGGAGAGTTTGTATTTTTACTATCCTAGATGTGAGAATTTGATGCAAATCACTCCTCTTCTTCTCTTCTTCCTTTACTTTTCTCTTCTTTCACTTTTTTTTTCCTTTCTCTCAACCTTACACTCTCCCAACGGCCCCAAGAGCAAGAGATTCATCTCTTATACACACATGCAAATAACATGTCATGTGTATGCTCAAGTGCCCGCTAGTTAACCATGTGTCACTTAGCCAATCTCATTTTCCCATGTATCTTATTGCCCAATCATCCATTAACAACCACTTTTCTTCTTTCTTTTCTTTTCTTTTTCATTTTCCTTTATTCAATCAAGTCAAACTCATATTAATTCATGGTCCAATGGGCCCATGCATAAATAATAACACATACATTATACTTTTATTTAACATGGCTCATATACAATTTATAATGCACACATTTATATTAATGTAGCCCATATGCAATTTATAATGCACATAATCATATACAATTTCATGCAAATACATACAAATACATGAACTTACCCCTAAGAATGGGGAAATACATATACGACCACGTGGAGTTGGGTAATGACATTTGCAATACGTAAGATAAAGTCTAGGGTCGTTACACTAACAAACAATATAACCATAGTGCTAATGGTTAAATTGAGCATGTTTCGGTACCAAGGATAAGTCAAAAGGCCAATACAAGAGTCAAGTAATCTCAAGTCAACTCAAGTGGCTAAAATAAAATCAAAGTCAAAAGCTTGGATGAGTTGGCTGGAAGATAAAGGGTGAGAACTTACAAGTATAATTAGAATTAGGTTGTAATCTTTCTTGTTTCATATTGCTCATTTATTTTCAAATTATTTCATACATGCATTCATGATTTTACTAATTCAAAATGTTTTCAATCATTCAAGTTTTATAAAAGTGTAACGCCCCTTATTTACGAGTCAAACCCGTATGTTGACTTATACGTATTGTTAGGCATATTTGTACGTGTATATATATGTACATGGCCTTAAAATAGGGTGAATGTGTGTATAATAGGGTGGTATTTGTACCTGGACCCTACACATAGCAGAAAAAGACCCACACTTAGTGAAATTTCACCTAGAACATGGAGAAACGTGTTTCTCTAAGAGAAGCGTGTTTCTGTAGAGAAAACCCGAGAGAGGAAATTTCAGGAAATCTTCGGAGAAACGCATTTCTTAGATAGAAGTGTGTTTCTATAATGAAAACTCAAGAGCTAGTTTTTTTGGAATTTTTTCAGAGAAACGTGTTTCTCATTGAATTTTTAACGAAAACCCCGATTTTTGGGCACAAGGAAATGCGTTTCCTTAGGGAGAAGAGCATTTCTCTGTGGGCTTGACAGTTTTAAAATCAGTTGGTGTGGCGGTTTGTGCGTATTTTAAGGCCATTTCTCAACATTTCTAGCTCATTCTCACTTGCTAGAACTAGAAGAAACCGAAGAAACGAAAGGGAAAAGGTGGAAACAAGCTTGGGTGGCCAAATCCAAGGTGAGAATTCATGGTTTTTGGTTTAAAAATTCTAGATTTTTGTTCCTCTCTTCGAGTTGTTGTACATATGTGAAAATTGGATGATTTCAATGGTTAGATTGGGAGATTTGAAAAGTGGGTTTGAGCTGGAAATCTAGCCAATTGCTAGAAGAAACCTTAGGTAAATGATTCCTTGTTGAATTGTGATTAGATTGATGGTAAGATTGTTTTGTTTCCATGGTTAAATTGATTATTCTCCAACCCAACTGTGTTGAACCAGTTGTGGGTTTGGAGGTGTGTTTAATGGTAGATTAAGTTGTGTTTAGATGTGATTTTGATTGTAAATTGATTTTGGATAATTCGCAATGTGAAATGGCAGAGATTTGTGGAAGGAATTGTTGAAGTGAGAATTGGACGGCAAGAGCAAGTGAGGTGCTTGTGCTGTAGAAAGTGGGCATTTGAACAATTTGGGTTAAGTGTAGAAAAAGAGTATTGGACTTAGGCAAATTGTTGTACATTGTGGGTATTCCTACCCTTGGTTTTTATATGTGGCATTGTATATATAAACCTTGTTTTATGCAATGAAAACATGAATGATGGCATTATGTATTGAATGCATTAAATCTTGTTTTGAATATCTAACATACTTAGGCTTACAAGAGTAAGAAAAGTATGTGATCAATTCCATTGGGGTAAGTTTGTAGATAAGGCCCTGGAATGATCGGAGTCTATAGTCAGATGAGGCAGGTGTTCTTCGAATATGCATTAAGAGGAAGGATGCACTCATGTACCTGATTGTGAGAATTTGATTTATTTGAAAAAGTATGTGATCAATTCCATTGAGGTAAGTCTGTAGATGTGGCCTTGGAATGATCGAAGTGGATAGTCAGATGAGGCAGATATTCCTCGAATATGCATTAACAGGAAGGATGACCTCATGTACCTGATTGTGATGAGTTGCTTATTTACTTTATGCATTGTGTAAAATGTATAGAGTGACAAAAAATATATCTTATTCATGTATTGTTATTTACATGTTGCTTGCATATCAGATTTATGTTGACTTAAATACCATGTTTTATTATAAATGCATATGTAATGTCATTATTAGATTACTCACTGGGCTTGTAGTAGCTCACCCTACTCTTTTTTATTATAGGTGGTGACGACAAGGGCAAGGGTAAGTCTACAGAGGGTTGATATGTACTTGTTGCTTCTTTTGATGTATGTATGAATAGGAAGTTTGGTTTTCATTTCAGTATTTTATATATGTATATATGTATCACTACTTATGATATGTATAAAAGTAGTGGGTGACATATGGGTTTAGAATATGTGAACGACATGATACATATGGATGTGATAATGGATATATACATGAGATTGTAGTAAACATATGAACATGATATGATGAGATGTCATATGTGGATATGATTTTAATACACAGGTGGATATGAGTTATGATGTTTCTAAGGATGGTTTAGAAATTAAATTAATATGTTTTGTGGATTATTAGGTGGATGTGGAACCTCATATTTATGGGGATGTTCTACCAAAATTTTTAGTGATTTTCATGTGTTTTATTAAGAAAAAAGGCTGACAGGTTATAATATACGTCTAGCGTATATGGTATTTTGTGTCGGTTGTGTCGTCACCCTACGGAGATGGTCACGACAAAAACTCAAATCAATTTTTAATTTGGTCAAAATTTTTATTTTTACTCAAATTGATTTAAATACTTGTTTGAACTTTAATTTGTTTTTTTTTCAAATGTATTTAAGAATGATTTATCAAGAAAACATATTTTGAACTAGAAATTTTAAAGAAAAACCACGTTTCTGCTAACTAAACAGGCAAAAACGTGTTTTCACTTACTAGAACGCTTTAAAATATCAGAACGCTTACTCGTTAGTAGCGCCCTCGTAACTTTAAATAAAATAGGCAGTACGCTAATTATGGATTAGCGCCCTCACGAAGTTTAGTCGTTCCAACCGTCAAAGTAAGTTAGGACGCTTAAGACTAAGTAGCGCCCTCACTTCACAGTTCAGCAGGACGCTTATGGTATATGAGCACCCTCAAGGAACAAAACGACAAAGTTGTTGTTATGTGCAGGACGCTAATTCAACTTTGTCATTGTTCTAACACTTACACTTTTTCAGATTACTTTTTCAGAACAGTACAAAACTTTTCAAAACTTTTTGAATCTATTCAGAATGTTCTAATACTTTATCAGAGCATTCCTCTTTCGTGAAAGATCAGAAGATTTAGGTGTTATCGTCATAATATGAAAAGAGCTGAATTGATCTGTTTCGAGACAGAATGTATTCGTTGTTTTTGAAATGACTTTGTGCTCCAAAATCACCATGTCCATTGCGCCTCTGTTATTTTTATATATATGTTGCCATAGAGCAGATCAAAACAATCGAAAAATCAATACGAAAACTAAAATTCATTCAAAACATATTAACGGTCTTCACTTGTGCAAAAAAATTTGGAAGTTAGTTGTTACGTGCAAACCGCAAGCATACGGTGTCAAGTTACAATATATACCGAGGAGATATCGGGTTGTCGTCCTCTAGGATTGATACTCACACTAAATACCACGTTTACTAACTTCAACTTTATTTAGAAAATCAGATTTGGGTGATTAAGTGAAATAATTAAACAATTAAATAACTAGAAAGTATACTAAGCATGCAATAAAAATAGATAGAGAATCAGAGATAGAATAATCTAGAGGTTCGATATCACCTCACTCTCAACTATGGACACACACACACACACACACACACACACACACACACACACACACACACACACACACACACACACACATATATATATATATTGATTATTAAATCAGTTATGTTATTTATAAGTCAAGAATCCTAAAGTCTCTAATTCCCTCTCTCGAGTGCCAAATTAGAATATATCACCAAGGCTTGATTTCGGTCTCTCGATAAAAACCGAAACCCTAGCAACTCATTAGGTTTTTGTGATTCTTCCTACAACTTCAAAAAATATCATAAATCTCTCGATTCTATGATAATCTTAGGTTATATTTCTCTTGTTCCAACCTAAGGAATCCTCTCTTGAGGGCCACCCCCCAAGTCTAGAATCATTCAATCCGTGATCAAGAGATCGCAAGCATTAAGCAATGAGAAATATAAATAAACTAGAAAACTTTATTAACAATACTTAAACAATAAAACCTACATAGTATCAAGTTCATAACTAGAGATATCAAAGCATGAAATAGCATGATGAACATAAATCTAAAACCAGAAACACAAAGTAGAAGGAAGGGAAAGTGTAGGAGAATCTTCAATGTCTTCAATCTTGCTCTTCTCCTCGCTTCCAAACCCTAGCCGTCTTCCTTACTTTCAACAATCTTTTTCTCCTGTCCTTGATGCTCCTAAAAACCCTAAACAATGGTATTTATATAACTACAAGTCCATAAGAAGTCGTCTAAGAAGTGTCCAAGTCGAACTAGCAAAATTCGCTACAAAATTATAAAGTTTCTATTTTAAATCGCATATTAGCTTTCTTTCTTGCCATTTTTCTTCTTGTTATCTACTAAAAATCAACCTCAAAATCCTTCCATATTTTATTATTTCAAGTAAGGAATCCATATAAACAAACCACGTCCAATTCGGAGTTAAATTGAGAAAGCTATGGCCGAAACAAAACGTTGCGCAGTTGGCTTTTGTGTAACGCCTCGGCGCTCAGAACGTATTTGGGCGTTTTTCTTGTGGACTTTAGCCAATTTTCAGCCCCTTTTTTACATGTGTTCTTCATGCTTCTCCTTTACAACTTCTTGTATATGTTTCCATCATCCAAAACCATGACTAAAACATCTAAACACCTATAAAACAAAACAAATCAATTCAAATCAATAACACACTAAATTATGAACTGGATCAAATTCTAAACTAATAAACCAAATTAATGCATAAAAACCAATTTATTACTACACTATTAAATGCATCAAAACTAACATAAACACATCAAACTAATGCATAAAAACCAATTTATTCCTAAACTATCAAATGCATCAAAACTAATATAAACACATCAAACTAATGCATGAAATGTCCTAAAACATACCTAAAACATGCTCTATAACCTATCTAAATGTGCAACGATCATTAGTCTTCTATTATCTGCTTTTGAACTCAGGATCTTTTGAAATACATTAAGTCTTCTAGATTAGTTGATCTTCATCCATATCTTTTCAAAAACCCATTGAAGAAGACAAAAGCTGTTTGAACCAGTTTTCTGTCGAACCTCGTTATACATATTTTGTTGAATTTGTGGTAAAAGACGGTTCAATCCAAAGCTTTGTAAGTATTACTTTGATTCCAAGTAAAGGGAATCATATCTCATCTTGTATTCAAATATTAGTGATTGGTTAGTCACCGAGCTAGAACAAGTGTTGCTCAAAGTTGTAACGGTTCTTCTCACACCTGGAAGTTGAGAAAAGCTTTTTCTCACACCTGAAAGTTGAGAAAAGGTTTTTCTCACACCCATAAGTTGAGAAAGAAGATCCTTTGTGGAGTTTGGACAAATCTTAACTGAGGAGGTTAGGTAGTGGATGTAAGAGAGGCCGAACCATTATAAATTTTGTTTGCATTGTCCCTTTTTACCTTCATTGTGTTTATTTGCTATGCACGTTTTAATTTGTTTTCAATATTTCTTACATTTAAAATAAAGGTTAAAATCTGCTAAGCGTCCAATTCACCCCCCATTTGGACATATATGGGCCAACAAGCATGAGTTGCTGAATAGATGAGGCCACCCAGCTCTGCCCAAGCCAATCCTATGATAGATGGTCTGAAGATAATTTATGAGGAAATCAAGAGTTTAAAAGGAGAAATTGTTGAATCATCGAGAAATACAACTAGTTTTGATGATCTGCAAGTTGTACTGGATTGAGTAATGGAAGTTCAACCAGTAGTTCAAGCATCAAACTCTGTTAAACTTCAACCTGTTTTGGATTTTATTTCATATCCAAAGAAAACAGTTGAAGCAAGTAAGAAAGTTCCCTCCGAGGAAAGCAAGTTGAATCAAATTCTCTCCGTGGCCAAGGAAGTTCTCGAAAATATGGAATCCCTTGAGAACAAGATGTCATTCATCGCTTCCACCACAATGAATCTCTCTCGTACACTATCCAGATAACAACTGACAGCATTGAAGGTATAGTAAGTTATTTTGAAGATCTTTTTAAAGCAATGAACAACAGACCGCACTCCCCAGTATGGTACATTTCAATGAGCATGAAGAGATTTGCAATGTTATTTCACATTCTAAGGAGAAGATGAGTTGAAGTTCCTCCTACCCTCATAGCGCCAGCCTTTACAAGACCTCAAGGGCCAAGGAAATCTGACAGATTTCAAGGAATTCTTGAAGAAGAACAAGAAGAGGAGTAAGATGAAGAACCCCTCCAACAATTTCAAGGGAAGTCAACCCTCCTAATGTTGAACCTCTTACACAACGTTTTCCCAGTCCCATCCGAAAGCACCCTGTCAGACCTGAATTTGAAGGTCATAAGTTTTCCTAAGAGTTTGCTCAAGGTCTTGATGCAAGACGTGCAAGGCTTCAAGCCACCCAAACCTTTTTCAAATCCATACAAGTCATCTGTCTCCAAAGATGTCCTTGCTCACTTTCTCAAAAGTATCAACAAGGCAGGACGACCTGCAGAGAAGGGAACAAGCTCCAATGGCTTCAAGAAGAAGGATGTTGACACGAAAAGAAAAGGAAAGAGAAAGAAGGACTGAGCCAACCTTTTTGATGAATTCAAAAGGGGGAGAAGGAACATACTTGGCTTGGTTAGTTTCTCAACTCAAGGGAGAGTTTATCTGATCATGCTTATTTTGAATATAATATTGTATATGCGTGATTTAAACCTTTAATCCTTTATGTTAACTTGATCTATTTTAAAACTGCTATATTAATTTGATCATGTTTGCATTGATATACTAATCACTATGTTTGCCTTGAAATACTAATCACTATGTTTGCCTTAAGTTTTAACTGTTTATCAATCTTAAGCGTATGCAAACAGTGATGTACCATGCTAATGAGATTTATATGAAAACTTCTTATATTTTTGTGTATCCTAACCAAAGGTATTTTGAATGTTTGAAATCATCAAAAAAGGGGATATTGTTGTTTCATGGAACCCCATGATGTGAACATTTTGACGATTCCACTCACTTGTGTATCTAAGGATCTTGTTAAGTGTTTCAGTCAAATCAAAATCAAGACGTAAATGAGAACTGAGACAATGCACTTCAAGCCATCAGGATCAAGACTCAAGAGGAATTTGTTCATCTAGAATGTAAAACCTTCACTCAAAAAAATTCTCAGCAAGTTCTGCATATTTTCACTTTTGCATCTCTTCCAAATGTTTTTATTTTGACCATTTAATCAAGTTTCAAAAGTTTGAAAACTTATTCTAAAAATTAGTTATGAGTTTTATCAGGACGCTGACTAAACGTTTGGACGCTGATAGTACTTAAACTACTTCCATTAGGTCGCTTCCTATCTAGAAGCGCCCTCGTGTATCAGCCCAACAGTTATGTCAAGACGCTGATAGCGCGTCAGTACACTCATTGAGTTATAAGTGTTTTTAAAAGTTTTTAAAAACATGACATTAACTATACATTAGCGCCCTTATAAAAGTTTGCATTTTAAAATATTTTTCTTTAGAACGTTAACAGCGCCCTCATCAATTATGCTACTCTTTGATTAGCGCCCTCATTGATCTCTTGTTTTAAATATTCTTTTGAGCCTCCAGACGCCGATGTATCATCAGTACGCTCAAAGAACAATGTCAGCTGAACTTAAATCTTTGACTTAGTGTCTACCAGGATGCTAATGGTCCAATCTGTACACTAATCCACTTCAGTCAAATATCTGAAAAAACAATCTGGCAAATCCAGCTTCTGACAATTCTGATACATGAATTGTGTCTTCCTAGACTTTCCTTATACATGTATTCTGAATCAAACCAGACTTTTTCTTATAAACCTGAACATACTATATTCATGAAAGATTTAGGCCGTTGTGAGCAAATGTTCAAATTTTAAATTCAAAACAAACGCTCAACTGTTTTATCTTCATTAAGTCTATAAATATATGCATCTTCAAAACAAACAAAAAAACAACACAAGAATTTTTGAGCATAAACTTGTTGAAAGTTAGTTGAAGTTTTCAAGTGTTAAAGCTTTTTGAAAGTTAGTTGAAGTTTTCAAGTGTTAAAGCTTTTTGAAAGTTAAACTACTTTCAATGCCTATTGTGTTCAACTGTCTTACTGTTTTAGAGAGATTGAAATTTTGTTCATACAAAAGATTTTCATATTGTGCTTCATCTTAATCATCTTTTTGAAATTCTTTTTGAAGAAAATTGTTTTCACTCTAAAGTCTTTCAGCGTACTTCAATTCATATCATATCTTGCTGGAAAGTCAATTGAGTGATTGTCTTGGATACAACTATACTTAATTTTATATCTTTGTTATATCAAAGGCTATAATATTAGTTAAATAAACTGCTGAGTCCCCAACTTTATTTTTCAAACAAGTGGTTGTTCTCAAGCCTGTAAATTGAGAAAGGTTTAGGTTAGTCTCACACCTAAAAATTGAGATAGGTAGTTCTCTAGCCTGTAAGTAGAGAGGTATAGGTAGTTCTCTAGCCTGAAAGTTAAGAGGTTTAGGTTGGTCTCAAGCCTGCAAGTTGAGCATTGTAACAATTGTTCTCACACCCGAAAGTTGAGAAAAGGTGTAACGGTTTGGTTCTCACCCGTAAGAGAATCTCTTAGTGAAGATGTTTCAAATCCTAACTTAGGAGGTTAGGTAGTGGATGTAGGCAAATAGCCAAACCACTCTAAATTGACTGAGTTGATTCTATTTACATTTTTGCATTTACTTATTGCCAATTAATTGAATCTTAATTTTCTATGTGTCCAATTCACCCACCTCTTAGACATACCTGGGCCAGCAATATTTTATTAAGATATATACACAAGAACATTACAAACAAGTTTCACACATTAATCGTTGCAATATTTGATTGTTTGAGTTGAGAATTCCATCATGTTCCAAATCACGTACCTTTAGGGAATCAAATCTCGGGTGGCTCTACCCAAAATTAAAAAACTCGTTAGCGATATTCATCATGAATAATTGTCCCATAATAATCATTGGTGATATGCATTAGAATAACTGCCCCAAAATAATCATTGGCAATATTCCTTAGAACAACTGCCCCATATGTGTTATTTTTATATTAATCGTGTTCTTTAATGATGTCGCAGTATCACACATGCAACATAAATATGATATACGACATGTATTCACACGATATGTTCAAACTCCACAACACATGGTATCATATCACAATGCCAAATATAATAGCATTCACACATGAACTTTATTATAACAATTATGCTAATACTCTCATGTCATATATTTCGTCATCAAGCTTTATAAAGTACACATGAATAACACGCATCCAACATCAACTTGGGACAACAAATCATACATGTACACGTATCATCATGGCCAACAATCACAATATGTACAATCATGTAAGATAAGCATGCATGAGCAATCTAATGATACTATAAATCTAATTAATTTAATGTTCCTATCTATATATCGAAATAAAATGTTGTAAAGGCATAGAATCTTCCCCACATGAATGGCTTAATCCAAAACTGTTCGCACTCCTCGATGCTCGACGTTATTAACACATAACCCATACTTAACTTAGTCATCATTTAATTAATTTGCTTTATGCTATACATAATATTAATATAATATGCATTTACGTATGTTGTATGGTGGTGGGTTTATAATACAAATGGTAAATGCATTTAAAACATTAATATACTATATATATATATATATATCTGTGTGTGTGTGTGTGTGTGTGTGTGTGTTTGTGTGTGTGTATTATGTGATATGCATGTTGGTGATGGTGAATGGCGGCATTACATAATAACCTAGCATGCATCTGTTGGCTATGGTCACGGTCGTTGTTTCCCTTAATGCCATATAATATGAATGGATGGGAAACAATCTGGAAAAGTGAGGGCGGTGAGGTGGAAGGCCACACATGCATGGCGGTCCATAGGTGACCCATGACCACCGGAATGCCAAGAAGAACATGTGGTGCGCCAATGCCCGGCGTTGCTAATGCAACTTGCAATCAAATAAGGAGAATGGAAGCGGAAAGTAGAGGAGGAAAGAAGAAAAGTGTAAAACTCACCTCTGCAGTTGTTGGCGTTCCAACGACGAGGTTATGGATCTGCAATGGGAAAGAATGAACTTGGGTGGAACAGTGTATAAGAAAACTGGCATTGGAATGCTGAAAAGGATTTTATATACTTAGGGTTTTATGAATATCTATGGTGTATATTGGCAATAAATTAAAGAAGGAAAATTAAGAATGTGAGAAAGATTTGGGTTGATTTTATGGGAGTTATATAGGAGAGGTGTCGATATTCCATTTAAGGCCATGGTTAGCTTGATTGGAGTAACGAAATTAATAGAAATAAAGAAAGAATTCGGTGTAAGTGTAAAGTGTGGAAGCTTGTGCTAATTTTATGGGTATTATGAATCACAATGGAAAGTAACTATTATTGAAATACTCATCATAGTGCTACACGTTTGTTTAGCCTAAGTAGGAAAGATTAAACATATTAGATTTTCTCATTGGTTTGCCACGGATTGGAGAGAATATGCCGGTACTAGATTATGAGAAAAATAAAAGAAAGTTAATTGGCAATCAATCGAGTAGAATGGCAAGTTGGATATCTTACCATGTTTGGCATGTGGTGGCTTTATGCGGAAAGATTGGAATACCATTGATTATTAGAAACTCGCTTGTCATGAATAATAAGGTATATAGTTTGTTAATTTTATGAGAAGCTTTATAAGATTAGAATGGATAGTTTGAATTGACATTTGAGTAGAATAGTCATGGAATTTTGGGAACACTTAAATCACGTGGATTATCCTATAACTTTATTATTATTAGTATTATTATTATTATTACTTTTATTTGGCTACTTAAGCCTAATCATAGAAACCACGTGATTTAAATTATTATCTTAAATTTGAGGTGATACCGTAGTAGGAATTAAGATCTAAATAAAATATAGTAGCACGTCGTATGTAACACATGTCGTGTTTGAACCCTTTTTGGTCTTATTGTAAAATTACAAAAATGCCCTTTGATTTATGATTTCAAAAATACCCTTAAAAATTTTCAAGGAATTACAATTTTAAACTAAGTGCTTGTTGGGAGGCAACCCATCGGTTTTAGGATGCATTTATTTTTGTGTTATTTTGTTTCATTTAGTACATAGTTGTTTTCCTTGCCATTGATCAATTTATTTCTTTTATTTCCTTCCCAGGTTTTAACTCAAGTTTGGGGGTCCTCTTTCGAGCTACATGGAGAGGAGGATGGAGTGCTCGTGTGGAGACTTCAACCCTTGGGGTTAAGGGGGTTTTTGCAACCTTTTCATTTATTTTTCTATCTATTCTCTTATTCTATGTTTCTTGTGAAGCATTGAGGACAATGCTTGTTTTTACTTTGGGATGAGAGTTTAAATTTTTTATTTTGTTATGTCATGTGTTAGTTTATTTTTGGTTATGCTTGTTTTATGGTATTGAATAGGCTAGGATGTCATATTCTTTCACAAATCTTGATTTGATTCTATTTTGTTATGAATGTAGAAAGTAATTTCTAAGTCTGTGTGCTTGATTCAACTTTTAGCTTGGTTTTGTTCGAAATTTTTTACATGTCTAACATAGTCATGATTGTGGAATCATGAATTGTTTGGATTAGACTTTTGCAAGTTATATTTTTAGATCTCTATGAATTCTAGAACATGTTTGATCACCACTTGACGCGAAATCCTAGAGAACAAGCCATGAAGAAGATAATTTAGGTCATGTGTGGATAGTTTGAGCCATAAAAGCCTACCTATATTTTAATTATACTTTAGTCACTCATTTTGAGCCTTTTTGACCATGTCTTTGTTACCTATGAATGATTAACTTGAGCCTATATGTTTAATTTCCTGTTTTTCATCCTATGCATCTTTACGCACTTTGATTATGTTGGAGTGTATATTTTTGAGGGTTGAATGTGGGAATGAAAGTATGAAAAGAAGGTGATAAAGAGGAGTATTATTGGGTTTGGAAGTTTGCTTGTTTTATGAGCTTTATAGAAAAAAAGAAAAAAAAAGAAAAGAAAGAATGAATAAAAATAAAAATAAAGAAAAGAATGCTATGCCTACGTGTTGAATGGAAAGAAGTTTGGGGGTGTAGTTGTTCTTTGAATGTATGAATGAATACAAATAATAAAAGAATGAGGATTGAGTGAAAGAAGTTGAACATTTGAAGTTGGCTATATGTTTTTATTTGGGTTTTGTTTGTTTCTATATGTAATATGTTGGGAGTTTTGAAAATGATCAAAGGGTTTAGGGTGTTTTGAGCCTAAATTTTTTTATTTTTCCCTACCTTTGAACCTTGGCCTGACATTACAACCTATGAAAGACCTATTGATTCCAAATGGTATGTTATCTACATTAATGGATAGTGGTGTGAAAGACTTGCCTATGAAATTCAGTTTAAAAGTATATATACTTTGAGATCATATGTATTTTACATTTGCTTGTACTTGTCTATGAAATTCATGAGTGGTTTTACGAGATTGACTATGTATCGGTGTGTTTGAGAATGGAAGATGAGGTTAGGTGAGAGGTTGGATTGCAATTCTAGACATCTTTAACACTCTTGAAATTTTTCGATGAGTTATTATCTTTTTAATGTGATCTTAGAGGTCATCATGGTGATGATATTCATATTGATTTTCAAATAAAGTTTTAATTTGTTTAAGAATATGATGTTAGATTGTGATGTTGGGATTAGTTGAATTTTAGTTTGATTTTTCTTTTGCTCGAGGCGATCAAAGTCCTAAGTTTGGGGGTATTTGATGAGTTAGATATATAGATATGTTTTTTAATAGGTTTTATATGAGTTTTAGGATGATTTATTTATTAGTTTGGTTGGTTTGTGTTAGTTTTAGTTTGTTTGTTAGTTTAGTCATGTTTTGGTATATGTTACTTTATTTCAGTCTTTTATTTTTTAAGTTGGTTATTTTGATAAGTGTGTTACTCATTAGTTTTAGTTTGTTTTGTTGGTGTTTGGATTTGTTGAGAGTGAATTTGAATAATGAAAATGATAGTTGCATATTTAGATAGGTTTTAGATAATGCTTTAGGTGTATTTTAGGACATTTTATGCATTAGTTCATGTGTTTATCTTAGTTTTAATCCAATTGTTATTTTAGGATAATTTGAGTTTATTAGTTTATGATTTGATCCATTTCATATTTTAGTGAGTTATTGATTTGATTTGCTTTGTTTTGTAGGTGTTTGGATGTATTAGTCATAGATTTGGATGACGAAAATATGTACAAGAAAGTGCAAAGGAGAAACATGAAGAACCCAAGTCGAAAAGAGGTGAAAAATGGCTAATTCCAGGCAAAAACCAATGTTCTGAGCATCGCGGCGCTGGAAATGAGCGTTGCGGCGCTGAATAAAAGCCTAACTGCGCAACTTTTTTTATTTTGGCCATAACTTTTCAATTTAACTTCGAATTGGATGTTGTTTTTTTTCTATGGATTCCTTACTTTAAATATTATAAGATGAAATGGTTTTGAGGTTGATTTAGGGTTGAGAACAAGAAGAAAAACGGCGAGGAAGAAAGAGGATGTGTGATTCAAAATAGAAACTTTCTAATTTTGTTGCGAACTTTCCTGATTCGACTTGCACACTTCACTTTGTATGGACTTGTAGCTATATAAATACCATTGTTTAGGGTTTTCAAGACATCAAAGAGAGGATAATACACTGGAGAAAGATAAAGACGGCTATGAGTGAAGGAACGGGAAGAAATCAACTTGGAAACAAGGCGGATTACAAGTTCAATATCAACTAGTTTGGTTTTAATGTTTTATTTCTTGTTTCTCCACATGTTTTGGGTTTCATTAGTCCAAAGTATGAACTAATTTGTTAGTCTAGAGAGGAGATGGATCCTATATATCCCATGTCATATTTCTCATGTTCCAACCTAAAAACCCTCTATCGACTGCCGCCCCCTAAGTCTATGATCAATTGATCCGTGGCCAAGTGATAAATAGCATTACGTGTAAAGAAATATAAATAAATCATGAATAAATCATTGACAATAAATAAAAAAGTATCGATAGATATGCGATATCTCATGAAGTTGTAGAAAAATAATAAGGCTTAATGCATTGCTACTGTATTGGTTTTTATCGATAGATCGAAACTAGTGTTTTGGTAATAGATTCTAACACAACACTCGACAGAAGGTCTTAGGAATTATAGGATTTTGACTTATAAGCATGAATAATATTGCATAATTGATAATTAGGTGAAATTTAATCTCTAGATGTTTTTAATTTTGATTTTCTCCATAAATTTCTGATAAATTGCTATTTCAATTTGTGTTTTAGTTAATTATTATTTTAGTTCACTGATCATCACAATTTGGTGTTCTAGATAAAAGTAGGGTCAGGAACGCTATAATTAGTGTAGTAAATCAATCCCTGAAGACGATACCCGATTCTCATCAGTTTATATTATAACTTGGCAACCGTACACTTGCAGTTTGCACGAATCAAGTTTTTGGCATCGTTGTCGGGGATAGATATTAGTTTACACTATGATTGTGTTTTTGAGCTTTGATTTTAATTTAGATTTTATTTGTTATTTTTTGAATTTTTCTTTCTTGTAGGTTTTCTACGTTTATGCGGCGATCGAAAAACTTTGAGATAGTATCATTTGATCCCAAGATTGAGAAAACGTTTGGAAGACTAAGAAGAGATAGGCGAGTTGAAGCCGAAGCAATGACGGATGATCAAAATCAGTTAACTTTGAGAAAGTACTTCAAGCCGGTCATCAATGAGAATTTCTCAAGCATAGTTCGTGTTCCTATCAACGTGAACAATTTTGAGCTGAAATCGACGTTAATCTCGATGGTTCAACAACATCAGTATGGGGGTTCCCCTATGGAAGATCCAACTATCCACATCACTACTTTCTTGGACATGTGTGATACGGTTAAGATGAATGGTGTTACTGAGGACACCATAAGATTAAGGTTATTCCCTTTCTCTTTAAGGGACAAGGCACGAGCATGGTTGCAATTTTTGTAACCGGGAAGCATAGCCACATGGCAAGAGATGGTGCAAAAGTTCTTACAAAAGTTTTTTCCACTGGCCAAGACCTCCCAACAAGAAGCGGAATCACTTTATGAGGCATGGGAAAGATTTAAAGAACTCTTGAGGAAGTGTCCTCAACACGGATTCCAAGATTTGTTACAACTTCAACTTTTCTACAATGGGATGGCATTTTCTATACGGACATTGGTTGATGCAGCGGCCGGTGGGTCACTTTTGACAAAAACAATCACCAAGGCATTCACTTTGTTAGAAGACATGGCTACCTACACATATGAGGATCCGGGTGCACGATCAATGGTAAAGAAGGTGGCCAGTCTACATGAAGCTGTTCCATTCACATCTCTCTCTGCACATATGTCAAGCATTGCCAACCAACTTATTTTGCTTACTACTCAAAGTGCACAACCGTCTATTGAAGAGGCGGCGGCTTTACACATGGGTTCTTCGAGCAATGAAGCACATGAGGAGGAAGTTCAATACATCAACAATTGAGGATAAAACTATAGAAGCAATCAAGGAGTTCCAAATCAGTACCATCCAAGCATCATAAATCGTGAGAACTTCTCCTATGCCAACACCAAGAACACATTGCAACATCCTCTGGGTATCTACACTCAATCTGAAGAGAATAAGTTGTCCTTGGAAGATGTTGAGTTCCTTTATGATGGAAACGAGGGCATCTATAAAGAATTTGGAGGTTCAAGTTGGGCAACTTGCCTCAACTGTGAATGCCCAACAACGGGGGTCACTACCTAGCAACACTGAGGTAAACCAGAAAGAACAATGCCATGCCATATTCTTGAGAAGCAGGAAGGAAGTGCAAGGGGTTGTTCATCATAGCCCAAGCATAGCAACACCATCAGAACTTAGTGATGTACATGACGAGTCGAGAACTAAGGCCGAGCAAAATAAAGAGAAGGACAAAGAGTTGTCAAAGGGGGAGAAGCCACATGAGAGGCCCTACCGACCTGGTTCTATTATTTTCACGAATAACCCACCTAAACTCTCAACTCATATTCCATTTCCTTAGAGATTTCAAAAGAAGAAGCTTAACGAGCAATTTGCCTAGTTTTTAGAAATTTTCAAAAAGATTCACGTTAACATCCCTTTTGTAGATGCATTAGAGCAAATGCCAACCTATGTGTAGTTCATGAAGGATGTTATGTCAAAGAAGAGGAAGTTGGAGGATTATGAGACGATGAAGCCTACGGAGGAGTGTAGTGGCATACTACAAAAGAAGCTACCTCAAAAGCTAAAGGATCCAGGGAGTTTTACTATTCCTTGTTCCATTGGTACTTTAAATTTTAATAATGTTTTATGTGATTTAGGTAATGCCACTCTCTATTTTCAAGAAATTAGGGTTCAGTGAGGTGAAGCCCACCACTATCTCCTTACAATTAGTGGATTGGACTCTTAAATAACCTTCGGGTATCATTGAAGATGTTATAGTGAAAGTAGATAAGTTCATCTTCCTGGTTGACTTCATGGTATTGAACATTGAGGATGATGGTGACCTTCCCTTGATACTTGGGAGACCATTCCTTGCTATCGGGAGAGCATTGATAGACGTGGAGCTTGGTGAGCTTACCTTGAGGGTTAATGCCGACAAAGTGTTGTTTAAGATCTACAATATACCCAAAGCTCCTGAGAAGAAGAATACTTGCAACCGAATTGATGTCAAAGGGGTAATTGATAAGTGTGCTACTTTTGAGAAGCCTACATCAAAAAATGCCTTGGAGCACTATGTGAAAAAAGTAGAGAATTTAGATGAATATTCTCCCTTGGTGTGGAAGGACCTATATTTGGTGTCAAATTTTGAAGAAGAAAAGTTGTTGAGTACTATGATTGAGCATAAGCGAAAAGATGGCTCTCTTTCTCGAGTCAAGAAGAAAAGGTTAAGACACTTTAAGGGCCAAGATGAATGGAATGAAAAGGCCGTGCTTCTTGATGATGATCCACCTTAAAGAAACAAATAAGAAGTCGGGCTGAGGACTTTAAACCAAGCGCTTGTTGGGAAGGCAACCCATCGATTTTGGAGTTTTCTTATTTTATATGTTTTATGTTTTTAGTCATTGTAGTATAGATTTGAGTTTCGTGCTATTGACATATTCATTTCTTTTCCTTTTTAGGTTCTAAAGCAACTTTGGGGGTTTTCGTGGAGCATTGAGGAGAGGCGATTGGAGTGCATCATATGATATCTACACCCATTTGGGTTAAGGGGGTTTTTTGAACCTCTCTTCTTTTATATTTGCCTTTATTTTTCTTTATTTATGTCATGCATTAAGGACAATGCTATCTTTAAGTTTGGAGGAGAGTTTTGAATTTTCATCATGGTTAGTTCGCTGAATAGGCATTAGTTTAGGTTAGGAAATCACATTCTTTTACATTTTTGAACTTACTTATGGAAGGCCAATGACATGAGAACACTTTAGAGATATGAAACGATAGGGGAATGTATAGAGTACCCATATGTCTGTGTGCTTGATCCATTTTTGTTCAGTTTTGTTGGAGAGACATAACCAATTGTACATGATTTTGATCATTAGATTAAGATTGTTGGGAATGGACTTTTGCTGCTAAGTCATATTTTAGATCTCTAGGAATTCTAAAAAAAAGTTTAATCACTTCTTGAGGCGAAATCCTATAAAACACACCATGAGAAAGATGATTTAGGCCATGTTTGACAAAGTTTGAGCCAAATAGGCACCTTACATTTTATTGTATCCATAGTTCCCATTTTGAGCTGAATATCTTTTTCTCTGTTACTTATGCATCATGAACTTTGAGATTGTCATGTTTAAATTCCTTGTTTTTTAACCTATATACCTTATACACTTTGATCATGTTGGAGTGTTATTATTGGGAAGAAACAACAATGGGAAAGAAAAAGGGTGACAAAAAAGAAAAAAAAACATGAAGTTTGCTTATGAGTTATATTGGAAAAAAAAAAGAAAGAGAATGAAAAGATAAGAAATGGGTGTTACATCTATGTGTTGAAAGGAAATAAGTTTGGAGGAGTAGCACTCTATCAAAGAAAAAAAATGAATGATGAAAAGAAGCAAACAAAAGAATGGGGAGTGAATCAAAAGTTGAATTTTACAGAAGATATATGCATTGAAATTGGGGTGTTGGTTTCAAATGTAATGTAGTGAATGTTTGCAATTAATCAAAGTGTTTAGGGTGTTTTTGAGCAACAATGTTACTATTTTTCCCTACCTTTGAACTTAAGCCTTGCATTACAACCTATGAAAGACCTTTTGATTCTGAATGGTTTGTGATCTACATTAGTGGAGAGTGGTGTGAAAGATTTGCCTATGGAGTTCCAATCTAAATAATATATTTTGAGATCTTACTCTTAATATTTGCTTGCATTTGCTCATGACTTGCGTAATCAGTTTGATGAGATTACCTAAGTACGTATGTGTGAAAGAATCAAAGGTGGAGCTTGGTAATAGTTGGGTTGAAATTCTAGACAACTCTACACTCTTGAAGTTCTTCCTAGAAGTGAATGTTCTTTTTGGTGTAATCTTGGAGGCCATATATGTGTTTACAATGTTTGAGTAAGTCTTTATTTGTGTGGGAATGTGATTTTAGAAGGGGTATGTTAATTATCAGTTTTAGTTTTGTTTACCCTTTGCTTGGGACGATCAAAGTCCTAAGTTTGGAGGTATTTAATAATTGCATATTTAGATAAGTTTTAGAGAATGTTTTAGCTATGTTTTAGGACATTTTATCTCATACCCCGCGGATGTGATGGGTACCTCCTACTCGAGCGTACCCCAACCACTATGATCCCATTATATTGTCCCATCCAGTACACAGCCCACTCAATAGTGTCTAGTACCCTCGGGATCATTTGTCAACACTGTTTACACATGAATAGTACAGGGCCTCCCCCGGATTCGAACCTCAAACCTCATATAGGTTGATTTCGCAATCCGAGTAGCCACTGAACCACAAATGATCCCGGGGGTACTAGACACTGTTGAGTGGGCTGTGTACTGGGATGAGACAATATTATGGGATCATAGTGGCTGGGGTACGCTCGAGTAGGAGGTACCCATCACATCCGCTGGGTGTGACAAAAAGGCTCTATGTATCTGAAATTCACAATAAGGAAAAGCTCAATCAGGATCACAATCCAGGAAAAGTTACCCCTAAGATAACTACCTATAATCATACTCATAAAGGCAATCATAATGTCATATAAGTCTTTTATTCTTTTTAAGGATTTTAAACTTAAAACACTCTCTCTGATACCAAAGTTGTCACGACCCACTATACGTGACGTCATGACCGGCACGAAAACCTCTGGGTATACCCTCCGTTGGTACGCCCGATGTCCTGTCAGCCTAAAACACATATACGAATCCCCAAAATCAAATACAGTACAATCCTAAAAACATCCATCTAACATGATCATAAATGAAATAAAATATTACATCTCCAAGTTACCAAATATAAAATTTCAAAGTTTACAAAATACTACAAACCCAACATATCCCAACTATGTGTTAATTATACATATACTAGGTGTTATCATGTATATAATTATCAAATTACAAAATTAAATGTACAACACCTACATGAAACAATAACAAGGGACGCTATGCAGTCAAGCCTTCCCTTTCCCTTTTCTATTAGATCCTGAAATAAGAAGGTGAGGTGTGAGTTACAGCCCGCTCAGTGAATGTCATTTACGAGTGGCATATACATGCATTTAATAAAAACATGATAAGATCATAAATCATTGAAATATCATGATGACGAAATAGATTACATACATGCTAACATAATGGACCAAGTCATACATAAGACGATGCATAACATTTGTAATCATACTCATGCAATCCTAACAACTCCTGAGTACGGGGGTTCAAGGCTGGTGCGCTACACACAGTACCTGAACACACACACAATACTCGTATCCTAATAGGATTTCTGGGGTTCTGCAGCACGTAGGATTAGCCTAAACTAACCTACCCATACACAAGCTATAAAACCCTCTGCCAGGTACACAATTGAGATCGCCCCTAGACTTACGAGAAGTTCCAAAAAGAGGAAATTCCAACTAGGAGCCTCAACCCAAATTGTCATCCCAATGAATTATGCTCAAATGTATTTAATGGAATATTAAAACATGCATACCATTATACATAAGCATTTAAAACATGTCTATACTACAATGCCACATAAATAATCCAAAAGTAAAAGAACACTCATTATTGATTGGCTAAGTCTAATCAATCCAATCACCAAAACTCTCCAATTGACTAAACGGATTCAAGATCAATCACAAGACCAGAAAATAACATGGTTCACACAATTGAAAATCAGTCATAAAGTGTGCCAAAACCCCATGTTCAAACCCAATCTAAAGTCAATTAGATTTAAACTTAATTACCCCCTTGAGCCAATTTCCATATTGCCCAACTTGATCATTTAGACTCAATTAAACTAAGATTGACCTAAATTGAATGTAATAGGGTAATCCCATGATCCAACCACTAATATACATGACATTCAATTATAATTAGGGTCAGTTAGACTATACATCAAGTCAATTTCATCAATTGACTAAGTCTTGGTCAAAATCCCCAATTAGGCCAATATAAAACATAAGATCAAAATGAACTAAGTCATATCAATTTAACATAGGTTCTAACATTTTAAACCCATGATTCTACTCGAATTGGGTCCAATTAAACAATCCCTAAGTCAATTTCCTAAATTGACTTGCTTTGGGTGAAAAGTCCCAATTTGGGCAAAATCCCCAAATTACATGTAAAATTGCCAAAGTACATGAAAAATGACAAATACTTAGCCTAGATCAAAATTAGTCAACCATAGGGTGTCCATTATGAGAACCCACTGAATTCAATCATCAAACAACCCTAATCATGTCCAATTAGACCTACATTGCATAATTTTCCAGATTTTATACCAAGAGCGTCAAAAGCCCCAAATCTGAAAATTTTCATACATAGGCCATATTGCCAATTTAACACTAGGTCACCATGTTCAACCATGAATTTTACTGATCTTGCAACATGTAATCATCCACAATGGCAACTAGGTCAACATAGCTGACGTGCAAAGATTTTAAAAAAGTCTAAGGTCATAAACTAAGTATAGGTCATTTGAACTAAACCCTTCCAATTTCTTGCTAGAAATTGGGGGTTTCACCATTAGTGTACTCCTAACACTCTCTAATCACACATATGTGACATGCAAGACTCAGCTCCAACTTTGGTTTTCCACCCATCCAAGGTTCATCACAATGCATGCCCCAAAATGAAACCCTCATGCTCAAAATAAAGCTATCATGCAACTAATAGAGAGATTCAAGGAAGAAATGGGACGAAAATGCAAACCTTAGGTGTTCTTGAGCAAGAAACCACCAAACCCTAATTTTTCCTCTCCTTTCACTCCTCCAGCACTTCTCTCCTCTTTCTCATGTGCAAAATGTGCAAATGAGCTAAAAAAATCGAGTCAATAGCCTATATAGAAGTGATTGGGCCCACAACTAAAAGTTGCCAAAAACTGTTCAAAAATCAATTTTCCTATTGCAATACTTTTACTTAGATAGTCAATTGCATGCACACTACTCACCAATTTAACATCTTAACCGTTCAAAATTTGCATGAGTCAGTTACCAACATTCTGGTAAACTTTCAACTCAATCCACGGGGGGATTGCGATATCCAACTGTTTGATCAAAACTGCGTAAGAAAATTCAAAAATTCATGAAACAGTGTTTGGAGTCTTATAACTCACAGTAGGAAACTCTGATCAAGATCTTCACCGTTCATAATGAAGATCTAATAGATAAGACTAAGCTGACAAAATTGCAGCTCAATCAGACCACGGATCTAGGAGTTCAAAATATTCATGTAATTTGTGATAGAAATTTCTTCCTCCAAGGAGCGAGCTCCACTGGATCCAAAACACCGTTTTCGACATGTTTTGACGTCAAACGGGTCTCCGATGGTTCCAAAAATTCATGCGCACTCTCTATGACCTAAAATCATGCAAAGATACTCGAACTTACGTGCTTCGAGCAACAAAATACATATATATACATACGTATACAAATACATATACGGGTACACTATGGGTCAAAATGACGTCACCTAAAGGCACGGGTGCTACATTTTATGCATTAGTTCATGTGTTTATGTTAGTTTTGATGCAATTGTTATTTTAGGATAATCTGGGTTTTTATGCATTAATTTGGTTTATTAGTTTATGATTTGATCCATTTAATATTTTAGTGTGTTATTGATTTGATTTGCATTATTTTGTAGGTGTTTGGATGTATTAGTCATAAATTTGAATAAAAACATGTACAAGAAAGTGCAAAGGAGAAACATGAAGAACCCACGTCGAAAAGAAGTGAAAAATGGCTAAGTCCAAAGAAAAAAAGGCCAAAAGCAATGTTCTGCGCGCCGCGACGCTGAATAAAAGCCTAACACCATGACTTTTGTATTTCGACAATAACTTTCTCAATTTAGCTCCGAATTGGACGTGGTTTGTTTCTATGGATTCCTTACTTGAAGAAAAACGGCGAGGAAGAAAGAGGATGTGCAATTCAAAATAGAAACTTTCTAATTTTGTTGCGAACTTTCCTAGTTCGACTTGCACACTTCTTGAACGACTTCTTATGGAGTTGTAGCTATATAAAGACCATTTTTTAGGGTTTTCAAGACATCAAAGAGAGGAGAATACACTGGAGAAGAGATAAAGACGACTAGGAGCAAAGGAATGCGAAGAAATCAACTTGGAAACAAGGCGGATTCGACAAGTTCAATAGCAACTAGTTTGGTTTTAATGTTTTATTTCTTGTTTCTTTACATGTTTTGAGTTTCATTAGTCCAAAGTATGAACTAATTTTTTAGTCTAGAGAGGAAATGGATCCTATATTTGATTTTATGCAATAATATTAGTTTTTATTTATTGTTAATGATTTATTCATGATTTATTTATATTTCTCTACGCGTAATGCTATTTATCTCTTGGTCACGGATCGATTGATCATAGACTTAGGGGGCGGCGGTCGATAGAGGGTTCTCTAGGTTGGAACATGAGAAATATGACATGGGGTGGTTGTAGTATCGATAGATATGCAATATCTCATGAAGTTGTAGGAAAATCACAAGGCTTAATGCATTGCTACTGTATTGGTTTTTATCGATAGATTGCATCTAGTGTCTTAGTAATAGATTCTAATGCGGCACTCGACAGAGAGTGTTAGGAATTATAGGATTTTGAATTAAAAACATGAATAATACTTTGATAATGAACATGACTAATATTGCATAATTGATAATTAGGTGAAATCTAGTCTCTAAATATTTTTAATATTGATTTTTCTCCATAAAATTTTGATAAATTGGTATTTTAATTACTGTTTTAGTTAATTATTATTTTAGTTCACTGATCATCATAGTTTGGTTTTCTAGATAAAATTAGGGCTAGGAACGATATAATTAGTGTAGTAAATCAATCCCTGAGGACGACACATCAGATTCTTATCGGTTTATATTATAACTTGGCAACCGTACACTTGCGGTTTGCAGGCATCAGAAAACATGTTACAAGTGTTGATGTAAACACTCTCACCTATTGTTTGGATGATTGCAAACAACATACCTGTGTTATCTAATCTCTTTGACGTAGTTGTTTCAGTGCTGACTAGATATATCTAATAGATGCAACTGCAATGTCAAAGCATGTGGAAGGAACAGTACTTCAAGAAATTCAAGAGCTTTATGGTTGTATTACATCGGTAGAATTTTAGCGTTGTAGAGTAACTTGTACTTGTTCCAACCACACATGATTTGCATCTATTTAAAATCATTCATTTAGTTTATTATTATCATGCATGCACTTATTTTAGTTTGATAATTATGCTAATACTTAGTCATAATTGTTTATCATACATATAATGATCAGTGTTTAACGTGTATTCATCCTGTCAACTTTACATGGTTTATAGTTTCTCATGTTTCAAACTTATTGGTTTTATCATTGGTTTAGTCGATTGAATTACTCATGTTTTAACTGTGTTAATTATACCTTAATTGTGTCAAAAATGTTTGTAAAATGTTAGTCTATGTTTTTGACAATGTACTAAATCTAAAATGATAAAATATCGAGTTTCTTTCATTTGGCAGTGAAGGAACGGGCTCCTATAGTGAGGAACGCACTCCTAAGCTTTTTCCTGAGACTTAGTGATTTTTTATCAGGGGTTAAGGAACGCGTTCCTTGTAAGAGGAACGCGTTCTTGTGGCATTTCTCAAAACTCATATTTTTTCTGATTAGGGAAAAGGAATGCACTCCTTAAAGGAAGAACGCGCTCCTGTTGCCAAGGGCAAAATTGGAAAAATTTAAGAGTCAGTGGTTCTTGTTAAAGGAACTTGTTTCTGTGCCCAACGAACATATTGAGGAATGAGCTCCTTAAGTAAGGAACGCGCTCCTTAATTGGAGGAAAATCTGGAATTTTTCATATTTCAAACCAAAAACAAGTTCATGTGCCTCGATGTGGTGTTTGCCTATAAATACCACACTTGCTCATTTGAAGAGCAACTTATGCAAAATCCAGAGATCTTGTGAGATTTTTTCTACATCATTTAAACTCGTCCAAAACAAGTTCTTGAGTCATTTAATCCTTCTTTCAAAGCAAAAGTTCACCACATTTGTGGTTTTTATTCGACCTTTTGAAGAGTTCTCCTAATCATTTCAAAATCTTTAAGAAACTAGAAAGGAGTTTTAGAGTGTTTGATCAAGGTGTTCTTAAGTGTCTTTCATCACATACTTGTTTATCTTGATCATCCTTGGAAGATAAATCTCTCAACCACACACACTTTGGAGAATCGACGAACTTCATCTTACCTAAGTTGGGTAACTTTTCTTTTTCGATTCTAGTGTTTATGTCTTGAGTAGAAACGATTTTTATTGCTTGTTTTAATACATTATCAAAACCGTTTTCTCTATTGTGTGAAATCATACATGTGCTTTTATCTTATATTATCTTGATAGTGGTTTCATGTGGTTTGATTAACATCGATTCTTGTGCTTAATACATATATTGTTTAAATCAATTGTGTTGATCATAAGTTGTGCATATTGATTCACATGCTTGAATATTGATAATTTTGAATCAATAAGTTTTGATCAATAACTTGCATATTGATTCTTGTGCTTCATTAATCATACTTAGAATCAATATTTGGAAATACATGTATGCATACGATTCTTGAACTTGCATAAAAATATATTGAATCGGTTGCATGTATTTTTGAGAAACTATTTCAACATTGTACTTCATGTAGAATCATAGTGGTTGGAATAGTGATTGTTGACTCATTCAAGATTGTATGCTTAAATTGTTGAGAGTGTTGTTATTCACTTCTGTATATTTTTGTAATCTTGATGTATTGTTGACTTGGTTAATTCAACCGGGAAATTACCTTACGTTGTACGACACGTAACCACGCCTATAAGCTGGTTGTAAGTTGTGGCTTACTAGCCAAGCCCTAGTGTAGGCTAGATTGTAGCTTTCTAACCAAATCCTTGTGTAGGTTAGAGTTGTAGTGCCTTTCTAATCAGGCCTTGGTATTGGTTAGTGTAAATGGCTTCCAATCCGCTCGTAAGTGATTAGCCAATAGTGGATTGAAAAATCCTGATTGGTGTGATTGCGTAGTGGACGTAGGTTCAAGGGGAACCAAACCACTCTTAATTCTTTGTGTCCATTTATTTTCCTGCGTTTGATATTTGGATTGTTTGCCGGCTGCCCACATTATTTGTTTAATTAAAATATTAGAAAGGTAGCGCGAAAATCTGCAAAGTCCAATTAACCCCCCGTTTTGGATGGTTATACTAAGCCAACAAGTGGTATCAAAGTGGGTTTTTGCACTCAAAGTGATCTAACAATTTCTTTGAGTAAGATGGCAGGACAATGCTCAACTAGCTATAATATGGACAACAACAGATACACCGACAGACCACCATTGTTTAGAAAAGAAAATTTTCACGAGTGGAAGATTCTTATGAAAACATTTATGAGATCACAAGATGTTGATCTTTGCGGAATGGTGGAAAATGGCTATACTTTTCCTGACACGCCAACCTAGCATTAGACAACTCAAGAAAGATAAGAGTATCGTCTAAATTCCAAGGCGGTGTATGCCTTATTTTGTAGTCTCCTAGATAACGAGTTAAAACAAGTCAGTGAATGTGAGACTGCAAAATAAGCTTGAGAACTGCTTCATTTGGTTCATTGTGAGCCACTCGAAAACAGAGAATCAAGACTCAGGGATGAAGATAGAAGAATTGAAGATTTCAACATTCCTGAAAATGAACCAATTGAAAAGGCGTGCTCTCGATTCAGATCAATTCTTGAAGACTAAAAGGATCTGGATCAAGAGATACTATATGGGATTAGCCTCATTTGCTTTGCTGACAAACTTTCGAGAAATTGGGCTGAAAAACTTACAAGCATAGCATAAGTGTTTAATCCATGGGAGTTCACCTTGGAAGAGTTTTGCAACTTATTAACATCTATAGAAGCCAAGGATGAAACAATCGCAAGAACTGAAGTGCTTAAAAAATCACTTGAAAATTTCAAGTTCTTGCATGAGGAAACAATTGATGGGGGACTTGATAGGTTGATGGAATTAGCAAGTGATTTGCAAAGTTGTGGAATAACCTATCCTCATCAGATATTGGTTAAGTATTTCTTAGAGGGTTTTTCGAACAAATGGAAGTAAAAAGTTGAATTTATCAAGATGTTCGGTGATCCGTTTAACAATAGCTTTGAGAGAATTCTTTATGTATTAAGCGGACTTGAGACCTCTTCAGAAGATAGTGAAGCTTCATCTAAAAGAAGAGAAATGTTTGCCAACTTACCAAGTGATGATGACAGAGATACAATGGATGAAAATGAAATATCATCATTGGTAAATGATCATTACGATGAAAAAGAAAAAGTTGAGGGTAATCAATCATTAAGTGTCATATCCAGTGGTTCACTCATTTACACTTCAATTGATGAAGATGAAGATCCGAATATTCATGTTCACATTCGAAGGTTTCCATAGATTACAAGATTGAAAATGTGGATTAGGAAACTACTTGGATGTAGCAAGGACTCGAACAACACAACTGATGATCAAAATGCAAGTTTCGAATTTCCTTGAAGTGCTACATGATCGGTCTTCGCTTGT
Organism: Paratinospora sagittata; assembly: GCA_035771175.1. Taxonomy (NCBI): domain Eukaryota; kingdom Viridiplantae; phylum Streptophyta; class Magnoliopsida; order Ranunculales; family Menispermaceae; genus Paratinospora; species Paratinospora sagittata. The sequence continues at coordinate 21,435,977 of CM069596.1, forward strand.
GGGTAACACTTCTATTTAAACTCAAATATTTCTATTGTGTTATTCCACATATGGCCTGAACATATCCTCTTAAGCATAAATTAATTGTGTATTAAGAGATATGTCTATGTTGTAGCATTTAATATCTATTTAAGCATAATACATGTCATATTATTTTTATTGCATACATCATGTTATTGATGAGTACTATATAGATGCTTGAGTAATGAATGAGTTGGATGATTTTTCATGTCATACTATGCTTAATTATAATATTTGTATGATTTTGAAAATATCTTAGGCATTAATTAAAATGATTATTAAATTCAATTGCCTATGCTTCAAGCTTAATTGATTTGATCATGTTATGAATGATATATGTTTTGATCATTGATTAAGTGTTATGATGTGTACATGTGTATCTTGTGAGCTTGCTAGAATTGATTATTATATGTTCACATTGAGAATTTTCATCTATATTAAATGGATCATGTGTATCAAGTTTTTATGTGTATTCATCTCTTTAATATTGAACTAAGTTATTGAGCATTGATACTTAATTTATATTATGATATTTGTTCAATTTGAATGGAAGTATGTATATTGAACTTTATATATTCTATCACTTCCAATGTGTTCATGCGAATGTGTGTATGATGATTATTGTTTGTTCACTTGAATATATCATCTATGGTAATTTTACATGTGTGATTCTTAATTGTGTATGAATTATTGTTGATGTACGTATGTATGTTAATTTGGTGTGAATGATTTTGATTATAATGTTTTTATCATTTGATGTGTGTGTCATTCACTTAGAAATGACCAAACTTAGTCTGAGTCTTCTACTCTGGACTTACTCTTGTTCCTGGTGATGACCCACTTCACTATCGCTCCAGGATTCTAGGTATTGATATTGATATCTCTCCCTCCATCCTGGATGAGATATTTGGTTTTTCCACGGCTGATCCTACTTTCTCTTATTCTTAGGAGGACAACGAGATCGTCTTTCCGAATTATGACTGGATCACAGCATTGAGGACTATGTCAGGAGTGGAGCCTGGACATGGGGTGTTGGTGGTTTCCAACACCATCTTTGGATTGCGACTCAAGATCTTTCATAACATCATCTCGAGAGTAATCATACCTCGCATGAGTTCGCGTGTGAAGGTTAATCCTCTGGATGCCTTTTCGCTTTGGTGCATGCATAGTTGCACCAACATTCGCATCTCCCACGACATCATTAATCACATAATTGGGACACGACATTACACTAGGGCACTACCCTATAGCGCTTTCATGAGCTTCAAGGTGTCGACGAAGCCGAGTAGGAAGAACTTCATTAGAGATAACACTATTCAATTACTCGGATACCAGTGGGTAGGACGCATCTGAGATTGGGTGCAGATCTCCAGGAGACGTCAGGGTGAGGGCACCAGATTCATCCCATTTGATCCGTAGACAGCACCGCCCGAGCCTGACACAGGGGGAGTACGGGGTGCACCTCCAGTAGCTCATCCACTTGGACGAAGAGCAGCACCAGCTTTGGCATAAGCTGAGGCACTTTCAGGACGTGGTCGTGGTAGAGCGAGATTCTCAAATTCTCAAATCTTCGGGTACCGCGCCACCAGCAGATATACCAGGCCCTTCTTCTTCAGCTTCTTCTGATCCAAATTTTCAATTATTGATGGAGCTGCAAGACCAACAATGGACTATTATCTCTTATGTTTTCTCCTTGGAGAAGAAACACGAGGATCTGGTCTCAGATGTGCGAGCTCATGGCGTTTTGTTCCAAATTATTCTTGATCGACTATTGGTTGAGGAGCCACAAGAGTACAGCTTTAGTCAGGAGGATGTTTTTGGCGACAGAGAGCAGCCCGTACCATCACCTAGCTTTCATTGGCCTGCTTCACCTGTTCATCCCAATTTCGCTTACGATCGCTTGTTTAGTTCTCTTCCAGTGACCACTGCCTGAGCTCTGATCCATCTATCGGCTACACTTTCGAGGATTCCCACTCCCAGGTTGCATCCTTCATTCGCTTTGGCAGATTCTGCTCTGGATCTAGTTTTCTCACTTCCACACATTTTTCCACCATCTTTGGGGCGTGATCAAGTTATCCACTCTGGCTCCACTTCTGCTACCTCATCTACTGCAACTGCTGTCATACCTGATGTAGATGCTGGTACCACCCCCACGGTGGACAATGCCCTGACCTCACCAGACATATTCGCCAGGCTCGGATCACATTCGTCATAGGCATACTCTCTTTTTGATGTTTCAAAAGGGGGAGAGATTAGTATGATTGGTCTAATTGACTAGATCATTTTGTGCACATACTCGGGGGGAGGGTTCAGAGTTGGACATATATTTTGGAGATTTTTTGTATGTTTTGAATTTTTTTTTACACTTTTGTACTTTTTGTGTACTTATGTTATTTGTTATGTACACATCTATGATGATCACATGTATATGCTTGATTTGTCTATATTAATATACATGTATAGTTTGTGCTTATTGATCACATCATTGAGTATGTTTTTATTGGTGTCTGATTGATTATTCCACATCGTATTGAATGTAAAATCTTTTATTAAGTAGTATATCATTAAATGTGGCATGATAAAATTATTCACTTTATTCATTCATTTATTTGAGAAATCATGCTTCATGCTTCAATCAAGCCAATAGTGAATTTGTTTGAAATCATCAAAAAGGGGGAGATTGTTGATGTACCTACTCTCACCCAGTTTTATTTTGATGATTGCAAAGAACATACATGTGTTATCTAATCTCTTTGTCGTAGTTGTTTTAGTGCTAACTAGATATATCTAATGGATTCAACTGCAATATCAAAGCATGTGGAAGAAATAGTACTTTAAGATAATTCAAGAGCCTCGTGGTTGTATTACTTTATTAGAATCAAATGTGAGATTTTAGTGCATTACTTAATAAAATCTTAGTGCTGTAGTGTAACTTTTACTTTTTCCAACCACACATGATTTGCATCATTTTAAAATCATTCATATAGTTTATTATTATCATGCATGCACATATTTTAGTTTCATAATTATGCTAGTACTTAGTCATAATTGTTTATCATACATATAATGATCAGTGTTTTAACATGCATTCATCCTGTCAACTTTGCATGGTCTTATCGTTTCACGTGTTTCAAACTTATTGCTTTTATCATTGGTTTAATCGCTTGAATTACTCTTATTTTAACTGTGTTAATTATACGTTAATTATGTCAAAAATGTTAGTCTATGTTTTTGACAACGTCCTAAACCTAACATGATCAAAAATCAAGTTTCTTTCACTTGGCAGTGAAGGAACACACTCCTTAAAGGAGGAACGCGTTGCTGTTTCCAAGGGCAAAATAGAAAAAAATTAAGAGTCAGTGGTTCTTGTTGAAGGAACTTGTTCTTATGCCTAACGGGCATATTGAAAAATGTGCTCCTTAAGTAAGGAATGCACTCCTTAATTGGAGGAAAATCAAGAATGTTTCAAATTTCAAACCAGAAACGCGCTCTTGTGTGAAAGAACGTATTCATGTGCCTCGGTATGGTGTTTGGCTATAAACACCACTTGCTCGTTTGAAGAGCAACTTTCGCAAAATCCAGAGAACTTGTGAGATTTTTTTTACATCATTTATACTCGTCCAAAACAAGTTCTTAAGTCATTTAATCCTTCTTTCAAAGCAAAAGATCACCACATTTGTGTTTTTTATTCAACCTTTCGAAGAATTCTCCTAATCATTCCAAAATCTTTGAGAAACTAGAAAGGAGTTTTGTTGGTCCACCCAAGAGGGCGGTGAATTGGGTGGGATGGTCAATTTTAAATTTCTCTTCCAATAACTTAGTGATATACATAAGAGAATTGGAATTGATTGCAAAATTAGAACTCAGACTAAATTGCAAACGTGAGACATATAAGATTTACAGTGGTTCGGCCAAGCCTACGTCCATTACCTAATCTCCCGATTAGGATTTTCTCAATACACTAACTGATTCTCTTACGAGTGAGAACCAAACCGTTACAACTGCCCTTTTACAGGTTAAAAGCAAACCTATCCTTTCACGGGTTAAGGATGAACCAAATTTCTTTTTCTGAGTTGAGGAGAAACCTATGTTCCTATTACGGGATGAGGAAGAACCATTTTTCTTTTAGGGGATAAGGAAGAACTGTGATCATTTTACAGGTTAAGGAACAACCGTTTCTCTTTTACAGGTTAAGAGACAACCTATCCTTTTATAGGTTAAGGACGCACCTATCCTTTTACGGGATGAGGATGAACTGGTTTCCTACTTGCAGGTGAGGATGAACATTTTTCTCCATTTCCAGGTTCATAGATAACCTTACACGATTTCAATCCTGAAATCATTGAGTTAACTACATTCACTTGTCCTGGTTGTTTCAGTCTAGAAACACACCAGCATTACAACACAATAATGTTGGTTCTAACTGAGTAGAACACTTTACAATTAAGCTCATTACATAGTATTACAAAGATATGAAATATGAATACGTAATGCTGAGATGAAATACACTTACAGTCCTTTACCTTTCAATGTTCGGTATTGCTCAAGTGCAGTTTCGAAAAGCATGAATGACATGATATGAAAATCAGTGCTTTTTTGAAAACAATATGATACCAATAAACATTGATTTGAAAATTGAAGGACTAGTGTAAATCAAAGACAAACAATTTTTAAAGTAGATATAAAATATAAGTATGAAAACTTCTGGTTCAGTGATCAATAGTTAACGCAACTACTAATATAGTTCAATACAGTACTTAAGATATGAAATCAAGTACAACTGTATTTCTCGTGAACTATATCTCAAATTCTATCTTCAGCAAGAATAATATCAAGTATGAATCAGTGTTGAGAATTTGAGTTGATACCAGATCAAATAAATTTTCAAAGATAGAATGAAAATAAGCTCAGTATGAAAATCATTTTATTACGTAAAGGTATCAGTGAAAAATACCTTAAAAGTTTAGATAATGAAAAACATTTTGACACTGACTAACTTTCAAAAAGTATTGGCACAATACAAAATGATTGGCAAGTTGTTTAGTCCTAAATGCTGGTATTTATAGACTTAGTAGAACATAGCCGTTAGACATTTTAAGTTCAAATAATATGAACGTTTACACAATATGGCTAGAATGTTATATGAAAATGGCAACTGCAATTTTCACTAACATTCTGGTTCTTTTTAGATTTCAAGAAAAAGGAAAGTTTTAGAAAAACTTAATTCATTTATCGAAGAAGATCTCTGATAAGTCTGAAAAGGACTCTGTGCAAAGGTCTGTTCTGAAAAAGTAAACTAATGCAGTGTACTTGTTCGAACGGTGACGGTTAATGAATTAACGTTCTGATTTTGTAATTAGTGTCCTGACGCACAATATCAACTTTCTTCATTTTGGTTCCTTGAGGGCGCTCATTATGTATAAGCGTCCTACAGAATAGTTAAGTGAGGGCACTCTAACTCTTAAGCGTCCAAATTTACTTTGACACACTTTAAACGACTTAACCTTGAGGGCGCTAATGCACAATTTGAGTCCTACTATGTTTTAGAACAAGTAAGTGCATGAGGGCGCTACTTTCCGAGTAAGCGTCTTACAAGTTTAAAACATAAGACATAAGACGAGGGCGCTACAACAATGTAAGCTTCCTACTAGTTAAGAATATTTGAAACCAAACACAAGCACGCTGAAGGACAATCAGCATCCTGAAAGTTACTAAGTTGATTTCCAAAGGTGAGGGCCAGGTAGCGTCCTGATAGATTATTCAACTTATAACTATCACTGTCCTCAAAAATACATTCTTTGAAGAACTTAAGAAATATTTCAGTGAGTTGATGCTGAATCAGCGTCCTGACAACTTCAAAGATTGACTAAAAAGGAGGCCGCTACTATACAAGTAAGCGTCCTAATAAATCAGTTCAATTCAACCTTGAACGTTATCAGTGTCTTAATGAACTATCAGCGACCTGACTTATCAAGTTCTTGAGAGTTGCTATCTCATTAGCGTCCTGAAAGACTCTTTAAAAATAGTTTTGACTCGCGATTAAATATACGATAAATGAGAATAAAAACTCAGTAAATTTCAAATTAAATATATATAATTAAATCATTTGAAATACCGTAAAACTTATGATCAAAACATGCAAGTATGCAAGTGGTTTGTGCATGGTTTTGGAAAACGTTTAAGCAATAACGATTACAGAAAGATATACCTTAAATCCAACTCTTCATTATGAGATCCTCAAGAAGAATTTTCGCGCTGGAGTTGAATGTCTTGAACGTTGATCGAAAGATGAAGACTTGAAGCTTGATTGAATCGTTCGAGTGAGGTGATCTTGAAATCCAGATATGATCGTTGAAGCCCTTTGATTGAAACGATCTTGACCGTTGGATGTGATTTTGAGTGCCTTGATCGAGTCGTTCCTTAGCTTTTTGGATTTCCTTAGGTGCTGAGACAAGTTCTTGATAAACGCATGTTTAGCACCAAAAAGTATTTTATTTGTGATCATCAAAATATACTTTGTCACAGTATATTTACGGACAAGCAAGTGATGAACCGTATAGGTTAACAGTTCTAGAGTATTTTATCAAGGTGTTCTTAAGTGTTTTCATCACATACTTGTTGATCTTGATCATCCTTGAAAGAGAAATCTCTCAACCACACATACTTGTCTTACCTAACTTGGGTAACTTTTCTTTTTCGATTCTAGTGTTTTTGTCTTGAGTAGAAACAATTTTTATTGCTTGTTTTAATACATTATCAAAATCGTTTTCTCTATAGTGTGAAACCATACTTGTGCTTTCATCTTATATTATCTTGATAGTGGTTCATGTGATTTGATTAACATCGATTCTTGTGCTTAATACATATATTGTTTGAATCGATTGTTTTGATCATAACTTGTGCATATTGATTCACATGTTTGAACATTGATAATTTTAAATCAATAAGTTTTGATCAATAACTTGCATATTGATTCTTGTGCTTCATTAATCATACTTAGAATCAATATTTTGAAATACATGTATGCATACGATTCTTGAACTTGCATAAAAATATTTTGAATCGGTTGCATGTATTTTTGAGAAATTATTTCAACATTGTACTTCATTTAGAATCATTGTGGTTGGTATAGTAATTGTTGACTCATTCAAGATTGTATGCTTAAATTGTTGAGAGTGTTGTTATTCACTTCTTTATATCTTTGTAATCTTGATGTATTGTTGACTTGGGTTAAGTCAACCGAGATATTACCTTACTTTGTAAGACACGTAACCATGCCTGTAAGTTTGTTGCAAGTTGTAGCTTACTAGCCAAGCCCTAGTGTAGGCTAGATTGTGGCTTTCTAACCAAGCCCTTGTGTAGGTTAGCGTTGTAGTGGCTTTCTAACCAGGCCTTGGTTTTGGTTAGTGTAAACGGCTTCTAGTCCGCCTGTAAGTGGTTAGCTAATAGTGGATTGGGAAATCCTAATCGGTGTGATTGGGTAGTGGACGTAGGTTCAAGGGGAACTGAACCACTCTAAATTTTTTGTGTCCATTTTTTTTCTTGCATTTGATATTTGGATTGTTACCGACTGCTCACATTGTTTGTTTAATTAAAATATTATAAAGGTAATTCACCCCCCCTCTTGGACAGTTATACTGGGCCAACAACAAGAAGTTGAGATAAAGATACACGAAGCATGCAAGTCAAAGGAAGTGAAAAAATGGCTAAGTCCACATGGCAAAAAGTGTGCAAAATCCAGTGACTGAGCGATGAGGCATCCAATTTTGAGCGTCGCAGCGCAGGGTGTTGCGAGAAAATAGAAACTTTTACTGGTTTTTTTCATACGACTTCGTGGTTTCTAATTCAACATCCTATTGGGTTGTACATATATATACTTCATTGTGAAGGGTTTTTAAAGGGGAATAAAGTGGAGAAGAAGAAGAGACGGCTAGTGCGAAGCAAAGAAGAAGATTGAGTTCAACGCTAAGAAGAGATTCTGCTCTCTATCTCTCTAGTTTGATTTCCATTGTTCATATTCATGTTCATACCATTGTTTTATGTGTTTATGTTTGTAGCTATGAACTAAATCCTCTTTCTAGAGGGTAGATAGATCCATACTCAAGTCTATGCCATAGTTTTTATTGTTTTGATTATTATTTATAAGATTTTCTAGTTTATTTATATTTTTTGGGTCTAATGTTTTTGATCCCTCTGCCAAGGATTTAATGATCATAGACTTGACGTAGGTGCTCCAAAAGAGGGTATCTTGGGTTGGAACAAGGAAAATATAACCTAGGTTATCGTGAGATCGAGAAGAGATCGAGACCCTTTGAGTTAATAGGATCTTAGGTTTTCATCAAAAGAGTAAAACCAAGGTGCTAATAATATGCTTTAATTGGTGCTCGAGAGAGGGAATTATGGTAATTAGTGTAGTAATCAATCCTAGAAGACGATAACCCAATATTCTCATCAGTATATATTATAACTTGACACCGTGCGCTTGCAGTTTACACACGATAGTTTATTGTTTCAAAAAAACTAATTGCATGTTGTACATTGATGATATAAATTTCAATTCGCAAGTGTATGAATATCAAGTTATAATATATACCGGTGAATACCGGGTTATCGTTCTCGAGGATTAGCAAAACTATCTTTTAATGCCCGAAATTATAATAACTCTAAGTTTTATCTAGATGATCAATATTTGATGAATTGAATACTAAAAACTAAAATTAGCAAGAATTAGAACTAAACAATGTAAATTGGATAGAAATTAGAGAAATCAATGATTAAAGACTCTAGAGGATTAATATATCTATGTCTTCACTTATGTTTTTCAAAAAAGTCATGTAAATGATTAATTCATGGATTTATAAATCATGGATCTAATTCAGTTAAACCCCTCTTCCAAGTGATAGTTCAATTATCTATGCTCAAAACATTAATTCCCTTTTCCAAATGATAAATCAATGAATTAAACATGCATTAAAATTTGGAATCCATTTGAGTGATTTTAAAGGGAATTGTAGGTTTCCCAACACAATACAAAACCCTAGGTAGCAATTCCCTAATCCAATTCAATATCCCATTTTTCAAGTGATAGATATCTTATCTAAGGTCATCCAAAATGTGGCCAGCAATTTGAAAGCATTAAGAGTTGGATATTGCAAATAAACTCACATAATCAATCAAAAACATAGAAAGAATAATCAAACCATAAGATTTAACATAGATCAATTAACCTCTAGATTAGAAATTTAGCTCATCATCTTGTTCAAGAGTACAAGAGAGAGATTCAAGAAAGGGGACGTGAATATGAGAAGAATTGAACAAGAAGTGAAGAAAAACCCCCTTAGAGCAGATCTTCTTCTTCTTCTCCAAAAATTCTGCAACTAATCTTCTCCCCCAAGCTTTTCTTAGTTCCTTCTCTCTCTCCTTTCTCCCCAAAATTACAATAAAAAAAATTTAGAAAATGATTTAAGATCCCCTAAAACGAACCCTAAATGAGATTGTATACATAAGTGGGGAAAAGACCAAAACGGGCAAGCAAAAAATCGTCAAAATACTCAAAATCGCGTAACTGTGCACAATCCAGCAGCCAGAACGACTTTCCTTTCTTTTTGTGCTTGGTTCTCTTTGTGTGAACTTGGCTAATTTTCTGGCTTTTCTCTTGGTTCTTTTGTCCATCTTTTGCACCTTTCTTTGACATGATTTTTTCACCATTTGAACCACATTCCAACCCACTTTTAGGCTCTTTATTTATCTACAAAACAAAGCACAAAAACACAAATAAATGATCTATATTAATCAAGAAATAAAATTCAATATGAAACTATGTATGAACTAGTAAAATGTGACAATATTAATATGTAAATGATGCAATTGACTTTTGGAACAATACCTAACAATCATGATTATTTTCCTAAGCAAGCCTAATGCATTTTATTCATGAAAACCGCTAAAACCAACTTATAAAACTTATAAAAATATCTAAATGAACCTAAAACACTAAATATGAACAATTAATGCAAATATATCTAAAAACTAACTAAATGCACCTAAAAACCTATGAAATCAACATGTAAAACATTATCTAAAACTCAACTTATTAAATTCTTCCAAACTTAGACTTTGATTGTCCCAAGCAAAGAGAAAAATGAAAGTTGATCAAACACACGCCTCACATATTCCAAGATGAACAAGGGTTTGATTTTCAGAAATGGATCCAATTGACCTCAAGGACAACACAAATTTTATAGGCATAACACAAGGAAAGCTTCGAAATTTTAAACTTGTTGTCTAGAATTTCAACCTACAAAACAATATCTTCTTTTCAATCCTCATTGACAGCCAAGCATAAAAATCATTGACATGGCCACTCATTAATTATATAGATCAATGCAAGCAAGAAAGAGATATGATCTCATAAAACAAACATGAACTTCATATGCTTGCTTTTCACACTTCTCTCCACTAATGTGGAATTCACATCAATCAAGATCAATAGGTCTTTATTAAGCTTGTAATGTAAGGCCAAGGGTTAAAGGTATGTCAAATGGATAAAATTTTAGTTCAAAGCACCCAACACATCTTTGTATTCATAGAACATTCTTGCATACAACCCATTGCCTTACAAAATGAACCAAACCCACATATTATCCAAAATTAGATTTTTCAACATTTGTCATTCACATTACCCACATATACACACCCAAACTTATGTCACTTCCATACATAGATGAAGAAACATGATTTTTCCTTTTTTTTTATTCTTTTTATTCTTTTCATTCTTCATCTTTTTACTTTTTCTTTTTCACATAAAACACACATTTTGAACCTTTTCTCATCACCTTCTCATACATTTTCATTCCATAGCCCATATTCGTATACTTTCCCATGCAAAAATAACCCAAACCCAACACAACTCACAATTTTCAAGAGTTAAGAGTGCTTAGGTAAAAACAAGGGAAATTTCAATCAAAGGCTTTGGCTAATCAATTTTGGTGACAATAAACAGGGTAAATGGCTCAAAATAGGGTGACTAGGGGTAATATAATAGCTAGGTAGGCTTTATGGCTCAATCTATCCAAAAATGGCCTAAATCATATATCTAATGGTGTGATTCCTAGGATCTCGCCTCAAGAAGTGATCAAACAGTTCTAGAGTTCAGTTTAAAAATGAGATCTAAAGGTACTTAACTTGCATAGTCTCAATTTAAACAAACAAGTGGAACTCATGATCCTAATTTCATGCTGAAAAGTCAAGGAGAATGTCCAACAAAGGTAGATCAAGCACACAGACTTAAAAGTACTTTCTAATTTTTTGAAAGTCATGTTTAGAAATGAGTGCTAATCCTATAATAGATATCCATACAAAATCAAATCAAATCAAAGCTCATAAAGGAATATGGATTTATTCAATGATCTAGACTCATCAAAAACAAAAAAAAATTTAATGCTCCCCCAAACTTAAAGTCGGCATTGTCCTCAATACAAAAATATCCACAAAGCATGATGAAAAGATAAGGTCAACAAAACTCCCCTATCCCCGAAGGGTAGAAGGCTCCAAGTTGATTCTCTTGCATTTGGCAACTCCGAGGACCCCCAAACTTGAATTGAAACTTGGAAAGGGACAAAAAGAGATGTCATTAGTGAAAAAATAAAACTCAATTCTTATACTACAATGACTAAAAAGAAAACAAAACATAAAAACTAAAATCCGATTGGGTTGCCTCCCAACAAGCGTTTTTTTATAGTCTTTAGCTAGACTTTCTCTTCTCTTGCTCAAGGCGGTTCATAGTAGAAGAACGTCTCCTCCTTCCGGTTGGCTTGGCTAAAACAGTGCGTCTTTTGACGACATTTAGCACATGCTTTCACAAAAATCTCCGTATCTTCAAAGAAAGTAGGCCAATCGAAACTATATTGAAGAACCTTTAAAGTTTTCCTTGTTGCACTAAAATATTTGCCACAAAACGAAGCATGACAACCATGAAGAATCTCTTGCACTCCTCCTTCAAGTACACTTCGCATGGTAGCTTGATTCTTACATCCTTGAAAGAACAACGGATCATCCCATCTGTAAAACTTGTGATCAAGAAAAACTTGTTACTTCCCCACATGGAATGTTCCCTCTTGCAACACACTACTCCAAGGAGAACTCAAAGCATGAGCTACACTTTTCATATCTTCAAGCTTGAATTTAGAAGCTTCAACAATGAAACTCACAAAAGGCAACTCAAAATGTTTTTCCTCCATAATTTACTGATTTTTCAGAATTTGATTGAATCATGTCTTTCTCCAAAGGTTCACTTGGACTCATCACCATCATGCTCTCTTGAACATTACTCTCCATCACCTCAACTTTATGGCAAGCGCTCTTCTCTTCTTGAAGATTTGGAGACTTGTAAATGTCGAACTTGACTTCTTCATCATTCACTCTCAATGTGAGTGCTCCTCCCTCAACATCTATCAAAGTTCTCCCTGTGGCGAGGAATGGTCTCCCAAAGATGAGTGGTAGCTCTTTGTCCTCCTTCATGTCCAACACCACAAAGTTCACTAGAAATATAAATTTATCCACTTTGACTAGCACATCTTCAATAATGCCCCATGAATATGTGATTGAACGGTCGGCTAGTTGAAGGTATATAGTGGTGGGCTTCACCTCTCATGATCCAAGCTTCCTGAAAATAGCCAAGGGCATCAAATTAACGCTTGCACCAAGATCACATAAAATGCTATCAAAAGAATATGAACCAATAACAAAAGGAATAGAAAAACTCCCCGGATCCTTGAGTTTTTGTGGAAGTTTCTTTTGCAAGATGGCACTACATTCTTCATTTAGCTTGATGGTTTCAAATGCAGCTAGCTTTCTCTTCTTAGACATCACCTCCTTCATGAATTTAGCATAATTTGGCAATTGCTCCAAAGCATTTGCTAGAGGGATGTTGATGTGAATTTTCTTGAAGATATTCAGAAATTTAGTGAATTCATCATCGAACTTTTGTTTTGCAAATATTTTAGGGTAAGGAATGGGGGTCTTGAGGATAGGTGAATTATCCAGGAATGTGATGCGACCCGGAACAAAGTCCCTCTTTGTAGCCTCTTATCCTTTATCAATTGCAACCCCATTGCCTTGTTGTGTCACTTCCTCTTGAACTTCTTTTTCAACCTCTTCTTGAGCTTGTGAATATGATGGAATGGATGGTGAAGAAGGAAATGAACTCAGCTTGACCTTGCTCAGAAAAGGAGAACTCTCAACCACACCTTAATTTGATAGCCATGCACCTCTCTTTTTGATTCACTTCTATATTGCTAGGGAAGGAATTTTGTTGATGATGTCGGGCACCAATGGCTGAGGCAATTTTTCCCACTTGAACTTCCAAACTCTTAACAGAGGCACCAAAGTTGCTCACCTGAGTTATCATTTGACTCATGGAACTCATTTGATTAGCAATGTGAACCGACAATTCATCCAACTTTGTTTCATTCTTGGTGAAACTCTTGTTTGAATCACCCAAAAAAGTGGTCATTGCATCTTCCATACTTGATTTCTTCTCTTGGACTTGATTATGAAACCATGGCGATGGTTGCAACACATTTCTATTGTTAGAATAAGAGAAGTTTTCATGGTTGCGCACACCTGGATAATACTAATTAGGCACTTGGCTTATTCTTTTCCCTTGGTTCATTCTATAATTATAGAAGTGATTGTTCAAAAACTGACATTGTTCATCGTGACCAACCAAGCCTTGTGGAACCATGTGTGTTGCCGCAATGGATTCAATGGATGAGGTAGATGAAGAAAAAAGATTGCCTTGGAGAGAGGCAGACAAAGTTTCCATGTGGTTTCAGGTTTGGGTGCCATTGACAAAATCAGATGAAAGAATATGAAGAACTGAGATAATAAGACAAGGACTAATACAATAGAGAATAGAAGATTTAGAAACAAACAAAGAACAGGATTTACCAAAGGTTAAAGATGAAGATTCAGAGGTAAATCTGAGGCGAGTTCATGTAAGTTCTTGTTGAAGAGTCCTAGGGAACAAAAGGTGAAAAGTAACAATTGAGTTACATAAGTTTGATTTTATAGTGAGAAAGTGATAAGCTCGCTCCTGACACACACTCCAGCACGCGACACTTCCTAGTCACTAAAGGCGGTTTATGTTATTTTTCATTTCTGATCGAGCAGCATCCTACTTCTGACTAGGGAACATCATCGACTGGAGCTAATGTACGTATTAGCGTCCTCACTTGTCGATATCTCTCTTTAGGACATTAACCATTGCTATTTGTTAGATTTGACCAAATAGCCTTAAGTAACGCATGGTTAAATAATATCATAAGTTATACACCATTAACCATTCCATAATAATTTGAACATGAAGAAATTGTTTGAACATTCTAAGCATTGCATGATTAAAGACAATTATTTATCACTGAAAAAAAAATTCTCATAATAGAATTTTTGATGTGAGAGACTTTTTATACCTTTGCATAGTTTTAGACTTTTACCTCAGGGCGCTGCAAAGTCTTCGATTAGAGCGCTTTGTCTCAATTTGAAGCAGTTGAGATAGTTCATTATCTTTGTCCTCCATGCTGACTTCTTTATCGACATTCTATCAAGAGGACTTTCATTGAGCGTTCTGGATGTGCTTGCTAAGGATTGATGACACAGAGAGTGTATATCATCAGCTGGTTCTCTCAGATGACGTTTCTATCCCACTCAAAATATAATCAATTTTTTGAAAACTGATTTCAAATGGATTCGAGAACTTGTTTATAAAATCTATTTGATATTTCCAGTTCTCAGGAAAACTATTGAAAAATATTGTACTAAAGTAGAATGAGATAATGTTTTTCCAAAGTGTTCAAATTCATTTACAAGACGTATAAAACGTTGCAGGTTCTCAATAACAGACTCACTTTTTAGAACCCTAAACTGGGCAATTGACTCTTCTAATATTCTAACTTGGTTTCTAGTTTCATCCCTTCTTTCCATGGTATGCATGAGATCACAGAGCTCTTGTAAATTCATTTCCCATGGTTCAACATATTCAACTAACATAGTCAGCTTATCATTCCATCTCTTTGGAAGCTTGTCACAAAAATATACGAAAGATATTTTGGCAGGTATTTCCAGATTCAGTTCTTGATATCTGTTGCAGCCATCGAGAGATTCATTTTCTGATATCTCAAAAGCATCGAATAGTCTATCAAACTCTTTGAGCTTTTCATATTTAGTGTTCATATTTTCGCAATGAAGTGATTTGAGAGTTTCCCAAATCTCCTCGGCACTCTCAAGATGAACTACCCTTTCTACTTCTTCCTCGGGTAGAGAACAATACAAGGCATAGACAGTTTGAGCATTAAGTTTATCATTTAGTCTTTCTTTATCTGTCCAAAGCTCAATAGGCTTGTTGGGCATGGTGTAACCATTTACAACCATTTCCCATATACTGATATCCTTAGATCGTAGAAAGGATTTCATTATTATCATCCAATCTTCAAACTAGTCTTTATTGAACAGAGGTGGTCAATCTAATGGTTGACCTACGTCCATGACAATTCCTATGTTCATTGCCATTGATATCAAAGAAATTGTGAAGTTTTTTTGAAGAGCAACACTGCTCTGATACCAATTGTTGGCCCAGTTATGTCCAAGAGGGGGGTGAATTGGATACTTAGACAATTTAAAATTAATTACGATGGCAAGATTAAAGTACAGAAAAATAAGCAAGTATGCACAGCCGATTTATAGTGGTTTAGCTACTTGCATACTTCCGCTACCTATCATCCTCACTATAGACCTTCTTACAAGTGAAGATCAAACCATTACACCTTTTCTCAACTTGCGGGCGTGAGAACAACCGTTACACTACTCCGCTTCAAGGAGTGAGACCAACCTATCTCAACTTACGGGTGTGAGAACTACTGTTTCTTCGTTGACAGAAGAATATCAACTCAATAGTTTATGTAACTACTGTTACAACCTTGATACAATATACAGGATATGAAATTGAGTACAACTGTATCCTATGAACTATCTCTCAAATTACTCTTTCAGCAAGAATGATATAAGTTAAAACAGTGCTGAACGATTTGAGTGAAAACAGTTCAAAACTTTAAAGAGATTTTTAGATAAAGATAAAATGTTAGCTCAGTATGAAAATCTTTTGAATACGTAAAGTCTCAAAGAAAACTACTGTGAAAATAGATCGACTTAAATGTTTTCATGACCAGATGAAAATTTGACTAACTTTTAAAAAGTGTTTTAGCTCAGAGAATTTTCGATGCTTAACAAATTGTTAGGTGTCTGTATTTATAGACTTGTAGAGATGAAGTTGATGTTCATTTAAATTTTAATTTCAAATATGAACGTTTACTCACAACAGCTAGAATATACCACAAAAATGGCAACTGCACAATTCGTGAATATTCTATTTTTCTCCAGATACACGAATAAGGAAAGTTTTAGAATATGTGGTTCGTGATTCAGAGAATATCTCTTACAAATACAAAAAATTGTTTTTGTACGAAAAGTTGTTCTGAAAAGGTGGTGAAAAATAGATACATGTCAGAACAGTAAAAATATCATTTTTGTCGTTTTGTTCCTTTGAGGGCGCTCATAGAACATCAATGTCCTACTAAACAATGAAGTGAGGGCGCTACTAAGTAGTAAGCGTCCTGACTTGCTTTGACAATTAAACGACTTAAAGCATGAGGGCGCTATTTTGCAGTAAGCGTCCTGTTTTATTTTAAAACGCAAAACATATGAGGGCGCTACTCAAGAGTAAGCGTCCTGACCTATTAAAAGTAGTTTTAAAACAATGTTTAAGCACGCTGACGGAAGGTGAGCATCTTGAAAATGATTTAAGTTGATTCTAAAGATAATGGCGCTCCTACACAAGTAGAGTCCTGATAATTCATTGAACTTATAACTTATCAGCGTCATTCAAGATAGAAATCACTTAATGATAAAAAGATCTTTTAGCAAGCTAAAACTAAGTCAGCGTCTTGACATTCTCAAAGGTTGATAAAAGAAAGGTCACTACTAACGAGTAAGGGTCCTTAATAAATAGTTCAACTCAACCTTCAGCCTCCTAACATTTTATCAGCGTCCTGGCTCATCAAGTCTAAGAGGGCGCTGCTAAAACATTAGCGTCTTGAAAGACTTTAAAAAAACGATTTTTGATTTCTCAATTTAAACTAGATAAAACATCATTGTTTCTTTTAATCAAAACAAATACTTTAGAAATCATAAGGTACGATTAAAATGTTACGATCAAAATATGAAAATAATAAAAATCTTGCTGAGAGTAAGATAATCAATAGACTTTACATTTTAAGTACTGACAGACTTGAAACTTTACTTTGATGTTCAATAGGCTTGTGATCACAGTTCCTTAATCTTGATTCTTAATAAATCGGAAACACTTGACAAGATCATTAGATAGACCAACTAGAGATATTTGGAATCATCAAAACGTTCATGACATGGGGTTCATTGAGATAACAAAGACTACATCATTCAATCAACGTTCAAGACATTCAACTTAAGCACGAAGTTTATATTGAAGATCTTATAATGAAGAGTTGAATTTAAAGATTATGAGATGAATACACAAAGTATTTAAGGTATCTTTCATTATTTGATATTGCTCAAACGTTTTCCAAAACCATGCACAAATCACTTGCATATATTTTTCAAATTTGCATGTTTTGATCATACTCTTTATGGTATTTCAAATGTTAATTTTCTATGTTTGATTTAAAATTTAACGAGTTTTTTTGTACTTATCGTATTTTTAATCAAATGTAAAAAATTATTTTTAGAGTCTTTCAGGACACTAATGATTTAGCAGCTCTCTCCTGAACTTGTTAAGTCATGACGCTAATGACTCATTAGGAAGCTGATAACATTGAAGGTTGAATTGATATGATTAATCTGGACGCTCACTTGTATGTAGCGGCCTCACATAGAATCAACCTTTGAAGTTGTCAGGATGCTGATTGTGAATCAACTTGCTGAGAGATCTCTGAGAGTCTTAGTTCTTCAGAGATGTTATCTTTGAGGACGTTGATAGTTATACGTTGGATAAACTATCAAAACGCTACCTGGATAAGAGCGCCCTCATCTTTGGGAATCAACTAAATAACTTTCAGGACGCTGATTGTCCTTCAGCGCACTTAGTATCGTTTTAAAATGTTTTTAATATGTCAGGATGCTTAGTAGTAGCGCCCTTGTGTTTTGTTTTTAAAAGGTAGGATGCTTACCCGGAAGTAGCACCCTCATGTATTTAATTATTTTCAAAACAAAGCAGGACGCTAACTGTGCATTAGCACCCTCAAAATTGAGTCATTTTTGTCGCACAGACAGTCAGAACGCTTACGAATTAGTAGTGCCCTCACTTCATTGTTCAGCAGGACACTTATACATAATTAGTGCCCTCAAGGAACAAAACGACAAAGTTCATATTATGCGTCAGGACGCTGATTACGGAATCAGGACGCTAATTCAAAAATTGTCACTGTTTTGACAGGTACACTATATCAGTCTACTTTTTTAGAACGAATCTTTGCACAAAATCCTTTTCAAATTTATCAAGGATCTTCTCTTATGCATGAATCAAGTTTTTTGAAACTTTTCTTATTGATGTAATCTGAAAAGAACCAGAATGTTAGTGAAAATTGCAGTTGCCATTTTCATAAACATTCTAACTGTTGTGTGTAAATGTTTGCATTGTATTTGAACTTCAAATGTCTAACGACTATTATCCACTAAGTCTATAAATACCAACACTTTGAATCAAACAACTCGCCAATAATTTTTATTGTGCCAAAAACGTTTTGAATGTTAGTCCTTTTTCAATCTTTCAAAATGTTTTCAACTGTTCAAGTTTTTCAAAGTATTTTTCACTGATACTTTCCTTATTCAAAAGATTTTCATACTGAGTGATTATGAGATTATCGCAAGTGCATGACAGTCAAATTATAATATAATCTAATGAAATTGGGTATCTTCTTCAGGGATAATTAGAACACTAACTATCACGTTTTTACCTTAATTTTATCTAGACAATTGAATTTGAATGATTGAGTAATTAAACAGTAATGAAAACAACTAATTATTAACTAGCAAAGCAATGAAAACGACATTTTATCAATAGAGAAACAGTCTAGAGAATCGATTTCACCTAACTATCAACTATGTTCTTTCCAATTATTTTTCATTAATGTATTTACTTAGTTTATAAGCCATAAATCCTAATGTTGCATATTCATAGGAATTGATCTCGATCTATCGATAAAGATCTAATTCCTACAAACTCACTAAGATTTATGATTTCTCTTAATGACTTCAAAGGGTCTCAATTTCCTATCGGTCTCACGATAACCTAGGCTATATTTCCCTTGTTTCGATCCAAAGTACCCTCTGTCGAGTTCCGCACTCTAGAACTAAGATCATCCAATCCGTGATCAAGAGATTGAAAGTATTAATAATGGAGAAACATAAATAAACTATCACAAATCCATTAATAATATTTAAGACTTTATACTAGAACATAGCATCAAAGTTAGGATCCATTTATCCTCTAAAAACGATGCTTTAGTTCATAACTAAAGACATAAAAATATAAAGTATGAAATTGAACATCAAACAGAATAAAGGAAAGATAAAACTAGAGTTTTGTAGAGATTTTGAATAGTCTATGATGTTCTCCACTTTGTTCTAGCCGTCAAGCCTTTCTTCTCCAAGATCCTCCTCTCGAAAAACCCTCCAAATTCATATATTGTGTCCCCAAAGTCGTGTACAATTGGAATTACAAAATTGCCAAAAAACCAATCGTAAGTTGTTAAATTAACAACATTTAAATATGGGGCACCGCATCGCCCAGAGCCTTATTTTCCTGATCACCCTGGCACCATGATGAGCGTCGCGGACCGCAGAGCACTGTTTGTGCGCAGTGTTGTGGACTTAGTCATTTTTCGCTCCTTTTGATTTTCTTCTTGTGGACTTAGCCAATTTTCTTCCACTTTTTGGCTTGGGTTCTTCATGACTCATCATCTAGGCTTCTCATATGTTATGTCCATCATTCATGCTCACTTCCATACATCTAAATACCTACAAAAAAAGTAATTAAAACACTCAAAACATAAATTGATCCAACATATAAATTAACAAACCAAATTAATGCATAAAAACCAATTTATTCTTAAACTGACAAATGAATCAAAACTAACATAAACACACTCAACTAATGCATAAATTATCCTAAAACAACTATAAAACTCTCCTAAAACATGTCTAAATATGCAACTATCACTGAGCTTTATTTATATTCTATCTTTGAAAATCTATTTGAACTGGTTTGTACTCACATTCTCAGCCTTGATTTATACTTAACATCAATCATGCTGATGAAAGAATTTGAGAGATAGATTATGAGATACAGTTGTTCTTGATTTCACATCCTAGTACTGAATCGAACTATATCAGTAGTTGTGTTAACTACTGAATACTGAACCAGAAGTTTTCACGCTTATATATTTTATCTATTTTGAAAACCTTCTGCGTTTATGTTTTACACTGGTCCTGCATTTTCAACTTCAATGTTTTCAATAGTATCAAAATTTTTTGAAGAAGCATTCAGTTGATTTACATGACATATCATTCACATTTTTTGAAACTGCACTTGAGCAATACCGAACATTGAAAGGTAAATGATTGTAAGTGTATTTTCTCTTAGCATTACATATTCAAATTTACATATCTTTGAAATGTTATGTATATGAGCTTAATTGTAAAATGTTCTACTCATTTAGAACCAATATTATTTTCATAATTGTGGTATGCTGGTGTGTTTCTGGAATGAAACAACCAGGACAAGTGAATGTAGTTCACTTAATGATTTCAAGGTTGAAATCATATCAAGGTTGTTCCTTAGCCTTTAAAAACGTCAAGGTTGTTCCTTAGCCTATAAAAGGATCAAAAGTTGTTCCTTAGCCTGTAAAAGGATCATGGTTCTTCCTCAGCCAGTAAAAGGGAAGGTTGAACCAATAAAAGAGAAACAATTCTTCCTTATCCCGTTAAAGGAAAACGGTCTTCCTTATCCCATAAAAGGAAAACAGTTTTTTCTTATCCCATAAAAGGAACATGGGTTTTTTCTCATCCTGAGAAAAGGAAATGCGGTTCATCCTTAGCCTGCAAAAGGATAGGTTTGCCTTTAACCAATAAAAGGGCAGTTGTAATAGTTTGGTTTTCACCAGTAAGAGAATCAGTTAGTAGATTGAGAAAATCCTAATCGGGAGATCAGGTAGTGGACATAGGCTTTGCCGAACCACTATAAATCATAGTATGCATTACCTTATGCATTTTACTTTATAGTTAGTATGTGCATTTAATTCTAATGTATCAAAGTATATCACTAAGTCATTGAAAAAGTTTTAGTTTGACCATCACCCAATTTCTCCCCTCCCCCTCTTGGGTGGACCAACAACACATACACTCATCACTATAACCGCCTCAAATAGCCTCCACTCCTAAGACATCTGGCGCGCAACTAAAATTGTCTATACCCGCTTCCTGCTCGATGTACCAGCCGCTGCATTGGCTTTACCAGGATGGTATTCCATTGTGAAACCAAAGTACTTTAGGAGCTCTAACCACCTTCTCTGCCTCATGTTCAATTCTTTTTGAGCAAACAAGTACTTGAGACTCTTGTGGTCAGAATACAAGGTGAACTTCTCACCATAGAGATAATGCCACCAAATCTTCAGAGCAAAAACCACTGCGGCCAGTTCTAAGTCATGAACAAGGTAGTTCTTCTCATGCACCTTTAACTGCCTCGATGCATAAGCAATGACCCTATCCTTTTGCATCAACATACACCCTAAGCCGATACGGGAGGCATCAGTGTAAATGACCAACTCTTGACCAGGCTTTGGTAGAATCAATACTGGCGTAGATGTCAACCTCTTTTTTAGCTCTAGAAAGACATTCTCATACTCATCCAGCCACACAAAGGGCACATCCTTCTGGGTAAGCCTAGTAAGAGGTATCTGCCACTATGGTAGGTCTCGGCCAACTGATAATGGATTTGACCTTGCATGGATTAACTGAAATCCCTCTTAACTCACCACATGACCCAAGAATTTCACCTCAGTGATCCAAAACTCACACTTACTCAGCTTCGCATACAATCTATTCTCAGAGTCTGCAAGGTCACTCTGAGATGTTCCTCATGCTCAGCCTAAGTCTTGAAATACACCAATATATCATCAATAAAAATGATGACAAATTTATCTAGATACTGCCTAAAGACTCTCTACATCAGGTCCATGAACATCGCCGATGCATTAGTCACACCAAAAGGCATCACAAGAAACTCATAATGTCAATAGTAGGTTCTGAAAGCTGTCTTAGGCATATCTTCATTCCTGATCCTCAGCTGATGATAACCGAAACGTAGATTAATCTTTGAGAAGAATTTTGTTCCTTTTAGCTGGTCAAATAGATCATTAATCCTCGGAAGAGGATACTTGTTCTTAATGGTCACTTTATTGACCTGGCAGTAGTCAATGCATAACCGTAAACTCCCATCCTTCTTTTTGACGAAAAGAACTGGAGCTCCCCAATGTGACACACTTGGCCTAATAAAACCCTTAGCCAACAACTCCTCAAGCTGTTTCTCCAACTCAGTCAACTCAAGCAGTGCCATGGAGATAGGCTTCATACCAGGGACCAGTTCTATGATAAAGTCGATCTCCCTTTTCGGAGGTAATCTGGGAAGGTTTGAAGGAAACACATTAGGAAAATCCCTCATTATAGGGATGTCCTCAAGTCTCATCGCACTGGTTTCACCCTCCTCTGGCATTATCCCAACAAAGATCTCTCATCTCCATCAGTTACCAATCTACCCCTAGTGATTGGTTGGTTCGATGCTCTTCCTTGCAATGTAAACACAAAATGCCTAGTGATCTAGAAAATGACTCTCTTTGCAAAGCAATCTATCACTGCATGGTATGCGATGAGCCAATCCATCCCAAGGATTGCACCAAACTCGAGGAATTCTATGACTCTAAGGTCCACAGGCATCTCAAAGTCCGCTACTCTCACTACATAGTGATCACATATCAAGTTTGGTTAGATCCTCTCCCCAGCTACAATACTCACAACTAACCATGTACTAGCTTTAACGGGGATCAAATGCAATCTATCTACCATGGGTCCAAAAATTAATGATAGTGTAGATCCCGCATCAAATAAAATATAGATCGAAATATCACAAAATATGAAGAGTACCTTCCACTAACATCCTCGATGTAGTTGTATCTGGCTTTGTGGCTGCCTTGGCAACTTCTATGCCACTGGACTGCTGCACTGTTCCCTGAGATTCCATCAGTGGGTTCGTACACTCAGACTTCTTATGAAAAGGTTGACCATACTGATAACAGATAAATGGAGCTCTAGGAGCAGTAGATCCTGCCTGCAATGCAGCCTCATTACCACTTCTGCCTCTGCCTCTACCTCGGCCTGACTGTGAGAGTGGTGGGCTATGTGCCTGACTGGACGTCGAGGTAGAAGGCACAACGAATAGTGAAGACATAACACCAATCTGGATGTGAGATGACTCACTCTGAGCACCCTCAGACTGTGCTCCCTTCCGAAACTTCCTCTTCTTTCCCTATTTCCTATCCCTCAAATGGTGGTTCTTCCCACCTGTCTCAGCCTGTATCTGTTGAGGTGCCTGAGCTGCGAGTCTAACCTGACCATTAACATGCTCCTAAAACTCAAACTGTGCGGCCTTCGTTCCCACGGTCCTAAGCTCAGTCATCTCAGTCACTGACAAGGCCTGCCTGATCGCTAGCCTCAACCCCATCATAAACTGTGTGATCCGGTCCTTAGTAGATTGTACTAAACCGAGAGCATAAGAAGACAACTGCATTAACTTAATCTCATATTGGCGAATAGTCATGGTACTTGGCTTGAGATTCATAAACTCAAGCCTTTTCCTTTGCCTCTCTGTCTATGGGACATAAGCCTCAAGGAAGAGCTGTCTGAATAATTGCCAACTTTAAATTGTGCCTTGGTTCTTCAACAAGAATGTCTGCCAGTTATCTACATCACCCCCCAACATGTGGGCAGAACAAATAACCTGGGCTTCCTCATCAAGGCTAAGAGTTCGTGCGATCTTCTCAACAGTTTTCAGCCAATCCTCAGCCTTCTTCAATTCTGCTTCCCCGTAGAACTTCTCTGGCTTCATTTTCATGAATTTCTCCACCATTTTAATTTGATGGTTTGAGGGGCCTCTAGTTGGAATAGGAATAGGCGCGGGTGCAATCTCAGGCTGTGGTGCAGTCATAGCGGGCTCAACTACCACCTGACCGACACCTGCCTTCTGAGGTACAACTGGAGGTGGTTGCAGTGTAATGGCCTTTGCCCTCCTAATCAGGTCCTGAATCAGAGCTGTCTGTGCTGCCATCTACATAGCCTGGGCTGCCATTAAGCAGCCCTGTGCAGCAACATGTTCCTCCAACCTCCCCATCTGATCATTTTCCTTAGATGCATCCATGTGTGGTTGTCTTAATCTTCTACTTTTCCTCATGGTACTGAGAAGCACAACACAAACAACCAATCATACACAGGATCATCCATGTAATACCCCCAAATCCTCATAACTACCCATAATATGTAATACACACAAAAATAAAGTAGTAAAACTTTTTAAGTTATCATTCAGGCTTTTAGTCACCTAAAGCTCTCAACTAAATCATTCTAGGTCAAAGTCTTCCAAATCCATTATCTAGACCAAACCTGTCTCTTATATAAACTGTGGCGACCCCACACCCCACACCCCAAACCACCATCCCTCGTGGAACGCCATGCCATGGGGAATGCAAGGGTGGGACGCCAGGAGTAAGCATCCACGACCACCCAAAAGCATCTTATGGGATGATCGGGACCCTACAAGCCTCAACCTGACTCTCCATAAAGTCCCATTTTTTTTACAACATCAACCTGATAGATTCACAAAACTAGCACAATAATGATCTCCAAATAACCACATAGTAATGATAATCATTAATTCCCAAAATAAACCAACAACAGTCTAGGGTCGACATACTCAGACCCATCATCAAAAGTCTAAGGCCCAAGGCCATAATTACAACAATTATCCAAACTCCTCACCATCTAGTTTTAACATGTGATATAAATTACATATGTACCAAAATAAACAAAACAATATACAGATGCATAATTGGATATCCATCACCATACACAAGAGTTCTAGACTTACATCAAGACGTCCTAGTTTTGTAGTGGCTAAGTGTTGGCCTAGATATGTCCAAGAGGGAGGCGGGTGAATTGGATACTTAGTAGATTTTAACCTTTTCTTTAAATTGTGCGGAATAATGAAAGTAGATTAAACAAAGTATAGCAACAAGATACAGTAAATGTAAATGGGACAATGCAAGCAGGATTTATAGTGGTTCGGTTGCGCCTGCATCCACTACCTAACCTCCTCAGTTATGATTTGTTCAAACTCCACTATGAACCTTCTTACAGGTGAAGATCAAACCGGAACACTTTCTCAGCTTACGGGTGTGAGAGGACCATTTCTCTACTTACAGGTGAGAGAGAACCTATTCTCAACTTACTGGTGTGAGAAGACCGCTTACAACATTGAGCAACACTTGCTCTGACTGAGTGACTTACCCGTCACTACAATATGATTACAGAACGAGATATGATTCCCTTTACGCAGAATCAAAGTGATACTTACAACGCTTTGGATTAAATCTTCTCTTGCCAAAGATTCAGCGAAATATGTATGATGAAGTTTATGTTGAAAACAGGTTCAAATAGCTTTTGTCTTCGTTAATGGGTTTTTGAAATAATGAAGAAGAAGATCGATCAACCCAGAAGACTTGAAGTTTTTCTTTCAAAAGATCATAAGATCAAGCACAAGTGAAAGAAGACTAACTTTCAAAAAGTGTTTTGGAACAAACGAAAACTGTGAATACGTTTTGAATGAATATCAGTTTTGTATATCATTAGTTCATTTTTCTGCTCTGAGGCAGCACCTATATATAGGCAGAAGAGAGGCTCAATGGACTTGGTAATTTTGGCGCTCTTAGTTATTTCAAATATAACGTTAACATTCTTTTAAGAAATGGATTGATTCAACTTAATGCATATTACGACGATAGCACCTGAATCATCTGATCTTTTCATGAAAGAGGAATGTTCTAACAAAGTTTTAGAACGTTTTAAAAAGTTCTGAAAAGTAGTTGTACGATTCTGAAAAGTTTTGAAAAGTATTCGTACGTTTCTGAAAAAGGTTAACAAAAATGGCGATAATGTCAGAATAACAAAAATATATTTTCTGTCGTTTAGTTCCTTTGAGGACGCTCATAGAACATCAGTGCTCTACTAAACAATGAAGTGAGAGCGCTAATTCGCAGTAAACGTCTTGCTTTGTTTTAAAACACAAAACATATGAGGGCGCTACTCAAGAGTAAGCGTCCTAACCTATTAAAAGTAGTTTTAAAACAATGTTCAAGCACGCTAACGGACGGTGAGCGTCTTGAAAGTTATTTAAGTTGATTTTAAAGATAAGGGCGCTCCTACACAAGTAGCATCCTGGTAATTCATTCAACTTATAACTTATCAGCGTCCTTAAAGATAGAAATCACTTAAAGATAAAACAAAATCTTTCAGCGAGCTGAGACTAAGGCAGCGTCCTCACATTCTCAAAGGTTGATAAGCGAAAGGTCACTACTAACAACTAAGCATCCTTATTAATAAGATCAATTCAACTTTGAGCATCCTAACATTTTATCAGCGTCCTGACTTATCATGTCCAGGAGGGCGCTGCTAAAACATTAGCGTCCTGAAAGACTTTATAAAAGCGATTTTGATTTCTCGATTACAACAAAATAAAACATAAAGTAACCGAATTAAATACATGTGACCAATTGATTAAAGCATGCAGGCATGCATATTGCTAAATCACATGGCATAGAAGGTCCTACAACCTATCATAATCTAATCATACAAAATAACATCTTCAAACGATCATGGTCTTCAAGAAGATCTTTTAATAAGTTCGCCATACATCATTGAATCTTTGATATCTTCAAGTAATATTAGCTATGGCATATGTGCAGTAATATCATGAACAGAATGTAGTATTGTAATCATCAAAATCTTTCGTAATAGGAACATATTCTCGTAAGGGACATGAGGATAATTGGTTCAATGGTCTCCCCTTTTTGATGATTTCAAACACATTACTGTAGGCTTTGAAGCAAGCTAATAAAGTGATGTATGTATGCATGAGATGCAGTACTATTGTTCCTTGTTTCATATGACATGAGTGTCTTAGTAAGGAATGTACGTAAACTATCACTAAGACTCCCCTTTAGTGTTATACTCCCCCTAAGTTTATGATGCTTCAATGATAGTACTTTTCTCCCCTTTTTGAAATATCAAAAAGAGTAAAGTAACATGAAATATATCTCCCCCATATGGAGGTAAGCATCAAAATGCTACAGATCGGATTCAGAGAACATTCCAAGTTCATTGCGAATATAAACAAACTGGTCTTTTGGTAGGGCTTTAGTAAATATGTCAGCTAGTTGTTCCAATATGAGATAATACGACTTCTCTATTTTGCACATGATCCCTAAAAAAGTGATGTCTTATTTGAATATGCTTAGTTCGGGAGTGCAATACAAGATTTTTAGATATGTTAATAGCACTAGTATTATCACATAAAATTTCAACACATTGAATAAATATTTGCTAATCCTGAAGTTGTTGTTTCATGTAAAGAACCTGAGAACAGCAACTTCCAGTTGCAACATATTATGCTTCAGCTGTGGATAGTGCCATTGAATGTTGTTACTTGCAGAACCAAGAAATTAGAGAATTTCCAAGAAAGTGACATAATTCGGAGGTACTTTTCCTATCAGTTAGATTGCCGGCATAGTCGGAGTCTACATAACTTCTGAGATCAAAAGTAGTACCTTTGGAATACCAAATTCCTAAATTTGTTGTGCCATATATGTATCTGAATATTCGTTTGACACATTTTAAATAAGATTCTTTCGATTCATATCGAAATCTTGCACATAGACAAACGCTGAACATAATGTCAGGTCAACTTGTTGTTAGGTACAGAAGACTTTCAATCATGCTTCTATAAAGTTTTGAATCAATTGATTTACCTTTTTCATCCTTATCTAATTTAATTGCAGAAGTAAAAGGAGTGTCAATCGATTTCAAATTGTGCATTTGAAACTTTTTAACCATTTCCTTAGCATACTTTGATTGGCTTAAGAAGGTGCCTTTCGGCATTTGTTTAATTTGTAAGCCGAGAAAGTACGTAAGTTCTCCCATCATACTCATTTCAAATTTCTTCTGCATTAATTTGGAAAACTCATCACATAGTTCTTTGTTTGATGCACCAAAAATGATATCGTCCACATATATTTGAATAATGAGCATATTATCATTGTGTTGTTTGACAAACAAAGTTGGACCAAGTTTTCCTTTTTGAAACTTATGATCTAAAAGAAATGAACTCAGTCGATCATACCAAGCTCTTGGAGCTTGTCTCAATGCATATAAGGCTTTGTCGAGTTTGAACACATATTCTTGGTCTTGAGCATCCTCAAACCCTGGAGGTTGTTCCACATATACCTCTTCATTGATGTAACCATTTAGAAATACACTTTTTACATCCATTTGGTATAAGGGAAAATCCTTGTAACAAGCGTAGGCAAGTAACATTCTTTTTGCCTCTAGTCTTTCTACTGGAGTAAAAACTTCTTCGAAGTCTATGTCTTCTTCTTGGTTGTACCCTTGTGCAACTAGTCTAGCCTTATTGCGGACAATGATGCCTTGTTCATTCTTTTTGTTCCTAAAGATCCATTTGGTTCCTATAACCGATTGACGAAAATGTCTAGGAACTAATTCTCATACTTTGTTGTGCACAAAGTGTCCAAGTTCTTCTTGCATAGCAAGAATCCATTTTTCATCTTTTAGTGCATTTTCCACGTTAATTGGTTCAAATTGTAATACAAAAGCAACAAGCTCTTGATCTTTTTGAATTAAGGCTCTAGTGGATACACCTTTTCTTGGATCTCCTAAAATTTGATCTTGGGAAAGACCTCGAAGTAGTCTAGAGTTTTTAGAAGATTCTAGAGATGGTTCAAGTTCAAGATCTATAACCTTGGTTGTCTTAGGTTCATCATCATCAAAATTTAATTGCTTAAATTCATCCTCAAGACTTTTCTTATTAACACTTTCATCAAAGTTTACATGAATTGATTCTTCTACAGTTTGATTTGATTTGTTGAAGACTTTGTAGGCTCTACTGTGAGAACAATATCCTAAGAATATTCCTATGTCAGGTTTAGGTTCAAACTTTTCTAGATTGACTTTGTCATGTAGAATAAAACGTTTACATCCGAATACTCAGAAGTAACTGATGTTGGGTGCTTTACCCTTTCATAGTTCATATGGAGTTTTATTCAAATCTTTTCTTATCAGAACTCGGTTCATCACATAGTAGGCCGTGTTTATAGCTTCACCCAAAAAATGATTTGCAGTGTTATACTCATTGAGCATTGTTCTACACATCTCCTGCAGAGTTTTGTTCTTTCTTTCAAGTACATCATTTTGCTGTGGTGTCCTAAGGGTTGTTAGATTGTGAGTGTAACCTTGATTGTTACAAAATTCTTCGAGATTTTTATTAACAAATTCACCACCTCTATCACTCCTAATTATGTTGATTTTGTACCCTTTTTCATTTTTGACGCTTTTACAGAATTTTATAAATGTTTCACAAGCATCAGATTTATGAGCTAATAAAAATACCCATGTAAATCGAGTAAAGTCATCAACAATCACAAACACATATGATTTACCACCAAAGCTGTGGGTTTTGGTTGATCCGAAAAGATCCATGTGAATCAGTTCGAGAGCTCTAGAGGTTGATTGATGCCTATTGCTTTTAAATGATGATTTGGTGTGCTTGCCAAGTTGACATGGTTCACAAACCTTATCATTTGAGTAAGTTCCTTTCGAAATTCCCGTGGCCAGATCATGTTTAACAATCCTAGATATGTTGTCCATATTAATATGAGCTAATCTCTTATTCAATAGCCATGCATCATTACCGGAGATAACACTTAAACATGTTATATTTTTTTTCATGTCATTGAAGTTTGTGCAATGCGCATTCTTAATTCTTGATGCCATGAATGCAACAGTTTTATCAGCATGCTTGACAATACACCTATTTGCCTCAAATGAAATGTCATAACCCTTGTCACATAATTGACTTATGCTTAAGAAATTATGCTTAAGAAATTATGCTTCAGCTCTTTAACATAAAGTACATCAGATATGGATAGAGAATCGTTACCAATAGTTCCAATGCCTTCAATATCACCTTTGTTATCATCTTCGAAGGTGGCCTTTCCTCATTTCTTCTTTTCAAGGCTCAGGAAGTTAGATCTCTCTCTAGACATGTGCCTAGAAAAACCACTGTCTAGATACCATACATCTTCATTTGTGATCCTAACATCATGTCAAATATCTTTTGACCATTTGTAAATTTAATTACTGTGCAGTGTAGGTCTTCCTTTTCTTTTCTAAGGGTTTCATTTTCATTTTTCAGTTTCCCAACAACTTTCTTAAGTTGTTCATTATCTAGAGATGGCTCATCTAGCTCTTCTTGTTGGAATTCAATTTCCTCAAGAGCTTCTTCAAGACTATGCTTAAATTTTTCATTCTGCCTAATCTCTTTACTAAGTTTTGACTCAGTAGGTTCAGTTTTTACCTCTGTGCTTGTCATTAAGACTAATGCAGCCGTGTGATCTAAATCCACTTCATCTTCGCTTGAGCTTGAATCATCCCATGTGGCTTTGAGAACTTTCTTGTCTTTTCTGTAAGAGTTGGTGTTCTTCTTATATTTTATGGGGCATTCACTCTTTATATGACCTGGTTTGTTACAACCATAACATATTAACTCTACCAGGTTTGTTACATTGTCTCTTGTAGCTTCATTTCATGAACCATTAATGAACCACACAATTCATCAAAAATGTATCTACCCAAATTCTTGGCTTCTTCTATGGCTGTGGCCTTAGGTTCCCATGCTCTGGGTAGACCTCTTAGAAATTTTCTAACAGTTTCTTCTTGGTCATAGATTTTTCCTAGGTTCTTCATCTCATTGATGTTTGTTGTAAACTGAGCAATGGCTTCGGCTATCGAATCAGTTTCCTTCATCCTATATGTTTCATATTATTTAACTAACAGTTGGAGCTTTGCCTTTTTAACTTGCAAAGTTCCTTCGTGGGTGACCTCTAACTTGTTCCAAATTTCCTTAGTGGTTTCACAAGCACTAACTCTATTAAACTATTCGATTGGTAAACTACAAAACAACATGTTTACAACTTGGTTATTCAATAGTTCTCTTTTCTTTTCTTTAGCACTCCATTCGTCTATATCTTTTGGGACAGTAGCTCCATCAACTATTTTAGCAGGCATTGGACAATCGTGTGTCACAACATCCCACATCTCTAGATCTTGGGCTTTAAGGTAATACCTAATCTTAGTTTTCCAGTGTGAATAGTTTTCTCCCTTGAACTGTGGTGGTCGGTTGGTGAAGTTTCCTTCACCTGAGAAATAAGTGCTTCTTTCATTTTGTCCTGCCATACTCAATCAAAGATGGTTAGATACTTTGATGGTTAACTTGCTCTGATACCAATTGTTGGCCCAGATATGTCCAAGTGGGGCGGGTGAATTGGACACTTAGCAGATATTAACCTTTATTTAAATTGTGCGGAATAATGAAAGTAGATTAAACAAAGTGTAACAATGAGACACAGTGAATGTAAATGGGACAATGCACAAAGCAGGATTTATAGTGGTTTGGTCGCGCCTACATCCACTACCTAGCCTTCTCAGTTAGAATTTGTTCAAACTCTACTACGGACTTTCTTAAGGGTGAAGATCAAATCTGAACACTTTCTCAGCTTACGGGTGTGAAAGGACCGTTTCTCTACTTACAGGTGAGAGAGAACCTATTCTCAACTTACTGGTGTGAGAAGATCGCTTACAACTTTGAGCAACACTTGGTCTCACTCAGTGACTTACCCGTCACTACAATATGATTACAGAACGAGATATGATTCCCTTTACTCAGAATCAAAGCGATACTTACAATGTTTTGGATTGAACCTTCTGTTGCCACAGATTCGACAAAATATGTATGATGAAGTTTATGCTGAAAACATGTTCAAATAGCTTTTGTCGTCGTTAATGGGTTTTTGAAATAATGAAGAAGAAAATTGATCAACCCAGAAGACTTGAAGTTTTTCTTTCAAAAGATCATAAGATCAAGCACAAGTGAAAGAAGACTAACTTTCAAAAAATGTTTTGGCGCAAATGAAAATTGTCAATACGTTTTGAATGAATATTAGTTTTGTATTTCATTAATTCATTTTTCTACTCTGAGGCAGCACGTATATATAGGCATAACAGAGGCGCAATGGACTTGGTAATTTTGACGCTCTAAGTTAATTCAAATATAACGTTAACATTATTTCCAGAAATGGATTAATTCAGCTTAATGCATATTACGGCGATAGCACCTGAATCATCTGATCCATTCATGAAAGATGAATGTTCTGACAAAGTTTTAGAACGTTTTAAAAAGTTGTGAAAAGTTCTAAAAAGTATTCGTACATTTCTGAAAAAAGGTTAACAGAAATGGATGTAATGTCAGAACAACAAAAATATATTTTCTGTTATTTTGTTCCTTTGAGGGCGCTTATAGAACATCAATGTCTTACTGAACAAAGAAGTGAGGGCGCCGACTTAAAGCATGAGGGAGCTATTTTGCAGTAAGCGTCCTGCTTTGTTTTAAAATGCAAAACATATGAGGGCGCTACTCAAGAGTAAGCGTCCTGACCTATTAAAAGCAGTTTTAAAATAATGTTTAAGCGCGCTAACGGATTGTGAGCGTCTTGAAAGTTATTTAAATTGATTCTAAAGATGAGAGCGCTCCTACACAAGTAACATCCTGATAATTCATTCAACTTATAACTTATCAGCGTCCTTAAAGATAGAAATCAATTAAATTTAAAAGAAAATCTTGACATTCTCAAATATTGATAAGTGAAAGGTCACTACTAACAAGTAAGCGTCTGTATTAATCAGATCAGTTCAACCTTGAGCGTCCTAACATTTTATCCTCGTCCTAACTTATCAAGTCCAGGAGGGCGCTACTAAAACATTAGTGTCCTGAAAGACTTTATAAAACAAAAAGTAACCGCATTAAATACATGCAACCAATCGATTAAAACATGCAGGCATGCATATTGCTAAATCACATGGCATAGAAGGTCCTACAACATATCATAATCTAATCATACAAATAAACATTTTCTAACGATCATGGTCTTCTAGAAGATCTTTTAATATGTTCGCCATGCATCATTGAATCTTTGATACCTTCAAGTAAGATTAGATATGCCATATGTGCAGTAATATCATGAGCAGAATGTAGTTTTGTAATCATCAAAATCTTTCATAATTGGGACATATTCTCATAAGGGAAATGAGGATAATTGGTTCAACACTAGGTCCTCAAGTAAATGCAATGCCTTTACCCCTATCTGAAGGACCTGAAAAGAGAGTGAGAGGGTGAGCCAACTATTCCCAGTAAATAGTGTTCATTTATGCCATCAATTATATATTAATAAAAACCATATATATGCAAGCATGAAATAATGCTCATGAATATGTGAAACATAAAAACACATAATATAATAAGCATTTATCTATCATCATGTGAAACATAAAACACATAATATAATAAGCATTTAGATATAAAGACCTGAAAGTTGGTCCTCCCATACTGGGGTATAGCTTACATCGTTGGGTTATTCATCCACTTTACCACATCATTTTACTACTACATTAGACCAACTTATGGTCATCCCTTATTGGGGTACAGCTGACATCGAAATCATTCACTCAATCATAAGTGAAATGATCCACCCTAACGGGGTATGTCAATCTCATACAGTTAAACCTCTAGGAAAAATGAGCTTGGCAACATGTCAAGCCTCCGAGATATTCAACATTGAATTCCACCTCTAGAGAAGTTAGCTTGGTAATAGCTCAAGCCTTCTAGATATTCAACATCCCGAGCAACTTAGCTTGGCACATCTCAATCCTTCTAGAGTCTCAATGCATGCTATTTCAAAATTACATTAAACATATGCATTTTCATAATAATATTTCATGACTATCAACAAACAAATATAAGTTAATATGATGACACAAGTGATAATCATAAGGAACAACTACTCACAACCAAGCCACGCAAGCTATGCTATCTACTCATGGATCATCACCAATTCCAATCCAAATCAAGATCCTGTAAACCATATTCACATGCACATACATCAATTATCATGATCATTTCCATACATAAACACTAATCATGATTATATCCACAACCAATAAGCCTATGTGCATCTAAGCCTTATCATGAGTTTTATTTCTCATGATCAACCTCAACATTCACACAAGACTCATGTTCAAATCCAACATAAGTCCAATCATCCTAAACCCACAATTCAATTCAATTAGACAAGTTCAATGTCAATTTAATCAATTGACTTTACTTAGGTCAAAAGCCCCAGTTTTGGGCAAGGTCCCAAAATTGTGACCTAAGCCAATTTTACACTACATATAGGGTTTTCTACATGCATAATCACCAAATTCCACCATAATTCATTTACAATGAGCCATTTATTCAGCATAGTTGACATGCAAATCAAAAGGAACCCTAAGTTCACTTTCTAGATTTAGGGCCAATACACATAACTCCACCAATTTCTTGCTAGAAATTGGGAAAAATGCTACCATGATTCCAAATCAACCTAGGAAACCAAATCCCTAGAACACATTTTGGCCCTAAGGGTTTCCAATAAAACCCTAACCCCATGCACTACCAAAAATGTGGTGAAGTGCATGCAAAATGCACATTGGGTGTAGATCTAGGTCAAGAGACCTTATTTCTGTCATTTCCCACCCATTCCAAGCTCAAGACATCGAAACCCTAGTTTGCGAACACCCAAAACCGTGACCGATGGTGAAAGCTACACCATTAGAAAGCTTACCCTCACCTTCAATGGTGATTTCATGGAATGAAATGGAGAAAAACACTTACCTTAGGGTGTAGATGGTGAAGATTCTTCTTTAAAACCCCAATTTTCATCCTTTCGGGCCATGGAGCGCGCTCCTTGCTCAGTGGAGCGCCCTCCTCGCTCAGTGGAGGGCGCTCTTCTGATTTCCTAAACATTTTTTTTCTTTGTTTTTACCATGGAGCGCACTCCTCTGAAAACTGAAATTTTTTTTTGGGTTTTCTTCTCATGGAGCCCCTCCTCCCCCCTTCCCAGAAATTTTGACTTTTCTGGCTAAGGGAGTGTGTTTCTCCCTCAATGGAGCAAGCTCCATGGTTCCAATTTGTCGTTTTTGACATGTCTCGATGACGAATGGGTCTCCGATCATCCCGAGACTTTTTGTACACATCAAACGACTTAAAACCATGCAAAAACACTCGGACTAACACACATCAAACATCAAAATTACAAACATACACAAAACAAAGCAAGCACATAGAGTTTGGGCAAAATACAATTGGGTTATGGACTAAATGAAAGATTTTTGGGGCGTTACATTATCCAAGTTCAGTTTTTCACATATTTTTAGCCTTGGATCAAGTTCATCAAACTTTTCATGGATTAACTCCTCTACTACCTTAGATGACTTGTTGTACACTCTATAACCTTTGCTCTGAGATGAATATCCTAGAAAAATGCCTATGTCAGATTTTTCATCAAACTTATCCAAATCTTCCTTAGTGTTCAAGATGTAACATTTGCATCCAAACACTTTAAAGTGTCCAATACTAGGCACTCTATCTTTCCATATTTCATATGGAGTCTTCTTCATGATTTTTCTAATTGAGGTTCGATTCATTACATAGCATGCGGTACTAATTGCTTCAGCCCAACAGTGTGTAGTTGTGTTGTATTCACAAAGCATAGTTCTACACATCTCTTGAAGTGTTCTATTCTTCCTTTCAACTACCCCATTTTGTTGAGGAGTGCTTGGGGCTGATAAGTGATAAGTGTATCCTTGTTGTTTACAAAAATCCTCAAGATTTTTGTTTACAAATTATCCACCTCTATCACTTCTAATGATCGAGATTTTGTATCCTTTCTCATTTTCTACTCTATAGCAGTATTTCATAAATATATCCCACACTTCATGTTTATGAGCAAGAAAGAATAGCCATGTATAACGAGAGCAATCATCAGCAATCACAAACACATATGAATTTCCACCTAACCTTTATGTTCGTGTTGGTCCAAATAAGTCCATATGTATCATATCAAGTGTTCTACTAGTAGACATAATCTTTTTCCTCTTGAAAGATGATTTGGTATGCTTGCCAAGTTAACAAGGTTCACACACCTTATCTTTTAAGTACACTCCTTTGGGAATGCCTTTTGCAAGCTCATGTTTGGCAAGTCTAGATATGTTATCCATGCTAACATGCGCTAGTCTTCTATGCCATAACCATGCATCATCATTCACAACAACACCCAAACAAGTTATATTTTGAT
Source organism: Paratinospora sagittata (assembly GCA_035771175.1). Lineage (NCBI taxonomy): Eukaryota > Viridiplantae > Streptophyta > Magnoliopsida > Ranunculales > Menispermaceae > Paratinospora > Paratinospora sagittata. The sequence goes on from CM069596.1 coordinate 21,472,705, forward strand.
CACTAATATCATCAAGCATAGTAGAGTATACATTTTTACGTCTATGTGCTATGAATGCAATTAAACCATTTTCATGTTTTTACCTATGCATCTATTTGCTTCAAAACTAACATCATACCCCTTGTCACGTAATTGACTTATGCTCAAGAGATTACGCTTAAGGCCCTTAACATATAATACATCGTGAATATTTAAAGAATCGTTACCAACAATGGCAACGCCGGTTATTTTACCTTTGTTGTTGTCTCCAAATGTACCATTTCCTCCCGGCTTACTTTGGATGCTTAAGAACACTGATTTGTCTCCACTCATGAGTCTCGAGCAACCACTATCGAGGTACCAACATTGCCTTTTATACTCAACCTACACCACATAGAATACTTTTGACTTTGGTACCCAAGTTGCTTTGAGTCCTTCAAAGTTAGGTTCAATCAAAATTGTCTTTTCTACCCATGCAAGTCTACCATTCTTACTTCTCTTATATGGGCATCTAAATATGGTATAACCTTGCCTATTACAGTGATAGCATGTTGGTCTTTTGGTCAACAAGTTGGCGTAACATTTCTGTTTTGACCCTTTAGTGTATCCTAGACCAGCTTTGTCAAAGACACATCTTTGTGTGCTTAGCATCATGTCAAAAAAATTTTGGCCATTTGTGAACTTCTTCTATGTTGGACATGTCATCGACACACTGTTTTAGTGTCTCAGTGTCCTTGGTCAACTTCTCCTTTTCTAAGGTCACGGTCTCTATAATTCCTTGCAGAGATTCAATCTTTTCAAGGGCTGGCTTTGATGCGATAAATTTTGATTCGCAAGTGAACGAATATCAAGTTATAATAAATCCAAGGTGAGTCGGATTATCGTATCCACATGGAAGGTGATCTTACTAATCCTAATGCCCAATTCTACAATGCTTTTAATTTTATCTAGGTGATCAAAGTGGAGTTAATTAATGGATAAAATACAAATTAAACAAAAGCTAATAGAAACAAACAAGATGAAACAAAAATTAGAGAGAAATCAATGGATAATAAGTTCTCGGGTTTGATATCACTATGTTGTTTCTTAAGATCTCCAAATATTTTGTTATTGAATTAAATCCTATATTTATAAACCATGAATCCTTAATCATTCAAGTCCCTCTTCCGAGTGATAACTTGAATATCTATCCTTAAACTAGCAACCCTCTCTCTCGAGTGATAGGTAAATCGAACAAGAACGCACTAAGATCTTTGATTCATTCAAAACGGTTTCAAAGGGTTTTGTAGGTCTCCCAACACGATACAAGTTCCTTAGGTTGTAATTATCTTGCTCCGATTTATCCCTTTTCCAAGTGTTAGATATCAAAACTAAGTTCATTCAAAGAGTGATCAGTAATTTGAAAGCATTAAGCACTGACAATTGCAAATAAACATGAAAATTGCTCAACAACAGATGAAAAATAATCAAATCTTAAGATTCAAAATAGTTTAATCAAAACCCTAGAGTATTCAATTAACCTAACATTGAATCTGTGGATACAAGATAGAAAAGATGAAGAACAAGGAAGGAAACATTGCAAAAATTTAAGAAATAGAAATTAAAAGATAAAACCCCCTTAAATTGAAGATCTTCTTCTTCTTCCTCCTCTTGCAAACCTGCAACTCCTCCACCTTTCTCCTTCTCTTTCTTGCTTCCCTTTCTCTCCTATCTCAATTACAAATTGGAAGTGTTTAGAATGTGAGAGATCTCCTAAACTAACCCTAATTCAAGCTTATATACCTCATGGATCAAGAATACATAAAAGGACATCAAAAATTACAATAAAAATGCAAGTCTCACTTTTCTGGGCACACCCAGCACCGCGACGCCCACCCTAGAACCAAAATTCCACCACTGGGTGCCCATTCTCGGCCTTCCTTGTTGAGCTACTACTTTTTTTTGTGTTTTCCCTCTTTCTAGTCCATCTCTTGCACCTTGTTTTGACATGTTTTTAGCCACTTTTCTTCATCAATTAAACCTTGTTTCAACCCACTTCAGAACTCTTTATTCACCTACAAAACAAAGCAAACGAAGTGTAAACACTATAGAAGTAATCAAGGTATTAAACTAAAATGGAATGAACTCAAAGTATATGATTACTAGAGTATTAACATGTATGAGAATGTGATTTATGCATGATGGAAACCTCCAAAAACCAAAGATAATATCTAAATGAACCTAAAACAATTAAGTATGAACATTCAATGCTAATATATCTAAAAACTAGCTAATTGCACCTAAAAATCTATCAAATTAACATGCAAACTAACTACTAAAACTCAACGTATCAAATTTTCCCAAACTTAGACTTTGATCGTCCCAAGCAAAGAGATAAATGAAAGTTGGACAAACAAGACTCCAAACATATTCTAAGATGAACAAGGATTTGATTAACTAGAATTTATTCTAATGATCTCAGAGACAACACAAATTTCATTCAACATAAAACAAGGAAGATTTTGACTGTTTAAACATGTTGTCTAGAATTTCAACCTACAAGTCATGCCTTCTTTTCTATCCTCAAGCATACAAATCAAACACATGACCATTCATGACAACAAGATAGAAAAAGTTGATCTTAATGAAACAAAACATGACTTCATATGCTTGTTTTTCACTCTTCTCTCCACTAATGTAGGTTTGACACCAATCAATATCAATAGGACTTCATTAAGCTTGTAATGTAAGGCTATGGTTAAGGGTATAATAAAATGGGTAAAATTCAGCTTAAAACACCCAAAATATCTTTGATACATCATTATTTTTACACATCCCATTCCTTACAATGAATTCTCACACAGTCCCAAATTTCCCCCAAACTTATTCGTTTCATTAATTGATGAAGAAACATACTTTTCTTTCCATTTTTCAGTCTTTTTTATTCTTCATCTTATTTTTTCTTCGTTTTCATATATTTTGAACCATTATGAATCTTTTCTCATCACCTTCACATATCATTTTCATTCCATAGCACTTTTACAAATAATTTCCCATAAAAAAGAACCCAACCCATTACAATTGACATCTTTTCAAAAAGATTTAAGGGTGCAAGGGTGAAAACAGGGGAAATTCAATAAAAGGCCTTGGCTAATCATTTTAGGTAACAATAAACAGAATATAAGGCTCAAAAAGGGTGACTAGAGGAAATAAAATTGTTAGGTGGACCTTATGGCTCAATCGATCCAAACATGGCCTAAATCATATCTCTCATGGTGTGAATCCTAGGATTTCGCCTCAAGAAGAAATCAAACATGTTCTAGAGTCAAGTTTTGAACAAAAATTGAGATCTGAAGATGCTTGCTTACAAAATCTCGAATTATCATGGAAGTGGTACTCATTATCATAATTGCATACACAAAAGCCAACATAGATATCTAATAAGCACGACAAGTAAATCAAGCGCACAGACTTAAGAGTACTCTCTTGTTTTTCAAAGTTCATGCTCAGAAACAAGTACTAACTCAATCCTAGATCATCCATTCAAAGTTAAATCAAAGCAAAGTTCATAGAAGAATATAGAATTACTTTAAAAAATTCAAAAATTTTCACTAAAGACACTAAAAAGCTTAAACTCCCCCCCATACTTAATGTATGCATTGTCCTCAATGCAAAAACATCCACATATAAAAGCAAGATAAAAGGAAAAGTAACGAGACTCCCCTAGCCCATATCTGTAGCGCTCCACAATGGCTCTTGCTGTTGGAATCTATGAGGACCCCTAAACTTGAATTGAAGCCTGAGAAGGGACAAAAATGAATATCATTAGTGAAAAACAAAAATTCAAAAATCTATACTACAATGACTAAAAATAAAACAAAACATAAATACAAAAAATAGGTTGGGTTGCCTCCCAACAAGCGCTTTTTTATAGTCTTTAGCTAGACTTTCTCTTCTTATTTGAACCACGTATGTTTCCTTATTATTTCGAACATCCTCCCATCATCTTCATTTTTCAGATTTGATGACGGAATCGTCGGACTTGTATACATCTCCCACAAAAGTTTATAAGATTGATCATCTGGTGGAAACACAAAGTCCAATAAAGCATCACTCCCATTTAACAGAGGAATGTCATCAAAATATTCAGTTCGTGCTTTTCGAACGTTTAGGCATTGACTTTCAAGCAGCTCTAAATGGCTTTTATCATTAACCATTACAACTTCAACTTGTAGCCCTTGAGCAAATGGATCCTTAATGTCAAAATTATATTGCTTGACATCCAAGCACTTTTCCAACTTGGTAGGCACCTCTTCAACGAATGGCATCATAAGTTCGCTTTATTGCGCATCCATAGGCACCTCTTGATCATCACACTCAAGCACATCCACCTATTGACTGTTCAATTCTTCTCTTTTCGAAGCCTCATATCTTTGTATTTTTTCAAGGATAGTCAATTGTCTTGGTGGTGGTGGTGTCATGTCTTGGCATAAATTGTTTTTCCCTTTAACATCTTCTTCTTCGCTATTTGAAGCAAATGGCTCTTCTTGAACTCTCCAATTCATGAAAGAACTCAGCGTCTCCTCCAAAGATGGTTTCTTCTCCCCGTGGTTGTACATGCACAGTAAAGGTTGCAAGCCATTCCATGAGTAATTGTAGGAGCAGTTCTCATGGTCATAAATGCCCGAATGGTATAATCCCATTGTTGACCATATAGAACTTGCTCCATACTTGAATTCATTCAAAAATCTCTCATGGTTGCAGCTCCCATACCGTCCATAGTATGTTGAGATCTTGCATCAGTAATATTGTCCACTTGATGTTTAAGGTGTTCCAGTTGATGTTGAAGGTAGGAAAGTGATGCCGACAACATTGTAACAGGATCCACTCGCCCAAAATTATCTTGGAAAGTGAAGTGGCTATAATTGTATGTCATTTCTACAAAATGAAACAATAAAAAGAAAAATAAAATAACACTAAAACCAAAAAAAAAAGAAAAAAAAATTTCAATTGTTTTTTCACATATAACAAACAAACAAAAATACCTAAATTAAGACCAAAATCACTTCGAATTGGTATTAATAAAAGCAAAATTGACACCTTCCCCGGCAACTGCGCCAAAAACTTGATTCGATAAATTTTGATTCGCAAGTGTACGAATATCAAGTTATAATAAATCTGAGGTGAGTCGGATTATCGTATCCACAAGGAAGGTGATTTTAGTAATCCTAATGCCCAATTCTACAATGCTTTTAATTTTATCTAGGATATCAAAGTGGAGTTAATTAATGGATAAAATGCAAATTAAACAAAAGCTAATAGAAACAAACAAGATGAAATAAAAATTGGAGAGAAATCAATGGATAATAAGTTCTAGGGATATCACTATGTTGTTTCTTAAGATCTCTAAATATTTTGTTATTGAATTAAATCCTAGATTTATAAACCATGAATCCTTAATCATTCAAGTCCCTCTTCCGAGTAATAACTTGAATATCTATCCTTAAACTATCAACCCCCTCTCTCGAGTGATAGGTCATTCGAACAAGAACGCACTAAGATCTTTGATTCATTCAAAACAGTTTAAAAGGGTTTTGTAGGTCTCCCAGCAGTATACAAATTCCCTATGTTGTAGTTATCTTGCTCCAATTTAATATCCCCTTTTCCAAGTGTTAGATATTTAAACTAAGTTCATTCAAAGAGTGATCAGCAATTTGAAAGCATTAAGCATTGACAATCGCAAATAAACATGGAAATTGCTCAACAACACATAAAAAATAATCAAATCTTAATATTCAAAATAGTTCAATCAAAACCCTAGAGTATTCAATTAACCCAACATTGAATTTGTGGATACAAGATAGAAAAGATTAAGAACATGGGAAGGGAACATTACAAGAATTTAAGAAATAGAAATTAAAAGATAAAACCCCCCTTTAATTGAAGATCTTCTTCTTCTTCCTCTTCTTGCAAACCTGCAACTCCTTCTCCCCCTTTCTCCTCTTCTTTCTTGCTTCCTTTTCTCTCCTCTCTCAATTGCAAATTGGAAGTGTTTAGAATGTGAGAAATCTCCTAAACTAACCCTAATTCGAGCTTATATACCTCATGGGTTAAAAAGACATAAAAGGACATGAAACATTGCAATAAAAATGCAAGTCTCGCATTTCTGGGCACATCCAGCTCTGCGGCACCCACCCCAGAACCAGAACTCCACCACTGGGTGCCCATTCTCGGCCTTCCTGGTTAAGCTACTTCTCTTTTTTGTGTTTTCCCTCTTTCTAGTCCATCTCTTGCACCTTGTTTTGACATGTTTTTAGCCACTTTTCTTCATCAATTAAACTTTGTTTCAACCCACTTCAGGACTCTTTATTCACCTACAAAACAAAGCAAACGAAGTGTAAACACTATAGAAGTAATCAAAGTATTAAACTAAAATGGAATGAACTCAAAGTATATGATTACTAGAGTATTAACATGTATGAGAATGTGATTTATGCATGATGGAAACCTCTAAAAACCACTGATAATATCTAAATGAACCTAAAACAATTAAGTATGAACATTCAATGCAAATATATCTAAAAACTAGCTAAATGCACCTAAAAATCTATCAAATTAACAAGCAAACTAACTACTAAAACGCAACTTATCATGCACCAACTTCATTTTCAGTTTAGTGTTATTTTTTACTTCCTTCTCAAAACAAAATTTAGTAAAATCAGCATCATTGGAATAAAAAAGATCATCATAATCAGTTTGGGGTTCGAATTTTATCTCCGTGTTGTCCATTAGACAAATCACCGCTTTTTCTCCTTCGGACCCGGAATCCTCCTCACTTGAGCTTGAGTCATCCCAAGTGGCTTTGAGCACCTTTTTGTCCTTTCTCTTTGTTTTGAAGCTATGTCTCCTTTTGTTAGGACATTCACTCTTGATATGTCCAGCTCTTTTGTTAGGACATTGTGAAACTTTGTTCCATTTTGAAACTTTGAGCTAGCCATTCTTTTCCTTTTTATGAGGCAGTTTCGTTCTCTAGATAACATGGCAACTTCATCATCGGTGGACTCATTTTCACTTGACTCGTATGAGTTGGTTTCAACATTAAGTGCTAGGTCCTTCTTCTATTTCTCTTCCACTATAGGTAGGGACTGTTTTTGCTTAAATTTCATTTTATGAACCATTAGTGATCCACAAAGTTCATCAAAGGTGTATTTAGCCATATTTTTAGCTTCCTCTATGGCTGTGGCTTTGGGTTCCCATATCCTAGGTAACCCTCTTAAAAATTTCCTAATGGTCTCCTCTTGGTCATAGGTCTTTGCTAATGTTTTCATCTCATTTATGTTTTCGGTGTATCTTGCTATTGCTTCCGCAACAGTCTCGGTTTCCAGCATCCTATAGGTCTCATATTTCTCCACAAGCATTTGGAGTTTTGCTTTCTTGACTTGTAGAGTTCCCTCATGGGATACCTCAAGTCTGTGTCATATCTCTTTTGTTGTTTTGCATGCACTCACTGCATTCTTCCGGAGAAAGACTACAAAATAAGTTGTTTACAGCTTGGTCATTTAGGACAGCTTTCTTTTTTCTTTCACACTCCACTCATCTATATCTTTAAGGACTTTTTTACCATCTACTATTTTTGTAGGAGTTGGACATCCATTTATCACAACATCCCACATTTCAAGGTCTTGGGCACTAAGGAAAAATCTCATCCTAGTTTTCTAGTAAAGGTAATTATCACCCTTAAAGAGTGGTGGTCTATGAGAGGATTGTCCTTCACCGAAGTAGTTGTCCTTCAAGTTGTGATCTGCCATAACTTATCAAAGATTGTGAGATACTTTGATGGCTTTACCTTCTTTGATACCACTTGTTGCGCCAGATTAAATGTCCAAGAGGGGGGTAAATTGGACGAGTTGCAAGTTTTTAACCTTTCGAACATAAATCGAAAAGAAAGCAAGTAAAGTGCAATGGCAGAAATTGAAGCACACAGGATTTAACGTGGTTCGATGCTGGCGGCCTACATCCTGACTTGATCTCCCCGATCAAGATTTTTCCAAACCTCCCACTAATGGATCTTATTTCGAGGGTGAGGATCAAATCAGTTACAACACATACTTCACAGGTGTAAGTCAACCTTTACAAGAGCCTAATCACTCAGCTCTTTCTCACTTGTGACCTCAGTCACTTACAATACTTGCTAGAATACAGATAAATTAAAACTGTTCTCTTACCAAGAACGCTTCATATACTTACAGTTTAAAGGAATGGATAGACTCTGGAAATCTCAGTAAAAAAAGGATAAAATGAAGAGATTGTTGAACAACAAGGTTATCTTCAAAATAGTTTGCAATTTTGATTCAGTTCCAAACTTGTTTGTGCAAAGCAAGAATAACGACTTTCTTCTCTTGAAACACTCTTTGGAAAGCTCAGTCTAACTTGCAAAAATCGTGTGTGTTGTTCATTTGAAAATCAGAAAGAAAGTATTTTGTATAATGAGCAGTTGCAGGTTAAAGAACAAGAGAGTGTGGGTTGATTTGAATTCAAAACATTTTGTAATCTAAAGTAGTTATGGGCGTGCGAGATAATGGGAATCATCCAGGTGTTAGTGGACAATATTTCAATTAAGATAACCTGACAGAGCTGTGCAAGGAATAGAAAAATTGAGCAAGTGGAAGTGCCCATGTTTTCTCGCCAGAAATGTCAGATTTTTGTCTCAGATGTGGATAACGCGCTATCAAGGCCTATAGCCCGCTATCGTGTTGTGTATCATGCCCTTTATTGATGGATAGCGGGCTATAGCAGGTCGATATACACAAACTCGAGAGCTCAAGTTTTTCAGACTTTCCAATAGCACGCTATCAAGGCCTATAGTGCGTTATTGCCCATTTTACTAAAAATTGAAAGATCACGGCAATAGCTCTATAGCAGGCTATCAAAGGGGATAACCCGCTATAGCCAATTTTTTTGAAAAATAGATTTTTGATTAATCAACCCGATAGCGTGCTATCAACACTGATAGCGCACTATTGCCTTCTGAAAAATTTTGGCAAATTGTTGGATAGTGGGCTATAGGGTCCTATAGCGCGCTATTGGTTCTTGATTTTATAAAAATCAATATTTTGACACTCAAAAACCATTCCATTGAATGAAAACACTTTGATATAAGATTAAAAACTTTTAAATCATTCAAAACTCATTGAAATTATCATTAAATCCTTTCGAAAAATGTTTTGTCAAAATCAAATACGAAATAGAAGTGATTTTGAAAACTTTGCAATTTAGAGAGTTTTAGTGCTGAGATTAATCGAGAGGTTACCCTACACACCTAAGATCAAACTAATGCATTACATATAAGATATGTCTTCGTTCTTCGAGCTTGATCTTTATAGACTTGGACAGCTACTATTTGATGTATTCTTGGTGGATTAGTTGCAACGTTTTGATAAATGATACACGTGATATCGTGTGGTTTGTAATCATCAAAATACCAAAATACCGATATGAGGAGCATTGATCCAACAAGGGTTTCACAAACACAATCAATACACAATCAGTTTTAATGATTATAATCTAAGCACAAAAATTGATTTGAATAAACCCAAAATCACAAGAATCTAGCTAAGAAATGTATACCCCACTTGGGAAGGTTGAAGCACCAAGATTCTTCTTGTGTGAAGTGGGACAATAGAAATCACGATTAAGATTCAAAAGATGATGTAGAAACACTTGAATCATCTTGAACACTTGCACAAGAGAAACTTGGAAGGTTTCAAAAGATGTGGAGAACTATTCGGAAGATTGGATCAAATGATCAAATGTTGTTGAACTTTTTCTTTCAAAAAAGGATGAAATTAGTCAAGAACTTGTTGTTTGCTTGTAAAAAGACTTAGACGAAAAAATACACAAGTTCTCTAGATTTTGCAAACGTTGCTCTTCAAATGAGCAAGTCTAGTATTTATGAATGAGCACCACACCGAGGTACAGGAACAGTTCCTTAACACAGGAGCGCGTTTCTGGTTTGAAATATAAAATATCTTAGATTTCCCTCCAAACCTAAGGTGCGCGGTCCTTACTTAAGGTGCGCGTTCCTCAATATGTCCGTTGGGCATAGAAATGGGTTCCTTCAACAAGAACCACTGACTCTTAAAGTTTTCCTATTTTACCATTGGCAACCGAAGCGCGTTCCTTTTTCCTGATCAAAAAAATTCTGAGTCTCAAAAAAAGCCACAGGAGCGCGTTCCTTAAACCCTGATAAAAAATCACTGAGTCTCGAAAAAAAAACCTCAGGAGCGCGTTCCTTCACTGGCAAGTGAAATAAACTCAATTTTTGATCATTTTAGGTTTAAGACATTGTCAAAAACATACACTAATATTTTTAAAACATTTTAAAATATTTTTGACACGATTAAGGTATAATTAACACAATTAAAAACGAGTTAGTCGATCGATTAAACCAATGGTTAAAGCAATAAGTATAAAACACGTAAAACGGTAAAACTATGCAAAGTTGACAAGATGAATGCATGTTAAACATTGATCAATATGTGTATGATAAACAATTATGACTAAGTGATAACATAATTATTAAACTAAAATATGTGCATGCATGCGAATAATAAACTATATGAATGATTTTAAAAGATGCAAATCAAGTGTAGTTGGAATAAGTAAACGTTACTCTACAACACTAAGATTCTAATAAAGTAATGCAACCATGAAGCTCTTGAATCTTTGTGAGGTGTTGTTCCTTCCACATGTTTTGACATTGCAATTGAATCCATTAGATATATCTAGTTAGCACCAAAACAACTACGTCAAAGAGATTATATAATACAGGTATGTTGTTTGCAATCATAAAAACAAAACTAGGTGAGAGTAGTTACATCAACAATCTCACCCTTTTTGATGATTTCAAACACATTCACTATTGGCCTCATTAAAGCAAGAAACATGATTTCTCAAGTGAATGAATGAGTGAAGTGAATAGTTTTATCATGCCACATTTAAGAATATACCATTTAATAGAAGATTTAACATTCAATACCAAGTAGAATAATCAATCAAATACAAATAACAACATACTAAAAGATATGATCAATAAGCACAAAATGTACATATATATAAATATAGACAATTCAAACATATAACTGTGATCATCATAGATGTGTACATAAAAAATTAAAGCACAAATAACATAAGTACACAAAGAGTACAAAAGTGTAAACAAAAAATACAAAACATACAAAAAATCTCCAAAATGTATGTCCAACTCCAAACACTCCCCTTGAGTGTGTAAACTCTCCCCTTGAGTATGTGCACAAAATGATCTAGTCAATCAGAACAATCATAGTAATCTCTCCCACTTTTGAAACATCAAAAAGAGGTGTGCCCATGACAGAGCTGACGATCGAGGATGGAGGATGGAAATATCCTAGCCCGACGAATATATCTGGTGAGGTCGAGGCATCGTCCTCCGTGGGGGTGGTACCAGCATCTGCATCAGGTATGACAGCGGTAGTAGCAAATGAGGTAGCAGATAGTGAGCCGGAGTAAATAACTAGATCATGAGCCGGAGATAATGGAGAAATGTGTGGAAGTGAAAGCCCTAAGTCCAGAGAAGAGTCTGTCATAGCACATGAAGGATTCAACCTAGGAGAAGGAATCCTCAGAGGTGCAGCTCATAAAGGGATCAGAGTTAAGGCAGTGGCTATTGGAGAAGAACTGGAGGAGGGATCATAAGCTAAATCATGACGAACAAGCAAAACAGGCTGATGAAAGCTCGGTGATGGTGCAGGCTGCTCTCTGTCCCCAAAACTATCCTCTTAAATGAAGCTGAACCCATGAGTCTCGTCATGTCACGACGCCCCTGACATAGGCTGATGTCATGACCGGCACAATGTATTATATACTGTACATACCCATATACAGTATACAATACACTGTCAGCCTCAACGGACATTCACAATAATTCCCAAAATTTTCAGAAATTTTGACAGCACCTCCCCATAAAATGGACAATTCACATTTTTTCCTGATATACCACAAATCAAATCCAATATATATATATATATAATCATTCCATTCATTCCACAAATCAAATTCTCACATGATAAATATATATAATCATCTCATTTTATCATCACAAGCATTGTATAACCCAAAATATCAAATCAAAATCCATGTTTCCTTACAACCCATCTATGTGATAATATATATATATATATGTAGGATGTGATATATATATTCATTTGAAAATAAAGAAAATATAATCCATTTCCTTCGCATACACGTACATTAACAACATAAGAATCTAACTCATGTATCTACTCTCGTGCTTTTCCTTTTAACTCTGTACCTGAAATATTGAAGGAAATGGAGTGAGCAACCAACAACTCAGTGAATATATCTCTTGATATGGAAATTATATGTATTTAGGGAATCATGACATTAAAATTCATTTCAAACAATTATTAAACACATGCATCATTCAGCAAATATATCATACATGTCAATAACATAGATTTCATGATTTTTCAAAAAAACAATGCATCCTTTTTCAACTAAATCCACAATCTCCCTCCTTCAAGGCAAGAGAGCGGGTCTAACCCTTGTATGGCCATTATAAGGTAGCCACAGCCTCTTATTACCCAATTCACAGTCATTTCAAGAATCTCCAATCCTTGTTAGGACAGGCCTACTGACAATGAGGTTACGCATAACACTCATCCGGGTCTAATTCCTAACGAAATGACACCAACTTGCCTTTGCAAGTCTCACATGCTCCAATGCTAAAAAGAAATCATTTATGAATGTTAATTAAACACAATGCAACAATATATGCATAGCATATTTACATTCAAACATTTCATATATATATAAAATTTCATACAAGAACCAAAATCAAGAAAACATACTCACAGTACATGACTTTTCAACTTAATTACAATCACCGTCGCTTTCGAGTCCAGCTCCAATTTAAATCCAACTAACCCAACCTGTGACAACCACTCCATAATTCAATTTCATTTATTCATATCTATTTACATATTTAATTTCTCAACTCACTTCAAATCACCAATAATAAATATCAAGCTTAAAAATATTATACACATTCTATGACTTTAAATTCCAACTCAATTTAGGACTCATAAGCAGTTGAAGAAACTACTATCTCATTTTTGTGGTCAATCTAGATATTTCCACAAGAAAGAACAGTGAAAATATATTTCCAATTCATATTTTCACTAGTTCTTAGTTTTATTTTTCTCCTGGAACATATATCAATTTTATTAAAAATATAATACATTCCTAAAATTATTCTGTCCACATCGACACGTGTAAAATCCGTCATACTACCATTTTAGTACCTTCAACAGGTATTTTACTAAGATTTTACACGTTCGCAAAGGTCACGATAGTAAATGTTTCTCACCAAAATCATATATTTAGTTAAAATTATATCCAAAAATCACAATCTTAGTATCAAAACGTCCGAAATTCAGTTCTCTATGATTATATGATCTCCAACCGGAGTTTCATTGGATTCTAATTCCATTTTATTCACTAAAAATAATCACAATACTGTTCACTGGAAACATGGAAATTTTTACTAAAATTGACAAACGGTCTCCAAAAATCATGAAATTAGCATCGATGGACTCATAACAGTTCATTCTACCATTCTATAGCCTTCAACTGGAGTTTCATCGGGTTTTAAATGATTCAAACGGTCTCCAATATAAACTCTAACTTCCAACAAACTTCCAACGGCTATAAAAATTTGAAATGAACAAATAAATGAAATCGAACCACATATTCGGGGCTCCTACAGTCTAGGGAGTGTTTTTCCACCTTTCGAACAAATTTTCATCCAAGTTGGGTAAAAACCCCAAGTTTGAAAACACCATAAAACAACTCCCATAGCTAAAATTACTCCTCTAGAATCGCCATACACTAGTTAAAGATCAATTTTACGATGAACTAAAGTGAAAATCACTTACCGCGAGTCCCGATTTGACGCGAATCCCGCGTTTCCCCTTTTTCTTCTTCTCGGCTTCCTTTCTCACGTTTTCTCTTCCTCTCTTCTTTTTTTTTTTCTTTTTGTTGCAAAACGTTGGAGATAAAAGAGAGATTAGAAATGAGATAAGCCTTAACTATTTTGATCCCATGCTCCCCATACAATTTAACATATTTAATTAACCAACCCATTGAACTAATAAAACTTACATTATTTATTTAATAATTTTATTTATTTGCTCATACTCCTTAAATATAGCATTTATTTTCATACACGCGTATATTTGACTTCTACTTATAACATACTCGTATTATACGTCTTGATATAAGCATAAGTCAGAGTATGTATTTAATTAAATCTATGGGGTGTTACACGTCAACTATAGATCGATTGAGTAGAATCTGAAGCAAGACTCCATGAGCATGGACATCTGAGGCCAGATCATCGTACTTCCTATCCATGGCAGAAAAGGAAGAAAGCAATATCTGCTGCAGGTCACGTATGTCCGTCAGCATCTATAGAACAACATCTAAAGGAGTTGAAGAGGAGGGGCTGGTATATCTATTGGTGGCTCGATATCCGAAAATGAAGCACCAACATTTGAGAATCTCGTTCTACCACGACCACGACCAGAGGGTGCAACACCCTGAGGTTGGACTTGTTGCTCCTCGTCCACGTGGACGAGCTACTAGCGGTGAACCCCCTGCTCCCTCTGTGTCAGGCCCAGGTTGCTACGTCTGAGGATCAAATGCAATGAATCTTGTGCCCTCGCCCTAACATCTTCTAAAGATATGCACCCAATCTTGAATGCGTCCTACCCACTGGTATTCGAGTGATCGGATAGTGTCCTTTCCAATGAAATTTTTCTAATTGGGCTTTGATGAAACCCTGAAGCTCGTAAAGTCAACTCCAGCGAGTTTAGAGAGCAGAGTCACTAAAGGAGCATAGGGCAATGCCCTAGTGTAATGCCATGTCCCGGTGATGTGATGAATGATAATGTGGGACAGGCAAATACTGGTGCGACTGTGCATGCACCAAAGTAGAAAAGTATCAAGAGGCTTTACCTTTGCTTGCGAGCTCAGTCAAGGAATGATAACCCTCGAGCTGATGTTGTGGAAGATCTGGGCTACAGTCCAGAGATGGTATCGGACACCGTCAACACCTCATATCCAGGCTCCACTCTTAACATGGTCCTCAAAGAAGTGATCCGATCGTAGTGAAGAAAGACAATCTCGTCATCCTCCCCAGAGTAAGAAAAAGTAGGATCAGTAGAGGAAAAACCAAATATCTCATCCAAAATGGAAGGAGATATATCAATGTCAACACCCAGAATCCTAGAGCGATAGTGAAGTGGGTCATCGCCAGGAACAAGAGTAAGCCAAGAGTAAAAATCTCAGACTAACTCAATGTAAATTGTATCGTCATGAGAATTGAATCACTCCCATCTCATCTCAGTAAAGTGGGTGAAAAGACGCATATGTATCTTCGTGAAGTCATCAAAATAAACTCGGACACTCTGAGAGAGACACTAAGTGTCGAAGGGTCGGACGAAAACCTCAGGAAGGGAGGTCGTGAAGTGGGTAAAGTCGTGGGTGCGAAAAGTGTGGCATCATCATCCGATGAGGATGAAGATGATGGGGATGAAGTTGAGGGCTCGCGAGTAGGTGGTCGTGAGGCACAGGGTCGCCTCGTGGAAAGTGGAGTGCTTGTGGGGGACTTCCCAACCTCTACACATCACCGTGTAGGCCTGGGTGCGGGTGAAGATGATTCGCCGATCTCCAATCGACGTTTAGAAATGGTTGTTTTTCTTAGAGGCATTTTGTCAAACACTATACATGCAAACAAAATGAACTAAATGATTTTGAGTGAAAATGCAGTGGAAACGAGAATGGAATGACTCGAAACGATGATGGAATGTTGAGGAGGTGATGATAATGAGAAAAACGAACTATAAAACTTGTTATTCCGTTGAAAACTAAAAGAGAAATGAGGAAATGAAAATTGATGAAAGTTTGTGAAAAAATGTTGTTTTGATGATGAATGAACGGATTAAAAGGCATTTTTGAGATTAAAAATGATGGATTCTATGATAAAAATGATGGGGAATGAGTTTAGAACAATCAAAACGATAGGGAATTGGGTTTGAATGATCGGGTATGAGAGGAGAGTGAAAATAGCAAAAAGAGAGAGGAGAAAATGAGCTCTCGGTCTGCTCGACTGATAACATATCAGTCTTGAGGAATGCGTTCCTCTTAAGGGGAGCACGTTCCTGTGTTGGTGTTCATGCAGAGGAGCGCGCTCCTCTTTGTAGCTCCTCTTTGTAGGAATGCGTTCCTTAAGAACACAGAACACTAAAACATTAAAATTTTTATTTTTTTGATTTCCTCTTTGATTAAATTGAAAATTTATGATTATTCAAGAAAGGTTTCGTCATTTCGAAGTGAATGATACACACATCAAATGATTAAAATGCTATAGTCAAAATCATTAACACACATACGTACATCAACAATAATTAATACAAGATTAAGTATAACACATGTAAAATTATCATAGATGATATATTCAAGTGAACATAAAATGATCATCATACACACATTCACATGACAATATTGGAAGTGATAGAATATATAAAGTTCAATATACAAACTTCCAAATATCATAATATCAGTTAAGTGTCAATGCTCAATAACATAGTTCAATATTAAATGGATTAATACACATAAAAACTTGAGACACATGGTCCATTTAACATAGATGAAAATTCTCCATGTGAACATATGATAATCAATTCTAGCAAGCTCGCAAGATACACATGTACACATTACATATCTTAATCAATGATCAAATATACATCATTCATAACATGATCAAATCAATTAAGTTTGAAGCATAGACAATGAAATTTAATAATCATTTTAATTAAGCCTAAGATATTTTCAAAATTATACAAATATTATAATAAGGCATAGCATGACATGAAAAGTTTATCCAACTCATTCATTACTCAAGCATGTATATAGTACTCATCAATAACATGATGTATGCAATAAAAATGATATGTCAAGTATCATGCTTAAATGGATATTAAATGCTTCAACATAGACATATCTCTTAATACACCATTATTTATGCTTAAGAGGATATGTTCAAGCCATTTGGGGAATAACACGATCGAAATATTTGAATTTAAATAGAAGTGTTACCCACAAGCGAAGACCGATCGTGTAGCACTTCAAGGAACCTCGAAACTTGCATGTTGATCATCAATTGTGTTGTTTGAGTCCTTGCTGCATCCAAGTAGTTTCCTAATCCACATTTTCCATCTTGGAATCTTTGGAAACCTTTGAATGTGAACTTGAATATTCAGATCTTCGTCTTCATTAGTTGAGGTGTAAATGAGTGAACCACTGAATATGACACTTAATGATTGATCATCCTCAACTTGTTCGTCTTCATTGTACAGATCATTTACCAATGATGACGTTTCACTTTCATCCATTCTATCTCTGTCATCATCACTTGGTAAGTTGGCAAACATTTCTCTTCTTTATGATGAAGCTTCACTATCTTCTGAGGAGGTTTTGAGTTCGCTTAACACATAAAGTATTCTCTCAAAGCTACTGTTAAGGGATCACCAAACATCTCAATAAATTCGACTTTGTACTTCCATTTGTCCAGAAAACCCCATAAGAAATACTTGACCAATATTTGATAAGGATAGGTTATTCCACAACTTTGCAAATCACTTGCTAATTCCATCAACCTATCGAGTCCCTCATCGACTATTTCCTCATGCAAAAACTTGAAATTTTCAAGTGATCTTTTAAGCACTTCAGTTCTTCTTGTTGTTTCATCCTTGGCTTCTATAGATGTCAATAAGTTGCAAAACTCTTCCAAGGTGAACTCCCATGGATTAAACACTTCTGCTATGCTTGTAAGTTTTTCAGCCCAATACATTGGAAGTTTGTCAGCAAAGCAAACGAGGCTAATCCCAGTTAGTATCTCTGGATCTAGTTCCTTTTAGTCTTCAAGAATTTATCTGAATTTGGAGCACGCCTCTTCAATTGGCTCATTTTCAGGAATATTGAAATCTTCAAAGCTTCTAGCAGCATTCCTGAGCCTTGATTGTTTGTTATCAAATGGCTCACAGTGAACCAAATGAAGCAATTCTCATGTTTTTTTTGCAATCTCACATTCACTAACTTGTTCTAACTCGTTATCTTGGAGACTACAAAATAAGGGCTACACTGCCTTGGAATTCAGACTTTCCACCATTTCCCAAAGATCAACGTCTTGTAATCTCATAAATGTTTTCATAAGAATCTTCCACTCATGAAAATTTTATTTACTAAACAATGGTGGTTTGTCGGCGTATCTGTTGTTGTCCATGATTGTCTAATTTTAAATTTGCAAGTGTACGAATATCAAGTTATAATACCCATGGTGAGTAGGTTATCGTATCCACGGGGAAGGTAATTTTACTATTAAAAAAATGCCCAATTCTATAATGCTTTCGATTTTATCTAGGTGATCAAAGTGGAGTGAATTAATGGATAAAATGCAAATTAAACAAAATTTAAGAAAATAATGCAAATTAAATGAAGTTGGAGAGAAGTTAATGGATTTATATTTCTAGAGTTAAGCTTTCACTATGTTGTATCTCGAGGCCGCAGCACCACAGCCACCTATAGTTGTACCATAGGAGGATGGTGTTGGTGAGGTTGAGGCTGACCCTATAGGAGATGAGGATGCAGTCGTGCCCCCTATGGCTGCACAACAGCCAGAGATTGCACCTGCGCCTGTTCCTATTCCAGCCAGAGGCCCTTCAGACCATCAGATCCAGATTGTAGAGAAATTCATGAAGCTAAAGCCTGAGAAGTTTCATGGGGGCAGAACTGAAGAAGGCAGAAGATTGGCTGCAGAATGTGGAAAAGATTGCAAGGACTCTTAGCCTTGATGAGGAGGCTCGGGTGCTCTATTATACCCTCATGTTGGAGGGTGATGCAGATGATTGGTGGACATCTGTATTGAAGAACCAAGGCACAGTTCAGAGTTGGTAGTCTTTCAGACAGCTATTCCTTGAGGCCAATGTTCCTGGTACCGAGAGACTGAAGAAGAAGCATGAGTTCATGAACCTTAAGCAGGACACCATGACTGTTCGTAAGTACGAGATCAAGTTCGTGCAGTTGTCTGCTTATGCTCCGGGCCACGTACAGTTGACTGAGGACTGGATCACATAGTTCATGTTGGGATTGAGGCCAACTATCAAGTAGGCCTTGTCAGTGACTGACATGGCTGAGTTCAGGACAGTGACCATGAGGGATGTATAGTTTGAGCTGCATTAGCACATTGAGAGACAGGCGAGACCCGCTGTTCAGGCACCTCAGCAGTTTCAGGCCAAGGCAGGTGGGAAAAACTCCTAGAATGAGAGGAAGTTTTAGATGGGGGCACAATCTGAGGGTGCTTAGAGTGAGGCATCTCATGTCCAGACTGGTGTCATATCTTCACCATTCATAGTACCTTCTTCCCTAGTGGCCAGCTAGGCACAAAGGCCACCACTTCCATAGTCAAGCCTAGGTAGAAGCAGAGGCACGGGTGGTAATGGGGCTGCATCACAGTCAGGGTCTACTGCTTCGAGAGCTTCATTCTTGTGTTATAGGTGTGGTCAGTCGGGTCACAAGAGGTTTGAGTGTCCGAACCCACCCTTGGCATCTTTGGGTACAGTGCAACAGTCTAGTGGCAGAGAGATTGCCAAGGCAGCCACTGAGCCAGATCCACCTGCATCAAGGACCTTAGTAGAAGGTACACTTCATATTTGTGATATTTGGATGCGTGTTTTAGTTGATGCTGGATCTACAATGTCTTTCATATCTGGATGCATGGTAGATAGATTGCATTTGACTCCCGTTAGAGCTAGTACTTGATTAGTTGTGAGTACTGTAGCTGGGGAGAAAATCTAACCGAACTTGGTTTGTGAGCATGTGTAGTAAGAGTTGGGGACGGTGAGATGCACGTGGACCTTAGAGTCCTAGAGTTCCTTGAGTTTGATACATTCCTTGGAATGGATTGGCTTGCCGCATACCATGCAGTGATTGATTGCTTTGCGAAGAGAGTCATTTTCCAGATCCTTGGACATTTTGAGTTTAGATTGCAAGGGAGAGCATCAAACCAACCAATTACCAGAGGTAGATTGGTAACTGATGGAGACAGAGAGATCTTAGCTAGGATAGTGCCAGAGGATGATGAGACCAGTGGGATGAGACTTCAGAACATCCCTATAGTGAGAGATTTTCCTGATGTGTTTCCTCTGGAACTTCCCGGATTTCCTCCGAAAAGGGAAATCGACTTTATCATAGAGTTGGTTCAAGGTACGAAGCCTGTCTCCATGGCACCATATCGAATGGCTTCGGTTGAGTTGATTAAGTTGCAGAAACAGCTTGAGGAGTTGTTGGCTAAGGGCTTCATTAGCCCAAATGTGTCACCTTGGGGAGCTCCAGTTCTTTTCGTCAAAAAGAAGGATGAGAGTTTGCGGTTATGTATTGACTATCGCCAACTCAATAAGGTGACCATTAAGAACAAGTATCTTCTCCCAAGGATCGATGATCTGTTTGACCAGCTAAAGGGAGCGAGATTCTTCTCGAAGATTGATCTGTGTTCCAGTTATCATCAGTCGAGGATCAGGGATGAAGATGTGCCTAAGATAGCTTTCAGGACCCGATATGGAGATTATGAGTTTCTTGTGATGCCTTTTGGTGTGACTAATGCACCTGCGATGTTCATAGACCTGATGTAGAGAGTCTTATGGCAGCATCTGGATAAATTTATCATCATCTTCATTGATGACATACTGGTGTATTCCAAGACTCAGATTGAGCATGAGGAACACCTCAGAGTGACTTTGCAGACTCTAAGAGAGCATAAATTGTATGTGAAGTTGAGTAAGTGTGAGTTTTGGATCACCGAGGTGATATTCTTAGGTCATATGGTGAGTTCAGAGGGGATTTTAGTTGATCCATTAAGGTCAAAGCCATTATCAGTTGGCCTAGACCTACCACAGTGACCGAGATCAGGAGTTTTCTGGGTTTAGCAAGTTATTACAAGAGGTTTGTGCTGGGCTTTTTTAAGTTGGTTGCACCTCTTACTAGGCTTGCCCAGAAGGATGTGCCCTTTGTGTGGGCGGATGAGTGTGAGAATGCCTTTTTAGAGCTGAAAAAGAGATTGACATCTGCACCAGTATTGATTCTACCAAAGCCTGGTCAGGAGTTGGTTATCTACACTGATTCCTCTCGTATCAGTTTAGGGTGTATGTTGATACAAAAGGATAGGGTCATTGCTTATGCATCGAGGCAAAAATTATCCTGTTCATGACTTAGAACTGGCCGCAGTGGGTTTCGCTCTAAAGATTTTGAGGCATTATCTCTATGGTGAGAAGTTCACCTTGTATTCTGACCACAAGAGCCTCAAGTATTTGTTTTCTCGAAAATAATTGAACATGAGGCAGAGAAGGTGGTTAGAACTCCTGAAGGACTATGATTTTACATTGGAATAGCATCCTGGTAAGGCCAATGCAGTGGCTGATGCTTTGAGTAGGAAGAGGGTAGAGACAGTTATGATGGCTCGCCAGATGTCTCAAGAGTGGAGACTACTTGAGGCGGTTACAGTGATGAATGTATGTGCTACCCCTTCAGACGAGATTGTGATATGTGCTTAGACGAGAACTCAGCCTAGTCGAGTTCAGGAGGTGATTGACCAGTAGAGGCTTGACATTGATTATGTGATGTGCAAGTCTTGGGCTGAGAGTGGTGATCATGTCGATTATCACGTGTCATCGGATGGTGCTTTGAGATATAAGGGACGTTTATGGGTTCCCATAGATCCACAGTTGAGGCGGAGTATACTCCAAGAGGCTTACAGATCTTAGTATGCTATTCATCTGGGCAGAACCAAGATGTATCATGATATGAAAATGATGTATTGGTGGCCCGACATGAAGAGAGAGATAGCTCAGTTTATTCAGAAATGTGAGATCTGTCAGAGAGTCAAGGCTGAGCATCAGAAGCCTGGAGGGCAGATGCAACCACTTGCCATCCATGAGTGGAAGTGAGAGCATATTACCATGGATCTTATGGTGGGATTACCCTATACCCTAAGGAGACATGATGTTATATGGGTCATAGTGGATCGCTTGAACAAATCTGCTCATTTCTTACCAGTAAACATTAGGGATTCTATGGACAAGCTGAGCAGGCTGTATATGCGGGAAATAGTTAGGATTCATGGGGTGCCAGTTTCAATTGTATTAGATAGGGACCTGAGGTTTACATCGATGTTCTGGCAGGGGTTGCAGAGGCAGTTCGGTACAAGGCTAGATCTTAGTACCGCATATCATCCTCAAACGGACGGCCAGTCCAAAAGTTTGATTTTGATTTTAGAGGATACGCTCCGAGCTTGTGTCCTCGAGTCCGGTGGTAATGAGGAGGAGTATTTGCACCTGTGTGAGTTCGCGTACAACAACAATTATCAGTCCAGTATTGGCATGGCTCCCTTTAAGGCTTTGTATGGTCGACCTTGTAGGTCACCCGTGTCTTGGACGGAGGTAAGGGATGCCACTATGTTGGAACCAAAGTTTGTACGAGACCACATAGAGAAGATCAAGCGGATTAAGCATAATGTGAAGATAGCTCAAGATAGGCAAAAGAGATATGTTGATAATAGGCGTAAGACCATAGAGTTCGAGGTTGGTGACCAAGTTTTGTTGGTCTCTCCTCAGAAAGGATACACGAGGTTTGGGATTAAGGGCAAGCTTGCTCCGAGCTTCATTGGGTCGTTCGTGATTCTAGAACGGATTGGCCCCGTCCCTTACCTATTATGCTTGCCACCTCAACCTGCAACAGTGCACAATGTTTTTCAAGTGTCGATGCTGAGAATGTACAAGAGTGATTTTGATCACGTCTTGGATTGGAAGCACATGGAGTTGAGGCAGGATGGAACCTATGATGAGGAATCAGTCCAGATACTTGACCAGAAGGTGCGGAGCTTGCGTAACCGAGAGATTCTTATGGTCAAGGTGAAATGGCAATTCCACGGCGAGGAGCAGGTCACTTGGGAGCATGAGGACTACATGCGGGAGCAATTTTCCGAGTTCATAGGCTGAGGTAAATTCTTAACCTTAAAATTTTGAGGGCAAAGCTCACTCTAAGGTGGGTTTGATGTAGCGCCCTAGAAATCATTTCATCTAGCCCATAACCAATTTGTATTTTTGCCCAAACTCTATGTGCTCCCCTTGGTATGTATGTATGTGTGTTTGATGTGTGATTATTACTTATATAAAAGAAAGTATTATTGGTGGTGTTATTATTGTTATTAATATCATTTGCCATATTAATAGTATTGTGAGTAGCTTGTTGGAAAAGCTTCACATAAGTAACTTGTTAATGGAGTCATCATCTTGACTTGTGACTTGTTGAAAATACCCCATTAAATATCCTCATTTAATGCACCTTTGACATATGGGAAGGTTATACTTCAACACATGTTAAATATAACATTTATATTGGAATATGTTGTGTATATGTGTTGATTAAATGATAATTAATTATTGGTGTGTCAAATGGACCTGGGGATATTAGAAATGAGTCTGGAATGCATTTTTACATAGAAATCGAGTGGTCATATGCGAAATTCCGATGTGTATTGAGCACGTAGTAGCGAAATGAAAAATGAGTGTTTTGGGTGAAAGGGAGGACGCTCCTACACTAATCAGAAGGGCGCTGATCCATTTTCTGGGTACGTTTTTGGTCAAAAATGGCCATTTTCAGTGTATAAAAAGAGGAAAATTGTTGCTACTCTTTCCATATGTACCAAAAATGAATTGGAGGAGGAAGAAGGGAGGAAAGCTTGGGTTTCCAGGGGAAATCTTCACCATTTACACCCCAAAGTCTGTGTTTTTCTCCATTTCTCTCCATGAAATCACCATTAAAGGTGAGAGTAAGCTTTTTAATGGTGTAGTTTTCACCATGGGTCACGGTTTTGGGTGTTTCCTAACCTAAGGTTGGGTGATTTTTGGTCTTTTGAGCTTGTTCATGATGAAGCAACCTTCTCTTGACCTAGATCTACACTTGGATTGCATTTTGCATGAACTTCACCTCGTTTTTCGATGGTGGAAAGGGTTAGGGTTTCGTGTGAAACTCTTAGGGACGTGGTGTATGCTACTGATTTGGGTTCCTTGATGGATTTGGAACCCAGTGACACCATTTTCCCCAATTTCTAGCAAGAAATGGGAAGATCTAGGGTAAAAGACCTAAACCCTAAAAATAAAACTTAGGGATTTCTTTTGAACTTGCATGTCAACTATGTTGGATAAGTGGCTGATCCTAGATGATTGATGGTGGTGTTCAGTATTTTTATCCATCGAAAACCCTAGTTGTAGTGTAAAAGCGGTTTAGGGCTTGATTTTAGAGATTTTGCTCAAATTGGGCTTTTGACCTAAACCAAGTCAATTGATCAAATTGACTTAGGATTATCTAATTGGACCTAAATTGAGTGGAATCATGGGTTTAGAATGTTTGAACCTATGTTAATTTGGTATGACTTAGTGCAATTTGGCTCTATGCCTATTGTAGAGATTTTTCCCAAATTGGGTCATATGTCATGTATTGATTTGAATTGAGGAATTGACTTGATTATAATCAATCTTGCATGGTTTTGAATGATTTAGACTTGTGTTAGGATTGAATGACCTAGACTAAGTGATTGTCTTAGTTTTTGGGAATTAGCCTTATTTGTGGCTTGGCATGGATGTCGAGGTTGATCATGAGATGGAAAACTCATGATGGGAATTAGATGCACATGGACTTGTCAGATTAGGAATTGATCATGATTAGTGTGTCTATGTATGGATGGTCATGATAATTGATACATGTGCATGAATCTATGGTTTACAGGATATTATTTTGCATTGGGATTCGTGTAGATCGTGTGTGGATAGCTTTGCTTGCGTGGCATTGGTTGTGAGTAGATGTTCATTTTGTTTATCACTTGTGTCATCATATTAAATTATAGTTGTATGTTAAATGTCATGAAATATCATTGAGAAATGCATGTTTTTAATATGTTTTGAAATGGCATGCATTGTAACTCTAGAAGCTTGGTGTTCCAAGCTAAGTTCCCTAGGTGTTCCTAGGAGGCTTGTGCACGTTGCCAAGCTGACTTTTCTAGAGGGCTGAGGTAGAATCTTCTATAAATGAAGGTTAGGGGTATGAGGCCGACGTACCCCATTGGCGGTTGAGTATTTAATACCCCGCTGGCAAGATCGTGTCACTTAGGCTGGGAGTGAATGATCAGGATGAGATAACCAATGGCGGTTGTGTATGTAATACCCCGCTGGCAGGATCATTCCACTTAGGTTAAAAGTGAAATTATCGGAATGAAACGACCCTAGGATGCAAGCTATACTCCAAGATGGAGGATTGGCCTATGGTCTGTAAATATAACTAAGGGTCGGTGGAGTTTTTAAATGTGCATGAAAATGGTTGATGCTTATTTTATTATGTGTTTTATGTTTCACATACTTATGAGCATAATTTCATGCATGTGCATATATAACTTTATTGATGTATAATTGATGGCATAATTGAACAATATTCACTCGGTACCGTTGGCTTACACTCTAACTCTCTTTCCAGGTTCTACTAATAAGGGTAAAGGCAAGGGTATTGCATTTGCTTGAGGACCTAGCCATTGCCAAAGCTAGGGACATCCTGACGTGAGTCTAGGTTTGATGTGTATGAATGGATGTCTTTTACATATGTATATGTTTTGCTCATTTTGATACATATGTAATTAATATAACACTTGTTAAACCTAGATGGTGAGAAGGTTTGTGTTGTGTTATGGTATGTTGATGTATATTGGCCTTGTGGCCTTGATTTTGATGTATTTTGCTATATGCCTTGGACTTGGATTTGATGATGGGTCTAGGCATGTTGTCTTAGACTAATTTGGGTTTAATTGAGGACTTTTGTGATGCACAATCGAAGACTCCCGTCCTTCTTCTTGACGAACAACACAGATGCTCCCCAAGGTGACATACTAGGGGAAATGAATCCCTTGCCCATCAGCTCATCAAAGCTGGACTCTGTGTTCATTCAACTCTTTTGGTGCCATACGATACGGTGGAATGGAAATGGGTTTTGTCCCGGGCATCAGCTCAATGATAAAGTCTACCTCTTGCTTAGGCGGTAAGCCAGGTAAGTCATCAGGAAAAACTTCTTGGTACTCGCAGACTACAGGTATGTTCGCTAATTGAACGTTTTGTCCCACATCATCCACTAGCCATCATAGCAACCTCATCATCAGTGGCTAATCTACCCTGTGTAGGTGGTCTCGATGCAGTCCTGCCTCGGTGAACAAAGACTGGTTGTCCAAGTATCTGAAAGACAACCCTCTTACCGAAGCAATCAATGTGAGGGTGATACGCTGCTAGCCAATCCAAACCCAAAATGGCATCAAA
This sequence comes from Paratinospora sagittata, assembly GCA_035771175.1. Taxonomy (NCBI): domain Eukaryota; kingdom Viridiplantae; phylum Streptophyta; class Magnoliopsida; order Ranunculales; family Menispermaceae; genus Paratinospora; species Paratinospora sagittata. The sequence goes on from CM069596.1 coordinate 21,499,188, forward strand.
CTCGAGGAACTTTAAGACTCTAAGGTTAACAGACATCTCGTGGCCCTCGAATCTTACAATGCATCCCACACATACCATGTTAGGGTAAATCCTTTCACCAGTTGTCGTACTCAAAATCAACGGAGTACTAGTCCTACCGGTAGATAATCTTAATCTATTTACCACACTACCAGAAATAAAAGACAAAGTAGAACCAGCATCAATCAAGACATACATCAAAGAATCGCAAATGTTGATAGTACCTTCGATCAATTGCTTGCTAGCCTCAGGATCTGCCTGTGTAACAGCTCGGGCCTGCTCCCTAATAGCAACTGGCATAGGACTGAACTGCGTAGTAGACGCTCTACGTGGACACTCATACCTCCTGTGCCTCTAAACACCGCACTCGAAACAGATAATCGATCTCGGTGCCCTAAGCCCTGAAGAGATTGCCTATGACTCTGCCCCTGCTATTTGTTGTCTACTGTGCCTAGTCGAACTTTGCTATTGTTGGGGCCTACCTAACATCTGCACACTCTGGCCAAGAACCGGTGGTGCAACAGTCACTGGGGCGGAGGCTACTAATGCCTCGTACCCGCTGCCACCATACCTCTATCTTTCGTTCGTCTGATTCTTCTTCTTGCCATAAAACTAACCCACTGACCCTGTCGGCTGAGTCTGCACTAAAAAAATAGTAGGTGCTTGGACCATGACTGATGTCCTCATCCGTGAGTGAGCCTCCGCAGTTTCAAAGTCAGCAGCTTGCAACATCGCAGGGCGTAAGTCTGTACGCTAGCAAGTGCCAAACCCTGGCGGATACGGGCATGAAATCCATCCTGTATCCTCCGCGTGCGAAGGTAATCAGTCGACACCATCTCAGGAGTGAAGAGTGCCAAGAGGTTAAACTCCTGCTTGTACTCTCTCACTGACCGACTACCTTGGGTCAGGTGCATGAGCTCGATCAATCTCTGATCGCGCTTTGACCTCAGGTAGAACTCTTCATAGGAAAGCTCTTTAAACCTAGTCCTCGTCTAGATCTCATCGACCATCCGGTCAAGTCTCAACCACCAATCATCAGCCTCACTCTCTCGGCCTCAGAGCCTGCATGTCACCGAATATGGTCTCCATCCTCCTAAGCCATCTCTCAGCTGTCTCAATGCAAAGGCCTCCAGTAAACTCCGTTGGGCCTCTGATCCAGAAGGCCTTCACGACCCTATCGTAACGCTCTTACTCAGACCTCTGCTCAGGAATCCCAACAGCCTCAGCCTGCACATCGGCATGAACCTCGGCGTGAACCTCAGCTGGTTCGGCCCTATATCCCACGGCCATGCCTACACTACTGTGCTCCCCCTCCACAGGAACATTTGGTTGTGGCTGCCTATTGCCCTGGACCTGGACAAGCAGTGGTAGAATCTGAGTCTGTTACGGTTGTATCTGGGTCTGAGCAGCCTGCTGACCAACAAGTAAGGTCACAATCTGCCTAAAGCGCCCATCCGGGTCCATGGTTGATTTTGTCTTCCCTCTCTTGAAATTTTGTAATTCACAAATAAGGAAAATTCCATTAGAATCACAATCCATGAGAGTTGTTATCCCTAAGATAACTACCCATAAAAGGAAACATAATATCTTATAAGTCTTTTATTCTTTTTAAGGTTTTTAAACCTAAAACACTCTCTTTGATACCAAAGTTGTCATGACCCACTATCTGTGACGTCATGACAGGCACGGAACGCCGAGTATGTCCTTCATCGATATACACGGCGTCCCGATAAGCCTTCTAACCATATACCACAATCCCAAAAACAACATCAAACACATGGACATAAATAAGACCATCAATATAATACATGCCCAAAATGACAACCAAAAAGTTCCTCAAAGTCCATAATGTTCAAAAGTACAAAATTATACCTAACCACAAATACAAACCCATCTAAATGTTAAGTATAAACATTAGGTGTTATTTAGTACAATTTATCAAAATACAAATAAACGTACTAACACTTACATCACAAAGGTACGGGAAACGCTCCGCAGCTAAGCTTTCCCTTTCCTCTTCCCATCCGATCCTGAAAAGATAAGGATGAGGAGTGAGCTACAACAAGCTTAGTGAATGTCCTCTACAAGTGGCAACATATATATGCATTTAAATAAAACATTGCAAGATCATTAAAACAGTTTAAATAAGATGGTGATACACAAGATTACATCCATGCCATATATAATGCATCATGTCATAACCAAGACAATGCATATCATTTTATAAACATGCACATGCAATCTTAGACACCTCCTGCGTAAGTGTCAATCCAAAGGCCGGAGTGTGCGACACCCCTTGCACGATCGACCTCTTACCCTGTAATCTAATAGGATTTATGGGGTCGTGTAGCTAATAAGACCACCCCACCGAGACATATACTATGTTTAGGCGATCTAAGCTACACAAGCCATAAAACCCTCTGCAAGGTCCACAACTAGGGATCACCATCCAACCTCAATGGAATTCCCTAAAAGAGAATCCCATGCTAGGAGATCCAACCCACATTGTTTTCCCAACTGACTATGCTCAAATACATTTCATGAACCATTAAATCATGCATACTACATTAGATAAGCATTTAAAGACTCATTTATATACAATGCCACATATAGCAATCACAAGTAAAGAAACATTCACAACTTCATTGGCTAAACTTAGCCAGTCCAATTCCAACCATAAGAAAGCACTAGAATGCTACAATAACCCCAATTCACCTCAATCCCCAATTGGCCTATTTGGGTTACTTAAATCATTCACAAATCCCTGCAAACGATATGGTTTACACAATACTGAAAATCGGGCCAAAGTGTGCCAAACAACCATGTTTAAACCCAACTACATAGCCAATTAAGATTCTAAAATGGTCATACCCATGAGCTAATCTCATATTGCTCAATTCAACCATTTAATACCAAATTAACCCACATTTAACCCAATTGAATGCAATAAGTCGATCCAACCACTATAATACAAGGCATTCAATCATAAATTGGGTTAATTAGACTATTTGCCAAGTCAATTTCATCAATTGACCAAGTCTAGGTCAAAATCCCCAAATTCATTAAAATTTCCCAAATCACATGGCCTAGGCCAAAATTACACTAGGCAAAATATTGATCAAGCATCATGGGTTCATTAACAATGCCCACTAGGTCAACGTGGTTGACATGCAAGGCTTGTTCTCAACCCTAGGTCAATGAACCAAGCAAGGGCCATTGTACCAAACCCTATGATTTCACCATGGAAATCTCTAACAAAATACATGGATCAGTTTCTAGTGTCCATAAGCCTAACATAGATGACATGCAACCCATTTGGAAAAGTTTAAGGCCATGAACCAAGTGTAAGTCCATTTACAAAGGGTTCCACCAAATCCAAGTGAGAAATTGGGAAAAATGGTATCAATGGCCTCCATTCAACACTAGGGTTCATAAAAACATACATGCAAAGGAACACTAGGTCTGGAACACCCTTAACTGAAAACCCATGGCATTGCTGAGGTCAAAATACAGGTCACATGCTTAAACTAAAGAAATTAAAGGAAGAAAACCAGCAAAATATGCAAACCTTAGGGATATTTTAGTAAACATCACCAAAACCATAGCTTCCTTTTCCTTTTCTCTTCTCTAGCTCTTTTCCCTCTTTTCTATGTGAAAAATGAGCAAATGAGCCAAAAATTAGGTGTTAGTTGCTTTTATAGAAGATTTTGGGCCCACAAAAAATAACCACTTAAATAAAAGAAACAATTTTCCTGCTACCAAATAATCAATTTCTATCAAATTACTCTTCAATATAACATCTTAACCGTGGAAACGTTTTATGAGTCCGTTACCAAGCTTTTGGTAAACTTTCAGCTCAATCAAACAGTGGGATTCTACGATCCAACCATTTGATCAAAACTGCGCAAGAAAATTCTCAAATTCGAGAAACAGTATTTAGAGTCTTATATCTCACATTAGACAACTCCGATCAAGATCTTCACTGGTCATAATAAGGATCTATCAGAGAAGAATAAACAGACAAAAATTTAGCTCAATTGGACCACGGATCTAGGAGATCAAGTAATTAATGTAATCGATGACAGAAATTTTGTCTTCCATAGAGCGAGCTCCACTGATCCAAAACACCGTTCTCGACATGTTTCGAAGTCGAACGGGTCTCCGATCATTCCAAAACTTTACGCACACATTAAGCAACTTAAAATCATGCAAAGACACTAGAACCAACATGCATCCAACATCAAATACGTATACGCATACGTATACAAGTACTCTACATGTAAAAATGACGTCATCCTAAGGTACGGGCGTTACATACTTACCTTCCGGATTTATTTGATTCAACTTCATACATCTTTCAAATCCATCGAAGGAAAGAAGAGCAATATACCTCACACTTTCAGCCGAGCATAATCATACATTCATAATTGAATCAGTGTTGGTATGAGGTTCATTATTTGCTTTGTAAGTATTTCTTTGATTCTTGGTAAAAGGATCAAGCTCTCAAACTTGTATTTGATTTATACTAATGACTGTGTATGTCACTGAGGTTGAGCAAGTGTTGCTCAAGTGGTTAACGATTATTCTCAAGCCCATGAAATTGAGAAAAGGTGTAACGGTTTAATCCTCACCCGTTATAGGATTTGATAATGGAGTTTGAACAAAATCCTAATCGGGGAGATTAGGTAGTGAAGGTAGGCAAGAGCCGAACCACTCTAAATTTGTGTGTATTTTACTGGTTAATTGTTCTTTAACTGTTTTTTCTTGTATCTGTTCATTATCTACTACTACTTTGTTTCAACTATAAATTTGCTTTTATTAAAAGTTAAAACCTTCATCGGTTTCCAATTCACCCCCCTCTTGGATATTCATGGGCCACCAGATACCAACCTTGTTCTTAATTTTGAGTAGTATCATTTTATGGTGCAAAAGGGCATTGTTCTTGGATACCGCATTTCATCTAAGAGGTTTTAGGTGGATAGGGCCAAGATAGTGACTATTGAAAAGCTTCCACATTCGAAGAATGTGAAAGACATACGGAGTTTCTTAGGGCATGTCAGTTTCTACCAGAGATTGATAAAAGATTTTTCAAATATTGCTAAGCCTCTTTGCGATCTATTTGAGAAAGAAGCTCCTTTTGAGTTTGATGAGCATTGTGAGGAAGCTTTTAAATTGATAAAGAAGGCCTTGATTTCAACACTTATCGTGGTGGTACCGGATTGGAGTGAGTCGTTTGAAATAATGTGTGATCAAAGTGATTATGTTATTGGGGCGGTTCTTGGGCAACGAAGAAAAAAGATGTTTCGGGCCACCTATTATGCTAGTAGAACCCTTGATGGGGCCCAACAAAATTATATGGCAACCGAGAAAAAGTTGTTAGTGGTGGTCTTTGCTTGTGATAAGTTTCGATCCTACATCATTGGGTCTAAGGTGATTATCTACACTGATCATGCGCCATTCGCTATTTGTTCGACAAGAAATATTCAAAGCCTCGGTTGATTCGGTGGGTACTCTTCCTTTAAGAGTTTGATTTAGAAATTTGGGACAAGAAAGGAAGTGAGAATGTAGTTGCAGACCACTTATCCCGTTTGCAATTTGATGAGAAGAAAGATGGAGCTCCGATCTTAGAAACCTTTCCTTATGAGCAATTATATGGGTTATTTGTCAAGCTTTCATGGTATGTCGATTATGTGAACTATTTAGCTAGTGGTGCTTACATCTAAATTTATCTTATGCAAAGAAGAAGAAATTTTTACATGATGTGAGATTTTATCTTTGGGATGATCTTTTGCTATTCAAGAGGTGTAATGATCAAATTATTAGGAGGTGTGTACCGGATGAGGAAATGCAAGCTATTCTCCATGATTGTCATTCTTCTCCATATGGTGGATATTTTGGGGATACAAGGATGACGGTAAAGGTTCTTCAAAGTGGGTTCTATTGGCCTACTTTGTTCAGGGATAGTTATGCTTTTGTGAACGCTCGTGGCTGATGTCAACACCTTGGTACTATTTCGAGGTGCCATGAGCTACCATTGACTAACATATTAGAGGTGGAGCTATTTGATGTTTGGGGTATAGACTTCATGGGACTGCTTCCCTCTTCTTGTGGCAAGACATATATTTTTGTGGCAGTTGATTATGCTTCAAAGTGGGTGGAAGCAATTGCACTGGCTAGAAATAATGCACAGGTTGTTTTGAAATTACTTCAAAAGAACATATTTACTCATTTTGGCACTCCTCATGCTATCATTAGTGATGGAGGATCCCACTTTTGTAATAAGCTATTCAATGTTCTTCTTACCAAGTATGGGGTGAAGCACAAGGTTGCCCTTGCCTACCATCCTCAAAGTAATGGCCAAGTCGAGATTAATAATGGGGAAGTAAAGCAAATCTTGGAGAAGATAGTCAACATCAAAAGGAAGGATTAGGTTTTGAAGCTAGATGAGGCTTTGTGGGCTTATCGGACTTCTTTTAAGACACCCATTGGGATGTCTCCGTATCTTTTGGTGTTCGGGAAAGCATGCCACTTACCGGTTTAGTTGGAGCACCGTGCATTTTGGGCAATTAAGAAGCTTAATTTTCATTTGTAGGCATCCAGTGACCAAAAACTTCTTCAACTAAATGAGATGGATGAATTCGCCAAGATGCGTATGAGAATGCCAAGATCTACAAAGAGAGAACAATGAAATGGCATGATAAGCTAATAGTAAAACGTGAGTTCAAACCGGGGCAACAAGTTTTCTTGTATAATTCACGATTGACATTGTTTCCGGGCAAGTTGAATACGAGGTGGTCAGGTCCTTTAACCATTGAAAAGGTGTTTCCATATGGGGTGGGGGAGTTACGAAGCAATGAGGGCTCTCTTTTTCGAGTCAATAGCCAATGGGTGAAGCACTACTATGGCCAAGAGGACAAGCATGAGGAGAGTGTGTACCTTGATGATCCTAGTTGAGAGAAGAAGATGGTAGTCAGGTTGAGGACTTTAAACTAAGCGCTTGTTGGGAGGCAACCAATCGGTTTTAGGATTCTTTAATGTTTGAGTTGTTTCGTTTCATTTATTTTGTAGATATTTTTCTTTGCCATTGATTGATTTATTTCTTTTATTTCTTTCTCAGGTCCTAACTCAAGTTTGGGGGGTTCTCTTTCGAGCTACATGCAAAGGAAGATAGAGTGCATTATGTGGAGACTTCAACCTGTGGGATTAAGGAGGCTTTCACAACCTTTATTAATTTATTTCTATCTATTCTTTTATTCTTTGCTTCTTGTGAAGCAATGAGTACAATGCTTGTTTTAAGTTGGGGGGGGAGAATTATAAATTTTTTATTGTGTTTGTTTTATGGTGTAGAGTAGGTTAGGATGTCATATTCTTTCACAAATTTTGATTTGATTCTATCTTTTTATGGATGGCTAATGATAAGAAAGCATTCATTTGAACATGACTCTAGGGGAATGTAGAGAGTAATTTCTAAGTCTGTGTGCTTGATTCAACCTTTAGCTTGGTTTTGTTTGGAATATTTTACATGTCTAACATGATTACGATTATGGACTCATTACTAGTTTGGATTGGACTTGTGCAAGTAAGTTATATTTTTCAATCTCTATGAATTCTAGAACATGTTTGATCACCACTCGAGGCAAAATCTTAAAGAACATGCCATAAAGAAGATGATTTAGGCCATGTTTGGATAGTTCGAGCCATACAGCCTACCTATATTTTAATTATACCCTAGTCACCTATTTTGAGCCTTTTAACCTTTTCTTTGTTACCTATGAAATGATTAACTTCTTGTTTTTATATTTAATTTCTTGTTTTTCACCCTATGCCCCTTTACACACTTTGATTATATTGGAGTGTTTATATTTTTTAGAGTTGAATGTGGGAATGAAAGTATGAAAAGAAGGTGATAAAGAGGAGTATTATTGGGTTTGGAGGTTTGCTTGTTTTATGAGCTTTATATAGAAATAAAAAAAGAAAAATAAATAAATAAATAAAAGAATGTTATGCCAATGTGTTGAAAAGAAACTAGTTTGGGGGTGTAGTTGTTCTTGAAAGTATGAATGAAAGCAAAAAATAACAAAATGTGGATTGAGTGAAAGAAGTGGAATATTTGAAGTTGGGTATATGTTTTTATTTGGGATTTTTTGGTTTCATATGTAATGTTTTGGGTGTTTTGAAAATGATCAAAGTATTAGGGTGTTTTGAGCCTAAATTTTCCTATTTTTCCCTACCTTTGAACCTTGGCCTTACATTACAACCTATGAAAGACCTATTAATTTCGAATGGTATGTGATCTACATTAGTGGAGAGTGGTGTGAAATACTTGCCTATGGAGTTCATTTAAAAACATATACTTTGAGATCATATGTATTGTATACTTGCTTGCTTTTTTCTATGAAATTCATGAGTGGTTTTATGAGATTGACTATGTATTTATGTGTTTGAGAATGGAAGATGAGGCTAGGTAAGAGGTTGGATTGAAATTCTAGACATTTCTAACACTCTTAAAGTTTTCCGATGAGTTATTATTTTTTAATGTGATCTTAGAGGCCATGATGTTGAGATCCACATTGTTTTTCAAATCAAATCTTAATTTGTTTAAGAATATGATGTTCAGAATGTGATGTTGGGGTTGTTAGTTGAAATTTAGTTTTGTTTTTCTTTTGCTTAGGACGATCAAAGTCTTGAGTTTGGGGGTATTCGATAAGTTAGATATTTAGATATCCTTTTGAGTAGGTTTTAGATGAGTTTTAGGCTAGTTTGTTCATTAATTTGGTTGGTTTGTTTTAGTTTTTGGTTTATTTGTTAGTTTAGTCATTTTTGGTATATAATGATTTATTTTGGTTTTCATATTTATAAGTTGGCTAATTAGATTATATAAGTGTGTTACTCATTAGTTTTGTTTTGTTTTCTAGGTGTTTAGATGAGTTGAAAGTGAATTTGGTTGATGGAAACATGTTACACAAAGTTGGAATGAAGAAACACTCCAAGACTATGCACGAAAAGGCGAGAAAAGGGCAAAAAAATGATGAAAACCATCACCAACCTGAGACTAGGCGCAGCGCCGCAACCCCAGGTGGTGGTGGTGGTGGAAGCCCAATCGACCAGAGACAGGGCGTCGTGGCGATGGGTGTGTGTGTGTTGCGGGAAAGTTGCGGGATTATGAAATCCGATTTTGGGATTTCTATTTCGCTACCCCAATGACTTGTACCTATAAATACTTCATTAATTAGGGCTTCTAGAAGAGGAGATAGTGGAGAAACAAGGGTTACGGCTAGTATGAAGCAAAGGAGAAGATCGAATTCGGAGACGAAGGAAGAGAATCTCCATCATTCTACATTCTAGTTTGTGTTTCCATTGTCTAGATTCATGTTCATACTAGTATTTTATGTTCTTATGTTTAAAGTTGTGAACTAAATCCTCTTTCTAGAGGGTAGATAGATCCAAACTCAAGGCTATGTACTAGTTTTATTCCATTGATTATTATTAATGAAATTTTCTACTTTATTTATGTTTTCTGGTGTTCAATGTTTTTGACCTATTGGCCATGGATTGGACGATCATAGATCTAAGGTAAATGCTCAAGAGAGGGTACTTTAGCTCGGAACAATGAAGATATAGCCTAGGTTATCATGAGACCGAGAGGAGATTGAGACCCCTTGAATACATGGACGAAAACCATAGAGCGTAATGAGTTGTTAGGATTTTAGGTTTTCATCAAAAGAATAAAACCAAAGTTCTAAGAATATGTTCTAATTGGTCCTTGAGAGAGAAAGTTAGAGAAGTTAGGGTTTTTGACTTATAAACTAGGAAGTTGAATTAATAGTAAATACATGTATAGGCATAGTTGAGAGTGAGGTCAAATCAAACCTCTAGACCATTCTATCCATTGATTTCTCATTCAATTTCTATTGCATTGATTGTTAATTTTAGTTAGTTTAATTATTTTTAATTTACTTGAATATTCGAATTGGATTTTCTAAATAAAGTTAGGGTTAGTAAATGTGGTAATTAGTAGTAGTAATCAATCTTTGAGGACGATACACCCGATATTCATCGGTATCTATAACTTGACACCGCGCGCTTTTGGATTGCATTAACAATAGTCAAGTTGAACCTTCTGGGTTTCAACACAATAGCGCGCTCCTAGAGCTATAGGGCACTCAAGAAGCATATGTCAAAAAGAGTTGTTTTCTTACATGCAAATTGTCACACTTCTGATGCATTGCTATTCGTGTGTAAACGCTTTTTTACAAAGATTTTCAACGTCTTTGTCAACTCAATTTTTTTTAAAAAAAAACTTATCCATTTCATTTGAATTTCAAACAAAGGGATTAGGGTTTTTGGGAGATTGAAATCCAAACACACCTCTATGTATGCAACTTAGAGTCGTTGCTCATAGACAATCTATGAGAATTATTGCGCCCAAAAACTATTTGAGAATAAGTTGTTTTTCTCTTTGAAAAAAATCAAAATCTTTTATTCATCTTTCTGAGCTAAGAAAAGCTTTCTGGATTTGCTATTCTTGATTTCATATTCATTTGAGGAGCAACTTATTTTTCAGCTGAGCCAAAAATTTCATTCCATTGCCGAACAAATTCTAAGTGAGGTTCAATACTCTCTGTAAGTTTTGTTTTTGTTTTGATTCTTGGTATGAGAATCAAGTCTCTAAACCTATAACTTCTATTGTAAAGTGATAGTGAGTCACTGAGCAGGAGTTTGAAGGTTGTTCTCACACCCGTGAAGCTGAGAAAAGTGTAAAAGTTTGACCCTCACCTGTGAAGAGTTATCAATAGTGGAGTTTGACAAATCCTAATCGGGGAGATTAAGTAGTGGATGTAGGCAAGGTTCGAACTACTTTAAATTTGATGTATTTGCAATTTCATTTCTGTTGCACTTTATTTATGTTGTTAATTAAGTTTTGAAAGGTGTATCCTACAAATTTTTTCAATTCACACCCTCCCTTCTTGGACACTTATCTGGGCCAACAAGTACATCCTAGTTCTAGACTTACAACACCCTCTCAAACACAGCCACTCTTCTTCGAATTTTCAAGGTTTGTAAAGGATGTCCATCCCTGGAAGAGTCCTTGGCCTTGATTGAGCTTGAAGTCCATCCTTGATGTTGTATTTATTCTTCTTTTTTGCTTAAGGTGTTGAAATGCACTTCGTTCAAGTATTAGCACCAAATGGTATATTGTTTGTTAGCATCAAAACACTTAGGAGAATGCTAAATGGAGAAACACTTAGTCCAACAATTTGTTATATTACAAATTTGGCAGGCTTCCTTGTTTGAATTCAGCTTGCTTGGTTGTTCTCTCCAATTGTTGTTATTATTGAATTTTGGTTGAGCACGATAATGTGCGGACCAGTTACTGTTGTTGTTGTTGTTGAAGTGGTTTTGACGGAAAGAATTTGGACTTGAGTTTGAACCACATCCTCTAAAATTTCCTCTTCTGCTGCAAAAACCTCTTCCTCTACCTCTTTGACTAAAAAAAGCTTGATTGTGGTCAACGTCCTACTTTTCTTCAATGAGATAAACCTACTCAAAAATTTGTATAGACATAATTAATTGATCAAAAGTAGGATACGGTGGTTTTGATAAAACAACAATCCGAAATTCTTTGTAATAATTGCCAAGCCCTTTTGAGACTTGAAAAACTTTATCAACGTCCGAGAGTGTTTTTCCAATTACAGCAAGTTTATCACAAATTTCCTTGAACTTCCAAATGTATTCATCAAGAGAAAGATTCCCTTTTGACAATCCGTATAATGTATTTTTAAGTTCAACTTCTGCATCTTCAGTGTACGGCAACAACTGCATATTAATCAAAGTCCAAACTAAATAGGCTATATCCTCACCGTAAATCATGCTAAGAACCTCTTCTTTCATAGTTCCTGTTAGCCTAGTATTATAGTCCAAGAAGGGGGTGAATTGGACTTGGTAGATTTTTGCGTTACCTTTCGGTTAATTAATTTAAACAGAATATATGCGCAGTAGGTAACAAGCCAAATAACCAAGTGTAGGAAAAAATAAATGGACACAGTGATTTATAGTGGTTCGGTTTCACTTGAACCTAATCCACTACCCGATCACCCAAGATCAAGATTTCTCAATACACTATTGGCTAGTCAACTTATAGGCGTGACTAGAAGTCGTATACACTAGCCGACGCAAGGGCTTGGCTAGAAAGCCGCATTGTAACCAACTTACATGTGTGGCTACAAGTCGTACAATAATATGGTATAGTCCCAGTTGACTAACAAGTCAACAATACATCAAGATTACAAATGATAGAGAGAGATGTTCTAAAAACACTCTCAACTTTTTTAAGCGTACAATCTTGAATGAATAATCACTACTATTCCAACTACAATATTTTAACTGAAGTGTAGTGTTAAAATAGTTATTTTCAAATACATGCAAACGATTCAAATAAGATAATGTAATATCAAGAATCGAATATGCACATGTTTAAGAATCAATATGCATAAATGATCAAGACTTGTTGATTCTAAATAGATAAATGGTTAAGTTCAAGAATCAATATGCTCAAGTAATGATCAATGAAATCGATTCAAAATAATGTAAGTTTAGCACATGAATCAATACCACATAAGATGTATGAAACCACTAATCAAGATAATATCATATGAAGATCAAATATGGTTTCATAAACTCTTAAACAAAAATGGTTTTAAAGATAAAGATAAATAAAGCACAAAACCGTTTTTCAATCACAAGCACAATCACACGAATCTTAAAAGGAGATTTTACCCAACTCTTAGGAAGGATGAAGCACTCAAGATTCTCCAAAGTGTGAAGGTGATTGAGAGTGATTTCGCCTTGAAGGAAGATCAAGATCGACGAGATATGTGATGAACTCACTCAAGAAAAGCTTGATCTATGCTCTAGAGAAACTCACAAGTTTCTCAAAGAGTTTTGAAAGAATAGGCGAACAATTTGGAAGATTGAATCAAAGATTCAAATGTAGGTGAACTTTTGCTTTGAAAAAATGTTTTAAGCACTTAAGAACTTGTTTTGGACTTGTAGAAATAAGAGTATAAAAATCGGCACAAATTCTAGGATTTTGCAAAAGTTGTTCTTCAAATGAGCGTGTGGTATTTATAGAAAAATACTAGACCGAGGCACAGGTACACGTTCCTTACCGAAGGAGCGCACTTCTGCTTTGAAATCTGAAACTTTTCATATTTTCCCCAATCGAGGAGCGTGTTCCTTATAAGATGAGCGCATTCCTTATAAGATGAGCGTGTTCCTTAATATGTCTGTTAAGCATAGGAGCGAGGTTCTTCATTAAGAACCATTGACTTCATAAAAATTCTTATTTTGCCCTTGACTACAGGAGCGACGTTCCTTTTTCCCTAATCAGAAAAATATGAGTATAGGGAAACACCACAGGAGCGTGTTCCTCGCTTAAGGAACACATTCCTTAAACTCTAATCAAAAAAATCTGAGTCACAAGAAAATGCACAGGAGCGCGTTCCTTCACATTGAAGTGATAGAAACCCGATTTTTCAATCAAAAAGAGTTTAAGACATTATCAAACATATAAACTAACTTTGAAAACATTTTTGACAAGATTAAAACACAATTGACATAAATAAACACGTGTAAAACGATCGATTATAACAAATGATCAAAATATTCGATACGATACACATAAAATGATAAAACCATGCAAAGTTGGTAAAAAGAGTGCATGATTATCAATGATATATATATATATGCATGATAAACAATCTTAACTATATGACTACATAATAATCATGATAATGTGCGTGCATGCATGATCAGTATAATAATAGTGTATATGCAAGAATATGATAACCTGTATGCATGATTTTCAAAATATGCAAATCATATTGTGGTTGGAATGAGTAAGAATTATTTTACAGCACTAAGATTCTAAACTAAGGATTACAAACATAAAGTTCTTAAATCTTCGTGCATTGTTGCTCCATCCACATGCTTTGACAGTATAGTTGAATTCATTTGATATAGTTAGTTGGCACTAAAACAACTAAATCAAAGACATTAGTATCGTGATTATATTGTTTGTAAGCATCAAAACACTTAGAAGAGTACTAAGTGGAAAACAACTTAGATCAACAGTTCCAAGAAGCCAGGATGTGAGAAGACCATCATTGACGAATTGTTGCTCTTTGGTCGAATTTGGTGTTTTGTTTCCTACAGAATCAATAAGTTCATTTGTTGGTTTCTTTGAATCATTAATATGGTGCTCCAAACCTAGGCTTCAAACCAATGGCAGTATTTGAGATTTCTATAGAAGAAAGTTTATGGTGGATAATTTGATAGAGATCAAACTGGCACATTGGTGAAAATTGGATCGAAAGTTTTGGATTTGATACCATTTTGAATCTCAAAGAAAAGGAGCAAGTTAATGATTTGCAATAAATAAAAACTTGTATTCACTTACTTATTGTAATACTCCAAATTTTCGTAAACATACAATATATATATAACCAATAAATAAATAAATAAATATTAACAATATGATGTATATGAGAAGAATAGTATAGTATAAATTGTTTTGAGCGCATGACCATGATCAAATCCAAAGGCCAAGCCCAACATAAAATCAAGAGTAAATCTATGATCAAGTCAAAGACAGGGCCCAAAATCAAGTCCAAGCCCATTATTTAGAAATTTTTAAAATTAGGTAAAAAGAAAAAAAATTAGGTAAAAACAATTTGGTGAAATAATCCAAATTAGGTATGGTTTATTACATGTGTATGGCCATGATTTTTGGTGAATTTTTAATTGTGTGGTTGATAAGTTGAGTTTTTAGTAGTTAGTTTGCATGTTAATTTGTTAGATTTTTAGGTTCATTTAGTTAGTTTTTAGGTGTTTTTGCATAATTAGTATACTTAGTTGTTTTAGATGCATTTAGGTTTTATCTTAGGTTTTAATCGGTTTTTATCATGAATAAATGACTTTTTGATACATGTTAATATCATAGAAGTCGTATGTTTTGAGTACATTTCATTATAGTTAATACTTTGATTAATTGCATAAAATTTACAATTGTTTATACTTTGTTTTGTAGGTAAATAAAGAGCTTAAAAGTGGGTTGAAACAATGTTCAAATGGTATTCAAAAGAAGTCAAGAACATGTGCAAGAAGTGTGTAAAAAGTGGAGAAAATCGGCTAAATCCACAAGCCGCCACCACCCAACACCCAAGACTGGGCGCCGTTGAGCCCATCCTGGACGTTGCGGGGCTGGGTTGCGCAGATGTGCGGGATTTTTTGTTTTTTAGCAAATTTGTATGTCCATTTTGGTCTTTTGACCCACTTAAGTGTATAACTCGTGTTTAAGGTTTGAACTATTAGGAGGGGAGATTGGAATTAGGTTTAGGGTGTGGAAAAGGAGGCAAGAAAAAAAGAGGAAAAAGCTTGGAGGCTTGAAGAAACCAAAAGGAAGAAGAGGATTAAACCACCATTGAAGGGGGGTTTCTAACCTTGTTTTCCTAATCTTTGTGCTTTGTAATGTTTTCTTCCATAGTTTTATATCTTTTTCATCTTGTATCCATGACTTTGGAAATGAGCTAAATTCTTAATCTAGAGTTTTGATTGATCTATGTTGGATTCTATGGGTTGATTATCATTGTTTATGTGTTTTTGATTAATTTATTGGGTTTATTTACAATTTTTTATACTTAATGCCTTTAAATTGTTGGTCACTCTTTAAATGACTTTAGATTTAATTTCTTACACTCGAGAGAGGTGTTATCGAATTGGAAAATGAACAGTGTGACCTAGGTTAGTAGTATTGAGTCGAAAGACCTACGAAATCCTTTGAAATCATTTAAAATGAATTACAGATTTTAATGCATTCTTAATTTACTAGTTTACACTCGAGAAAGGGAATTAGTATTGTAACGGCAAACTACATTCGAGAGAGGGGTTTGGATGGGTTAGAATTCATGATTTATAATTATGTTAATTAATTTAATAACACAACCTTTTTAAAACTCATAGTAGACAACATAGTGATATCATTACTCTAGAACTTTTATTCATTAATTTTCCCCCGTTTTAATTTAATTTGCATTGATTTACTTTAATTTTGTTCATTTTAATTTCAACATTTAAATCATCCCCTTTTGATCACCTAGATAAAATTAAAATCATAATAGTTTTGGACATTTATATTAGTAAAATTAACTTTCCCTGAGAACGATAACCCGACTCACCTCGGTATATTATAACTTGATAATTCGTGCACTTGTGAATCAAAATATTTACGATCAGTGGTGTTGATTGAATGAATTCTAGTATAAATGCCCCCCCTCAAATGAGAGGTTTTAGGTATCAAAGTAGAAAGTTTTCTCTTGAGAATTCTAGTATGCTCTGTGGTTGCGGTCTTGAGTAGTCTTCTACATCAGAAAATATTTTCTAGAGTGATCTTGATAATTCGTGCACTTGCGAATCAAAATATTTACGATCAGTGGTGTGGATTGAATGAATTCTAGTATAAATGCCCCCCTCAAATGAGAGGTTCTAGGTATCAAAGTAGAAAGTTTTCTCTTGAGAATTCTAGTATGCTCTATGGTTTTGGTCTTGACTAATCTTCCACATCATAAAAGATTTTCTAGAGTGCTCTCCACTTTAGTATTTATTTCCCCTTTCTTTCAATGTTTGAATACACTCATCCTTCTCTTACTCCAAACACACAAGCAACTAGGTGAAGGTCAAGAAACTTGAATATCAAATGTTAAGAACGTCCCAGACTTTAGAATTTAGCGATTCAGGTGGGAATGATTTTGAAATCTTTACAATATTTTTCTTGGATATGTACGTAGGAACATAATTAATACCATGCATGATTAATTATAAGTTGCTTATATGATTCATGATACATAATGCATTGCATAATATGATGATAATGTTGTGGTGTTTGTTAATTGTGTGAAATTATGATGATAATATGATATTAATATTATGGGATGATATGGTCATCCTGGAGATATGGTTATGGGAATGATGAATGTTGATATGATTCGACTTATATGACATTCATATAATATGCATGATCTCACTAAAGAACACTATTAAGATAAGAATTCCAATGGTAGTCATTTTTGAAGATCAAGAATATCACCAACAGTCACTTCGAGCGGTTATTCTTGATGAATATCATAGATGATTATTGTATCATTGATTATGAGTTTTTGGGTTGATTGCCACCCGAGAATGATTCCCTGAAGGTACTCATTGGTAATAAGTGACAAAACTCTCAACTCAAACAATCAAGTCCTTGCGACGTTTATGTGTGAAACTTGTTTGTATGTTCTTACATATATATTTGAGTAAAATGTTGTGAATGTTTATGAAGGACCCACTGGGCTTTCTAGCTCACTCTAATTTTTCACATACAAGTAATTAGAAGAATAAAGTGCAAGATTGTGGGTGGGTTAGTAATTTGGGTAATATTGTAAATCATTTGATTTCTAAACAATAAATGGGTTGTAATAGTAATCACTACTTTTATCGTACTTCATTGCAATCATGAAAGGGATTATGATTTATTTTAAATGTGAATGCCTTGGACATGGAATTTTTTACATAAATAATTTTACACGTAGGTCCACAATAAATGGACAAGGGTAAAGACCCTCATAGTGAAATATGGAAACTCATATAATGAAAATACATTGTCCTTGGCATAGATATTGAAAGGGTATTCATTTATCTTAGTGATATAATAAAAGTTTTACTATTTTTATAATGGTTTTGGGTTAAGGTAGATGGATACCACTCATGCCTTGGTTTTCGGCTATCCTCCTCGGTAAAAAAAGAAAATTGTACTTATCTATTTATTAGAAAATGTAAACACCAAGACTTTGGGGTGTGACACTTATCTTGAAGAGCACTATACAAAATTTATGTACAAACTTCTCCAATGGTCATAAAAGCAATATTAGAAAGATTTATTTTGATTTCTTTAACTAAAGATTTATTTTGATTTCTTTAACTAAGAAATAATTTCGTAATTTATTTCCAATGGTTCAATATTTGCCCACAATTCTCCTTGATTTTTTGCTTGATTGGTGGCCTGATTGTGAGGAATCTGGTCAGAATCTAGGTTATTTGATTTCCTGAGAGAGTTTCAATTAGCAAAACTGGGATAGAGTGTGTGATATTCTGAAAAATTAGTTGAAAGACTGTACCGTGTAAAGACAATGGGAAACCAAAAGACATGTACATTTAGAGAGATGTGGTTATTAAATTATTGGGAGACACAATTTAGAAAACTTTAAGAACTTGTGTAAGTTTTTTTAATTCTAAAATCACCCTCTTATTAATGTTTAATTGCCTGGTAAAAAGATTTTTGATAAAGGAAGAAAGGGCATTGTTGAAATTAGTGATAAAATGGTCACATGGTTAGGAGCATTAAACTATTTGTATTATAAGTAGTATAGATTGTTATTAATGGAAGAGTTGATTAATCTTGGCTCTTGGTCTTCCCATTATTATGATAACTTATACGAAGGGGTCATTGTTGGTCCACCCAAGAGGGGAGTGAATTGGGTGCGATGGTCAATTTTAAATTTAACTTCCAATAACTTAATGATTTACATGAGTGTATTGGAATTAGATGCAAAATAGAACACAAACTAAATTGCAAAAGTGGGACACACGATTTATAGTGGTTTGGCCAAGCCTACGTCCACTACCTAACTTCTTCAGTTAGGATTTTCAAAATCCACTAACTGATTTTCTTACGGGTGAGAACCAAACCGTTACAATTGCCCTTTTACAAGTTGAAGGCAAACCTATCCTTTCATGGGCTAAGGATGAACCATTTTTCTTTTTCCGGGATTAGGAAAAACCCATGTTCCTTTCACTGACTAAGGAAGAATTATATTTCCTTTTTCCGGGATGAGGAGAAACACATGTTCCTTTTACTGACTAAGGAAGAACCATGATCCTTTTGCGAGATAAGGAACAACCGTTTCTCTTTTATAGGTTAAGAGATAACATATCCTCTTACAGGTTGAGGACGCACCTATCCTTTTACGGGATGAGGACGAACCGGTTTCTCTTTTAAAGGCTGAGAGATCACCTATCCTTTTTAAGGTTAAGGACACACCTACCCTTTTACTGGATGAGGATAAACCGGTTTTCTCTTTTATAGGCTCAGAGAAAACCTATATGATTTCATTCCTAAAATCATCGAGTGAACTACTTTCACTTGTCCAGGTTGTTTCAATTCAGAAACACACCAGCATTACAACACTAAGATGTTGGTTGGTTCTAACGGAGTAGAACACTTTACATTAAGCACAGTACATAGCATTACATAGATATGAAATGTGAAATAGGTAATGCTAAGTTGAAATACACCTTTAGTCCTTTACCTTTCAATGTTCGGTATTGCTTAAGTGCGGTTTCGAAAAGCATGAATGATATGATATGAAAATCAGAGCTTCTTCAAAAACAATATAATACCAATAAAACATTGCGTATAAAACTAAGGACTGGTGTAAATCAAAGACACGGACAGTTTTCAAAATAGATATAAAGTATAAGTATGAAAACATCTGGTTCAATGATCAGTAGTTTAACGCTACTACTGATTTAGTTCAATACAGTACTTAAAATATGAAATCAAGTGCAACTGTATATCTTGAACTATTTCTTAAATTCTATCTCCAGCAAGAATGATGCTAAATATGAATCAATGCTGAGAATTTGAGTAAATACCAAGAAAGATAGATTTTCAAAGATAAAGAATAATTGAAGCTCAATATGAAAATCTATTGTAATCGCAAAGGTATCAGTGAAAAATAATTTGAAAGATTAGAAAAATGAAATTCATTTTGACACAGACTAACTTTCAAAAAGTATTGGCACAACACAAAGTGATTGGCAAGTTGTTTGATCCTAAGTGCTGGTATTTATAGACTTAGTAGGACATAGCCGTTAGACATTTGAAGTTCAAATAATGTGAACATTTTCACACAACGGCAAGAATGTTATATGAAAATAGCAACTGCGATTTTCACTAACATTCTGGTTGTTTTCAAATTTCATGAAAGAGGAAAACTTTAGAAGAACTTCTTCCATGTATCATAAAGAGTCTCTGATAAGTATGAAAAGGACTCTGTTCAAATGTATGTTCTGAAAAAGTAAACTGACGTGGTGTACTTAATCGAACAATGACGATAGTTGAATTACCATCCTGATTTCGTAATCAGTGTCCAAATGCATAATATCAACGTTTTCGTTTTGTTCCTTGAGGGCGCTTATTATGTATAAGCGTCCTACTGAACACTTAAGGGAAAGCGCTGCTAACTCGTAAGCGCCATGACTTACTTATAACGTTTAGACGACTTAAACCTTGAGGGCACTAATGCACAGTTAGCGTCCTGCTATGTTTTAAAACTATTAAGTGCATGAAAGTGCTACTATCCAAGTAAGTGTCCTGCCTTTAAAACATAAAACAAAACATGAGGGCACTACATTACGTGAGCGTCATACTAGATAAAAACATAACATGAGGGCGCTACTACTTGTTGGCCCAGATATGTCCAAGAGGGGGGGTGAATTGGACACTTAGCAGATTTTAACCTTTCTTAAAATTGTGCGGAATAATGAAAGCATATTAAACAAAGTATAGCAACGAGATACAGGAAATGTAAATGAGACAATGCAAGCAAGATTTATAGTGGTTCGGTCGCGCCTACATTCACTACCTAACCTCCTCAGTTAGGATTTGTTCAAACTCCACTATGGATCTTCTTATGATTGAAGATCAAACTGGTACATTTTCTCAACTTACGGGTGTAAGAACTACCGTTTCTCAGCTTACGGGTGTGAGAGGATCGTTTCTCTACTAACAGGTGAAAGATAACCTATTCTCAACTTACTGGTGTGAGAAGGCCGCTTACAACTTTGAGCAACACTTGCTCAGACTCAGTGACTTACCCGTCACTACAATCTGATTACAGAATGAGTTATGATTCCCTTTACTCAGAATCAAAGTGATACTTACAACGTTTTGGATTAAACCTTCTGTTGCCACAGATTCAGTAAAACATGTATGATGAAGTTTATGCTGAAAATAGGTTCAAATAGCTTTTGTCTTCGTTAATGGGCTTTTTGAAATAACGAAGAAGAAGATCGATCAACCCAGAAGACTTGAAGTTTTTCTTTAAGATCATAAGATCCAGCACAAGTGAAAGAAGACTAACTTTCAAAATGTGTTTTGGTGAAAACGAAAATTGTCAATACGTTTTGAATGAATATCAGTTTCGTATTTCATTAGTTTATTTTTCTGCTCTGAGGTAGCACGTATATATAGGAATAACAGAGGCGCAATGGACTTGGTAATTTTGGCGCTCTAAGTTATTTCAAATATAACGTTAACATTCTTTCCAGAAATGGATCGATTCAGCTTAATGCATATTACGTTAACATTCTTTCCTGAATCATCTGATCCTTTCATGAAAGAGGAATGTTCAGGCAAAGTTTTAGAACGTTTTAAAAAGTTCTGAAAAGTTGTTGTACAATTCTGAAAAGTATTCGTACGTTTCTAAAAAAGGTTAACAGAAAGGGCAGTAATGTCAGAACAACAAAAATATTTTTTCTGTCATTTTGTTCCTTTGAGGGCGCTCATAGAACATCAGCGTCCTATTGAACAATGAAGTGAGGGTGCTACTAAGTAGTAAGTGTCCTGACTTGCTTTGACAATTAAACGACTTAAAGCATGAGGGCATTACTTTGCAGTAAGCGTCCTGCTTTGTTTTAAAACGCAAAACATATGAGGGCGCTACTCAAGAGTAAGCGTCCTGAACTATTAAAAGCAGTTTTAAATTAATGTTTAAGCGCGTTGACGGATGGTGAGCATCCTGAAAGGTACTTAAGTTGATTCTAAAAATAAGGGCGCTCCTACACAAGTAGTGTCTTGATAATTTATTCAGCTTATAAATCCGCGTCCTTAAAGATAAAAATCACTTAAAGATAAAAAGATCTTTCAGCGAGCTGAAACTAAGTCAACGTCCTGACACACTCAAAGGTTGATAAGAGAAATGTCACTACTAACAAGTAAGCGTCCTTATTAATCAGATCAATTCAACCTTGAGCGTCATAACATTTTATCAGCGTCCTGACTCATCAAGTCCAGAAGAGCGCCGCTAAAACATTAGCGTCCTGAAAGACTTTATAAAAACGGTTTTTTATTTCTCGATTAAAATGCGATAAAACATAAAGTAACCGTATTAAATCAAACATGCAACCAATCGATTAAAATATGCAGGCATGCATATTGCTAAATCGCATGGCATAGAAAGTCCTACAACCTATCATAATCTAATCATACAAATAAACAACTTCAAACGATCATGGTCTTCAAGAAGATCTTTTAATACGTTCGTCATGCATCATTGAATCTTTGATACCTTCAAGTAAGATTAGATATGACATATGTGAAGTAATATCATGAACAGAATGTAGTTTTGTAATCATCAAAATCTTTCATAATAGGGACATATTCTAGTAAGGGACATGAGGATAATTGGTTCAACAATCTCCCATTTTTTGATGATTTCAAACACATTACTGTAGGCTTTGAAGAAAACTAATAAAGTGGCGTATGTATGCATGAGATGCAGTATTAATGTTCCTTGTCTCATATGATATGAGTGTATTAGCAAGTAATGTGCATAAACTATCACTAAGACTCCCCCTTTGTGTTATAGTCCCCTTGAGTTTATGATGCTTCAATGATAGTACTTTCTCCCCCTTTTGAAATATCAAAAAGAGTAAATTAACATGAAATATATCTCCCTCATATGGAGGTAAGCATCAAAATGCTACAAATCAGTTTCAGAGAATATTCCAAGTTCTCTGCGAATATGAACAAACTGGTCTTTTGGTAGAGCTTTAGTGAATATGTTAGCTAGTTGTTCTTTGGTTCCAATATGAGATAATACGACTTCTCCATTTTGCACATGATCCCGTAAAAAGTGATGTCTTATTTGAATATGCTTAGTTCGGGAGTGCAATATAAGATTTTTAGATATGTTAATAGCACTAGTATTATCACATAAAATTTTAGCACATTGAATAAATATTTGATAATCCTGAAGTTGTTGTTTCATGTAAAGCACCTGAGAACAGCAACTTCCATTTGCAACATATTCTGCTTCCGGAATGTTATTTTTTGCAAAACCAAGAAATTAGAGAATTTCCAAGAAAGTGACAAAATTCGGAGGTACTTTTCCTATCAGTTAGACTACTGACATAGTCGGAGTCTACATAACTTCTGAGATCAAAAGTAGTACCTTTGGAATACCAAATTCCTAAATTTGTTGTGCCATTTATGTATCTTGACACATTTTAAATTAGATTCTTTCGGTTCAGATTGAAATCTTGCATATAGATAGACACTGAACATAATGTCAGGTTGACTTGTTGTTAGGTACAGGCGACTTCCAATCATGCTTCTATAAAGTTTTGAATCAATTGATTTACCTTTTTCATCCTTATCTAATTTGATTGCAGAAGTACAAGGAGTGTCGATCGATTTCAAATTGTGCATTTGAAACTTTTTAACCATTTCCTTAGCATACTTTGATTGGCATAAGAAGGTGTCTTTCAGCATTTGTTTAATTTGTAAGCCGAGAAAGTATGTAAGTTCTCCCATCATACTCATTTCAAATTCCTTCTGCATTAATTTTGGAAACTCATCACATAGTTCTTTGTTAGATGCACCAAAAATGATATCGTCCACATATATTTGAACAATAAGCATATTATCATTATGGTGTTTGACAAACAAAGTTGGATCAAGTTTTCCTTTTTGAAACTTATGATCTAAAAGAAATGAACTCAGTCGATCGTACCAAGCTCTTGGAGCTTGTCTCAATCCATATAAGGTTTTGTGGAGTTTTAACACATATTCTGGGTCTTAAGCATCATCAAACCCTGGAGGTTGTTCCGCATATACCTCTTCATTGATGTAACCATTTAGAAAAGTGCTCTTTACATCCATTTGGTATAAGGGAAAATCCTTGTAACAAGCGTAGGCAAGTAACATTCTTATTGCCTCTAGTCTTGCTACTAGGGAAAAAGCTTCTTCGAAGTCTATGCCTTCTTCTTGGTTGTACCCTTGTGCTACCAGTCTAGCCTTATTGCGAACAATGATGCCTTGTTCATTCTTTTCGTTCCTAAAGATCCATTTGGTTCCTATAACCGATTGATGAAAAGGTCTAGGAACTAATTCCCATACTTTGTTGTGCACAAAGTGTCCTAGTTCTTCTTGCATAGCAAGAATCCAGTTTTCATCTTTCAATGCATCTTCCACTTTAATTGGTTCAAATTGTGTTACAAAAGCAACAATCTCTTGATCTTTTTGAATTGATGCTCTAGTGGATACACCTTTTCTTGGATCTCCTAAAATTTCATCTTGGGAAAGACCTTGAAGTAGTCTAGAGTTTTTAGAAGATTCTAGATATGGTTCAGGTTCAAAATCTATAACCTTGGTTGTCTTAGGTTCATTGTCATCAAAATTTAATTGCTTAAATTCATCCTCAAGACTTTTCTTATTAACACTTTCATCAAAGTTTACATGAATTGATTCTTTTACAGTTTGATTTGATTTGTTGAAGACTCTGTAGGCTCTACTGTAAGAAGAATATCCTAAGAATATTCATATGTCAAATTTAGGTAAAAACTTGTCTAGATTGATTTTATCATTTAGAATAAAACATTTACATCTAAATACAAGGAAGTAACTGATGTTGGGTGCTCTACCCTTCCATAGTTCATATGGAGTTTTATTCAAATCTTTTCTAATCAGAACTCGGTTCATCACATAGTAGGCAGTGTTTATAGCTTCACCCCAAAAAATGATTTGTAATGTTATACTCATTGAGCACTGTTCTACACATCTCCTGCGGAGTTTTGTTCTTTCTTTCAACTACACCATTTTATTGTGGTGTCCTAGGGGCTGATAGATTGTGAGTGTAACCTTGATTGTTACAAAATTCTTCGAGATTTTATTGACAAATTCACCACCTCTATCACTCCTATTTATGTTGATTTTGTACCCTTTTTCATTTTCGACCCTTTTACAGAATTTTATAAATGTTTCACAAGCATTAGATTTATGAGCTAATAGAAATACCCATGTAAATCTGGTAAAGTCATCAACAATTACAAACACATATGATTTACCACCTAAGTTGTGGGTTTTGGTTGGTCTGAAAAGATCCATGTGAATCGGTTCGAGAGCTCTAGAGGTTGATTGATGCCTTTTGCTCTTAAATGATGATCTGGTGTCTTGCCAAGTTGACATGGTTCACAAACCTTGTCATTTGAGTAAGTTCCTTTCAGAATTCCCGTGGCCAGATCATGTTTAATAATCGTAGATATGTTGTCCATATTAATATGAGTTAATCTCCTATGCCATAGCCATGCATCATTACCAGAGATAGCACTTAAACATGTTACATTTTGTTTCTTCATGTCATTGAAGTTTGTGCAATACACATTCTTAATTTTAGATGCCATGAATGCAACAGTTTTATCAGCATGCTTGGCAACACACCTATTTGCCTCAAATGAAATGTCATAACCCTTGTCACATAATTGACTTATGCTCAAGAGATTATGCTTCAGCCCTTTAACATAAAGTACATCAGATATGGATAGAGAATCGTTACCAATAGTTCCAATGCCTTCAATATCACTTTTGTTATCGTCTCCGAAGGTGACCTTTCCTCCTTTCTTTTTTTCAAGGCTCAGAAAGTTAGATTTATCTCCAGACATGTGCCTGGAACAGCCGCTGTCTAGATACCATACATCTTCATTTCTGCATATCTACACAACATAAAATATTTTTGACTTTGGTACTCATGTTTGTTTGGGTCCATGCATGTTAGCATCAGTAAGAACAAATTTTTCAATCCATGCATATTTTCTTTTCTTTTTACGTAAGAAATTGCATCTGAGTATTCTATGACCTTCCATATGACATTTGTTGCATTTTGTTCTCTTGGTCAGTACGGTGTCATACCCCTTTTGTTTAGACCCATGAGTGTAACCTAGTCTAGTCTTGTCGAATGCACATTTTTGTGATCCTAACATCATGTCAAATATCTTTTGACCATTTGTGAATTTATTCATTGTGCAGTGCAGGTCTTCTTTTTCTTTTCTAAGAGTTTTATTTTCTTTTTTCAGTTTCCCAACAACTTTCTTAAGTTGTTCATTATCTATAGACAATCCGTCTAGCTCTTCTTGTTGGAATTCAATTTCCTCAAGAGCTTCTTCAAGACTATGCTTCAGTTTTTCATTCTTCCTAATCTCTTTACTAAGTTTGGACTTAAGCTCTTGAATATAAATATTGAACTCATGCGATTTGTCAGTAGGTTCAGTTTTTACCTTTGTGCTTTCCATTAAGCATAATGCAGCCGTGTGATCTGAATCCACTTCATCTTCGCTTGAGCTTGAATCATCTCATGTGGCTTTGAGAACTTTTTTGTCTTTTCTGTAAAAGTTGGTGTTCTTCTTATGTTTTATGGGGCCTTCACTGACCTGGTTTGTTACAAACGTAACATATTAACTCTACGGGTTTATACGGTTTCTTTCCTTTGTGAAACCTTGAGTAAGAGTTATTCTTACTCTCTTCTCCTAAGTAACTTATTGAACTTTCTGGATAACATAGCCATGTCATCTTCTGAGTTTGAATCATTTTCAGAACCAATTTCAGCATTGAGGGCAATTGATTTCATTTCTTTTTCCTCAATTTTGACTGGCACATTGTCTCTTTTAAATTCATTTCATGAACCATTAATGAACAACACAGTTCATCAAAAGTGTATTCAGCCAGATTCTTGGCTTCTTCTATGGATGTGGCCTTGGGTTCCCATGCTCTGGGTAGACCTCTTAGAAATTTTCTAACAGTTTCTTCTTAGCACATCCCTAAAGTATACGTGATGAAGTATATTTTGATAATCACAAACAAAGTATTTTTCGGTCAAGAACTTATCTCTGCACCAAAGGAAAAGCAAAAGGCCAAGGAACGACTCGATCTAGGAACTCAAAGCTTACATCCAACGATGAAGCTCGTTTCCACTTACGGACTTCAACGATCATATCCTGATGACAAGATCATCTCACGTTAATAATTTGATCAAAGGAAAACAAAGACATATAAGTCGTGAAAGGACTCCAATGATCGCATCATAAATCAAAGAACGGTTTGATCAAGCTTCGTGACAACATCTTCCGATCAACGTTCAAAGTCATCTCCAGCTCAAAGATTAGCAAAAAAGTCACAATGAAGAGTTGGAAGTGTCGATCAAGAGAAATGAGAAATGCACAAGGAAATTAAGGTGTATCTTTTTCTGATCGTTATTGCTCAGAATGTCTTTCAAAACCATACATATATCCTTTTCATATGTTTTCTAAATCTACATGTTTTGATTTCACATTTTTTAACTATATTTCAAATGATTTAATACTATATATTTAATTTGAAATATAACGAGTTTTTATTCGCATTTATAGAATATTTTATCGTGAGTAAAAACTATTTTCAAAGAATCTTTCAGGACGCTAATAAAATAACAGCGCTCTCCTGAACTTGTTAAGTCAGGACGCTGATAGGTCATTAGGACGATGATAACGCTCAAGGTTGAAATGAACTGATTAATCAAGAAGCTTACTTGTATAGTAGCGGTCTTCTATATTAGTTAACCTTTGAAGTTGTCAGGAAGCTGACTCAGCATCAGCTCACTGAAAGATCTCTTTAAGTTCTTCAAAGAATGTTTCTTTGAGGACGCTAATGGTTATAAGTTGATTAAACTATTAGGACGCTTTCAGGATAGGAGCACCCTCACCTTTGGAAATCAACTTAATGTCTTTCAGGACGCTGACTGTCCTTCTGCGTGTTTATTTTTAAATGTCATGTTTTAAAAGATATGACACTTGCTAAGTAAGTAGCGCCCTCATCTTACGATTTTATGTTTTTAAAAGAAGGACGCTTACTACATAAGTAGCGCCCTCATCATAAGTTACTTTGTTTTAAAAAGGCAGGACGCTCACTCAGTGAGTAGCACCCTCATAAGTAAAGTCTTAAATAAAGTCAGGACGCTAACTGTGCAGTAGTACCCTCAGAACAATAAACTAAGTCAGAACGCTCACAACTCGGTAGCGCCCTCACTTACCGTTAAGCAGGATGCTTATACGGAATAACCGCCCTCAAAGAACAAAGCGACAAAGTTAACATTATGCGTCAGGACAATGATTGTAAAATCAGGACGCTAATTCAACTATGGTCACTATTCTTACACATACACCATATCGGTTTACTTTTTAGAACAAATCTTTGCACAAGAACTTTTCAGATAAATCAAAGATCTTCTCTGATACATGAATCGGGGTATCCTAAAATTCTTCATATTCATGCTATCTAGAAAGAACCAGAATGTGTATGAAAATTGCAGATGTCATTTTCATACACCACTCTAGCCGTTGAGTCTCAACGTTCATCTTGAATTTGAAATTCAAGTGTATAACGGCTATGTCCCACTAAGTCTATAAATACCAACACTTAGGACCAAACAACTTGTCAATCACTTTGTGTTGTGCCAATACTTTTTGAAAGTTAGTCTGAGTCAAAATGAATTTCATTTCTCTAATCTTTCAAAGTATTTTTCACTGAGACTTTTGCGATTACAATAAATTTTCATATTGAGCTTCAATTATACTTTATCTTTGAAAATCTATATTTACTGGTATCAACTCAAATTCTCAGCACTGATTCATATTTGGTATCATTCATGCTGATGATAGAGTTTGAGAAATAGCTCAAGATATACAGTCGTATATCTTAAGTATTGTATTGAACTAGATCAGTAGTTGCGTTAAATTATTGATCGTTGAGCCAGAAGTTTTCATACATGTATTATATATTTATTTTAAAAATTGTCTGTGTCTTTGATTTACACCAGTCTTTTGTTTCTAACGTCAATATTTGTTTGGTATATTTTATCTTTTGATAAAGCACTGATTTTCATATCATATCATTCATGTTTTGCCCTTGAGGAATACCGAACATTGAATGGTAAAGGACTAAAGGTGTATTTCAACTTAGCATTACCTATTTCATATTTCATATCTTTGTAATGCTATGTAATGTGCTTAAATGTAAAGTGTTCTACTACGTTAGAACCACCCAACATTTTAGTGTTGTAATGCTAGTGTGTTTATGGATTGAAACAACCAGGACAAGTGGAGGTAGTTCACTTGATGATTTCGGGATTGAAATCATATAGGTTTCCTCTGAGCCTTTAAAAGAGAAACCGGTTCATCCTCATCCCGTAAAAGGATAAGTGTGTCCTTAACTTTAAAAAGGATAGGTTATCTCTTAACCTTTAAAAGAGAAACTAGTTCATCATCATCCCGTAAAAGGACACACGGATAGGTGTGTCCTTAACCTTAAAAAAGATAGGTTTTCTTTCAGCCTTTAAAAGAGAAACTGGTTCATCATCATCCCGTAAAAGGATAGGTGTGTCCTTAACCTTAAAAAGGATAGGTTTTCTCTCAGCCTTTAAATGAGAAACTAGTTCATCCTCATCTAGAAAAAGGATAGATGTGTCCTTAACCTTAAAAATGATAGGTTATCTCTTAGTCTTAAAAGAGAAATCGGTTGTTCCTTATCCCCCAAAAGGATCACGATTTTTCCTTAGCCAATAAAAGGAACATGGGTTTCTCCTCATCCCGAAAAAAAAAAAAAATTGGTTCTTCCTTAGCCAGTAAAAGGAACATGGGTTTTTCCTAATCCCGGAAAAAAGGAAAATGGTTCATCCTTAGCCCGTGAAAAGATAGGTTTACCTTTAACCTGTAAAAGGGCAGTTGTAACGGTTTGGCTCTCACCCGTAAGAGAATCAGTTAGTGGATTGAGAAAATCTTAATCGGGAGATTAGGTAGTGGACGTAGGCTTGGCCAAACCACTATAAATATGTGTGTCAAACTTTTGCATCTTAGTTTGTGTTCTAATTTGCATCATATTCCAATTAACTTATGTAAATCACCTAAGTTATTGGAAGAATATTTAAAATTGACCATCGCACCCAATTCATCCCCCCTCTTGGGTGGGACCAACATAGTTCTCTTTTCTTTTCTTTAGCACTCCATTCGTCTATATCCTTTGGGACATTAGCACCATCAACTATTTTAGTAGGCGTTGGACAGTCGTGTCTCACAACATCCCACATCTCTAGATCTTGGGCTTTAAGGTAATACCTAATCTTAGTTTATCAATGTGAATAGTTTTCTCCCTTGAATAGTGGTGGTATGTTGGTGGAGTTTCCTTCACCTGAGAGATAAGTGCTTCTTTCGTTTTGTCCTGCCATACTCAATCAAAGATGGTTAGATACTTTGATAGTTAACCTACTCTGATACCAATTGTTGGCCCAGATATGTCCAAGAGGGGGGGTGAATTGGACACTTAGCAGATTTTAACCTTTTTTTTAAATTATGCGGAATAATGAAAGCAGATTAAACAAAATATAGCAATGAGATACAGTAAATGCAAATGGGACAATGCAAGCAAGATTTATAGTGGTTCGGCAACGCCAACATCCACTACCTAACCTCCTCAGTTAGGATTTGTTCAAACTCCACTATGGACCTTTTTACGGGTGAAGATCAAACCGGAACACTTTCTCAACTTACGGGTGTGAGAACTACCATTTCTCAGCTTACAGGTGTGAGAGGACCGTTTCTCTACTTACAGGTGAGAGAGAACCTATTATCAACTTATTGGTGTGAGAAGACCGCTTTACAACTTTGAGCAACACTTGCTCTAACTCAGTGACTTACCCGCCACTACAATCTGATTACAAAATGAGATATGATTCCCTTTACTCAGAATCAAAGTGTCACGACCCACAATACGTGACGTCATGACCAGCACGGAACCCCCGAGTATACCCTCCATCAATACACTTGGCGTCCCGTTAGCCTAATATAAATTACAAATCCCAATAAAACACAAACCCAATTAACATCCATCTAAACATATTCAAGGATTTAATAAACATATTACATCTCCAAATTTACCAAAAATTAAATTCCATTAAGTTCACAAAATAATACAACCCAACACATCCGATCTATGTCTCAAATATACAAATACTAGGTGTTATCATGTACATAATATCAAATACAAAAATAAATGTACAACACCTACATCAATCAAAATCAAGGGACGCTTCGCAGTCAAGCCTTCCCTTTACCCTTCTTATCAGATCCTAAAAGAAAAGGGTGAGTTGTGAGCTACAACAAGCTCAGTGAATGTCATTTACAAGTGGCATATACGTGAATTTATAAAAATATGCCAAGATCATGATGATGAAATAGATTACATACATGCTAACATAAATGCATCATGTCATAAATAAGACAATGCGTATCATTTGTAATCATGCACATGCAATCCTAACACCTCCTAAGTACGGGGGTTTAAAGGCTTGGTGCGGGACACACAGCGCCCTAACACACACACAATACTCATATTCTAATAGGATTTCTGGGGTCGTGCAATACGTAGGATTAGCCTAAACTAACTTACCTATACACAAGCCATAAAACCCTCTACAGGGTACACAACTGGGATCGCCGCTAGACATACAAGAATTCCCAAGAAGGGAATTCCAACTAGGAGCCTCAACCCGAATTGTCATCCCAATGAATTATGTTCAAATATATTTTATGGAAACATTAAAACATGCATACCATAATACATAAACATTTAAAACATTTCTACAATACAATGCCGCATATAAATAATCCAAAAGTAAAAGAACACTCACTCTTGATTGGCTAAGTCTAGCCAATCCAATCACCAAAACTCTCCAATTGACTAAACGGGCTCTAGATCAATTACAAGAGCCTGAAAAATAACATGGTTCACACAAACTGAAAATCAGTCATAAAGTGTGTCAAAACCCCATGTTCAAACTCAATCAAAAGTCAATTAGATTCTAAATTGGTTACCCCCCTTGAGCCAAATTCCATATTGCCCAATTTGATCATTTAACTCAAATAAACCAAGATTAACCCAAATTGTATGTAGTGGGTTGATCCCATGATCCAACCACTAATATACATGACATTCAATTATAATTAGGGTCAATTAGACTATACATCAAGTCAATTTCATCAATTGACTAAGTCTTGGTCAAAATTCCCAATTAGGCCAATAAAAAACATAAACTCAAAATGAACTAAGTCATACCAATTTAACATAGTTTCAAACAGTCTAAACCCATGATTCTACTCAATTTGGGTCCAATTAAGCAATCCCCAAGTCAATTTTATCAATTGACTTGATTTGAGTGAAAAGCCCCAATTTGGGCAAAAATCCCCAAATCACATGCAAAATTGCCAAGGCCAATGGAAATTGCCTAATTACTTAGCCTAGGTCAAAATTTGTATACCATAGGATGTCCAACATGATAACCCACTGAATTCAATCATTAAACAACCCTAATCATGCCCTATTAGACCTACATTGCATAATTTTTCAGATTTTATATCAAGAGCATCAAAAGTCTCAAATCTGAAAATTTTCATACATAGGCCATATTGCCAATTTTACACTAGGCCACCATATTCAGCCATGAATTTTACTGATCTTGCAACATGAAATCATCCACAATGGCCACTAGGTCAACATAGTTGACTTGCAAAGATTTTGAAAAAGTCTAAGGTCGTGAACTAAGTATAGGTCATTTGAACTAAACCCCTCCAATTTCTTGCTAAAAATTGGGGGTTTCACCATTAGTGTACTCCTAACACTATCTAATCACACATATGTGACATGCAAGACTCAACTCCAACTTTGATTTTCCACCCATCCAAGGTTCATCACAATGCATGCATCAAAATGAAACCCTCATGCTCAAAATGAAGCTATCATGCAACTAATAGAGAGATTCAAGGAAGAAATGGAGGAAAAATGCAAACCTTAGGTGTTCGTGAGAAAGAAACCACCAAACCCTAATTTTTCCTCTCCTTTCTCTCCACCTGCACTTCTCTCATCTTTCACAAGTGCAACATGTGCAAATGAGCTAAAACAATCGTGCTAATAGCTTATATAGAAGTGTTTGGGCCCATAACTACAAGTTGCCAAAAACTGTTAAAAATCAGTTTTCCTATTGCAATACTTGCACTTAGATAGTCAATTTCTTGCAAACTACTAACCAAATTAACATCTTAACCATTCAAAAGTTGTATGAGTCAATTATCGACATTCTGGTAAATTTCAGCTCAATCCAACGGTGGTATTGCGAGATCCAACTGTTTGATCAAAACTACGTAAGTAGATCCGCAAATCCGTGAAATAGTGTTTGGAGTATTATAACTCACAGTAGATAACTCCGATCAAGATCTTCACCGTTCATTATAAAGACCTATCAGAGAAAACTAAGCTGACAAAATTTCAGCTCAATCTGACCACGAATCTAGGTGATCAAGTCATTGATGTAATCGGTGATAGAGATTTCTTCCTCAATAGAGCAAGCACCACTGGATCCAAAACACCATTTTTAACATGTTTCGACGACGAACAGGTCTTCGATGGTTCCGAAACTTCATGCGCACTCTCTAAGACCTAAAATCATGCAAAGACACTCGAACCTACGTGCGTCAAGCATCGAAATACATATACACATAAATATATGTTTACGTATATGTATACGGGTACACTACGGGTCAAAGTGACATCATCCTAAGGTACGGCCGTTACACAAGTGATACTTATAACGCTTTGGATTAAACCTTCTGTTACCACAGATTCAGCGAAATATGTATGATGAAGTTTATGTTGAAAATAGGTTCAAATAACTTTTGTCTTCGTTAATGGGTTTTTTGAAATAATGAAGAAGAAGATCGATCAACCCAGAAGACTTGAAGTTTTTCTTTTAAAAGATCATAAGATCAAGCACAAGTTAAAGAAGTCTAACTTTCAAAAAGTGTTTTGGCGCAAACGAAAATTGTCAATACATTTTGAATGAATATCAATTTCGTATTTCATTAGTTTGTTTTTCTGCTCTGAGGCAGCATGTATATATAGGAATAACAGAGGCGCAATAAACTTGGTAATTTTGGCGCTCTAAGTTATTTCAAATATAATGTTAACATTCTTTCCAGAAATGGATCAATTTAGCTTAATGCATATTACGGTGATAGCACCTGAATCATATGATCCTTTCATGAAAGAGGAATGTTCTGACAAAGTTTTAGAACGTTTTAAGAAATTTTGAAAAGTTGTTGTACGATTCTGAAAAGTATTCGTACGTTTCTGAAAAAGGTTAGCAGAAATGGCAATAATGTCAGAATAACAAAAATACATTTTTTGTCGTTTTGTTCCTTTGTGGGCGCTCATAGAACATCAGCGTCCTACTGAACAATGAAGTAAGGGCGCTACTAAGTAGTAAGTCCTGACTTGCTTTGAAAATTAAACGACTTAAACCATGAGGGTGCTACTTCGTAGTAAGCATCTTGTTTTGTTTTAAAACACAAAACATAAGAGGGCACTACTCAAGAGTAAGCATCCTGAACTATTATAAGCAGTTTTAAAACAATGTTTAAGTGCGCTGGCCGACGGTGAGCGTCCTGAAAGTTACTTAAGTTGATTCTAAAGATGAGGGTGCTTCTACACAAGTAGCATCCCGATAATTTATTCAACTTATAACTTGTCAGCGTACTTAAAGATAAAAATTAGTTAAAGATAAAGAGATCTTTCAGCGAGTTGAAACTAAGTCAGCGTCTTGACACTCTCAAAGGTTAATAAGAGAAAGGTCACTACTAACAAGCAAGCGTCTTTATTAATCAAATCAATTCAACCTTGAGCGTTTTAACATTTTCTCAGCGTCTTGACTCATCAAGTCCAGGAGAGCGTTCCTAAAACATTAGCGTCCGGAAAGACTTTATAAAAGCGATTTTTGATTTCTCGATTAAAACACGATAAACATAAAGTAACCGTATTAAATCAAACATGCAACCAATCGATTAAAACATGCAGGCATGCATATTGCTAAATCACATGACATAGAAGGCCCTACAACCTATCATAATCTAATCATACAAATAAACATCTTCAAACGATCATGGTTTTCAAGAAGATCTTTTAATACGTTCGTCATGCATCATTGAATCTTTGATACCTTCAAGTAAGATTAGATATGTCATATGTGAAGTAATATCATGAACAGAATGTAGTTTGTAATCATCAAAATCTTTCATAATATGGACATATTCTCGTAAGGGACATGAGGATAATTGGTTCAACACTATTATGTAAGTTTCCTACAAGTTAAGACATTTAAAAACACGTTGAAGGACAATTAGCATCCTGAAAGTTATTCAGTTGATTTCCAAATGTGAGGGCGCTCCTATCCAAAAAGCGTCATGATAGTTTAATCAACTTATAATCATTAGTGTCCTCAAAGAAACATTCTTTGAAGAACTTTTAAAAGATCTTTCAGTGAGCTGATGCTGAGTCAGCTTCTTGACAACTTCAAAGTTTGACTAATATATAAGACCGCTACTATACAAATAAGCGTCCTGATTAATCAGTTCATTTCAACCTTGAGCGTTATCAGCGTCCTAATGACCTTTCAGCGTCCTGACTTAACAAGTTCAGGAGAGCGTTGTTATGTCATTAGCGTCCTGAAAGACTCTTTGAAAATAGTTTTGACTCGCGATAAAATATTCGATAAATGCGAATAAAAACTCGGTATATTTCAAATTAAATATATAGTATTAAATTTCTTGAAATATAGTTAAGACATCAAAACATGCAGTTTTAGAAAACATATGAAAATGATATATGCATGGTTTTGAAAAATATTTTGAGCAATAATGATTAGAGAAAGATATACCTTAAATACTGTATATTTCTCTTTTCTCATAACCGTAAATCCAACTCTTCATTATGAGATCTTCAATAAGAGTAACTCGGAGTTGAATGACTTGAACGTTGATCAAGAGATGTAGTGTTGAAGCTTGATAGAAACGTCCGAGAGAAGTGATCTTGAAATCATGATGTGATCGTTGAAGTCTGTTAATTGAAACGAGGTTGATCGTTGGATGTAAGCTTTGAGTTCCTTGATCGAGTCGTTCCTTGGCTTTTTGCTTTTCTTTTGGTGCAGAGATAAGTTCTTGAAAAACATTTGTTAGCACCGAAAAATACTTTGTTTGTAATCATCAAAATATACTTCATCAATTATATTTTGGAGATGTGCTAAGGATGAACCATAGAGGTTAACAATCATGTGTTGTAAATAAGATATCTAATTAATTTGAAGAAACATTCTCTACCATTTTTCTTATTCTTCTCTCAAACTTTTCTCTCTTATTTATTATTCTTACTTATTTCTCAAACTACCTACATTTGTATATACACACACAAAAATATATATGCATATACATACATACATACATACATACCAAGCTCGGCCCTGGAGCAAGGCCTAGAGGGCGACCGCTCCGGGCCCCCAAATTTTAAGAGCTCATATATACATATTAACTGATGGACCCTTTGATGGTAATGGGCCCTTTGGTGGTTGTAGATAATGATGAGCCTATTTCTTTTCAAAATGTAGAGAAATTAGGCTTAATTTTTTTAATTAAATTATTGGGAGCCTCAAATTTTGCACCAAAATATTTATATAGTATTTCTTTTTACCTTAAAAAAATTTTGCTCTACTTTTTTTTAACTCTGTTTTAATAAGATCTTTTTTTTGTTCAAATAAAAGCTTATTTTAAATATATTATTTGGTAATTAGTTAAGCCTCTTATTTTAGTTTTATTTGAACGATAAAATATTTTTAATTTAAAATCTCAACTTCATACTATAAAAATAAGTGAACTTAAAATTAATATTTATATATAATAATTATATTGAATATTGAATATTTAAAATCTCGAATTTATAATTTTTTATTGTATTATTTTTGTGACTTTAAATGTATTTAAAATATTTATAAAAATAAATAAAAGAATCTCATTTAAAATTTAAAAAGGACCCATAATACATACATGTATATATATATATATATATATATATATATATATATATATATATATATATATATATATATTACGTTGAATGTTGAGTCAAATTAAATTAAATTTCACTACGTTAGGTAAGAAACGCTTGACACCCACGTGCATTTCATTATATTATGTTGAACTTTTCACGAAATGGGTCGAAGCATATAGGTCCCATGGATAAAGGAGGATCTAGCTTTGGCAAATATTAGATTTTATAATAGTCAAGAACAATTACGTGTAGAATCAAAGCTGTCAGATGGGCCTGTTATATTAACTCAAACTAACCATTAGGAATTGAACAGATGGCGGACGAACCCATTCCATTAACTATATATTAAAATTTTAATTTAAATGTACCCAATAAATGGGTAAAAGAATACGCATTTTGTTTGTTAAAGATGGTGCAGCATTTGATAGATCATGCGATGGGAAAGAAAGAAAGAAACGAAGCTCTTTTGTGTTTCTTCAAAACTTTGGAAAAGAGAATAACGTGGGAAACAAGCCCACACAATACCCCGGTTTTGGAGTTGTATTTTTCTTTTTCTATAAATATATATTATCAAGATTAGAAAATCGACAGGCAAGAAAAGGTGGCAAGCATATTAAAGAAACATGTATGGTGGTCAATGTGGTGGGTTGGGAACAGGCTCCATGGAGAGAGATTCTCTTGGAAAGGAGAGAACCCCCAAGGAAAAATATAGCACTTGTCATTCATGAAGAACAAGAGAAAACGCACTTAACTTTTAGGGTTTCATATATTAAAAATATTAACTTTGTTGATGAGATTTATCATTTATCATTCACACTACACAAAGAAATGGAAAATTTATACAGCTCAATCAAGTTAATTACAATTTTCCTTTTAAATTTGCTCTAGCTCTTAAGTTCAAAATAAAACTAAAAATTAGGGTAAAACTCGTATATATACACATAG
Source organism: Paratinospora sagittata (assembly GCA_035771175.1). Lineage (NCBI taxonomy): Eukaryota > Viridiplantae > Streptophyta > Magnoliopsida > Ranunculales > Menispermaceae > Paratinospora > Paratinospora sagittata. The sequence goes on from CM069596.1 coordinate 21,537,256, forward strand.
TGTTTCACATGTAGATGAAGTGTTTCAGAATATTTGGAGGTTGGGCGGCATTAAAATTGAAGGATAATTTGCCAGAATAGCATAATAACATGCAATCGAGTATATGTATATATATATTAAAAAAAAATTGAGTGCATGTGATTACTTTTTCCAAGAGAAGCTACTGAATATGATTTACCGCATACAATGAAAATAAATGAACTTAATCGGATCATTCTGATTAATAAATTAGCTCTAAATGCTACAATATTCTATAGTTTAAAATTAGTTCAGATCACTCAAAAAGAGGCAAAGCATAAAAGATTAAGATCTTATTCAGGTGGCATATGAAAACAGGTGGCATTGGGTCTCAAATCACCATATCTCTTCATGGGTTCCATGTAAAGATATGGCCGACACCATGGCCCCTTCAAACAGAAGTGATACACCATCTATTGAAAGTAAGTTTATATATATACAATAGACGATTAAGAACTACGCCATAATATTGAAAAAGACTCCGTTAACAGCTTAATGACGAGAAACTTGCACCACATTACAACGACAACAAATCCTTGTTTAGATGTCTGGGGTCATCTCCAAACTTGCATGTAATGCAAATGAAACACTACGTTTTCTTTCAGAGATTATAGTTTCTCCCTTCGGTATATGCAAATAATGATCTGTTTGATATATGCTCTTCTTGATCAATAATTGCACTCACGAAAAATGAAAAACAAAGGCTAAAATATTACCAAGTAGATGAAATTGATTAGAACAGATTGCATGAGGGTTAGGGATTGGCAGTATTAATAATTTGTAATCTAGCCCAAATATCCATTAAAAAAATACTCCAACAAGATAAGCTCGATGAGACCGCACTCATTATCAGTAGAGGTGAAAACCGAATACAAGTAGCTTGCTAGTTAGCTAGGACAAAGGCTTTCTTTGCATTATAGCATTTGCCCAAAACATTTTATATATAACATCTTTCATGAGAAAGAGGGAGAGAACACAATTTCTTGAAGCTGTTGGTCTTGCACCATTGTCTGCGGTGGAGAGAGTTTATATTTGAATCTAGGGACTTGTTGCAGTAATAGAGCAGAAGCTGCACAACCCAAGATGTTATATATCTTCGTTGAACAGGAGATTCAACCGTTCTTCCACAAACATCAATATATATATATATATATATAGTGATCAATCAACACTTGTCAAGCTGTGTGGAGTACTGAACAGATCTCCTTCACTTAAAAATGATACATACTAATTAATAAACATATATATAAAGGCGCAGAAATAAATCAAAAGTAAATAAATAAATAAAATGAACTTTTGACATACCTGAATAATAATAGGGTAATTAAGAGAAATGGTGAGCAATAAGCTGTTAATTTTGATTTCAAAGATGCGTACACTGCAGAAGTGATCAGAAGCCAAGTGATGATAACAAGAGAACTTTCAAAAGAACTAATGATGATCATTTCACTGAAGTGACTACACATTGAGTGTGCACTTGCTGCCACTACTCTTACAACACCTTAGATCAGTGCCAGAAACCCTTGTCAGTAGACATTTACACTAGCCAAAGTTGCGCAACAACTTTCCAGAAACCCAACACAAAAATAGGCAATTTGATGTGATCGCACCAAATGCTTTTGAACAAGAAAATCATGAGGATCAAAGATATCACTTTCTTGATGGGAACTATGGTATTACTAAAAGAATGTACGTATGAACAAATAAATAAGAAAGGATTTCAACAGTATTAATAAACATAGATTTTTAATGCAAAATGATCTGCAAATAGGTAAGAAGCTAATTAATTGGAGGATCTAACGAAGTAGGGAGCTCCCTTCAGTCCAAGGACAGGTAGCATAAGATTCAACTAATCTCCCGCACCATTCACTCATTTACCAAGCAGATCTTCCATTATTTACTAGGTATTTGGATGAATGATTCGGCAGCTAATTAAATCTTAGCACCACCCATGAGTGGACTGAAGAAAGCTCCCTTACTAGCAAGAGAAATCTTACTAATTAGCAGCATAAAATTAATTGCCTCAATAGAACTCTAAATAAAACCATTAATCAACCCCCATCTTCTACCTGTTCAAAAGAGGAAACAAAAACACAAAAGAAAAGGGCAAAAAAAACAAATATTCTCTTGATCATGTCTGATTATAGAAGTAATTACCAATTTCCATCTCAGAAAACAAATTGAAGAGAAATAAACATGAACATACATACTCCTCAGCTGTGATTGAGTGGGAAAATTACATTATTGTCATTTTCACCATATTATGTGCTTGATTTGTGAGTGTGCATATGAAGAAAAAAAGGGAGAAAGGGAGATAGATGTCAAGACAAAGGCGGGGCAGAAGGGAATACGGAAGAAAATTGGCTCAAAGACTTATTCCTATAGTCACTGGCAAAGGGGAAGCTAACTTATGGATCAAGGGGATCGGAGAAGGGCATTATATAGGGTAAGAGAGAAGCTGACTTTAGACAAGATGGTACCCATAATAATATTAACAAGCAGTTATTGGAAAGGGTTTATTCATATTCCTTCTTTCCTTCGGCTAAGCAACATAAATAACCAAAACCAGTCCCATTACGTCATATTCCATATGCTTCTTTATTATACCTATGCTGTCTCCAAAACCCTAATTCAAAGTTGATGATCAAAAGCTTGAGACGAGTTTAATTATAATTTTAATAAATTATAGTAGGATAATGTAGGTTAAAAATGACTGTAGAATTACAATACAATGCTGAATTTGTTAATTTGATGGAGATATATAATTCGGTGAGATATAGTATACATAGAAATTATAGAATTAGGTTCGCCTTAGAGTACTGAAAAGCAGCCATCTTTTTATTGAGATATCTTATAGCTAACGCAAATACTTGGTCAACTTGATGTAAAAGTCATTTAATTTAACCATCCAATATTATTTCCTTTAAACTATGGTATGTTTAAAGTTTTAAGATAGTTTACAATGATTAATATAAATTTTAAGGAAAAAAAAAATGAAATTGAGTAGTTACAACCCATCCCTACAATTTTCTCTTATTCCAAAACATTAGTCTGTTAATTTATAATATTGCCCTCCTTTCATGCATGATTTGTTCTGTAATCCCCTAAAAATTATGAGAATATCTACTTTCCAATTTCAACATTATTCTCGCATTCCTTTAAAGAATCAATTATAAATCACACCAAAGAAATCTTTACAAGTTTTTCAATACAAAATTATGGCAAGTTTTCAATACTATTAACCTTCCTATCATGGAACATGCACATCATTAAACCCTAGAATTAATAATACTATGTATAATACTCATGCACCTCAGCCGTCTCGTTCGTCTCTTTCATACTCCGCTCCTCTCGAACCAATAACCAAGAAACGTGAAAATGGTGCCGGAGAACCAACAAAGGAACCACGGTGAGACTTCTCCCTTTGTCTTTCTTTTTTGCTTTCACCGATTCTCCTTCTCTTTTTTGAACGACCCCTATATTTAGGATCTAGTGACAACAACAAAAAAAGGGCGTTGCAGCAACCTTATTCCTCTTCCTTTCCCTTCCATTTCCTTTTCTTCCCTTCTTCCTGTGCAACATACCTCCATGGATTCCGGATGAAATCCCGTAAGAAACAGCCAATGAAAATCGCTGGTAGTGGTCAAGAAAAATCACCATGAACAAGACGGTGACCGTAGTTGTACACCAGTGATCGAACACTCACGAGACCTAACAAGTGCCCTCCACCAGTGACTATTGTCCAAATCGCCGGAAAGAAGAGATGGAAATAGAGCAAGGCGATGTTTTGTTTCCACCCCGATGGTTGCCATGAAATCGCAGTAGGGCGATCATACGCCTTGTCCCCTTCCTTATTTTCCCTCTCTGTCTCCCCCTCCAAACCAATGCAAAAGAACAAGCAGCAGCGACGTTGCCGCTGCCGGGGTTCCCTTTTTTCTCTCTTCTCTCTTCTCTTTTCTGTGCTCTTCCTCTGCTCCTCGTTTCTCTGCACTGATATTCAGCAAACACCACCACCTCCTCTCAGCCACTTCTTTTAATATTATAATGTTATATATAAAGGAGATGATGTTGGTGCATATGTGCGTTGGTGTATAGGTTTTATATATTATGTTTTATATCTATATGGTTATATGCATGCTACTTGCATCTGCAACTATATAACACATTATATTACAATATATTATCCACAAATATACTATATACTACACATACATTTAAATAAGTAAATATTATACTTGCAACTCTCCTGGGTTGCTACAATTACAAATGTGTGTATATATATATATGTATATAAACTTAGGTAAGTATACGCAGCTAATTCAAATGTAATGTGTATGTATAGGTTGAGGACGTACGTTTACGCACCAAGGAATTCGGACAACAACAAATTGCGTGCGTTACAGGTTGGGAAGATTCTATGTCTTTACAATATTTTTCGATATGTAGATAGGAACATTAAATTAATTAGATTTATAGTATTATTAGATTGTTCATGCTTATCTGATTATATATATTGTGATTGTTGGCCATGATAATAATGTACGTGTATGATTTGTTGTCCCGAGTTGATGTTAGATGTGTATAATTCATGTGTACTTTAAAAGTTTGATGACGTGATATATGACATGATAGTATTAGCATAATTATTATAATAAAATTCATATGTGAATGCTAATATATTTGGCATTGTGATATGATACCATGTGTTGTGGGTTTGAACATATCATGTGAATACAAGTTATGTATCGTACTTATGTTGCATGTGTAATACTGTGACTTCATTAAAGAACATGATTAAAATAATAATAACACATATGGGACAGTTATTCTAAGAAATATCGCCAATGACTGTTTTGGGGCAATTATTCTGATGAATATCGCCAATGATTATTATGGAGCAGTTATTCATTATGAATATTGCCAACTAAATTTTAATTTTGGGTAGTGTCACCCTGGGTTTGATAACCTAAAGGTACATGATTTAGAACGTGATAGAATTCTCGACTCAAACAATCAAATGTTGCAACGATTAATGTGTAAAACTTGTTTGTAATGTTCTTGTGTATATATCATGATAAAATGTTGGGAATTGTTTAGATGACCCACTAGGCTTTCAAGCTCACACCTATTTTTCATATGCAGGTACTTAAGAGAATAAAATTGCGAGTTCGTGACGTAGTTTAGAGTAATAGGGGTGGGTTAATTATTTTGTTAGTATTGTGGTGGCAGGGCTGAATATTTTTATTTGATTTTTAAAAGTTTATTATTTAAACGGGTTGTATTGACAATCAAAATTTAGTGAACATTATTACGGTTAGTAAAGACCTTGTGGTTTATTTCACGTGTGAATGTCTTGGACTTGAATTTATTAATTCTATTTGATGAATATATTTAAAATGTTGTGTCCATAATGGATGGACAATGGCAAGTACCCTCACAATTCAATATGAAAATTTGTATAGTGAAATTATGTGATCTTTGGTATGAAAATGAAAGGGTATTCGTTTATCTTAATCAGTAAGTTGGTTAGAAGAATACAAATTCATATTTTTTTTACAAATTTTACTATCTATATAATGGTTATGGGTTAAGATAGATGGATACAATTCACGCCTCGATTCTCTTTTGTTATTTTCTTGATAAGAGCAAATATTTATTCTTACTACTTAAAATTTAAGTTTTAAAATTCATGGTATGACATGTTCATTTTAAGTTAATTATTTAAATAATTTTTTTTAAGATGATGAATGATAAGTAATAATTAATATTAGAAAATAATAGTATAAGTGATTAAGACAATTTACATTGCTAGTTGATGAAATTAAGATCAATAATAAGTGCACATGAATTGTTCCAAGTGTTTTAACATCCATAACAAAAAAAAAAAACAAAAGGTGTGTTTTAACTTCGAACTCATCTATGTTAACATCTGTTAACAATAAGTGGCCCTTTTAAAAATATTGACAGTATTTTTTTTTTTCACCTGACAATGTATGAGTATACACTAGTAGGTATAGGGACGTACATAATCATTTCACTTATATTAACTATGAGTTTTTTATTAGTTAAAATTTTATTTTATAAGATGGTAATAATTTATACTAGTTCTTATTTTATTGGTTGCAAAGGTTTGTTAAGTTATAATAAAATGAAGTTAGTTGGCATTTTAAATATATGTAAGTGCTAACTATATCTTTATCAATTAATAACTTTTCTCATAAATGCAAGTAGTACTGGAGTTAATTATATATATAATTTTTAATAGTAATCAATAAATTCCATTTATCATCTTCAAAGATTATCAGAAATAAGTTCAAACTAACATGTTGTGGAAAGAGATGGAATATTTAAAATTAAGTAAAAATGAGTCACATATTTTTGTAATTGATGGGTGACTACCTAATTTAAAATTTTAATATCAATCATACTACCAACAATTTAAATTTTGAAAAGAAAAAAGGAAAGGAAAAATGCATTTAATTGTTAAGAGAGGCAATGTTGAAAAATGGCAGAAATAGCTTAACATACCAGGTATTTGCAATATTAAAAATTGGTAAAAATGAACAAAAAACCGCTTTACCTTGAATTGTTATGATATAATCATATTTAAACCAACCAATTGAATAATATAAAAGAAGAGAAAATTAATGAGAAACATATATAGATCCTTTATGCCCGTTTGGCAACTCGGATTAGATGGAATAAGAGTATTTTTAATCCTTATTTTGTGTTTAAAAGTGAGGTGAGATGGAATAAAAATTATTCTACCCCACCCATTTATCCTGCCACTTCTTCTTTTTCTCTCCTCCTCATCTTCTTCTTCATAAAAATTATGAAGGAAATAAAATGTTAAAAATAATATAAAATAGCCAACAAATAAGTTATACATGGCTACAAAATCTCCCCCCTAGTTAAAATACGTAATATCTAAATATGTATTATTCTTCTTGATCCTATCAATAAAAATGGACAGCAAACTATCTAGCATCTAGTATCAAATCAAAAAGTCAGACTCGCTCAAATATATATATGATTTAGTTTTTAATTACATATCAATAACGCTATACAAACTCAAAAAAAAAAAAAAAAAAAAAAACTCCAATTACTTGGATTCTACGTTTATCATCAGTGATTGGCAATATATATATATATATATATACGAATCTACAATTTTTGCATTCATTAATTTTTTTTAATTTGGTAAATTAATGATCTAGAGCTTGGATAACAACTAGCTAGCAGTATATACTTATTTGGGTAGCTAAGAACAAAGAAAGTTGAAGAAAGATTAATTAGGTGATAAAAGTGGACCATATGCTATCTTCGTTTCTAGAACTAGCCGGAATATGAAAGTACAAAAAAATATAATTCCAAAAGGTATGTTGAATATTTGTAATTTTTGGAGAAGCGTAATAAAATAAACATATGATTCCACTTAAATACTTCCACGGCAAAAGTTTGAATTGATAGAATTACTATTTATAAAAATTTAGCGAAGTAGGTCGCAAGAGTTATAAAATTGCCCTAGTAGAGATAAATAACTTACAATATGTGGAAAGAGATAATTAAGTAGGGAGGCATGATTTCCATGCTATAAGCCATTGCTATGATCTCTCTCTAATGAATCGGATTTATCAGTTAATTAACAAGTTTATCCATAAACTATTATTGTTCTCTCTTCAATTATATATTGTCTTCAACCAAATTAGTTAATAATTGATAATATATATCTGTTAAATAGATATCTTAAAATATAAGCCTTGAATTAAATTTGTAGATTTTGAAATTACAAAATAAATTAATAAAAAAAGCGCATAACTGATTAGTTAGATGTTTAAAAAAAAACCAAAAAAGTTATTTTTAAATACAATCTAGGACTTGTACAGATCTAGAAAACTAGAAAATGAGTAAAATTAGTTGTTTAACTGCTATATTAAACACTCAAGCAAACATCTGCGCCAAAAAAAAAAAAACACTCAAGTAAACATATTTTTAGATATTATAAATTACGATCTTTTTATTTCTTTTCTTTTTTTGTCAAAAAGAAAAGTTATGTATTGATAATAGAAAAAAATTATAATTACGATCTTGAGAATAAAAATTAAGCTCAAATTTCCGGTTTCTTTCTCATAATATGGAATGTAATTATAAAGTTTATATACCATTAACACGTTGAATTGCTTAAAAAGGGTTGAGAAGGAACCAGAAAGAAGCCCTATATTCCATTCAATGTGGTACTTTTTTCTTATAATAAAAAAAAGCCAAATTAATTAGTTTGTTTATGTGCAAATGAGTCCACTCTTTACATTATTAATTATACACAATGTAGTTCGAGTCATGAGAAGGTTATAACAGGTTAATTCTTCAAGAATTTTGTAAAATCTAAGCTAAATAATACAATTCAACTAAGTCTTTTTTTATTTACATTGTAATTACTATGCATTCTTTGCTTCGCTTTATTGCTACCTTTGGCTCTTATAAACTTATGCGTGTTAATAGGCATTTTCTAAATTTGTTGATTCTTCGGAATACTAATAAAAGAGATAAAAAAATAATTCAAAAACTCAAAAGTAATTAATATTATTCAATATATATCAATAACTCCTACAAAAGACCCTTTTTATAGATAAAACTCATGAACAGATTTTAAATAGATTCAAATACAAAATATAAAATAGTAAATTTTGGTAAAAGTAAAAAATATCTTAAAATTTATTTAAAAAGAAAAGATATTATAATATATATAGCATAACAACAAACAAAATTAAAACTGAACTCATGAGTTATATTCGGAATAATTTTTTTTTTAAATAATAAAAACATTAATTTAAATACCTAAATAATAAAGTTTGTCTAAAATAATTATTTAGTGTTCGGCTGCTTAAATTCCTCTGTTAATCTTGTAAGCTAGGTATAAATTAATAATTTCTTGCTTTTAAACAAATTAGCTAGCTTATAACACTGACCATACATTCAGTTGAAATAAAAAGAAAGAAGAAGACGGAAATTAAGAAATGAAATGTTAATGGTGGGACTGAGATGGGGATCACGCCAGATTCTCCCCTTACTGCTCTTCTTGTCTTGTCAATACAAAAAGCTGCCTACAAAACGGTACCCCTCTCCACACCACCCATCATCACTAATGTCCAATCACACTGCTTTTCACCACCTTCCTTCCGCCTCCTAAATAGGATTTCTTCCTCCCTTAACGTTTTTAATTTATTTTTCCTTTTTCTTTTTCCTTTTCTTCTACCCCTATATCTATTATCTAATATATTACCTATCTAAACCACTCTCTGTCCCGAACACGCAATTATCCTTCGGTACAACACCTTCATTTCAAAATCTTTTTTTTTAATTTATTTAAAAAAAAAACCGTCATCATTCCATTCGTATTTACTAATTTCAAAGTCATGCATTTTTTTGACGTTTTTTTTTGTCTATGAAATAGTAAAAGAACTGTCTTATTGTAATAATAATCTTTCTTTGAAATTACTTAAATGTTACATAAATTAAAAATATTACATTAATTATTATAAATTATTATCATATTAATTTTTAATTTTAATATATTAAAATAATATATTTTTTAATTAAATTAAAAATATAATATAAACGTTTGACTCACTCATTCAAATTTATAATAATTAACGTAGAAATTTTAATCTCGTTGACATTTTTTATAAATAAATATAGAGCTTTTTTTCTGGAAGAAAATAAATATGCAGCTATGCGGCGTAAATTTGAGAGCAGTAGCAGACAAGGGCTTAATTTAATTTTAAATTCTGATTTTTATAAGTATCAAATTAAGGTCATGATGTATTAAAAAAAATAAAAAAAAATAAAGGTCATGATCATCTTGTTCCTTGAAATAAGGTAATTTCATGATGCTTTGAGATTAAGAATTTTTTATGAACTTAAATGCCACTTTTATGAATACGTAGGGGAAGTCTGGAACTTTCACGCTCAACCCAGAATCAGAACAAAAGAAAAAGAGGGGTTATTATATATAAATTGATACTATTATACTGCTAGTATACACTTGGGAATATTGTATTTTCACAACCTTTTTAATATTCCCCTTAAACCTTATTATAATTTATTTTTTTATTTTAAATTAATTTTACTATTAAATACTTAACTACGTCCTTTTTTATACCTCATGCTTTGGGGCTTAACTGATCTAATTAATGCTTTAAAAAAAATAAAAACTGATCTAAGTAATGCTATATTATTATTTTCTTACCATTATATACTTTGTTTTCATTTTTGAAGTAAAAATGACAAGTTTACCTTTCACTCTTATATATCAATTTTTTTTTTATATCTTTATTAAAAATTAAAAGCATAACTATTATTCAACTCAACTCAACTCAACTCAACGAGCCGAGCGCAATCTCCTCCCCATTTTTCATAACAGTTGATGGTAGATGCAATATTTTACTTAGGGGAATGTTATAACTCTTTGTATAATCTGATTTCGTAAATTCATGTTATGGTCAAATTAAAAAAAAGTTTTACGTTGGTTGTTAGTTATCCACTGCATAACAAACCTCTTTATTTATCTAAACATAAGACAGGTAGTATCTAAAGATATACCGATACACTTAATTATTATCATTATTAATATTATTACTACAAATTTATAGTTGATCTAAAAATTTTTTTTGTTTGCTGTCGGTCACTTAATACAATCTTTTTCCTTTATATAATCAAAACAGTTGAAATTATTATTATTACTATCATTATTAATATTAATTATTATTATTCTTACAGATTATTAATATTAATTATTATTATTCTTATAAATTATTATTATTATTATTCTATCGTGGACAGTACTTTTTTTCTCCACTCTTTCAATATACAATTGGGGTTTCAAAATAAGAATGCTAAAAAAGGGAGCATCCATGAACACACTTTAGTCTATGGCCTTTTCACCTTGAACGGTGTTTTCATAATGATGTCGTCAGTCTGGGTATCCATTTTGGAGGGCTTCCTTTGTTTTTGCTCTTGTTTTTGTGTTACCCTCAACATTGTACAAGTTTCTACAAACATATACAGGTGCATAAACTAAAAGCTAAGGTACTACTTTTTCTCAACAACATGGCACTTGCCCAAGATTTTTTTCTTTCTTTTCTTTAAATTCTATCTGGCAAATTAACTGTGAAGTAGTCACTTGTGTCATTGTCTCGAAAATGTCAATTTAAACAATGGTTTTTTAATTTAAAATTCTTAAATGATTGAAGGTCAATATGGACAGTACAAATAACGCAACGAGAATGATCTATTTTATAAGAACATTTTTCACTCTTTTAGGAGATCACTCTTGTTGCATGCATTGTGTGTAGCCCCTTAATTAATCAATATTTATATTGTAGTTTACTTATATTTATTTTAATTATATTATCAATTAATATAAAATGAAAAGAGGAACAATAAAAAAACTTCAAATAAAATAAAAAATGAAAAGATGAAAATTAATAACTGATTAACATGCATCAGTTTAGAATATGTTACACATGGTGAAAGTCATTTTTAATTAGTTAGATATTAAAAGTCTTATAATTGTAATGGACTACCTGAAATTCACATGATGTGAAGGAAATAATGAACTTGAAATTTTTTGAAATTAAAGCTGTGTTATTCAAAATATATATGGCCGACCAATTCAGAGCTAAATGCAAAACCTTAAATCAAATAATTAAAGATGTGCTTGATGATCGTGTAGATTTGAACATCAGAAACAGTGAGAAAGATAGTGAGTCGATCATCAGTAGCAGCTGGCATATAATGCAGGAGCATTGGCAGGTTTCAAGTGTGCCCAAAAAAGGGGACCCATTTCTATAGCAATGGTCTCCTGCTTGCTTACGCACCCTGGCCCTTCTAACAGATGGATATTTGTCTCCAAAGGTAAGAGGTTTTGGTGTTTCCCTCCATTGTTTCCAAGATCTACTCATGACTAGCTCCTGTTGTATGTCAACCTTACATCACAATACGTGTTATTGATATTGTATGTCTTTATTAATTATACATTTAGTCCTTTTGGTTTTTCTTTAATATTAAATTTCTATGCCAAAGTCATATTGTCCATACAATAGTAGGACCTTGGAGGCCGTGAATTTGAATTCAAAAACAGGCTCTAATATAGAGATAAAGTTATGTATATTATCTTTCTAAAGTCTATTAACGGCCAAAGCATCAGGCACTAGGTACACTTTTTTATGATGATTCAAGCTAATCATGTGCACTTCATTTTTGTAATAATTCTACATGTTGGAGAAACTATAATGATTATAGATGTTTTAAATTATCTTCTATATTCTTAATGAATTCAATATAATTCAAATGTCAAAAAAAAAGAAGAAGAAGAAAGAAAACCTTCATATACTTTCCACTATGAGAGTGGCTTTATATCTTACTTAATTATTTTTGTCATACTCCGTCTAGACGTGCCTAAACCGGCAGAACACTTATAGGCGGGGCGCGAATGCATTATAACAATAATCGAGTACACAGGTACACAATTGAGTACAAATATGATTTTATTAATTTCAAAATATATTTTTGTACAAAATTTGATTGAAGAAACAACTTCCCAAAATCTCTTTATAATTAACAAGGGTTACAAAATGTGGGCCCAAAAAACCTCCACCCAGTCCGCCCTAGACTCCTGTGAAAAATTGAATAACAACAGGGGTGAGATATTGCCTAGAGGGTAAAATAGTTCGTAAATATGACAATTAATAAAGGAAACTTCACAATCAAATATCGCATATACACAACATAGCATCATAATCAGTACAACATGTATGTATGCATGACACCGTCTCGTAATAGTTCCATGATTGTACGTCACCCTGAGTTCACGTACAGATATCCATCCCCAAGTAAACCCAGGTTCTCATTGTACGTCCCTCACCAAGGTCGTCGCCCTAGATTCACTTTCAAATGTCCATCCCTAAGAAATCTCGGGTTCTCATTGTACATCCCTCTCTAGGGAAATATCAAGAATAGTGAGCATTGCTTCTAACTATTTTGTGGATCATGAACCACTTACGTCCCTAGGTAGTGCTTATGTATGATGCCAATGCATGAGCAAGTTCGGTCTTTGCTAACATTAGACAGGATTTGGGGACGTCTGGTGATTCTTATCAAGTTAGTATCACCACGAGCAAGGTTAAAATATCCAGTATCACTTGTACAAGCAGATAACTTTCAGATAAGACCAACCACACCAGTCTCCAGTTGAGAGGTGGGACACGAGGTCCACTTAAATACTAATCGCCTAGAGCAGCACGTTGCCTCCCGTTCACTATTTAAAGTTACCGAGGACAAGACTAAGTCTGGTTGGGTCAGATTAACCATTAATCCGACATAGTAACAATATAATACATGAACTTCAAATATACAAGCATAAGTATGATGGGTATGAACATTATACGCAATAATGCAGTGTAAATAAATAGTAGACATAATGATAAAGGAATGTAAACTTTAATAAAAGTCATAAGACACGTAAACCTATATTTCGATCCCCACCTTCAGATAAAATCTCCTTCTGGAACAGGCGCTTTTTCCCGAGCAGAACCGCGAAGAGAATCTCAAAAAGAGAAGAGAGAAATCACAAGAGAGAAAAGAGTGATTTGGTGTCAAAAATAACAAAGGGGAGGGGGAGGGGGCTTTTTATAGCCAAAAGTGTGGCGACCCCGCACCCCGGACCACCAACCCCATAGGGAATGGCGTGCGGAATGCCGGGGCGGGACGCCCGGCGTAGGCATCTCCGACCACTCCTCAACTCCCGTGAGGTGGTTGAGACCCTACGAGCCTTATCTCAAACAACGACATAATATCAAAAGGTACTAAACAAAACTACCAACCGTATTAATCATCCAAGACAAGAGATAATCCATAAAAATGAATCATAAATAAAATCATAATCCCTACAGTCCATTAAAATTGACATACACATAAAAGTCCAAAATTGTGGGTACAAATAAAACCGTCATATGCCCACATGGTCTATCTAACAAGTCCCAACTTACCCATACTACAATGTGGTAAGTGTTATAATTACATAATCCAAAATATAATACTTCATAATTTAAAACACAGTTCAATCAAAATGCCTCTCAACTCACATCAAGGCCTTGGATTCTCTCGCAGGCAAGGCCCTCAAGATATAACTACTCCTTTGCCCTTATTCGGGACAGAAGGACCTGAAAGAGGAAAATGAGGGTGAGCCAACGGTGCCCAGTGAATAGAATTCAGATATGCTATCAATACTCATCAATAAATATCATGTATGCATGTCAATGTGTAGCATGATTTAAAAGCTCATAACATATAGATATCAAACATTTATAATAAGTTCGATGCAAGTAAAAGCTTATCAATTTGGATCCACATTCCACATGCATTGGGTTACTAGTGCACGCCTATTTCACCGTACCGTTGATCCCAATCATGTTTATTTGGGTTACTAGTACACGTCTATTTCACCGTGCCGTTGACCCCAATCATTTCCTTTCCTAAAACCCTCCTATGACAAGGTTAAGTCCCCCTATTAGCCAGATAGATGGGCCCAACCAAAGTCATAAGGTTTTCTCAAATCAATGCATCATTCAAAACATTAGAACACATTCATGCTTTCAACATACAATATATATAAGTGGTATGATGACATAAAAGATATAATCATAAATGAAGTCTACTGACAACCAAGCCTCGCGAGAGTATTTAACCACACACGACCACCAAATCGAATCAACCCAATCAAGATCCTGAAACATACATCAATATCCTACCATACATCAATTTCTATGCTCAATCACATAGACATTACACATCAGCCCTAAATCAGCCCACATATAAACAATAGGCCTAAATCCCATCTAATCTCATCATTCAACTCAAATCACATGACTTAGGCCTCTAATGCATAGTTCTCATTCATAAACCATTCTATTAATCAAAAATACTGATTTTCAATTCCTTTAGGCATAAACATGCCCAAATTGGGTCACTTGATCACAAGTAGGCCTAACCCATGATATGGTCACAACCACCAAATCAGTAGCATAATCAACTCTAATCATGCTTAATTAAACATAAGTTGCATCAATTCAATGATTCTAGGTCAAAAGCATCAAAAGCCCTAAAATATGAAATTTTCCATACTTAGGCCATATTGTCGATTTACACTAGGTCACCATGTTCAGCCATGTATATCACTGATTTTGCATCATGGGTTCATCAACAATGGCAACTAGGTCAACATAGTTGACATGCAAGCTATTTGGAAAGGTCTAAGTTCATATTCTAAACTTAGGTCTAATACAAGCAACCCTACCAATTCTTCATTTACTATTCTGTTCAGATGTATCAACATACCAACAGAAATATGTAATCACAAAATCAACCGTACAGATTGAAGTATGTGAAGATACAAACCTTCTGTCCAAATATCAGCCCAATCAACGGTGGACCGAAAAGATAAGTATATTTGATGAACAAGTCTCTAATCAGACAATTTCTCCTTTCCTGCTGCAAATACTCAAACTCAGATGACTATATCACACAAAATACTAAACGAATACACATATCCACCGTTCATAATACAGAAATATGAGTTATAAACTACATACCCAAATTTTATATCCATCCAACGGTAGATTTAGGAGATCTACAAGTTTGAGCGAAAAGAAATCTAGAATCTCCGATCACCTTTGTTTCAGAGGTTAGATCTCTCAGAAGAAACCCTAAATCAAGATCTTCACCGTTCAGAATGCCGAAATATCAGTTGTACACGATATACCCAAATTTTATATCCATCCAACGGTGGATTAAGGAGATCTAGAAGTTTGAGCAAAACGGCACGAGAAATCCAGACTTTCAGACCAGCTTTGTTTGAGAGGTTAGATCTCTTAGACAAAACCTCTGATCAAGATCTCCACCGACCAGAATGAATAACCATAAGCTACGAACTTTCTGACAAATTTTGAGCTCAATCTGACCATAAATTCCAAAGATCCACATCTTTGATGAAAATGTCGCAGGGATCTTCCTCCTGCAACTTTCTCCTTCTTTCTCTTCTTTTCTTTCTCTTCTTCTTTCCTTTCTCTCCACTCACCTCTTTCTAGCACTTCCTTGATTCCCTCCTTGATTCTCTCCTTGATTCCCTCCACTCATTCTAACACTTCCTTGAGGGCATGGGACACTTGTCCACTTTCATGCACCAACCTTCACATGTGTTGGTCCCATACTACCCATACCAACCACATGTACTTTAACCAATTTCATGCTTCCACGTATTTTAAATGTCCAATCCATTTAATACACCAAATTTTCATTCTCATTTATCCTTTTATTCAATCAATCCTAACTCATATCAATTCATGGTTTAATGGACCCATGCATAAATAATAACATATGCATTTTAATTTAATTTAACATGACCCATATACAATTTATGATACACATATTTATATACATTATCAAGCATCAACTATACAAACATTAAACAACCATCAAACAAACACCAAACATATCAAGGCAACGCATAGAGTTTGGGCAAAGTGCAATTGAGTTATAGGCTAGATGAAATAATTTTCGGGGCGTTACAAAAAGGGTGCCCGAAGTTCAAATTTTTTTTTTGGGTGCAAACCTGGGGTATTACACTCTACCCCCTTAAAGGAATTTCACCCCCAAAATTTAGTCAATGTAGTGATGATTGCTAGCTGAGTGGGATTCACCGCCGTCGTCATCATTGACAAGATCAGGGTAGTATTTGTAAGGCCCCTGTATAACATTGTGGCTGGAATATCATCAAACAATACAGAGCAAATGAAGTCGGATTCGTCCTCAGAAGGTTCCGTCATTTGCCTAAAAGATGGTGGTGTAGGGTTCTGCAAGTTGCAACGTTTCAGGGGAGGTAGGTTGAGCGACATAATGCTTTTTGGTGCAGTTGCCCGAATTCGACCGCTTAACAATTTTGGTAGGAGATCTTGCCGGGATGAGGGCACTGGATTGTTTGGGGCAATATTGTTACGATAAATCCATACGCGCTCTGGTGATAATGATCGCTGCCGTTGAGGCTAGGGGGTTGGTGATGCGAAGAAGTTGTGGTTTGCTTGAGAGTTTGAAAGAGTCTCCACTGGTTGCCAAGCAGGCCATGAAGTGTATGATTCAATACTCCTGTCTGAGTTGTTTTCAGACATATGCATGGTTAATTAAATGAAACAATATATTAAGATGTTGTAAACAAAGTTCCACAATTTCATTGATTAGTCAAAAGGTATAATGCATCACATCATCAACTATTACTAGAAAACAATTTGTGGTATTTCAGTTTAATTGCTTATTCTAGTTCCCAAGTTGGTTCCTCTACTCCGTGGTGATCTCAGAGCACCTTTACAAGTAGTATGCTACGTCGCCTTAATTCTTGAGTTTTTCTATCCAGAATCTGTATCGCTCTCTCCTGATACTTATTTCCTTCTTTAACCTGAACCTCGACCAGAGAGATGATATGCGAAGGATCAGGACGATACTTTCAAAGCATGGCTACGTGAAAAACGTCATGCACCTTAGACATGGACGATGGAAGGGATAGACAATAGGCTAGTTTACCAATACATTCAATGATCTGAAATAGACCGATATACCGTGGGGAGAGCTTTCCTTTGATCCCAAAGCGTTTGACACCTCTTGTAGGCTGAACTTTTACAATAAACCAAGTCCCCCTTGTCAAATTTTAGAGGTTGTCTTTGCTTGTTGGCATAACTTTTTTGTCGACTTTGTGCTACACGAAGTTGTTCCTTTACTAGTGTGATCTTCTCAGAAGTCTCTTGAACTAGTTCAAGCCCCAACTGCCGTCGATCTGCAATATTTAACTAGCATACCGAAGACCTGCAAGAGAGACCATAGAGAGCCCCATATGGTGTCATGCCAATACTGGTTTGGTAGCTGTTGTTGTATGGAAACTCAGCCAAATGTAAGTGCTTCGCCCATCCGTCATGAAAGTACAAAATGCAACATCCTAACATATCATCCAAGATTTGGATTAAGCGCTTTGACTGCCTATCAGTCTGAGGGTGAAAAGCTGTGCTCATGGTGATCCTGAAGCCCATTCGACTCTGGAAGCTTTGCCAAAATTTTGATGTAAATCGAGGGTCTCGATTAGAGACGATCGTGAGTAGTATGCCATGGAGGCGTACGATATCTCTTTCTTACAATTCGGCTATCTTGGTAGGGTTATCCGTGAACTTTATTAGTAAAAAGTGTGAAGACTTTGTAAGTCTATCAATGATAACCCAGATTGCATCTTGCCCTTTATTATTTCGATGTAAGGTCGTAACAAAATCAATTGCGATGTTCTCCTACTTCCATTCCCAATAGGTAAAGGCTGGAGAAGTCTAGAGGAAAGTTTGCATTCTGCCTTTACTTGTTGGTAGACGAGACATTGAGCAACGAAGTCTGCAATCACCTTCTTCATTCCTGAAAACCAGAATTGTCGCTTGACATCCTTGTATATCTTGTCTCCCCCATGATGCATAGCGAACCTTGAACAATGCATTTAAGTGAGCACATCTTTCCGAACTTGAGGATCGTTCGATAGACAAAGATGTTTTTTTGTAAAAAACGGTCTCGTCATTGGAGACAGACCAGTGAGGAAGGTTTTGTTCGCTGAGTAGAAGTCTCATTTCTCCATTATCATAGGGTCGTTGGCTTGAGCTGCTGAAATCTTTTGAATAAGCTCAGAGTTGGTTGATAATTGAGAGAGTCGTGATCTTCCTTCTTCCTCGATGAGCTGTAGTTTAAAATTTCTCATCTCTGTAGCCAACTTCCCCATCTCGAAGTTAAGAGTGCAAGCAGCAACATAAGACTTTTTACTCAGGGCATCAGCCACAACATTGGCCTTTCCCGGATGGTATTGGAGTTGAAAGTCACAATCTTTCAAGAATTCCAACCATCGTTTTTGGCTGAGGTTTAGGTCTCTCTGAGTGTAAATGTACTTGAGACTCTCGTGATCCGAGAAGACCTCAAATCGTTCACCGTATAGGTAGTGATGCCATAACTTCAGTGCGAATACTACAGCTGCAAGTTCCAGGTCATGCGTTGGGTAATTAACCTCATGAATCTTTAGTTGTCTAGAAACATATGAAACAACCTGACCTTCTTGCATTAGTACGGCACCTAAGCCTTGGAGAGAGGCGTTGGTGTATAGTGAAAATCCAACTCCATTTCTTGGAGTGATTAGTACTGGTGCTGTCGTGAGGCATTTCTTCAATTCCTGAAATGCTGATTCACAGGCGGGATTCCAGATGAATCGCACATCTTTTGGAGTGAGCTTGGTCATAGGTTTAACAATCTTTGATAAGTCCTTGATGAAACATATGTAGTAGCCAACCAAACCAAGAAAACTCTGGATTTGAGTAACTGTGGTAGGCTGATTCTAGTTTAAAACTACTTCAACTTTTGAAGAATCCACCTTAATGCCATTGCCTAAAACCACATGACCTAGGAATTGAACTCTCTTCCCCCAAAATTCGCACTTACTCAACTTTGCATACAATTGATGGCTTCTTAAGGTCTGGAGGACAATCCTCAGATGTATCTTCTGGTCTTCCTCGGTTGAGGAATATATCAAGATATCATCCACAAAGACCCCTACGAATTGGTTTAAGTATAACCTGAAGATGCGGTTCATCAAATCCATGAACATTGCAGGTGCATTTGTTAGACCGAACGACATAACAAAGAACTCGTAATGACCGTACTGAGTTCTGAAAGCAGTTTTATTAATGTACGACTCTCTGATCCGGAGTTGATGATAACCAGATCAGAAATCAATCTTAGAGAAGTATTTGATATCTCTAAGTTGGTCGAACAAGTTATCGATCCTGGGTAATGGGTATCTGTTCTTGATGGTGGCGTTATTCAACTTGCGATAGTCGATGCAAAGTCTTAACGAACCATCCTTCTTGAGAGCAAATAGAATTGGAGCACCCTAGGGTGATGAACTTTTTCTGATGAAGCCATTACTCTCCAATTCCTTCAGTTGTTTGTCCAATTCAACAAGCTCAACATTGGACATTCTGTATGGTGGAATTGAGATGGGTCCCGTCCCTAGTATGAGTTTGATCTCAAAATCAAATTCCCGAACTGAAGGTAAACCAGGAAGGTCATTCAGAAAAATCGTTGGGAATTCAGATATAACCGAGACATCATGTACCTCAAGAGGGTACAGTGCTGGTGATTCATTGTCATTACCAAGGGATACAGCTCGAAGTTGTGCCTTGAGGAGCGCAACAGTCGAGTTGTGTATCCATTTCCTCGTTCCCTGAATCTTAACAAACTCCTTACTAGGCAAGGTTAACTGAACTTGCTTCTTCAAACAATCGATCTTAGCATTCAGTGGTGCGAGCCAGTCTATGCCGAGGATGATACCGAAGTCTTCAATGTCCATCACAAAAAGATCTGCATAAATTATCTGTTCTGACATTCGAAGTTCACATCGAGAACACTTCAATTTCACGTCAGTACCAGATCCTAATGGTGATGAGACATAGATTGCGATGTTTGTGGGTTCAGGATGCAACCCTAAATGCCTTACCAATGCAGAAGATATAAAGGACTGCATAGCACCCGAATCGAACAAGACATTTTAACAAGAGAAATGTACCTTCAACTACATTGTTATGTGGAAAGGGTTGCTGAGCGATAGCAAACGTTTTGCCCTATTGTTGTTGCCCCTGGTTCTGCTTGGGTTAGGCGTTAGCAGCAGGTGGGGCTTATTGGACTAGAACTGCGGGAATAGGCTGCCGCGGTTGTTGAGGGTGGGGTCAAACATTTCTTACATGGCCTTGCTGGCCACAGTTGAACACATCAGCCTCTACTGCTGAGGCGACTGCTGATGGTTCTGCTGGCCATGTTGATTGTGGTACTGCTGACCACCACCCCTGCCATTGCCATTACGGTGGCCACCCCTGCCGTTGTGGCCACCTCTATTACGATTCTGAAAACCTTGTTGGCTAGGGCTAGACGTTTCTGCCGCAGGTGCCGCTGCCTCATGTTTTTGTACCGGGGTTGGGAGGGCTGAGTTTTGATTAAAATAGGATTTCTTCTTGTTGCCCTATTGAGTGCCCTGTTGGAAAAACGTTGCAGGCCGTTTTCCTCTGTTCATTCTCTATTCCTGCTCAGTTTTCTCCTGCTCAAAGCTCATGGCCCTGTCGACAAGCTCCCTATAATTCTTGAGATCCAAGATCGACAGGGCTTGTTGGATGTCTGGACGAAGGCCATTATAAAGTTTCTCGGCCTTATCTTGCTCCGTTGAGATGGTAGAGAGAGAGTAGACAGATAATTCCTTGAACCTGACAGCATACTCGCAAACTGTCATGCTGGCTTGGTACAACCTGGCAAACTCCTAGCACCTCCGCCTTTTCACTGCGCTAGGGAAGTACTCATTAATGAACAGTGACTCAAACTTTTGCTAAGTCATGTATGTGATATTAACTCTTGGGTCTTCTTTCACTGTTATCCACCTTGCATTAGGTCCACCAACAAGTTGGTAGGAAGCTAGTGAAATTTTTCGAGCCTCGTCAATTCCCATAGCCATGAGAGCCTTTTTCGACTCATCAAGCTGTTTCTGCACTTCATCCGCATCAATGGTGCCAGCAAAGGTAAGGGGTTGTAGCCTTTTGTACTTTGTAATCTGGTCGGTTTGAGTCTTCGACCCAGATCGAACAGGTGCTTGCACAGTGACCACCTAGTTAGTAGCGGTCTCACGGACGACCGCTTGAACAATCATCTTCATCACCTCAATGAATCCTGCGAATAAGTGTTCCATGCCATGGGGCATGACAAAGGGTGTGGGATAAGGTGGCACTGCCTGCCCAGAAGCAGTGACAGTGTCAGGTGTGGCCTGCTTTGCCCTTCAAGGCCGCGGTTCCTGATTTTGAATCACAGGAGGTGCCTCATCTGCTGGACGGATTGTGCGTGACCTTCCTCTCTTCCTAGTTTGCATTTTCTCTGGCAAGGAGAAAATAAAATCATGTTTTAGGAACCGTAGCCAAGTATAGTGTTATTATATTCTCAGCAATAAGTTCAAGAATTATGCATATAAAACCACCTATTTTTCTAGGTATAGTGTAAGGTTTTTGGTGCAGAACCAAATAATCTTATGTGCCTCGTATGTTTGGCCATGATGTAAAACAAGGTTAGAGTGTTCATACAATAAGTAAATTTTTTTGAAAGAGCTTCAAATATTTTGGTTATGGTTTGTGAACATACATATATTTTTGAAAATTCATATGAGTCATAAAGGTTCTAAGATTTGCCTCAGTAAATATCCTAATCTAACGTTTTATCGCATTCTTATGTGTTCAAACTTTTTTGTTAGTCTCTTCGACTATTATCCAAGTACGCGTGTCCCATACCACATGAATTTGGTAATAAAGGGTTCAACTAAGTTAAGTTGTATGAACACGGTCTCTATAAAACATTGACGGGAGAAGAGTTCACTAATAGTATCGTCCAAGTTTACTCGTCCCATACAGTGTAAACTTAGTGATAATGTTAGTAATTCAACTTTTCCTATATGTTTCTTTTCACACAAGGTCGTGGGTTTTCTTACTTTCACGTTTTATTGAGTATCTTTCAATTTTGTTGTGTCCCATACCACTCCAAAGTTAGTGATACAAAAGAAAGAATGGTTGTAAGTCTGCCTACCAAACATAATCTTAAACAAAATATTTCATTCATAAAAAAAATAGTTACAATGCCAGTAATTTTCCCGCCTACTCCTCCTCCTCCTCCTAGACCTTCTGCTAGCTACATAATGACTACCAGAAGAACGCTGAGAAGTTGTTCCATGTTTTGCACACGCGTTATCAAAGCATTGTGGGTCTCCTGCATTCGAGCAAGACTAGATACTATCACATTTAACTGGTCAAATGGGTTAGCCTGTTGTCCCATAGATGGTTGGTTGGCCGATTGTCTCATCGATGGATAGTAGGTTGACTGCCCCATAGGTGAAGGGTAGGTTGTAGGCATTGGTGGAAAGTATTGGCCGTATGGTTGACTCATAGGTGGAGGGTAGTTGGTTTGATTATATGAAGACTCCCTAACTGCGACCCCTTGGACGGTTGGATATGCTTTAGTCGAAAAGTTTTGAAACAGTGGACTCATTGGGATATCTTGTCTTCCAAGATTTGGTGCCGTCCAATTCTGTTGTGGTTGGTTCATAGAAAATTGTGTATTCGGCTGGTAAGGTGCCTCAGGAGTTGGAAATCCCTGAGATGTCGTATTGCCTTGGGTTGGGAGGTTCCAGGAAGGTGGATTTTTTGAAACTCCCCGTCCATCCTGATTTGTTCGTGGTTGACCAAGGTTGCCAAAGATATCTTCCTCAGAGAATAGATGATCGGGTTGACCATTATTCGGGGCTGGGTATGTTGTAGTGTTCTGATTTGGTTTATTAATTTGTGCTTCCCTAATAGGAATCTTGCACCGACTTTTTTGTCGATAACCTTCATTGTTATCGCTAGTCCTTCTGTTATTTTTCCCTGAAGTCGCACCAAATATTTTTTCTTCAGTCACCCCTCCCTTTGAGACGAAAGTCTTGGAGATGGAGGATACTGTAACAACTTTAGTGATCTGTGTTGAAGATTCATTAAAGGTATTGATGTTTGCCTCCCATAGCATCCTCATTATCAAGACTCCGTAGCCGAGGAGCTCCTTCTTTGTAGGGTTTTGAATTACCCGTAACATTTGCTGGATGATAATGTGAGGTCGGGAGATAGAGATTCCCTTTTCTAAGCAGTATAGTACAAGAAGTTGAGCCCTTGTCATATATCCTCTAGTCACCATTTCCGACAAGATGTTGCCGGCTACAATCTTCCCAAGGTAGGCAAGGAGTGGTTTAAGGAGATTATTAGGGAGGTGGGCGTACGTCATTTAGGTGTATGCCTTTTCGGTTAGGAAATTGAACAACTGTTCTTTGGAGTCCGCGATCTCTGCAACCGTCTGAGATTTGTGTGAATCAATGATCTTGTCTCATATTGGGATTTTCATAAGTCGTGAAATAGTTTCGACACTGATAGAAGTCTTTGCTCTCTTGATCATTGACTCCAAGACAGGGTTGATCCCATCTTCTTGAAGTCCCACGATATTCATGGATTTGTAAAATGACTTCACCAAGTTGAAGAAGACGTAACCCTCAACTTTTGTTATATTTAACCATCCCAGCTTTGCAAGTTTATCGTGAAGGATTGGACGGAGGCGAAAATCTCTCATGTCGATACTCCTCATAGTCATAACCTCCCGTTTGGAAAGTTTCGTAAGTCTTGTGGGAATTGGTTCCCGACTACTGGAAGTCGTTCTTTCACTTGAGGCCATTATTTTGTTGAAAAAAAAGATAAAACTTGTGAAATACACAAAATATATTCCTACCATTTTTTAGATTTATGCCTTGTTCGTTGGACAATATTTTCTATTTTCCTCTTGATGTTTATGCTATCATTGAATCCAAATTTTCCATTAGCAACAAGTTATATATATATATATATGTATCTCATATATACATAGATATATAGACATACATATTTTATAAATCATAACTATATATATATAGTTTTCATAAATCATAATTATATATATATATATTTAATATAAATCTTAACTATATATAATTCATATATATAGTTATATATATATATATATATATATATATATATATATATATATATATATATATATATATATAATATAAATCTTCTTCTCCTAATTAGTGGAGTTGGGCTGGCCGTGGACCTTTTGCTCTGATACCATTGAATGTCACACCCCGCCTGGACGCCCCTAAACAGGCGAAACACTCACAGGCGGGGCGCGAATGCATTATAACAATAACCGAGTACGCAGGTACACAATTGAATATAAATCTGATTTCATTAATTTTATAATGTATTTTTGTACAAAATATGATTGAGGGAACATCATCCCAAAATCTTCCTATAATTAACAAGGATTACAAAATGTGGACCCAAAAAACCTCCGCCCAGTCCACCCTAAACTCCTGTGAAAAATTGAATAACAACGGGGTGAGCTATTGCCTAGTGGGTAAAATAGTTCGTAAATATGACAATTAATAAAGAAAACTTTATAATCAAATATCATATAAACACAACATAGCATCATAATCAATACAACATATATGTATGCATGACACCGTCTCGTAATGGTTCCATGATTGTACATCGCCCTGAGTTCACGTACAGATGTCCATCCCCAGGTAAACTCGGGTACTTATTGTACGTCCCTCCTCAAGGTCGTCGCCCTAGATTCACGTACAAATGTCCATCCTCAGGAAATCTCGGGTTCTCATTGTACGTCTCTCTCTAGGGAAATATCAAGAATATTGAGCATTGCTTCTAACTATTTTGTGGATCATGAACCCCTTACGTCCTTAGGTGGTGCTTATGTATGATGCCAATACACGAGCAAGTTCGGTCTTTACTAACATTAGACAAGGTTTGACAACGTCTGGTGATTCTTATTAGGTCAGTATCACCACGTGCAAGGTTATGATATCCAGTATCACTTGTACAAGCAAATAGCTTTCAGATAAGACCAACCAGACTAGTCTCCAGTTGAGAGGTAGGACACGAGGTACACTTAAATACCAATCGTCTAGAGCAGGACGCTGCCTCCCGTTCACTACTTAAAGTTACTAAGGACAACATTAGGTCTGGTTGAGTTAGATTGACCACTAATTCGATATAGTAACAATGCAATACATGAACTCTAAATATACAGGCATAAGTATGACGGGTATGAACATTATACGCAATAATGCAGTGTAAATAAATAGTAGACATAATGATAAATGAATGTATACTTTAATAAAAGTCATAAGACACGCAAACCTATGTTTCGTTTTCCACCTTCAGATAAAATCTCCTTCTGGAACATGCGCTTTCTCTCCAGCAGAACCGTGTTGCACCGCGAAGAGTCTTAAAAAGAGAAGAGAGAAATCGCAAGGAGAGCAAGGGAGAAGAAAGTGATTTAATGTACAATCTAATCTTAGAATATGAAACTATCCCTCACATATACAATTGGCTTTTTAAATTTATAAAAATCCTCTTCATGTAATTAATAACATAATCAGAGAGTACTTGAAGAAAAACTTTAGTATATATTTTGACATGGATGGAGGTTCGTGAGTCTTCTGAATCAAACACAAATAGAAAATTTAAGAGCCATGGCAGCCACAAAAAAAACAAACAAACTTGAAGCAAGCCGAAGCTGGCAGTCTTTTGCTATAGGAAGCAAAACAAATATTATAAAATATAGGGTATAATTAATAATGAAGGAGATTTGAATTTTATAGCTAAAAAGAAAGAAAGAAAGAAGAAAAGGGAATACTGGCAGCAGAGAAGAGGTGTACTCCCTTCACAAACGGGGGAAAGAGGGGGCGTTTTGGGTCCATACACTGTTGCAGAAAGCAAGTACCGATGCAGGCAGGCAGCAGAGGCAACTCTGGATACTTGTAGACAAATGGGGTTGTCCCATAAAGCCCATTTTATGCGCCTCAACAGCTGTTTTTTCTCACTTTTATTATACTTTTTCCAAGTTTTTTTTTTTTTTTTTTTTTTTCTGAAGCTAGCGCTCCCTGGTATCATGGGGCTGCCATGCCAGACACATCATTTACCAAGCCCATAGAGACCCAGTAGTCTCCAACTCTCTTGATTATTACTGACCATATTTTTTTGGCACCATTAATTGTTTTGATATCTCAATGGAATTTTTCCCTTCTCTCATGAGGTACATTTTGCAATCTTGTAAGCTTTTCCCAGCTTTACCTACTACTAATACCCCACCTCTTAGCTAATTCAAAGCTTTGTGACAGAGTACTTGATCATCAAAATCCCACCAAACAAAACACAGGGCATCTTACTTTTTTTTTATCAGTTTTATTATTTGTACAAACTGAGAGAGAGCCTGTAGTTAAGGGGACAAGAAAGAGAAAGAAAGTTATCAGCCTCACATCCAAATGGACAAAAAATGCATAAGATATTGTTTGTAGTAATAAAAGTGTGGTTGCTAGAGATGGTAGGACTTGTAATATATATTAGTTTTTAGTCATGTGTTAGCTTGTTTAGCTTGTAACACATTTTATATTTAGATGTAGTAATCTATCATGTATACATATATTTTTTCTGTTCTTTTAGTAATAATATAATCAAGTACTTTGCATGCAAGTACACACAGCTCAAGGTACTAAGCCTGAAGATAAGGAACCAAAGTGTATGTGAAGGGAATCTGTGAGTCACCAAACTTTTATTGATGAAAAAGTGATAGACATTAGCCTCTATGCCAGCTGAGTTGGTTCGAGTTTTTAATTCTTCAAACAATCTTAATTAGTAGCTTTCCTTAGAGTCAAAGTTTGCTTATAACACAACGTGATTCAATCCCTTAATTTGTATGTGTTCAACGACGAGATTTTTGGGAATATGCTTTCATTTCTTTGCACATATTTCCCCATTCTAAGGAAGATATAAATAGATTCCATAAGTACCTTTTGTGTGCAAGCTTGTCAAGTGCACAAGTTTCGCACTTAATTTGGTATCATTTTCAGTGTTCATACCCGATTTACCTAATTGTTGGTATCAGTTTTCATACCCGTTCTACCTAAA
Organism: Paratinospora sagittata; assembly: GCA_035771175.1. NCBI lineage: Eukaryota > Viridiplantae > Streptophyta > Magnoliopsida > Ranunculales > Menispermaceae > Paratinospora > Paratinospora sagittata. The sequence goes on from CM069596.1 coordinate 21,564,963, forward strand.
TTGGATGGTTTTATAGATTGAGAGGTGTGCTAAAACAACAACCACATCACCAGATAGAAAAAACATTAATTAATAACTACCTCTTCAAGATAATAGAAAAAAAAAACCATAAAAAAGGAAATAGACCACTTACCATGTACTATAATATCACCTTAAGCATGCACGGATTTAGGTTTATTCTTTTCGGATCGTACACGACTTATCATTTTTGTTTAATTGAATATTGCAAAATGGAAAAATGATGTATAAATTGCAAGGGAAGGTATGTTTTTATCTTTTTTTCCTTTAGCTTGAATCTAAAATTTTGATGTTTGAGTTTTGTGTTTTTTTGTTTTACAACTAGTGTTTGTGTGTCTTGCACATAATTTAATATTTTATTTTTTCTTAGTAAAAACTTAATTATTTTTGAAAAAAATAAAGATATTAATATATCTTACAACAAAATAGTAAATTGTTCTTTTGTTGAAAATAGGAATAGAAATAAAGAGAGGGAAAAAAGTTGTGATAAAGAGATAAAATTGAATGATTTTAATTTAAGTTTCAAAAAGCAAACAAGGTAAGGCAGTCATGGAAAAAGTTAAAAAGTTGAAGTATGATAATACCCCTTATATCTAGGCAATTAAATTTTAAAATTAAAAATTAAAGGGAAATATTTTTGAAAAATTGCTTAACACATCGAGTAATGGAGAATGTGGGCAATCACAACAATTATTACAAGATCTACCTCTTAATAAGTTCATTCATCATGACAATTTTCTAAAGTCAAAGTTTATATTGAAAGTTGATTCGATATATAGCATAACACATCTCACTTTCAAATTATAATATGTAACTAGATATATATATATATACCGGTGGTTGAAGAGTTGATAGAAATCTATTCCAAATGCCAGGGTCACAAGGATCATCTAATAAAAATACTGGTGGTTGAAGAGTTGATAGAAATCTAAATCCAAATGCCAGGGTCAAAAGGATCATCTAATAAAAATTATAATGCTTAATTGGTTGAGGTGAAAAGTTCAACGAAAAGGAAGAAACGAAAGGAGCGAAATTAATGATAGTGAAAGTCAAGAGGTGGATAAAAAATATCATCGATTTCTATGGAGTATCCAGTGGAAGATTCTACTACTAATAATTCAAATTAGTCAAGAAAAATGATTATACATCTCATATACTTTTTATTTTATTTATTTTATTTTTTATAGCTAACCATTTGCTATTCTTTTTCTTTTTATAGCTTCACTTACATCTCACGGAGATAGCAAAGCGAGACCTATCAATGCCTATCGAGCATGCAGGCCAAGGGGCGTCCTAGTGCTTGTAGACCAAGGTGGGACAAGACCCATATAAAATGTCAACAAATCCTCTCCATTCAAACACCCACCAACAGCGGCAGGAGGGCACATGGAACCATGCCACTATTGGCAATTTGCTGATATTCTTTAAGGACGGTAAAACTCGTCTAGACTCGGTTGTCTTGTTTTTTCTAATCCCATGTGAAGTGGGTTCGGGCAAAATAACAAAATAACTGGGTTTGGTTTAGTTAAAGACCTTACGTCTTGATTTAAAATAAGGTCGTGTCCGACAAAGCAAACTGCACAATTAGATAATTATTGTTTAATTTTCATCTAAAGGTCAAATGGTTTCATCTTCGCCCATTTAAAATGCCACTTGATATAGTTTGTAGTTATAAACAATTGATAAAATTTGAAGTGAATTTTTAATTTTGAGAGAACAAAAATGCTGGGGAGATTCAAATTTCAACAAATTTTTTAATACTGTATTACGTGACAGTGTGTAGTGTAACCATTTAAAAAAAATAGTTTTCTATATTTTATGCAAATAATGTCACGTCAACATTAGTTGAAAATTGTGTTAAAAAATACAGTTCTTCTAGCAGTACTCTTGAAAGAATTATATTTTGTACATACCAGAGAAAATTAAGGGAGAAAGGGCATATTTTAATTGGTTTAGCATAACAAAATAATAAAAAATATGTACACATAGCGCAAGTGTTATCTTTACCTATCATTAAGTTATTCTTTACCTATCATTAAGTTATTCAAAATTTTTTTAGATTTCATCAATCGATTCTTTTTTCTCATTTTTCCTTTTTTTTTGACTATGAAAAAGAAGAACTTTATATATTATAAATAAAATAGAAAAAAATTACAAAGGGTACGAAGGACAAAATTAACAACCTTTGGTGAGACTTTCACCCCTACAGTTTTCTTCTAAGAGGAAAGGAAAGTTGGAAGTTTGAAGGGGCTAAAAAGCTATTCACCACTAGATTGCTTGATTGCAGCTAACCGGTTTGCCGGCTTATTAGCTTCTCTTAGACAATGCTTTAACCTCTATCTTGAAAAGGAGTTCAAAAACTAATTTATCTTTAAGACTAAACGTTGAACCTTCCAAGTGGTGGCCCAGATAAAGTCCAAGAGGGGGCTGAATTGGACTCTTGTAGGATTTTTAAAACTTTTCAAGCAATAAAAACTTGCAGGTAAAGGAAATAAAGAAAACATGAAAAATGAATGACACAGTGATTTTAGCATGGTTCTGATCGTAAAGCCTACCTCCACGACTTGATCTTCCCGATCAAGATTTTTCAACACAACACTACAAGATCCTACTTCAAGGATGAAGATTAAAATCGGTTACAACTTACTTCACAGGTGTAAGCTATTATATTACAAACACCATTCTCTACAAGAGAACTTCCCAGTGGCTAACAAGCCATGATAAGCAGGATTTTTATATATATTTTATGTTATTATAAGTTCTAGTTTAGGTATATTTTATGTTAAAGTTTTATGTTATTTTATGTTAGAGTTTTGGTTTAGCTTATTTCGGTTTTGCATTTTTATATGTTACTTTAGATACATGTTTTGATGAGTCTAACACTTACTTCATGATTGATTTTGTAGGTTTGAAGTGCTTTGGAAGTGATGAACAAGTACCTAGAGGAGTGAAAAAGAAACAATCTAAAACAAAGTGAAAATGTGCGAGAAAACGATGAAAAAGTGAAGCAAACGCACAATGCCACGTTCTGGGTGATGTGACACCCAAGAGTGGCGCCGCAGTGCCACACACATTGCTGAAACGTTGAAAACAAACATTCTGGGCGCTGCAGCGCCCAAAGACGTGACACGACGCCCACGCGATTCCAAATCTTACGTGTTTTAGGATTTTTGCCCATAACTTTGTCATCTTAAATTCAAATTGTAAGGGTTTTTTTTTTCCTATTCTCTCCTTCTTATAAATACATCATTAAGAGAGGATTTTAAAGCACATCAAAGAGGATAACAAAGTGGAAGAAGTGAGTGCAAAAGACAAAGGAAAACGAAGAAGCCGAAGCCGATTGAAGCGTTGGTGGAGGTTTATAAGTTTTTCATTCTTTTCTCTTGTATTTAATTTTTCTATGATGTTGAACCTTATAGATTTTGTGTTTTTATTTTTTATTATGGAGTAGATTAGTTTCTAGGTTTACAACTGAAACTCACATGTAGCTTGAATTTATTATTTTAATTTTAAATGTTTATGGTTAATTTTGAGTTGTTTGCTTTAATCTTTGCTTATTGCTTATAATTAACCGACCGTTAATTAGATTGATTTGTTAGATCTAGATGAACTTGGAAAAAATATTTTAGATTTAGAACTCGATTAAAGTGATGTATGATTAAAAGGTGGAAACCATGAGTTAATGCTATATAGGAATATACTTGCATGACATATGTAACCATTAAAAGAGTAAAAATAAATTAATTTTGTTTTAATTTAATTCACATAGGAATATAGTGATTTAATTAGACAAAATATTTTTACTTGACCATTGGAAGAGGCTAGTAAATAAATTAGGGCTCTTGGTTAACAACCCAAAATTAATTAATTTTTAAATAAATAAATAAATAAATAGATCCAGGTGAAGTATTATAAATCGAGGTTTTGAAATATTTGAAATATTAAATATTAAATTTGTTTAGTACAATTTAATTCTTTTTATTTGTTTCATAGTAATTTTAATATTTGTTTAGATAAGATTAAGTTGAAATAATTTTAATAATTAACTAGAAATTAGTTACAAATCTCTAAGGGAACGATACTCTATTCATCATTATATTACTTGTAATTATTTCGCAAAAAGTCTTTGGCACCGTTGCCGGCGTTGTCGGGGATCTGTTTTCTAATTTTTTTCGTTAATATTAATACTAATCAATCATAATCTTAATCAAAACTTTTAATTTTAATTTTATTTTATTATTTTATTTTATTTTATTTCAGGTACTTGAAGTCGTTGTATGCAAAGGTCTAGAAACTTGAATTTAATTCCTTTTGATCCAAAGATTGAAAGGACTGCACGGAGAAATCATAAAGAGAAAAGGAAAGCTTATACTCAACAACACACAATGGAAGCCCAGATTATCCCATCACCGGGAGCAGAACCAAGATCTTTATGGGATTATCCTATCCCGTCGGTCAATGACATTCCATCGAGTATTCTGAGACTGGCTATCCAAGCTAATACCTTTGAGATCAAGTTGGCGACCATTCAAATGCTTCAAACCTCGATGACCTTTGGAGGTGCACCTACAAATGATCCTGCTAATAGACACCCAAGTGGAGGGGGGGGGGGGTGAATTGGGTGTTGTGGCCGGTTTTGACAATTTCTAATTTCTTTGTGGAAATCCTTTGATTAATTCAAGCCATGTACTCAAATCAATGTAAAGTGCATAATGAAAGATACTGAAAATAAATACAATGCACACAAAAGATTTTTACGTGGTTCGGACATCCTATTCCTACTCCTCGCCCAGAGAAACCTTCTCTAAGATTCCACTATACCAGATTCACTTCAAGGGTGTGAATCAAACAGTTACAATGTCATTTTCAAGGTTCAAGACAAACCTATCCTTTTCATGGGCTAAGGACGAACCTATAACTTCCTTTTGCGGGATAAAGAAGAACCTACTTGATCCTTTTCAAGATAAATGATGAAACTATACCTTGATTCTAACCTTGGAATCACAAGTGATAAGTTGTCACTTAACTTGGTTTGTTCCAACCTTGAAGCAAACCAAAACGCTGAACACAAGGACGTGGTGTTTGTTCTATACAAGTAGAATAATTACAATGAAGCTTACAATATACATTTCCAAATATAAGATATGAAAATTAGGCTCAAAGTGAAAGAGAGAGACCTTACAAGAATTTTACCTTTCTTGCAACAATTTTTGCTCAAGAATGCATTTGATATTAATTCGAATGAAATCTAGAAAGTAAACTTTGAAAACTTTTTCAAAATCAGCTCATTTGGTTTTCAAAATACTTAGCTCTAGGATGTTTAAGGGTGAGAAATGGTATGATGTTTGGAAAACACTTGATGCACTCACATTCTTTCATTCTCTGTTTTTCTCCCGAATTTTCATAGTTGTGTTGCTCAACATGAGCAAACCAAAGTGTGAAGCTCAAAACCTGAGAGTGTTCATCACTTCTCAACACTCAGAGAAAATAGACCATCTTGCAAAAACGTGCTTAGATCTGGTTTCAAAATCAGTTGGTGTGTTGGAAATGAGCACTTGCTCTTTTGATAGAAAAATGGATATGGGTTCATTTGATTTCAAAATTGTTTAATTCAAGATGTGTAAGAGCATGCTAGACAAAAGGAATCAACCAGGTGTTACCGGAGAATATTTCAGTTACGATAACCTGACAGAAATTGTTGAACCAATTACGAAGAATACATCCCTGATATGAAAGATATTTTGATGATTACAAACTACATTTTGTTTATGATATTACTGCACATATGGCATATCTAATCTTACTTGAAGGTTTCAAAGATTCAATGATGCATGGCGAACGTATTAAAAGATCTTCTTGAAGACCATGATCGTTTGAAAATAATTAGTTGTATGATTAAATTATGATAGGTTGTAGGACCTTTTATGTCATGTGATTCAGCAATATGCATGCCTGCATGTTTTAATCGATCCATTGCATATTCGATTTAATCCAGTTACATTATGTTTTATCGAGCTTTAATCGAGAAATCAAAAACCACTTTTAAAAAAGTTTTTCAAGACGCTAATGTTTTAGCAGCGCCCTCTTGCACTTGATGAGTTAGGACGCTGATAAAATATTAGGAAGCTCAAGGTTGAATTGAACTGATTAATAAGGACGCTTACTTGTGAGTAACGACCTTTCTTTTATCAACCTTTAAGAATGTCAGGATGCTGACTTAGTTTCAGCTCGCTGGAAGTTCTTTTTGTTTTTTAAGTGATTTCTATCTTTAAGGACGCTGATAACTTATAAGTTGAATAAATTATCAGGCTGCTACTTGTGTAGGAGCGCCCTTATTTTTAGAATCAACTTAAATAACTTTCAGGACGCTTACCGTCTGTCAGCGCATTTAACATTGTTTTAAAACTATTTTTAATATCAGGATGCTTACTCTTGAGTAGTGCCCTCGAGTGTTTGATGTTTTAAAACAAAGTAGGACGCTAACTGTGAAGTCAGGACGCTCAAGATTTAAGTCGATTGATTGTCAAAGTAAGTCAGGACGCTTACTATTTAGTAGCGCCCTCACTTCATTGTTCAGTAGGACGTTGATGTTCTATGAGCGCCCTCAAAGGAACAAAATAATAGAAAATATATTTTTGCTGTTCTGATATTGCTGTTATTTCTGTTAAATTTTTCAGAAACGTACGAATACTTTTAAGAATCGTACAACACTTTTTCAGAATTTTTTAAATGTTCTACAACTTCGTTAGAACATTCCACTTTCATGAAAGGAATAGATGATTCAGGTGCTATCGCCGTAATATGCATTGAGATGAATCGATCCATTTCGGGAAAGAATGTTAACGTTATATTTGAAATAACCTAGAGTGCCAAAAATTGTCAAGTCCATTGCGCTTCTGTTATTCCTATATATACGTGTTGTCTTAGAGCAGAAAAACCACTAATGATATACGAAACTAATATTCATTCAAAACGTATTAACAATTTTTGTTTGTACTAAAACACTTTTTGAAAGTTAGTCTTCTTTCACTTGTGCTTGATCTTACGATCTTTTGAAAGAAAAACTTCAAGTCTTCTGGGTTGATTGATCTTCATCTTCATTATTTCGAAAACCCATAGAAAAAGACAAAAGCTATTTGAATCTGTGTTCAACATAAACTTCATCATACATATTTTACTGAATCTGTGATCACAGAAGGTTCAATCCAAAGCTTTGTGAGTATCACTTTGATTCTAAGTAAAGGGAATCGTACTTCATCTTGTATTTAATCTGCAATGACTGGTTAGTCACTGGGCAAGAGCAAGTGTTGCTCATAGTTGTAAACAGTTGTCTCACGCCCGTAAGTTGAGAAAAGGCTTTCTTTCACCTATAAGTAGAGAATAGGTCTTCTCATACCCGCAAGTTGAGAAACGGTCCTCACACTCGTAAGTTGAGAAATGGTAGTTCTCACTCCTGTAAGTTGAGATAGTGTATCGGTTTGATCTTCACCCGTAAGAAGGTCCATAGTGGAGTTTGAACAAATCCTAACTGAGGAGGTTAAGTAGTAGATGTAGTTGTGACCGAACCACTATAAATCTTGCTTGCATTGTCCCATTTACATTTGCTGTATTTAAATTGCTATACTTTGTTTAATCTGCTTTCATTATTGCCAACAATTGGTATCAAAGTAGGTTAACTGTCAAAGTATCTAACCATCTTTGATTGAGTATGGCAGGACAAAACGAAAGAAGTACTTATCTCTCAGGTGAAGGAAATTTCACCAACCGACCACCACTATTCAAGGGAGAAAACTTTTCACACTGAAAAACTAAGATTAGTTACTACCTAAAAGCCCAAGATCTAGAGATGTGGGATGTTGTGACATACGACTGTCCAATGCCTACTAAAATAGTTGACGGTGCTACTGTCCCAAAGGAAATAAACGAATAGAGTACCAAGGAAAAGAAAAAAGAACTATTGAATAACCAAGTTGTAAACATTTTGTTTTGCAGTTTATCAGTCGAAGAGTTCAATAGAGTTAGTGCGTGTGAAACCGCTAAGGAAATCTAGAACAAGTTAGAAGTCACCCACGAAGGAACTTTGCAAGTTAAAAAGGCAAAGCTCCAAATGTTAGTTGAAATATATGAGACCTATAGGATGAAGGAAACAGACTCGATAGCTGAGGCTATTGCTCGGTTTACAACAAACATCAATGAGATGAAAAACCTAGAAAAAATCTATGACCAAGAAGAAACTGTTAGAAAGTTTCTAAGAGGTCTACCCAGTGCATGGGAACCCAAGGCCACAGCCATTGAAGAAGCCAAAAATCTGGTTGAATATACTTTTGATGAACTATGCGGTTCATTGATGGTTCATGAAATGAAGTTAAAAGATAAGATGAGCCCAGTCAAAGTTAAGGAAAAAGAAAAGAAATCTATTGCCCTCAATATTGAAACTGATTCTGAAAATGATTCAGACTCAGAAGATGACATGGTTATGTTGTCTAGAAAGTTTAACAAGTTGCTTAGGAGAAAGAGTAAGAATGGTTCTTACTCAAGGTTCCACAAAGGAAAGAAACCCGAGTCTAAACCTGTAGAGTTAATTTGTTACGGTTGTAAAAAACCAGGTCATGTAAAGAGTGAATGTCTCACTTAATATAAAAAGAATTCAAGCTCATATAAAAGGACAAGAAAGTTCTCAAAGCTGCATGGGATGATTCAAGTTCAAGCGAAGATAAATCAGATTCAGATCACACTGCTGCATTGTGCTTAATGGCAAGCACCGAGGTAAAATCTGAACCCATTGAAAAACTTAATGAGCTCTATACTCATATTCAGGAACTTAAGGAAAAACTTAGTAAAGAGACCAAGAAAATAGAATGCTTGAAAAACTCAAGCATAGTCTTGAAGAAGCTCTTGAGGAAATAGAATTCCAACAAGAAGAGCTAGACGGAATGTCTCTAGACAATGAACAACTTAAGAAAGTTGTTGGGAAATTAAAAATTGAAAATGAAACTCTTAGAAAGGAAAAGGAAGACTTGAACTGCACTATGACTAAATTCACAAATGGTTAAAAGTTTTTCGACATGATGCTAGGATCACAAAGATGTGCATTAGCCAAAACTGGGTTAGGCTATACTCATGGGTCGAAACAAAAGGAATACAGTACCTTACTGACCAAACCACCAACATGCCAAAAATGTCATAAGGAAGGTCATACCATACTTAGATGTAATGTCTCAAGTAGAAAGAAGAAGAAATATGCTTGGATTGAAATATCTGTTCTTACTGAAGCTAACATGCATGGACCCAAACATGCATGGGTACCAAAGTCAAAAGTATTTTATGTTGTGTAGATATGAAAAAAATGAAGGTATATGGTATCTAGACAGCGGCTGCTCAAGGCATATGACTGGAGATAAATCTAAATTTCTGAGCCTTGAAAAGAAGAAAGGAGGAAAAACCACTATTGGAGATGACAACAAAGGTGACATTGAAGGCATCAGAACTATTGGTAAAGATTTTCTATCCATATCTGATGTACTTTATGTTAAAGGGCTTAAGCATAATCTCTTGAGCATAAGTCAATTAAGTGACAAGGGTTATGACATTTCATTTGAAGCAAATAGGTGCACAGTCAAGCATGCTAATAAAACTGTTGCATTCATGGCATCTAGAATTAAGAATGTGTATTGCACAAACTTTAATGACATGAAGAAACAAAATGTAACATGTTTAAGTGCTATCTCTTGTAATGATGCATGGCTATGGCATAGGATACTAGCTCATGTTAATATGGATAACATATTTAGAATTGTCAAACATGATCTTGCGAAGGGTATTCCGAAAGGAAATTACTCAAATGATAAGGTATGTGAACCATGTCAACTTGGTAAGCATACCCGATCATCATTTAAGAGCAAGAGGCATCAATCAACCTCTAGAGATCTCATACTGATTCACATGGATCTTTTCAGACCAACCAAAACTCAAAGTTTAGGTGGTAAATCATATGTGTTTGTGATTTTTTATGACTTTACTCGATGCACATGGGTATTTCTATTAGCTCATAAATCAGATGCATGTGAAATATTTATAAAATTCTGTAAGAGAGTCAAAAATGAAAAGGGTTACAAAATCAACATAATTAGGAGTGACAGAGGTGGTGAATTTGTCAATAAAAATCTCGAAGAAATTTGTAACAATCAAGGTTACACTCACCATCTATCAACCCCTAGGATACCACGGCAAAATGGTGTAGTTGAGAGAAAGAATAGAACTCTGCAGGAGATGTGTAGAACCATGCTTAATAAGTATAACACTGCAAATCATTTTTGGGGTGAAGCTATAAACACTGCCTGCTATGTGATGAACCGTGTTCTGATCAGAAAAGATTTGAATAGAACTCCATATGAACTATGAAAGGGTAAAGCACCCAACATTAGTTACTTCCGAGTATTCAGATGTAAATGTTTTATTCTTAATGATAAAGACAATTTAGATAAGTTTGAACTTAAATCAGATATAGGAATATTCTTAAGATATTCTTCTCACAGTAGAGCTTATAGAGTCTTCAACAAATCTAATCAAACTGTGGAATAATCATTTCATGTAAATTTTGATGAAAATGTTAATAAGAAAAGTCTTGAGGATGAATTTAAGCAATTAAATTTTGATGACGATGAACTCTAGACAACCAAGGTTATAGATCTTGAACCTGAACCATCTTTAGAATCTTCTAAAAATTCTAGACAACCAAGGTTATAGATCAAATATTAAAATTCTAAATGCAAATATGTATTAACATGCAAAATGTGACAATATTATTATGTAAATGATGCAATTTATTTTAGGAAAAATACCTAAAAATAATTATTATTTCCCTAAGCTAGCGTAATGAATTTTATTCATGAAAACCACTAAAACCAACTTATAAAACTCGCAAAAATATCTAAATGAACCTAAAACACTAAATATGAACAATTAATGCAAATATATCTAAAAACCAACTAAATGCACCTAAAAACCTATGAAATTAACATGTAAAACATTAACGAAAATTCAACTTATCAAATTCCCCCAAACTTAGACTTTGATCGTCCCGAGCAAAGAGAAAAATGAAAGTTGAACAAACATGACTCTACACATATTCTAAGATGAACAACAATTTAATTAACTAGAATGGATTCTAATGATCTCAAAGACAACACAAATTTCATTCAACATAAAACAAGGAAAACTTTGACAGTTTAAACATGTTGTCTAGAATTTCAACCTACAAGTCATGCTTGATTTTCTATCCTCATTGACAAATAAGCATACAAATCAAACACATGACTACTCATAAATCATATAGATTATGGGAGCAAGATAGAAAAAGATGATCTCAATGAAAAAAAATATGACTTCATATGCTTGTTTTTCACTTTTCTCTCCACTAATGTAGGTCTTACACCAATCAAGATTAATAGGACTTCATTAAGCTTGTAATGTAAGGCTAAGGTTAAGGGTATGATAAAATGGATAAAATGAAGCTCAAACACCCAAAACATCTTTGATACATAATGCTTTTAAACATCCCATGCCTTACAAAGTAACCAAACCCAATGCATTATCCAAAATAAGATTTTTTTCAATATTTTCATTCACATTGCCTCCAAAATACTCCCAAACTTATTCATTTCACTCATTAATGAAGAAACATATTTTTATTTTCTCATTCTTTTCATTCTTCATCTTTCTTTTTCACACATTTTGAACTCTTTTTTTCTCATTTTAATACCTTTTGTTTCATCACCTTTTTCCCATTTTCATACCATAGCACATTTACAAATAATTTCCCATGAAAAATAACCCAACCCATTACAATTCATATCTTTCAAAGATTTAAGGGGTGCAAGGGTAAAAATAGGGGAAATTCAATCAAAGGCCTTGGCTAAGCATTTTAGGCAACAATAAACAAAATATAAGGCTCAAAACATGGTGACTAGGGGCAATACATGATTAGGTAGGATTTACGGCTAAATCGATCCAAAAATGGCCTAAATCATGCCTCTCATGGTGTGATTCCTAGGATTTCGCCTCAAGAAGTGATCAAACAAGTTCTAGAGTCAAGTTTTGAACAAAAATTGAGATCTAAAGATGCTTGCTTACAAAATCTCAAATTATCATGCAAGTGGTACTCATTATCATGATTGCATACTCAAAAGCCAACAAAGATATCCAATATGCACGACAAGTAAATCAAGCGCACAGACATAAGAGTACTCTCTAGTTTTCCAAGGTTTATGCTCAAAAATAATTACTAATCCAATCCTAGATGATTCAATCAAAACAAAGTTCATAGAAGAATATAGAATGATTCATTGATCCAACACATGCAAAAACAAAAGTTTTCACAAAAAATTTCAAAATTTTTCACTAAAGACACCAAAAAGCTCAAACTCCCCCCCAAACTTAAAGTATGCATTGTCCTTAATGCAAAAAACATCCACATATAAAAGCAAGATAAAAGGAAAAGTAATGAGACTCCCCTAGCCCATATGTGTAGCGCTCCATAATGGCTCTTGCTGTTGGCATCTATGAGGACCCCCAAACTTGAATTGAAACCTGAGAAGGGACAAAAATGAATATCATTAGTGAAAAACAAAAATTCAAAATTTATACTACAATGACTAAAAATAAAACAAAACATAAAAACTAAAAACCGGTTGGGTTGCCTCCGAACAAGCGCTTCTTTTAAGTCTTTAGCTAGACTTTCTCTTCTTATTTGAACCGCGTATGTTTCCTTATTATTTCGAGCATCCTCCCATGTTCCTCGTTGTTCAGATTTGATGACGAAATCACCGGACTTGTGCACTCCTCCCACAAAAATTGATATGACTGATCCGTCGGTGGGAACACAAAGTCCAATGAAGCATCACTCCCATTTAAGGGAGGAATGTCATCGAAATATTCAGTTTGTGCTTTCCAAACGTTTAGGCATTGTTGTTCAAGCACTTCTAAATGGCTTTTATCATTAACCACTACAACTTCAACTTGTAGCTCTTGAGCAAATGGATCCTCAAAGTCAAAATTATATTCCTTGGCATCCAAGCACTCTTCCACCTTGGTAGGCACCTCTTTAACATATGGCATCATAGGATCACCCGATTGTATATCCATAGGCACCTCTTGATCATCACACTCAAGCACATCCATAAGCACTGCTTGATTATCACGTTCAATCACATTTGGTTGGTGATATGTACTCGTTTCTCCTCCTCTCAAGGCTTCATAACGTTGCATCTCTTCTACAATAGTCAGTTGCCTTGGTGGTGGTGGTGACATGTCTTGGCATAAAATTATTTCCCCTTTGACATGATTTTCATTGATCAAAATCTTGGTTGATGCCCTTGTTTCCATCATATATGAACTCAACATCTCCTCCAAAGATGGCGTCTTCTCCACTTGATTGTAGACATAAGAATTGTCTACTCTAGACTCATTCTTAGTACGCCATCTTTCTGATATAAAATCATCAAGCAATTCTTCTAAGGAGGGCTTCTTTTCCACTTGATTATAATCTGGTACAGGTTGCAAGTCATTCCGTCAATATTCATAGGAGTAGTTCTCATGGTCATATATACCCGAATGGTATTGATAAGGGTAAGGGTCACCCATACAATTATATTCCCAATGTTGACCATATTGAACTTGTTCCATACTTGAATCCATTCCAAAATCTCTCATGTTTGCAACTCACATACCATCCATAGTATGTTGAGGTCTTGCATCAATAAAATTTGCTAGTTGATGTTGAAGGTGAGACATTAATGCCGAAAATGTTGTATTAGGATCAACTCACCCAAAATCATCTTGGAAAGTGAAGTGGTTGTAATTGCACACCATTTTTCTACAAAAGAAACAATAAAAAGAAAAATCAAATAACACTAAAATCAAATAAAAGAAATATAAAAAAATAGACAAATAAATGCTTTTTTTTGTTTTTTTTTTGTTTTTAACATATAACAAACAAACAAAAATAGCTAAATTAAGACCAAAATCACTTCTAGTTGGTATTAATAAAAGCAAAATTGACACCTTCCCCGACGACGACACCAAAAACTTGATGGTGTAAATTTAAATTTGCAAGTGCACGAATATCAAGTTATAATATATTCGAGGTGAGTCGGGTTATCGTATCCACAGGGAAGGTAATTTCACAATTAAAAATACCCAAAACGACAATGATTAGTGGTTTTATGTAGGTTATCAAAGTTGGATGATTTAAATGATAAAATGCAAATTAAACAAAATCTATGAGAAATAAGCAAGATGAAATAAAAAATGGAGAGAAATCAATGGATAAAAAGTTCTAGGGTTTGATATCACTATGTTGTTTCTTAAGATCTATAAATATTGTGTTATTGAATTAAATCCTAGATTTATAAACCATGAATCCTTAATCATTCAAGTCCCTCTCCCGAGTGTCAACTTGAATATTCATCCTTCAACTATCAACCCCCTCTCCCGAGTGATAGGTCAATCGAACAAGAATGCACTAAGATCTTTGATTCATTCAAAACAGTTTCAAAGGGTTTTGTAGGTCTCCCAACATGATACAAATTTCCTAGGTTGTAATTATCTTACTCCGATTCAATATCCCCTTTTCCAAGTATTAGATATCAAATTTAAGTTCATTCAAAAATTGGCCAAAGATTTGAAAGCATTAAGGGTTGGAAATTGCAAATAAACATGGAAATTGCTCAACATCACATAAAAGATAATCAAATCTTAAGATTCAAAATAGTTCAATCAAAACCCTAGAGTATTCAATTAACCCAACATTGAATCCATGGATACAAGTTAGAAAAGATGAAGAACAAGGAAAGGAAACATTGCAAGAACTTAAGAAATAGAAATTAAAAGATGAAAACTCCCTTGAAGATCTTGTTCTTCTTCCTCTTGCAAAACCTGCAACTCGTCCAAACTTTCTCCTCTTCTTTCTTGCTTCCCTCTCTCTCCTCCCTTTGGCAAACTCTAGCCATCCTTTCTCTCCCTTTTTTTGTGACTCCAAACCCTCTTATATGATATCCCTTTAAGTCTAGAAAATGTAGAAAAAAACCGCATCCAATTCTGAGTTGTATTGAGAAAGTTATGGCCGCTGTTGAATTTTTATGTAATGTCGCAACGCTAAGTGCATGAAATGCACTCTTTTTTGCATTTTCTTCATTTTTTTGCACTTTTTCTCCATGGGACTTGTTGTGCAATGCCTTGGGACTTTTTCTCCATCTTTTATGCCTCATTTCATTTCTTTAAAGCTCTTCATTCTCCTACAAGACAAAATACAAAAATACAAGTAAGCGATCTAAACTAATCAAGTATTAAAATTCTACATGCAAATATGTATTAACGTGCAAAATGTGACAATATTATTATGTAAATGATGCAATTAACTTTAGGAAAAATACCTAAAAATAATTATTATTTTCCTAAGCTAGCCTAATGCATTTTATTCATGAAAACCACTAAAACCAACTTATAAAACTTGTAAAAATATCTAAATGAACCTAAAACACTAAATATGAACAATTAATGCAAATATATCTAAAAGCTAACTAAATGCATCTAAAAACCTATGAAATTAACATGTAAAACACTAACCAAAATTCAACTTATCAAAAGTCCATTGATGAAACATATGATTAATTGGATGAGATGACTTCTAATAACTATGAATGGTCTTCCGAGCGGATGGTACCAAGGAAAGTTGTTGGTGTTTACGAGTTGTATGCACTCAATGCCCTGACGGCTCGAGTGAATTCTTTATCTAAGAAGTTTGAAGCTCTGGGGGTCATGCCATTCAAAATCCCTTTGTGACTTGCAATCTGTGCGGTGGCAATCATTCCAATGACCAATGTTCCCTCAATCCTGAATCAGTGCATTATGTGGAAAATTATAATGGGCAGCAAAACAACCAGAACTACAATAATCCGGGGTGGAGAAATCATCCTAATTAATCATGGGGTCAACATCAAAGCCAACCTCAAACAATAAGCCTATGTTCCCACTCGGAATACCTCCTCAGGCTTAATTTCAAGAGAATAAGTCATCATTGGAAGAGATAGTGCAACAATTGGCCGTTAATACTGATAAGTTCATGACTGAGACGAAGACTCAATTTCAAAGCTAAACAACTTCTATTCAGAATCTAGAAATGCAAGTTGGTTAACTGGCCAACAATATCAACAATCGACCTCAAGGCACCCTGCCTAGTAACACTGAAATCAATCCAAAAAGGGATATTAAAGAGCAGTGCAAAGCCATCACTCTAAGAAACAGGAAGGAATTGCCTAAAGTGGTTCAAAAATCTAATAACTTGGCTGAAGCTACTCAAGAGGAGTTAGTTGATGAGAAGTAAGAGCATGAAGAAAAAAGACAGGACATTCATAAGAGTGCTATGCCTTACAAGCCACCACCACCCTTTTCTCAACGTTTACAGAAGCAGAAGTTGGACAAGTAGTACCCAAAATTTCTAGAGGTGTTCAAAAAGCTTCAGATAATATTCCTTTTGCTGATGCATTGGAGCAGTTGCCGAGCTATGTCAAGTTTATGAAAGAGATTCTATCTAACAAGCGAAGGTTGGGGGAGTTTGAGACAATTGCTTTGATAGAGGCGTGCAGTGTTATTCTCTAGAAGAAGTTACCACCAAAGCTCAAGGATCCAAGAAGTTTCACTATTCCTCGCACTATTGGGAACCAATTTTTCGATAGAGCTTTGTGTGATTTGGGAGCTAGCATTAACTTGATGCCTTTGTCTATGTATCAGAAGATGGGTTTGGAGGAGGCAAAGCCCACAATTGTCACCCTGCAGCTTGTCTATAGGTTTCTTAACTATCCAAAGGGAACTATTAAGGACGTTCTGGTAAAAGTTGATAAATTCATCTTCCCAACGGATTTCATTGGTTTAGATATGGATGAAGATCAAGAAATTCCAAACATACTTGGTAGGCCATTCTTAGCTACGGGGAGGATACTCATTGACATGCAAAAATGAAGTTAATTATGAGAGTTCAAGATCAAGAGGTCACATTCAATGTCTTCAAGGCGATGACGTTTCCTAAAGAAACAGATGAATGCCTTAGAGTTGATGTGGTAAATGCCCCTATTAAAAACACATTCTTGGAGAATGTTACTTTTGATCCTCTTAAGGACTCGATTGTTAATGCTTCTATAATGGAAAGCTTGAGTCTCATGGATATCGAGATTTATTGGATACTTCTCTAGAAGAAAGGAATGCTACATGCGTTCCTCTTGATGATCCATCTTAAAGAAAAGAGAAAGTCGGGTTGATGACTTCAAACCAAGCGCTCGTTGGGAGGCAACCCAACGATTTTTATTTCTTTTTGTTAATTTGTTCATAGTGTTATTTTGTAGGATTTCTTTGTCGTTGACATAATCTTTTTATTCTCTTCCATGGTTCTAAACAAGTTTGGGGGTCCTCGACGCTATTGTAGTGAGGAAGAATGGAGATACTCACATGGATGCTTCTACCCGTGGTGGTTAAGGGGGGGTTTTTGCAAATTTTATTTATTTATTTATTTATATTTCTTCTTTTCTTATTGCATTGAGGACAATGTTTAGTTTAAGTTTAGGGGGAGAATTTTTAATTTTTGTCATGGTTAGGATGTGTGTTTAAGTATGTTTTTAGGATTAGTTTAGGGTCATGTTCTTCCACAAATATTGATTTGGTTATATATATTTATGGATGGCCTATGATAAGAATAACATTTATTTGAATATAACTATAGGAGAATGTAGAAAATTTTATCTTAAAGTCTGTGTGCTTGATTTTGTTCCTTGCTATGTCTTGTTTGAGATTCTTTATATTTTTGTACATGGTCATGATCATTGAACCACTAGTGTTTAGAGTAGATAATTGCAAGTTAAGTATTATTGAGATCTGTATGAACTCTAGAACTTGTTTGATCACCACTTGAGGCGAAATCTTAGAAATCACACCATTAGGAAGATGATTTAGGCCATGTTTGGATAGTTTGAGCCATTAAGCCGACCTATTATTAATTATACCCATAGTCACCAATTTTTGAGCTTATGAACCTTTTCATTGTCACCTATGAATAATAGCTAAAGACATATTTTTAAAATCATGTTTTTCAGCCTTACACCTTTTAAACACTTTGCCTACGACAATTATGGTGAAGTATATATCTATTTGAGGATGCATTATGGGAATAGAAGGTGACGAAGATAAAAAGGTATTTGGAGGAATGTTTGCTTTATGTATTTTAGAAAAATGCAAAAGAAAGAATGCTACACCTTTTATTAAAAGAAATAAGTTTGAGGGTGTAGTAGTTTCTTTAAATGAAAAAAAAATACTATGGATAAAAAAAGGGAAAAAGATGAAAGCAAACAATGGGAGAGTTGTAAATTTTCAAAATCTGGTTTAGGCAAATGTGTTATATTGGCAATGGTTCTATGTAATGTATTGGAAATGATCAAATATGTTTAGGGTGTTTTGAGCCTGATTATTACTTGTTTTTATCATACCTTTCACCCTAGCCTTACATTGCAACCTATGTAAGTCCTATTAATTCCTAGCGGTGTGTAATCTACATTAGTGGAGAGTCGTGTGAAAAATAGGCCTATGGAGTTCAATTTCAATATATATTTTGAGATCATGTGCTTGTCACTTACTTGCTTTTATTTATATGATGTATAAGTGGTTTCATGCGAGTAATTATGTATTTACATTTTTAAGAATCAAAGGTGAGGCATGGTAGGAGTTGAATTAAAATTCTAGACATCTTTCATACTTTCAAATTTTTCTTAGTAGTTATTATCTTTCATACAATCTTTGAGGCCATGTAAAATCCATACCTTTTAAACCAAATCTTTGTTTCTTTTAGAATGTAGTAGTATGGTGAGTTTTAGGTTTATTTTCTCTTTGCTCGGGACGATCAAAGTCCTAAGTTTGGAAGTATTTGATAAGTAGGATTTTCACATATATTTTATGTCATTATATGTTCTAGTTTAGGTATATTTTATGTTAAAGTTTTATGTTAGAGTTTCGGTTTAGTTTATTTTGGTTTTGCATTTTTATTTGTTACTTTAGGTACATGTTTTGATGAGTCAAACACTTAGTTCATGATTTATTTTGTAGGTTTGAAGTGCTTTGGAAGTGTTGAACAAGTGCCTAAGAGAAGTGGAGAAGAAACAACCCAAAACAATGCGAAGATGTGCGAGAAAATGACGAAAAAGTGAAGCAAACGCACAATGCCGCGTTCTGGGCATTGCGACGCCCAAAAGTGTCGTTGTAGCGCCACACACATTGCTGAAACACTGAAAATAAACATTCGGGGCGCTGCAACGCTCGAGAGAGGTGATGTGGCACCCGCACGATTCCAAATCCTAGGTTTTATTTTTGATTATGGAGTAGATTAGTTTCTAAGTTTACAACTGAAACTCACATGTAGCTTGAATTTATTATTTTAATTTTAGATGTTTATAGTTAATTTTGAGTTATTTGCTTTAATCTTTGCTTATTGCTTCCAGTTAATCTTCCATTAATTAGGTTGGTTTGTTAGATCTAGATGAACTTGGGAAAGAGATTTTAGATTTAGAATTTGATTAAAGTGACGTATGATCAAAAGGTGGAAACCATGAGTTCATGCTAGATAGGAATATACTTGCATGACATATGCAACCATTAAAAGAGTAAAAATAAATTTATTTTATTTTAATTTAATTCGCATAGGAATATAATGATTTAATTAGACAAAATATTTTTACTTAACCATCAGAAGAGGCTAGTAAATAAATCAGGGCTCTTGGTTAACAACTCAAATTAATTAATTTTTTAAAAATAAATAAAAAGATCCAGGTGAAGTGTGAGGAAAAATTGTAAATCTCGGTTTTGAAATATTTGATTTATTAAATTTTAAACTTATTTAGTGCAATTTATTCTTTTTATTTGTTTCATAGTAATTTTAATATTTGTTTAGATAAGGTTAAGTTGAAATAATTTTAATAATTAACCAGAAATTAGTTACAAATCTCCGAGGGAACGATACTCTACTCATCATTATATTACTTGTTTACGATATTTTGCACTTGCAATTATTTTGCAACAAGCCACGTAAAATACAAAAGATTGAGGAATGAGGATTATCCTTACCAGAAAACCTCATAAATACATACAACCAATGTTGAACCTTACTCAAGAGTGCTTAGACAATATGAAGTATGAACTGCAGGAGCAAGAGTCAAGGTCTCTTTGAAAATGATCTTTGGATGATTTGAAGAATAAAGATTAAGCATGTTCAATCCAAATTTTGATCTCAAAAGCAATTTTTTGAACTTAGAAAACTCTAAGAACACTCTGAAATAAAGGCAAAATTGCTAATAGTTCATAGGTTGTGTTCAACAATGTACACAATTATACTTTTTTATGAAGATACAAGATGAACACGTTCTAGGGTTTCAATCTCCAAGAAAACTTTTGTTTTGATTTCAAAATTTAAATGTAGAAAAAAATGAGGCAACAATGTGTGCGAAAATCTGTGCAAAAATACATACAATCAAAGAGGAAAGAGTGTGAGAAATGTCACTTTCGTTGCCCAGAAATGACAGTTCTTTTCTGACACACAGGAGCGTGCTGCTCCAAAAGGGAGCGCGCTGGTGGAGGAAGACTCCGCACCTCATTTATCTGCTGCCCATAAGGTAGCGCGCTGTTGGCAACAGATCGAGAAGGGTCTTTCATCAGTGTCTCAGAGGAGTGCGCTGGTATGATCCAAACCAGAAACTTGATGAATTTTTAGGTCACAACAACGTCTACTCCAAGGGGGAGCGCTATCAGTATTGGTGACTATGGCAGACCAGTAAGTGACCTGCCAGCACAAGGAGCGCGCTATCATCTTGAGGAGCGCGCTGGTCTGACACTTGACACTTTAGTCATGATTTTCCTTTCAAAAACTTTGCATAAATTTGTTCAAATTGAATCAAAGACTTCAAATATCAAATTGGAGATTTGAAAACACTTTCCAATGAAGCTAAAAACATGATTGAAATCAATTTTGAAAACATTTGAATATCATGCTCATTTTGAAACTTATGAAATGGACATTATCTAAGCAACTCTAAAGTAGGTCCTACAACCCAAGATCATCTAGACAAAATAAAAAATAAAATTACATTGAATTGTCTTGATCTTGAGAGTCTTCCAACTTAGAACCATGGACATAAATTGTGGTTGTCTTTTAGGCTGAAATACTCGAGTAAATGTTAGGGTATATGACCCATGTTTTTCGTAATCATCAAAACCGAATGCCATCATGGGGTCATTGGCTCATCAATCTCTCCCTTTTTGATGATTTCAAAAACTTAATTTTTGACCAAAGTGGTTTTCCACATAGAATTCTCCTAAGTGTTTTGATGCTAACAAACAATAAAACCATGGGGCTAATGGTTGAATTGAGCATGTTTCAGCACCAAGGTTAAGTCAAAAGGTCAATACAAGAGTCAAGTGATCTCAAGTTAACCCAAGTGGATCAAACAAAGTCAAAGTCAAGAGCTTGAACGAGTTGACTCGAAGATAAAGGATGAGAGCTCACAAGTATATTTAGAATTAGGTTGTAATATTTCCTAATTCTATATTGCTCATTTACTTTCTTTCCAAGCATTCCATGCATGCATTCATGTTTTTACTAATTTAAAATGTTTTAAGTCATTCAAGTTTTTAGAAGTCAATATTGTTTTCACTTTAGTCAAACTTTTGACTTTCACTCAAAATGATTTAAACACATGCATGAACTTGAATTCGATTGATTTCAAGTTTATTCAAGTGTGTTTGAGTTTGATTTATCGAGAAAATATATTTTGAACTTGAAATCTTAAAGAAAAACCAAGTTTATGCTAACGAAACAGGCAAAAGCACGTTTCTTCATGAAAAAACGCGTTTCCATTGGCCATAAGTGAATTTTCACTTAAAACATGCAGAAACACGTTTCCACTTACTGGAATGCGTTTCCATCTTTTTGTCCAGAAAACATGTTTCTGCCATCAAAAGCAAAAATGCGTTTCCACTTTAGGAAACCCATTTCCTCAAAAAGTGCAGAATGGTAAAAACATGTAGGAATGTGTTTCCTCAGCAAAAACAAGCTTCCGTGTGAATTGGCAAAATGCCAATTTTGAATGTATTTGGATTAGAAATGTGGTTCGTCCAAGAGAAACATGGTTCCTGCTTTTTTCGGGATATTTTTCTATAAAATAGATGCCTTAGCTCATTGAGAGCAACTTTTGCAATTTTTTTTGACATTTGTGTTTTTATTTTGTTATCCTCATTTTCAAAAGAAAAATTAAGTTTCTTCAAAAATGATTTTGAAAGAAAAAGGTTTTACAAATTGTTTATCTTATTTTGTGAAATCTCTTGAGCTTTGAATCTTTTATTCTTGAGAGAAATCATACTTATAGATTTTCTGAATTTTGAGAAACATATATTTGTTTTGAAGCATTATTGCCACTCTCTCTTTTTTGGGTTTTCTCTTCAGTCTTTAATTTCAAATCTTCTTTTGAGAGAAACCTCATTGATTTCTTAGGGAAAATGAGTGCTTGATTTTAAATCTAAAAATTCCCTAGAGTTTAAGTGTTCTTTGAGAAAATGAGAGATTGAACTTTAATCTATATCCTTCATATTTTCTCATTCTCAAAACACCTAGAGAGAACATTTGAATGACAAAATCATCTTGGCGATTTTGGAGGTACAATTTTCTGCATCTATCATGCACATCTTTCAACATCATTGAAATGGGCAATAAGGATTCACGAAAAGTATATGGTTTTAAGTTTTTCTCAATCCATGAGCTTTAGTTTCATATCTTGTATTGATTGAAATTTTAATATCTTGAGTTTTATAGTAATATTTGTAATTAGAGTTTTAGTTTGTTTCAAGATTGAAACAACCAAGTCAAATGAATTTGATTCACTTAAGATTATTAGATTGGAATCAAAGGTAGTTTCACCCTTTATCTTAAAAAGGGTCAAGTGGTTTATCCTTAACCTGGTAAAAAGATTTTAGGTTCTTCCTTATCCAGCAAAAGGAAGTAGTCGGTTCATCCTTAGCCCGTAAAAGGATAAGTTTGCCTTGAACCTGTAAAAAGGCATTTGTAATAGTTTGATTCACACTCGATAAGTGAATCTAAGATAGTGGAATACTAGAGAGGTTTTCTCTAGGCATGGACGTAGGAAATTGGATTTTCGAACCATGTAAAAATATTGTGTCTTTGCATTTAATTTTTGCATTTTACCATTATACATGATCTATTTGATTAAATGCCTCAACAAATTTAAGGATCACAAAAAATTAACATAAGATAATTTAGAATTGACTTAATTGGCCAAGACACCCAATTCACCCCACCTTGGGTGTTTAACATTAATATAGGCCTAAGAAGACAATTTGACTCTAACACGTATTCATGAAAAATTCCAAAATTTTTTGCTGAGTTTCACTTAAAATATGAGCATTGACACAATACAACCACACATAAACACAAGATTCACAACCTGTAACAGTTTCATTTCCATGATACCAATATCCAAGACCAAAAACGAAACATCTATATTTAAAAAATAATCAAGTACACAATCCACATCAACATCAAAAGAAACACCCATCCATCCATGTGTAAAACAAGTATCGAAGTACAATAGATAAAAAAATATAATCATGAGTACAAGAGAATACACAAAGTACATCCATACATCCAAGTAAAACAGATACATCAATAAACTCACATACATACAGTCCCCCTATCTACACACTCCCCCTATCTAGGTAATTCTCCTCCTGTTGAATCATAAAAAAGAGGTGAATCTCAACGTGATGAATCAGGTGCAAAAGGAGCTGTAGAAGGACCAGTAGTGGGACGAACAACTCGGTGTGGCAGGAACATCTCAACATCATTAATAGCAGTAGCCGGAGCTCAAGAGGCATGAGTGATATCCACATCAGCCTTGTTTGTGTGATGGCCCTCACCCTTGTATGTTTTGATGATTGCAAACAACATTCCAATGACTACTAATCACTTTGACTAAGTTGTTTCAGTTCTATAATGATCAAATCATGAAAGTCAACATAGGAGTCAAAGTCAAAACTTGAAGTGAATTAAAGCAAAGGAAAGTTCAAGATCATATTTTTCTATGTAATTACTTAGATTCATCTAGGGTTGTAGAATTCTCCTTAGATTGATCAGCCAAAACATTGCATGCATTTAACATATTTTAAATCATTCAAGTTATCAAAGTCAAACCATTTTTCATTTTAGTCAAACATTTGATTTTCACTCAAAATGATTTAAACACTTGCATGAACTTCAATTCAATTGATTTCAAGTGTGTTTAAACTTGATTTATCTAGAAAACATGTTTTGAACTTATAAAATTTCAAAGAAAACATGTTTTAGTGTTTTGTACTACGCAAAAACATGTTCCCTATAAGAAAAAAACATGTTTCCACTGATCCAACGTGAATTTTTTTACTCGGACAAGCAGAAACACATTTCCCCTTCTGAAACACATTTCCTATCTTTTTGGCAGAATGATGGAATTTGCATAGAAGCATGTTTCCTTGTGAATTGGTAGAAGCCAAATTTTTCGTTTATTTTTGAACAGAAACGTGGTTCCTCCTAGGGAAATGCATGTCCTTCTTTTTCCAAGACATTTTTCTATAAATATATGTCTTACCTCATTGAGAACAACTTTTGCAAAATCTTTAGAAGCTTGTGCACTTGTGTTTTCTCCTCATTTTAAAAGAGAACAAGCTTTCACAAAGTTCAAGTGTTTGAGAGAGAAGTGTTTTGTTCTTCAAATTTCAAGCAATCACTCAAGCTTTCTCTCTTGTTTTTTGAAGAAATCTCCTTGTGCTTTCATCTTCACTCTTTGAGAAAATCTTCTTGAGAGATTTCAAGTGTTCTAGAGTTTTTGACTTGGTGTGCTTCATCTACATCTTCTTCAAGTTAAGAAACCACCAACTAACCTTCCATTGTAGGCCTGCACTTCATTTCATCATTTTTGACTGAATTGATCTAGGGATGTTGTAACGCCCGTACCTTAGGATGATTTCATCTTGACCCGTAAGATACTGAAATATGCGTATTTATACGTGTATGACTCATAGAAACCCCACATATTTTGTTGGTTCGGAATTCCCTAGGCTTAGAAGCCAAATGGACTCGATCCGATAATGTTTCAGTTGCCCGTACCTTAGGAACTAAAAAGGCCAAATTGACTATGACCTCGAGATGCGTGCTCCAAATCGAGATGCAGACCTCACGATTGAGTCTGGAGCGCGATTTACTTAAAAATTCATGTAAGGTATGTCTTGCTTTGTGATAAGTTGAGTTTTAGATAATGTTTTACATGTTAATTTCATAGGTTTTTTGGCGCATTTAGTTAGTTTTTAGATATATTTGCATTAATTGTTCATATTTAGTGTTTTAGGTTCATTTAGATATTTTTATGAGTTTTATAAGTTGGTTTTAGTGGTTTTCATGAATAAAATGCATTAGGCTAGCTTAGGAAAATAATCATGATTTTTAGGTATTATTCCTAAAGTCAATTGCATCATTTACATATTAATATTGTCACATTTTACAAGTTCATACAAAGTTTCAGTTAGACTTTTAATACTTGATTAGTTAAGATCACTGACTTGTATTTTTGTGCTTTGTTTTGTAGGTAAATAAAGAGCCTAAAAGTGGGTTGGAATGTGGTTCAAATGGTGACAAAATCATGTCAAAGAAATGTGAAAAAAGATGGACCAAAGAACCAAGAGAAAAGCCAAAATGGCTAAGTCCACACAAACGAGAACCAAAAATGCATGTAGAGTCGCGGCGCTGGGTTGTGCATGGTGCGTTATTTAGTGTATTTTGACTATTTTTGCTTACCCTTTTTGGTCTTTTCCCACTTATGTAAATAATCTCATTTTAGGGTTGTTTTAGAGGATTGTCTTTCATTCTAGTAGATTTAGATATCAACTAATTAAGGTTAGGGTTGAGAAAAGGAGGCAAGAAGAAGCTTGAGGAGAAAGATAAGTTGCAGGATTTTTTGGAGAAGAAGAAGAAGGAAAACTACTCTAAAAGGGGTTTTTCATTTATTTCTTATTCAATTCTTCTTGTATTTATGTATTCTCTCTTAAATCTCTCTTTTGTATTCTTGAACATAATTATGAGCTAAATTTCTAATCTAGAGGTGATGAGTTGAGTTTTATACATAGTATTTTGTAGGAATTTTATTAGGTTTGCAGATATGTTTTACTAATTTCTAGGTGCTTTTGGCTGATTTTGCAAATTTAGTGTTTTAGGTGCATCTTAGTGTTTTTGTGTGTTTTAGAGGTTAATTTTAGTTTTTTTTTCATGAATTGAATAATTTAAGTTTGTTTAGGAAAATAAATATGATTTTTAGAAATTTTTCCTAAAGTTATTAGTGGCATTTGCATAATAGCATGTTCATTTTATATCATAGTTTCATGTTAGTTGTTAATATTTTGTTAGTTGGTTGATTTACTTACTTATGGTTATTTTGTTTTGTACGTAATAAAAGCTTGAAAGTATGGCGAATCGAGGCCAAAATGATGGTGAAAAGTGACCAAGATCATGTGCGAGAAGTGTACAAGAAAGTGTGAAAGAATGGAGAAAAGCATGATGAAAAACGGCTAAGGACACAAGTGCACATAGTGCACTTGTGTTTTTCTGGGTGCTGCAACGCTTGGGATGGCACTGCAGAACCCAAAACGTTGAGAAAATAGCACAAAAAATTTAGCAGTAGCACTGCAGTGCTACCCCCTAGAGCACTGCAGCGCTACCACGCAACTTCTGGGTTGCTTGGCTAGGCGTTTGGGCAATTTTGGGAATTCAAGTCTAAAGAGAAATATGGCATATTATATATCAAATTGAAGGGACTTTCAAGGGGAATCCATTGAAGAAGAAGACAAGACGGCTAGGTTTCTGGTAAAATGGATATTGGCTTCGGTAACGAAGAGGATCGAAAATTTACAGTATTTCTAACATATTTTGTAGATGATTTCAGTGCTTTCTATCTTGTTTTGTATTTTCTTCTTCAAAACTATGAATTAAATTCTAATTCTAGGAAATATATGGATCTTAGTTTGTCTTTGATGGGTTAATTGTGATATTTGTTCATTATTAATGAAATTTTCTATGGTTTATTCATAATTCTTTGTACTTAATGCTTTTGGTTTACTGATCATGAATTGAATGAACATAGATCTAAGGGGCGGCACTCGAGAGAGGGTTCTTTAGGTTTGAAAGTGAGATTTATGACATGAGATTACTATAAAATCAAGAGGTTTATAGGATCTTATGAGATCATTGAGAAATCCCTAGAGTTCATGGCATAATTGAGAATTGGATCTTTATCGAGAGGTCGAGATCCAATCCTAGTTGTAAGTTCAATCCGACACTCGAGAGAGGGGATTGATAACCCTTGGATTTGATCTATAAATCTGGAAAATGAATTTAACAATGAATGATTCCAATTAATTTTGATTTTCAAACTTAGTGAAGTCGATTCTCTAGATCTATTCCATTATTGAATTCTCTTTACTTTCAATTGCTTTAATTCCATTTAATTTCCAACATTTTAATTTGTTTAATATCTCCATTTAATTGTCTAAATAAAGTTTGAAATCTGTGAAATGGTAATTGATAGAGTAACAATTCCCTATGGACGATACCTGATCAATCAGATTATTATTACATCGTTGACACTGTACACTTGCGGTAGATCATGAACAAGTTTTTGGCGTCGTTGCCGGGGATTTGTATACTTTTCTATCAATATCGATACTAATAGGTTTGAATTTTAATTTAGACTTACATTTTTTAATATTTCTGATTTTTATCTTTGTTTGTGCTTGGCAGGATAAGTGGTATATGAAACGCTCTCAGAGTGCCAGATTTGTACCATTAAATCTTGAAATAGAAAGAACGTTGGGACAAATAAGAAGAGATAGAAGAGTTGAGCAAGAGGCAATGTAGCTCAACAATGAAAATAATCAAATGCTATTGTGGGATTACTTCAAATCGTAATTCAAGATAATTATTCGGGGATTGTGAGGACACCCATAACAACCAATAATTTTGAGTTGAAGCCAACATTGATCACCATGGTTCAACATCATCAATATGGTGGTTCTCCAGTCGAAGACCCCATGATTCATCTTTAATCATTCTTGGAAAAATGCGATATAGTAAAATGGAATGGTGTTGGAGAAGAAGTGATTTGTTTAAGGCTTTTCCCATTTTCTCTTCGGGACAAAGCGAAGGCATGGTTGCAAGGGTTGCAACTAAGTAGTGTGAACACATGGGAGGAGCTAGTTCAGAAATTCTTCCCACCAGAAAAGAAAACTTAGATGCAGGCAGACATTGGCCAGTTTAAGTCGTTGGAGTCAGAATCTCTTTATGAAACTTGGGAGAGATTTAAGGAAATGTTGAGAAAATGTCCACAACATGGATTCCAAAATTGGATGCAGTTGCAAATCTCTTACAATGGTATGACAGTTCCCACTAGGACATTGGTGAATGCAGCGGCTGGAGGCACCTTGATGGGAAAAACAGTGGATTATGCATTTACTTTGATAGAAAAAATGGCCTCCAACACTTGTGAGATACCTAGTGAGAGATCAGTTGTGATGAAGGTGGCTCATGCAGGTATATTTGAGGTTGATCATATGACAGCTATTTCAGCACAATTGTCAAGTTTATCACATCAGATTGCATCTCTTCAAGGTGTGAAGCCATCTGTAGACCAGGTCGCAGCGACAAGTATGGGTTATTTATCTGGCGAACCCTCCACAACTACAGAACAAGCCAATTACCTGAACAATAGAGGATACAATTACAGAAGCAATGCTCAAGTGCCAAATCAGTACTATCTAGGAGTGAGGAATCATGTAACTCCCGTACCTTAAGATGATCATCGACGTGCATTGGCTCGAATGTATTTGCATGATTTTACGTCGTTTAGAGTGCACGTGAAGTTTTAGAATTATCGGAGACCCTGTTCGACGTCGAACCATGTCAAAAACAGTGTCTTGGACCAGTGGAGCTCGCTTCATAGAGGAAGAAATTTCTGTCATCGATTACATCAATGGGTTGATCTCCTAGATCCGTTGTCCGATTGAGCTGAAATTTCGTCAGCTTATTATTCTCTGATAGATTTTCATTATTAATGGTGAAGATCTTGATCGGAGTTGTCTACTGAGAGGTATAAGACTCCAAACACTGTTTCTCGGATTTGCAAATTTTCTTGCGTAATTTTGATCAAACGGTTGGAATCCCACCATTGATTTAGCTGAAATTTTACCAGAAGGTTGGTAACTGACTCATAAAAATTTAAAACGGTTAAGATGTTAAATTGGTGAGTCGTTTGCAAGAAATTAATTTTCTAAGTAAAAGTAATTGCAGCAGGAAAACTGTTTCTTTTATTAAAGTGTGCTTTTTTAAGTGTGGGCCCAAAATGCCACTTAACCTCTATATAAGCCATAGAGATGTGATTTCTCTCATTTTTCACTTCCAAAAGAGGCTAAGGAGCTTGAAGAAGAGGAAAGGAAGGGAAAATTTTGGGTTTTGGGTGCATTCTTGCTCAAGAATCCCCAAGGTAATCATTTCTTCCTCATTCTTTCTGATTTTTCTTCCTTTTAGCATTTTCATTCATGCATCCAAGCTTGCTTTTGACCTAATGGGTGTTTTTCACTCATGAATCCCAGAGTTTAGGGAGGGTGGTGGAAAATACATTTTGGAATTTGGTCTTGCATTTGAGATATGTTAATCTAGAGGATGTTGGGAGTCCATAAATGGTGAAACCCCCACTTTCTAACAAGAAATTGGTAGGGTTATAGGTATTTGACCTAAACTAGGATTTTGGACTTAGGGTTTCCAATTCAATTTGCATGTGATTTATGTTGAATACATGAGTAAATGTTGATGTATAGTACTCTAATTTACTGATTTTGATTAGTGGATAACCCTAGTGTGATGTAATTTTGGCCTAGGCCATGTAATTTTAGAAATTTCAATGAATTTGGGGATTTTGACTTAGACTTAGTCAATTGATGAAATTGACTCGATAAATAGTCTAATTGACCCTAATTATGATTGAATGCCTTGTATTATGGTGGTTGGATCATGGAGATCAACCTATTGCATTCAATTGGGTTATGTATGGTTTAATATGATTTTAATGGTTGAATTGAGCAATGTGGGATTGGCTCATGTGTATAATCATTTTAGAATCTTAATTGGCTATGAAATTGAGTTTGATCATGGTTGTTTGGCACACTAGTGGACTGATTTTCAGTAATGTATAAGCCATGTTTAATGCAGGGATTTTGGTTGATTTAAGTAACCCAAATAGGCCAATTGGGGATTGAGGTGTTAGGGTGATTGTGGTCATTCTAGTGCTCTCTTGTGGATTGGATTGGATTGGCCAAGTCTAGCCAATCAAGTTGTGAGTGTTTCTTTACTTGTTGGTTTCTATATGTGGCATTGTAGTATAAAAATGTGTTTTAAATGCTTATCTATTATAGTATGCATGATTTAATGTCTCATAAAATGTATTTGAGCATAGTCTAATAGGGTTAGCAATTGGGTAGAGTTTCCTAGTTGGGATTTTTTTTTGGGGAATCTCGTAAGTCTAGTGGTGATCCTTAATTGTGGACCTGGCAAAGGATTTCTATGGGTTGTGTATGTTAGGATTTGCCTAGGCATGGTACTTGTCTTGGTGAATGAATCCTATGGTTCATACAATCATAGGAATTCTAATAGGATACAGATAAGAGGTCGATCGGGCGATGGGTGTCGTGCACTCAGGCCCTTGTATTGATTCTTGCTCAGGAGGTGTTAGGATTGCATGAGCATGTTTATAAATGATATGCATTGTCTTGTATATGACATGATGCATTATATTGAGCATGTATGTAATCTTTTTGTATCCATGATATTTAAATGGTTTTAATGATCTTGCAATGTTTTACATAAATGCGTATATATGTTGCCACTTGTAAAAAACATTCATTGAGCTTGTTCTAGCTCACTCCTCACTCTTATCCTTTCAGGTTCAGATAGGAAGGGGAAGGGAAAAGCTTAGCTGTGGGCATTTTCCCTACACTTTTGTGACGTAGGTGTTTAGTGCTTTTTTGCATTTAGTTTGATAAATTGTACTATGTAACACCTAATGCTTATACTGAACACATAGATGGGTTGTAATTTATGGTCAAATAGGATTTTGTATATTTTGAACATTATGGACTTAGAAAATTAAAATTTATGGTTGTCATTTGGGTATGCTTTTACATTGATGATCCATTATTGTCCATGTGTTTTGATGTTGATTATTGAGATTATGGTGTGTTATTAGAAGGCTGACGGTATGCCGAGGATATCGAGAGAGGATATACTCATGGTTCCGTGCTGGTCATGACATCACAGATAGTGGGTCGTGACAAATCATGAGAATTTTTCATATTCTAATCATAGGAATGTGTTGAATCCTCCACCAGGGATACTAGTGCCTATGCATTGAGAGAAGAAACCATCGTTGAAGGACTTATTGAGTGGATTCCTTACAGAATCCAAAGCTATCCAAGTGAAGACTGATTCAAGGATTGACACTTTAGAGTCAACAATGAAGAACATGGAGATTTAGATGGGTCAGTTAGCTTCAGCTATTAGTGCACAGCAGCAGGGCTCCTTCCCAAGTAACACTCAAATTAACCCCAAGGAGCAGTGTAAAGCTGTCACCTTGAGAAGTAGTAAAGAGATTGAAGGAGCCACATAGAGCCAGAAGGATGGACATATTACATCACCATCATCAAGCAATAAAGAGGAAAAAACACAGAAAAAAGAGAAGAAGCAAAGGAGAGGCCATACAGACCGGGCACCATCACTTTCCCGGATCACCCTCTTATTATAAAACCTCTTCTTTCCTTTCCTCAGCGTTTTCAGAAGAAGAAGTTGGATGAGCAGTTTGCCAAATTTTTGGATATATTTAAGAAGATTCATATCAACATGCCTTTTGCTGATGCGTTAGAACAAATGCCAAATTATGTGAAGTTTATGAAGGATGTTATGTCCAAGAAAAGAAAATTGGATGAGTTTGAGACAGTGAAGCTAATAGAAGAGTGCAGTGCAATCTTGCAAAAAAAGCTTCCCCAAAAATTGAAAATCCAGGGAGTTTCACAATACCTTGCACTATTGGTTTATCTAATTTTGATAAAGTTCTTTGTGATTTGGGTGCAAGTATAAATCTAATGCCATTGTCTGTTTTTAGGAAGCTGGGATTGGGGAAGGTGAAGCCTACTACAATTTCATTGCAGCTGGCAGATCGATCTCTCACATATCCGCGAGGGATAATTGAAGATGTTTTGGTGAAGGTCGACAAATTTATCCTTCCAGTCGATTTTGTGGTATTAGATATGGAAGAAGATGGAGAGATACCATTGATTTTGGGGAAACGTTTCTTGGCTACGAGGCGCGCACTCATTGATGTGCAAAAGGGCGAGTTAACTTTAAGGGTGAATGATGATGAAGTCCTTTTCAACATTTACAACACTCTCAAATTTCCTTCAGAGAAGAGCACTTGTCATTGGATTGAGGTGATAAAAATGGTTAATTCTTGTGTGCAAGACGTGGTGAATGGAGCTACTCCATATGATGTGTTGGAAAATTGCATAGTGAACTCAGTTAGTATGGTAGAGAATGTGAGTGAAGAACTTAAACAATGTGTTATGGTTCTTGGGGCAACACCAGTTGACATGATGAAAAAGGAAGTGAAAAACTTGAATGATAATTCTCCAAGTACAATTGATGAGCCTACACTAAACTTGGAGCCTCTACCTAAACACCTTCTATATGCTTTTCTTGGTCAGAAATCCACCTATACTGTGATCATTTTCCACTTCTATTCATTGATCAGATGTTGGATCGATTGGCGAGATTTGACCACTATTATTTCTTGAACAGTTACTCGGGCTATAATCAAATAGCCATTGCACAAAAGGATCAGGAGAAAACCACCTTCACTTGCCCATATGGCACATTTGCCTTCGTGAAGATACCTTTTGGTTTATGCAATGCACTGGCCACGTTCCAACGGTGTATGATGGCTATCTTCGCTGATATGGTGGAAGAGAGTAAGGAAGTCTTCACGGATGACTTTTCAATTTCTTGCTCCACTTTTGATCAATGTTTGCCAAATCTTGCTTTGGTGTTAAAGCGATGTGAGGAGACTAATCTTGTACTCAATTGGGAGAAGTGCCATTTCATGGTACAAAAAGGCATTGTTCTAGGCCATGGAGTGTCTTTAAAGGGTCTTGAAGTTGATTAGGCCAAAATTGTAGCTATTGAGAAGCTTCCACTTCCAAAATTTGTAAAGGACATAAGAAGTTTTTTGGGACATGCCGGGTTCTATAGATGATTTATAAAAAATTTCTCCAAGATCACAAAAGCCACTTTGCAATCTTTTAGAGAAAAATGTTCCTTTTTGTGTGAATGATGAATGTGAGAAAGCTTTTGGGGTGTTGAAGGGTGCGTTGATTTCAACTCCTATTACGGTGGTGCCGGATTGGAAGCTTCATTTTGAGATTATGTGCGATGCTAGTGGTTTTGCTGTTGGAGTGGTGCTTGAAGAGTGACATGAGAAAATGTTCAAAGCTATATATTATGCTAGCCGTACCCTAGATGTGGCCCAACAAAACTGTTAACCTAAGCGGTTCATCACTTAGCACGTCCCTAAATATACGGTGATGAAGTATATTTTGATGATCACAAACGAAATCTCTTTCGGTCCTAACGAGCGGTTATCAAGAACTTATCTCAGCACCTCAGGAATGCAGAAAGTCAAAGATTGATTCGATCAAGGAACTCAAAGGTCATATCAAACGTTCAAGATTGTTTCAATCAAAAGGACCTCAACAATCATATCATGATTTCAAGATTACACTACTCGAACGATTCGATCAAGCTTCAAGTCTTCATCTTTCGATCAACGTTCAAGACATTCATCTCTACCGAGCTGTCAACATTGAAGATCTCATATAAAGAGTTGGATTTAAAGATTATGAGAAAATAAAAAATACACAGTATTTAAGGTATATCTTTCTCTAATTGACATTGCTCACCGTATTCCAAAACCATACACAAACCACTTGCATACGTGCATGTTTTGATCATACATTTTACGATATTTCAAATGATTTTAACTTTTTATATTTAATTTGAAATTTACTGAGTTTTTATTCACTTTTATAGTATTTTTAATCGCGAGTCAAAACTGTTTTCAAGAGTCTTTCAGGACACTAATGTTTCAGCAGCGCTCTCCTAAACTTGTTAAGGCAGGACGCTGATGATTCATTAGGACACTGATAACATTCAAGGTTGAATTGAACTAATTAATATGGACACTTACTTGTAAGTAGCTGCCTCTATTAGTCAACCTTTGAAGTTATCAAGACGCTAACTCAACATCAGCTTCTGAAAGATTTCTAAGTTCTTCAAAGAATCTATCTTTGAGGACGTTGGTAGTTATAAGTTGAACAATCTATTAGGACGCTACCTGGATAGGAGCACCCTCACCTTTGGGAATCAACTTAATAACTTTCAGGACATTGATTATCCTTCAGCGCGCTTTGTATTAATGTTCAAATGTTTTTAGATATGTGGTAGGACGCTTGTAGTGTTGTAGCGCCCTAGTATTGTGTTTTATATTTTAACTAGTAGGACACTTACTCAAAAAATAGTGCCCTCATGCACTTAATTGTTTTAAAACATAGCAGGACGCTAACAATGCATTAGCGTCCTCAGGGTTAAGTCGTTTAAGTGTCAAAGAAAGTCAGGACGCTCACATTTCAGTAGTGCCCTCACTTCATTGTTCAACAGGACACTTATACGCAATGGGCGCCCTCAAGGAACAAAACGACAAAGTTGATATTATGTATCAGGACACTGATTGTGGAATTAGGACGCTAATTCAACAATAGTCACTGTTCTAATAAGTACACTATATAAGTCTACTTTTTCAGAACAAATCTTTGCATAGAGTCATTTTCAGATTGATCAGAGATCTTTTCTGATAAATGAATTAAGTTTTTCTAAAGCTTTCTTTTTTCATGTAAATCTGAAAAGAACCAGGATGTTAATGAAAATTGCAGTTGCTATTTTCATATAACATTCTAGCCATTGTGTGTAAACGTTCATATTATTTGAACTTCAAATGTCTAACGGCTATGTCCTACTAAGTCTATAAATACTAACAGTTAGGACCAAACAGCTCACCGATAATTTTTGTTGTGCTAACACTTTTTGAAAGTTAGTCTGTGTCAAGATGCTTTTCCAATATCTAAACTTTCAAAGTATTTTTCACTGATACCTTTACGTATTCAAAAGATTTTCATATTGAGCTTTAAATATATTTCATCTTTGAAAATCTATTTGATCAGGTATCTACTCAAATTCTCAGCACTGATCTATACTTGATATCAATCTTGTTGAAGAAAGAATTTGTGTATAGTTCGAGATATATAGTTGTACTTGATTTCATATCTAAAGTATTGTATCGAACTGTTTCAGTAGTTGGATCAACTACTAAATACTGAACCAGAAGTTTTCATACTTATATTCTATATCTTTTTGAAAACTGTCTGTGTCTTTGATTTACACTAGTCCTTTATTTTCTACGTCAATGTTTATTTGGTATCATTATGTTTTCAAAGAAGCACTTAATCGATTTTCATATCATTCGTGCTTTTCGAAACCTGCACTTGAGCAATACCGAACATTGAAAGATAAAGGACTGTAAGAGTATTTTCTTTTAGCATTACATATTTCAATTTATACATATTTGTAACGCTATGTACTAAGCTTAATTGTAAAGTGTTCTACTCAGTTAAAACCAAAATTATTTTTGTTGTAATGCTGGTGTGCTTCTGGATTGAAACAACCAGGACAAGTTAATGTTGTTCACTTAATGATTTCAGGATTAAAATCATGTTAAGGTTATCTTTGAACTTGTAAAAGAGAAAAATGTTCATCCTCATCTGTAAGTAGGAAACCAGTTCATCCTAATCCCGTAAAAGGATAGGTGCGTTCTTAACCTGTAAAAGGATAGGTTATCTCTTAACCTATAAAAGAGAAACGGTTCTTCCTTATCCCGTAAAAGAAAAACGGTTCTTTTTTATCCCGTAAAAAGAATATGGGTCTTTCCTCATCCTGAAAAAAGGAAATGCGGTTCATCCTTAGAGAAAGGATAGGTTTGCCTTTAACCTATAAAAGGGCAGTTGTAACGGTTTGGTTCTCACCCGTAAGAGAATCAGTTAGTGGATTGAGAAAATCTTAATCGGGAGATTAGGTAGTGGACGTAGGCTTGGCTGAACCACTATAAATCCTAGTGTGTTTTACATTATGCATTTTACTTTAAGGTTAGTATGTGCATTTAGTTCCAATGTACCAATTTATATCACTAAGTCATTGGAAAAGTTTAAAATTGACCATCACACCCAATTCACCCTCCTCTTGGGTGGACTAACAAGAACATGTGAAAAATAGGTGCAAGAAGTGTGCAAAAAGTGTAGAATATGTTAACCTATGCGGTTCATCACTTAACTCGTCCCTAAATATACTGTGACAAAGTATATTTTGATTATCACAAACAAAATACTTTTTGGTGCTAAACGTGTGTGTATCAAGATTTCATCAAAGCACCTAAGGAAAGCAAAAAGCCAAGGAACGACTAGATCAAGAAACTCAAAGATCACATCCAACGGTCAAGTTCGTTTCAATCAAAAGAACTTCAACGATCACATTATGATTTCATGATCACTTCACTAGAATGATTCGATAAGACATAACTACATCTCTTGATCAACGTTCAAGACATTCAACTCAGTAATGCTCTTATTGAAGATCTTATAATGAAGAGTTGGATTTAACGGTTATGAGAAATGAAAAATACACAAAGTATTTAAGGTATATATTCTCTAATCGTTATTGCACAAAATGTTTTCAAAACCATGCATAAATCATTTACATGTGTTTTTATTATCTGCATGTTTTGATTTCATGTTTTTACGGTATTTCAAATGATCTAATACTATATATTTAAGTTGAAATCTCCCGAGTTTTTATTCGCATTTATCGTATATTTTATAGAGAGTCAAAACTATTTTTAGAGAGTCTTTTAGGACGCTAATGAGTTAGCAGCGCTCTCCTGAACTTTATAAGTCAAGACAATGATAACGTTCAAGGTTGAATAGAATTGATTTATAAGGATGCTTACTTGTATAGTAGCGACCTCCTTTATTAGTCAACCTTTGAAGTTGTCAGGAAGCTGACTTAACATCAGCTTACTGAAAGATGTCTTAAGTTCTTCAAAGAATGTTTATTTGAGGACGCTGATAGTTATAAGTTGAACAATCTATCAGGACGCTATTTGGATAGAAGCACCCTCACCTTTAGGAATCAACTTAGTAACTTTCAGGGCGCTGATTGTCCTTCAACGTGCTTGTGTCTTTATTTAAAATATTTTTAAATGGTAGGACGTTTACATAGTTGTAGCGCCCTTATGTTTTGTTTTTATGTTTTAAACTGGCAGGACGCTTACTCGGATAGTAGCTCCCTCATGTACTTAACTATTTTAAAACACATTAGGGCGCTAACTGTGCATTACCGCCCTCAAGTTTAAGTCATCTAAGTGACAAAGTAAGGACGCTTACGAGTTAGTAGCGCCTTTACTTATGTGTTCTGCAGGACGCTTATACGTAATGAGCACCCTCAAGGAGCAAAATGACAAAGTTGACATTATGCGTCAAAACGCTGATTATGGAATCAAGACGCTAATTCAACAACCAACACTGTTCAAACAAGTACACTACGTAAGTTTACTTTTTCAGAACAGACCTTTGCACAGAGTCCTTTTCAGACCTATCAGAGATCATCTCTGATACATGAAATAAGTTTTTATAAAACTTTCCTTTATCATGAAATCTAAACAGAACCAAAATGTTAATGAAAACTGCAGTTGTCATTTTCATATAACATTCTAGCCGTTGTGTGCAAACGTTCATATAATTTGAACTTCAAATGTTTAACGGCTATATCCCACTAAGTCTATAAATACCAGCACTTAGGATCAAACAACTTGCCAATCACTTTCTGTTGTGCCAATACTTTTTGAAAGTTAGTTTGTGTCAAAATGAGTTTCATTTTCTAATCTTTCAAAGTATTTTTCACTGATACCTTTACGATTACTATACATTTTCATATTGAGCTTCAATTATTCTTTATCGTAGAAAATCTATCTTTATTGGTATCAACTTAAATTCTCAGCACTGATTCATATTTGGTATCATTCTTGTCGGAGATAGAATTTGAGAAATAGTTCAAGATATACAGTTGTACTTGATTTCATATCTTAAGTACTGTATTGAACTATATAAGTAGTTGCGCTAACTACTAATCATTGAACCAAAAGTTTTCATACTTGTATTCTATAACTATTTTTAAAACTGTCCGTGTCTTTGATTTACACCAGTCCTTCGTGTTTTAAGTCAATCTTTGTTCGATATATTTTATTTTTGAAGAAGCACTAATTTTCATATCATATCATGCATGCTTTTGGAAACTGCACTTGAGCAATACCGAACTTTGAAAGGTAAAAGACTGAAGGTGTCTTTCAACTTAGCATTACCTATTTCATATTTCATATCTTTGTAATGCTATGTACTGAGCTTTATTGTAAGGTGTTCTACTACGTTAGAACCAACCAACATCTTAGTGTTGTAATGCTGGTTTGTTTCTGGATTACCAACTAGGATAAATGAATGAAGTTCACTTAATAATTCCAGGATTGAAATCATGAAAGGCTATCTCTAAACCTGTAAAAGAGAACCGGTTCATCCTCATCTCGCAAAAGGATAGGTGGGTCTTTAACTTTAAAAAGGATAGGCTATCTCTTGCCTGTAAAAGAGAAACGGTTCATCCTTTGCCCGTAAAAGGATAGGTTTGCCTTTAACCTGTAGAAGAGCAGCTGTAACGGTTTGGTTCGCACCCTTAAGAGAATCCCTTAGTAATATGGTTAAAATCCTAATTGAGAAGGTTAGGTAGTGGACTTAGGCGCGATCGAACCACTATAAATCGTGTGTCTCACTTTTGCATATTAGTCTCTTCATTTTGTTCATCTATCCAATTCCAATACACTCATGTATATCACTAAGTTATTGGAAGATAATTTTAAAACTGACCATTGCGCCCAATTCACCCCCTTCTTGGGTGGACCAATAGAATATTGGCTAAATCCACAAGCCACCGCCACCATGATACCCGAGACTTTGTGCCGCGACTCCCAGGTAGTGAAGATGGGTGGTGATGAACCAGTGAGTGGGCGCCGCGGTGCCGGTGTTCGCAGTTGTGCAGATCTTGCATTTTTGAGAGTTTTTTGAAGCCCCTTTCTGTCTTTTGACCCACTTAAGTGTATAACTCGTGTTTAGGGTTTCTTTTATGGGTATTGGAGGTTTAAGAGAAAAAAAAGAAGGCAAAAAAGAAGAGAAGAAAGCTTGAAGGCTTGAAGGAACCAAGAGGAGGAATAGGATTAAGCCACCATTGAAGGGGGTTTTTAACCTTGTTCTTCCAACTTTTGTGCTTTGTAATATTTTCATCCATAGTTTTATTTCTTTTTCATCTTGTATCCATGAACATGAACATGAGCTAAATTCCTAATCTAGAGTTTTGGTTGATCTATGTTGGATTCTATGGGTTAATTATTGTTGTTTATGCGTTTTTGATTAATTTTATGGTTTTATTTTCTATTTTTCATACTTAATGCTTTCAATTTGCTGGCCACTTATTGAATGATGTTAGATTTGGTTTCTTACACTCAAAAGTTATCAAATTGGAACCGAGAAATTGTGACCTAGGTTAGTAGTATTGAGTCGAGAGACCTATGAAATCCTTTGAAATCATCCAAAATGAATTACAAATTTTAATGCATTCTTAATCTAGAGTTTTGATTGATCTATGTTGGATTCTATGGGTTAATTATTGTTGTTTACGTGTTTTTCATTAATTTTATGGTATTATTTTCAATTTTTCATACTTAATGCTTTCATTTTGCTGGCCACTTATTGAATGATGTTAGATTTGGTTTCCTACACTCAAGAGAGGTGTTATCAAATTGGAACCGAGAAATTGTGACCTAGGTTAGTAATATTGAGTTGAGAGACCTATGAAATCCTTTGAAATCACCCAAAATGAATTACAGATTTTAATGCATTCTTAATTTACTAGTTTACACTCGAGAGAGGGAATTGGTTTTTTAAGGATAGATATTCAAACTACATTCGAGAGAGGGGTTTGGACGGGTTAAAATTCATGATTTATAATTCTGTTAGTTAATTCAGTAACACAACCTTTTTGAAACCCATAGGAGACAACATAGTGATTTCATTACTCTAGAACTTTTATTCATTGATTTTCTCCCATTTTAATTCAATTTGCATTGATTTACTTTAATTTAGTTCACTTTAATTTCAACAATTAAATCATCCCCTTTTGATCACCTAGATAAAATTAAAATCATAGTAGTTTTGGGCAGTTACAAAAAAAGAAGAAAAGAAAAAAGAAGAAGAAAGTGGGCGATTTTTTTTTTAGTTCCTTTTTCTTCTTTTCTTCTTACATCTTCTTCCTCGTTTCCTTTTCTTCTGCAACTACCCAAATCCTCCCCCAATCCACTTCCCACTTCAAGAGTTCATCACTCTTCCTCCCATCTTTCTCCATATTTTCCATTCTCTTCTTCGTTCTTCATCTTCTTCACCTTCTTGCAAGCTTTGTGGTTGGAGAGTAAAGTGAATCCATCTTTAAAGCAACCTAGGGCATAAACAATTTGGGATTTCTTGCATCTACTACACTTTGTAAGTTTCTCTTTTATTTCTATGGTTCATTTTGAGAAACTTTTGGTGATAGTTGAGATTTGCATGAAGAGTGATGATAATAGAGAGGATTTCATCCAATTTTGGGTTTGGTGAACGTATTTCTCACAGGTTTAGAATGGTAAAAATGGAATGAATGTGAGTTTGGTTGAATTTAGTTGATTAGTGTGGAAATTGCATGCAAGTTTGGTGACCGTGTTGGAGTTTACCCTTTGAGTG
Source organism: Paratinospora sagittata (assembly GCA_035771175.1). Taxonomy (NCBI): domain Eukaryota; kingdom Viridiplantae; phylum Streptophyta; class Magnoliopsida; order Ranunculales; family Menispermaceae; genus Paratinospora; species Paratinospora sagittata. Next base: position 21,606,174 of record CM069596.1, read on the forward strand.
TTGTTGATTGCATTTGTGTTCCATCTTGGCTTTGTTGTTTTGAATTTTTGTTGAAGATATGTTGATATCAATACCATTCATATGGCACCAAAACGAGCAAGAGATTCATCTTCCCACTCATATGATCATGCACAGTTTACTAGTTATGAAACCTCTAAACAATTTTATGAATATGTCACAAAGAGAAGCCTAATTAAAGAAAGGGGTATATGTGTCCTTCCTGCACATCGCCATGAGCTCGTTAGCATGATTGTTGCCAGAGGTTTCAGGACCTTCATACGACAATCTCAGCTCGCAATTATTCCTGTCGTGCGAGAATTCTATGCCATTGCCCATGAGTGTAATGAATACAATGTGTTTGTGCGAGGAAAAATGGTTCCATTTGATAGAACCACTATCAATGCATTGTATGGGCCGCAAAACATAGAGGATGATGAGTACTCTAAATATATTCCCGAGGGGATTGACACAGAAAAGATAATCAACACTCTTTGCCCACAAGGGGCTGAATGTAAATATTACAAAGGGGTTCCAACCACAATGTCAAAGAAAGGGTTGTCTAGCATAAGCAAGGCATGGTTGAATATTTTGAGTACTAAGATGATTCCGGGAGATCACAAGAATGATATAACCAAAGATTGGGCAACTCTTTTGTTTGCTATAATGAATGGGAAATCAATAGATGTTGGAAAAGTAATTCAAGATTCCATCATTTACAACATTAAGCCTCCCACCACTAGAGGGCTTACTCATCCTTCATTGATATGTGTCTTATGTCATAAGGCGGGAGTGACATGGAGTCAGGATGAGGAGTTACTTTACCCTCAGGTTGTAATTGATACCGGAACTTTGGTTCAATATAAGAAAAATGAAGAGGATGCCAAGATACCTATTGGATGGGGATCAAGTATGGGTGACACTTCATCTAGGCGCCCTCGTGCACAATCTTCATTAGTGTCTGAGAGAATCAACCATTTGGAACACGAGGTCCAAAATCAAAGGCACCAGATGGAGCAATTTATGAATTACTCATTTGAGTTTAATTCATCATTGGTGCAAATGTTTAGTGCGTGTGGCCTCAATGCTGGCCCTGGTGCAATCCAATTTCCACCACCACCACAATTCTAGGATTATCAAGAAGAAGAGGAGGAGGATGATGATTGATGAAGTCTAGGAAAGTCTCTTGAACCTTTCCCTTCATATTTTGTGTCCTTTGCATTTTACTTTATTTATCATTGAGGACAATGCTAGATTTAAGTTTGGGGGAGGGTTTAATTTGCATGTTTTAGTGTAAATTTTGATTTTTTTTTGTTTTTGTTTTGTGTTTGAATAAATGCTAGGTTATGAATAAATCCATAATTCTTTAGGAGCTTTGATTTGATTTGATCTTGAATGGATGATCTATGATAGGATTAACACTCATTTCTAAGCATAAACCTTGGAAAATTAGATAGTATTGTTAAGTCTGTGTGCTTGATCTACTTGCCATGTTTATTGGATATCTTTGTTGGCTTTTGAGTATGCAATCATGATCATGAGTGCCACTTGCATGTTAAATCGATATTTTGTAAGTAAGCATCCTTAGATCTCATTTTGTTTTCAAAACTTGACTGTAGAACTTGTTTGATCACTTCTTTGAGGAGAAATCCTAGGAATCACACCATGAGAGACATGATTTAGGCCATTTTTGGATCGATTGAGCCATAAAGCCTACCCAATTATGTATTACCACTAGTTACCCTATTTTTGAGCCTTTTATCTTGTTTCTTGTCACCTAAAAACATTAACCAAGTCCATTAATTTTTTTTCCCTTGATTTCACCCTTGTGCCCTTAACACTTTGAGAAATGTGTTGTAATGGGGTTTGCATTATTTTGCATGGGAATGTAAGTGAAAATGGGCTATGTGATAAGAATGTTTATGAAAGTGATAAAAGAAGGTTCAAAACAAGAATTTCATGATTGAAGGGTGAAAATGAAAGATGAAGAATGAGAAAAATGAAAAGAATGAAAAGAAAAGAAAAAAGAAAACAAATTTTCTTCATCAATGCGTTAAATAAATAAGTTTGGGGGTGTGTTTGGGGTAACGTGTAACGCCCCATATGTACGAGTCAAACTTATACATTGACTTATATGTATTGTCAGGCGTATGCGTATACATATGTACATGACCTTTAGATAGTGTAAAAGCATGTATTCTAGGGCTATTGGTACCCTAGGAGGCTAGTCGTATCATAAAATGCCAAACACTTAGAAATATTTTAGTTTTGGGTGCAAGAAGCGCACTCCCTAAGCGGAGAAGTGCGGTTCTATGGCAAACTGAGAGCACCATTTTTGAGAAGTACAAAGAAGCACACTTCCTAAGGGAAGAAGCGCGCTTCTCTGTGGGCCTGCAGTTTTTTTTAAAAAAAATAATTTGGTCAGTGAGGCGGTTGCATGTTGCTTGAAACACTTTGGCACGCCCAATTGTAGCCATTTAGAGTTGTTTTAGCTCATTTTAGGCTTGCTGGACTGAGAGACTTGCAAGAAACGAACAAGAAGAGGAAGAAGAGGAGGAGCTTGGAAAGCTAAAACCCAAGTAAGAATGGGTGTTTTGAGCTGAAAATTCCAGATTTAGATTCCTTTCTTCACTTTGTTTCACATATGTGACATGCAAATGATTTCAATGGTTAGATTGCAAGCTGGAAACGTGGGGTTTTGGGCTGGAATTGAGTAAATTGCTGGCTGAAATCATGGGAGATTAAATCCTTGAAGATTGGTGAGTATTTTGATGGTTTAAATGTTGATTTTCCATGGTTGTAAGTGGGTGTTCTAGACCTTGCTGGGTCAAGGTTTTGGAACCCATTTTCAGTGTTCAATTGTGGTGTTTGAATGTGTTTAATAGCTGGGAATCGATCATGGATGATTGGTGATTGTCAATTGCAAAGAATTGAGGTCCAAAATTGGGAAATCTTGGGTTTGGTGATGAGCACAAGTGTGGTACTTTTGCTGGAAATTTAAAGTGTTGAGAATGCATTGGTAACGTGTTTATTGATGCATTGTGATTAATTTAGTGATTAAATTGAATGAATTTTTGTGGCTAGAATTCATGTTCAAGTGTAATGGCAATGTTTTATTTGCAAAGATTTTATGATGAGATGTGAATTGAGCATTGGGAATGGACATAAGTGAGGTGCTTGTGTGGTAAAAGTTGATGAATTGACTAAGTGTGTGTGTACTTGTGGACTTGGTAAAAATCTTGTATTTGTGAGTATTTCTAATTTGGTTTTTACGTATGACATTGTATTAAATAAACTCTGTTTTGATAATGATTTGCTATATGATTGCCATATTGCATTGTTGAATTGATGCATTTAAATTCTTTGGTTTTAAGATCGAACATACTTAGACTTACCTGAAGTAAGGAAAATATGTGATCATTTCCTAGGAGGGAAGTTTGTTGACTAGACCTCAGTATGATCGAGATGATGGTTTGTTAAGATGAATTCTCCCTATAAATGCATAATAGGGATACAGATTCACTTACATACTTGAGGGTGAGGATTTTATCTTTATGCATTGTATGATAAGTATAGAGAGGCGAGAAAAATATTTAAATCATGTATTGATAATTACATTGATTGGCATATGAATTTATAATGATGATTTCAATGCCATGTTTTCTATTGATGCATATGTAATTCCCATATTAGATTACTCAGTGAGCTTGTTGTAGCTCACCCCACTCCCTTTTTATTACAGGTATAGATCACAAGGGCAAGGGCAAGGCTCCAGAAAGTTGATTGAGCCTGTTATTTGCTATTTGAGTATGTTGTTTGTTTTGGGAGATGGGTATACATTTTGTTTTTGGTATATGTATACATATATAACACCAAACAATGTGTAATAGTTAGTGTATGGTTTAAATGCTATATATGTTTTGGAGACTTGAGTTGTATATAAGCTTTGTATACATGGAATGGATTTGAATATGAATGATGATCATTCATATATGATTTGTTATTTGTTTATGTGTTTGGATGTGATTGTCAGGAAATTTTGTGGAACCTCAGATTTATAGGGAGGTTATGCCGAAATGTTTAGTGATTTTGTGGTATTGTCTTAAAGGACTGGTTGACAGAGTATCGTATATGTCTAGGTATGGCGTATATGGTATTCAGTGCCGGTCATGACATCACCCTACGGAGGGGGTTGTGACAAGTTTGGTATCAGAGCGAAGGTTGTTGATCGAGCGTTAAGATTGTTAGGTTTAAAAGCCTTAAAAAGATAAAAGCCTTATTATGCTATGTTTCTATGTATGGGTAGTTAGAATATGAAAAATATCATGATCAATTGATTAATGATCTCTTGTATCTATGATTTTCAGATTGAAAAGAGATAATCAAGAAAGATCATGGATCCAACTGATCAAGAAAGGATCAGAAAGTTGGAAGAATTATTGGCTGCCCAACAACAACAAAATGCCTAACTAATAGAACTAGTCGTAAAGCTGCAAGCTGACATGCAGAGACCTGAAGCACCAGTAGTTCTAGAGATTGGAGCTAGCAGTGTTGGTGTACCAACAACAGTAGAGCATGTGGCTGAGGTCAATGCTCCAGCATTGGATGTCAGAGAAAATATCGATGAAAAAAAAGAGATATGAGGAAGTTATGAAGGCCTTCAAGAGGTGAGATCGACCTGCATTCATGGGCAGATTAGACTTAGAAGCTGCCGAAAATTGGTTTCTAAGAATGGAGACAATTTTCGATGATATGCAAGTACTTGAGAGGGATAAAGTGAGATTGGCCAAGTTTAAATTTACTGATGATGCTATGAAATGGTGGAAGTCCATGGAAAGAGCACATAATGAGATCAACACTTAAGCCAAATTGAAGAAAGTGTTCTATGATTCCTTCTATCCCAAGGCTGAGTGTGATAAGAGAAGAAAAACTTTTATGAATCTGAAGTAAGGGAATATGATTGTGCGTCAGTATGAGCACGAGTTTAATAGACTCTGTTTATGCGCCAGAGCTGGTACAGACTAATGAGAGTGGATTAAAGCAGCTTCGTGATGGGTTCAGAGATCCCATTAAGTAGGGTTTGGCATTGTCAGGAATGCAGACCTATGAGCTTGCTTTACGACAGGCGAAAGACTTTGAGACTATAGAGGCAGAAGCAGTCAGACCTATTGTTCATACAACACCATCAGTACCACCTCAGCAGCCGGCATATTTAGAGCAGTATTTTCCATTCCCTAGAAAGAAAAAGGGTAAATGGGGGAAGAATTTTGGGACAGAGGCATAGAAGGCCAAAATGGCCGAAGCAGTTAGTAGTGAGCCACAGACGACTTAGATGGCACCAGTTCCAGGAGTGTCATACATGGCTTCACCAGCTGGCAGAAGGACACAGATGGCAGGGAGACCTTAGAGTCAGAGTTCTTCAGTAAAACCGTCGTGGCCACAGCTGAAGGGATCTGGTGGTAGTTGGATTCCAGTGCCTGGTTCTAAGTCCCAGACTGCATCTTCTACTCCCCGACCACCGATTACATGCTTCAGGTGTGGCATTCAGGGCCACAGAATCAAGCAATGTCCTTTTTAGCCGGTTCCCAAGATTCTGGCGATGCCTTCTAGTTTGAAATCGTTTGGTACGTGAGAGCAAGCAAAGGCAGTGACAGAGCCAGATCCAGAGACGAGTAAGACATTAATAGAAGGTATGATCAGTATTTATGATACTTTAATGTATATTCTGATTGATGCTGGATCTACCTTGTCTTTTATTTCTGGTAGTATGGTGCTAGACTGCATTTGACTCCTGTTAGAGCTAGTACACCATTGATATTGAGTACAACAGCAGGGGAGAGGATCTACCCTAATTTGATTTGTCAGAATTGCAGTTAAATATGAGGAACATGAAATGATTGTTAATCTCAGGATATTAGATTTTTTGGAATTTGATGCAATCCTAGGTATGGACTGGTTAGCTCCATATCATGCCCTGGTGGATTGTTTTTCCAAAAGCGTACTATTCCAAATACTTGGACAATCATCATTTGTGTATAGAGGTACAATTGCATCTAAACCACCTACTAGAGGTAGATTGGTCACAGATGAAGAAATGGAAATTTTGGTTAGTATTAAGCCAGAGGGAGAAAATGGTAAAGGTATTCAATTGTTTGAGATCCCCATTGTGTGTGAGTATCCGAATGTATTTCCTGTTGATCTACCAGGATTACCACCCAAGCGGGATATATACTTCATTAATGAACTAATACCTAGCACAAGGCCTATTTCTATTCCTCCATATAGAATGGTGCCAAAAGAGTTGCAAGAACTCAAAGTGCAACTTGATGAGTTGATGGAAAAAGGGTTTATTTCACCCAGTGTGTCACCATGGGGAGCACTCGTCTTGTTTGTGAAAAAGAAAGATGGTAGTCTACGTCTGTGTATAGATTACCGACAGCTGAACAAGGTGACCATAAAGAATAAGTATCCTCTACCGCATATTGATGATTTCTTTGATCAATTGAATGGGGCCAAGTTCTTTTTCAAGATTGATCTTCGATCTGGGTACCATTAGTTGAGGATTCGGGAAGAGGATATACCGAAAACTGCATTCAAAACGAGATATGGCATTATGAATTCCTTGTTATGCCATTTGGTTTGACCAATGCACTTGCCATGTTTATGGACTTGATGCAAAGGATATTTAAGCCTTACCTGGATCAGTTTATTGTAGTATTTATAGAGGACATTCTGATTTATTCCAAGACTCGAGAGGAGCATGACCAGTACCTCAAGATTACACTGCAGACACTGAGAGAGCATAGGCTTTATGCCAAGCTCAGTAAGTGTGAATTTTGGATAAATGAAGTAAAATTTCTAGGTCATGTGGTGTGTGCAGATGGGATATCTATTGATTTTGCCAAGGTGGAGGCAATCATTAATTGGCCAAGACCGACCACAATGACAAAAATTCAAAGTTTTTTGGGTTTAGTAGGCTATTATAGAAAGTTTGTGGAAGGATTTTCTAAATTGGCTATACCACTTACTAGGCTGACTCAGAAAAGCGTGCCATTTGTGTGGACGGTAGCTTGTGAAGAGGCATTCACAGAGCTGAAGAGAAAGTTGACTACTGCACCAGTGTTAGTATTTCCAGAGCCCGGGAAAGAGTTGGTGATCTATACAGATGCATCACATTCCAGATGGGGGTTGTGTATTGATGTAAGAGGGTAGAGTTGTAGCTTATGCGTCTAGACAGCTCAAGGTGCATGAGAAGAATTACCCTGTGCATGACTTGGAACTAGCTGTAGTTGTCTGTGCATTGAAACTATAGAGGCAAGTTTACATTGTTTTCTGATCATAAGAGTTTGAAATATCTGTTTGATAAAAAAAATTGAATATGAGGCAAAAAAGATGGCTGGAATTCCTGAAGGATTATGACTTCACGTTGGAGTATCATCCTGGGAAGGCCAATGTCGTTGCTGATGCACTGAGTAGGAAACGTACAGAGATTGGCGTAGTGGCCTGTCAGATGGCCCACGAGTGGCGATTTTTAGAGAGAGCTACAGTGATGAGTGTACTCTCTATTGCCCCGCATGTCGATATTTGTGCTCAGATGCATATACAACTGATTGATGCTCATATTCAGAAGATTAAGGATTTGTAGTGGCATGATCCTGATTATGATACGTATAACTCATGGGTTGATAGAGCTGAACGGGCAAATTGGAAACGAGATTCAAATGGTGTAATACGATTTCAGGGGAGATTATGGGTTCCTATTGACCGTGATTTGAGAGCTGAATTACCCTAGATAGCACATAGATCTCAGTATACTATTCACCCAGGATCGACCAAAATGTATCATGACATGAAAAGAACAGTTTGGTGGCATGGGATGAAGAAGGATATAGCTGAGTATGTTCAGAAATGTGAGGTGTGTCAGTTGGTTAAGGCTGAACATCAGAGACCTGAAGGACAAATGCAACCATTATCTATTCCAGAATCAAAATGGGAACATATTACTATAGATTTTATCACAGGATTACCTAGATCTCAGGGTAAATACGATACCATCAGGGTTATTGTTGATAGGCTGACTAAATCTGCTCATTTTCTTTCAATTAACATCAGAGACTCTGTTGATAGACTGAGCAGATTGTATATTCGTGAGATAGTGAGACTGCATGGAGTTCCCGTATCTATTATATCGAACAGAGATCCGAGATTTACATCGAGATTTTGGCATTTGATGCAGACTCGATTTGGGTCTCATCTCCGTCTCAGTACAACATTCCATCCTCAGACAGATGGCCAAACTGAGAGGGTGATACAGATGTTGGAGGATATGCTCACATCTTGTATATTAGAGTTTGGTGGGAAATGGGAAGTGTATCTTCATTTGTGTGAATTTGCATACAATAATAACTATCATGCTAGTATTGGTATGGCACCTTTTGAGGCTTTATATGACCGACCTTGTAGATCTCCGGCTTGCTGGTTTGAGGTTGAAGAGTCACAGTTATTGGGGCCAGCGGTTATTATGAATCACACAGAAAAGATCAAGCAGATTAGACAAAGATTAAATTATTTTGACAAGAGGCATAAACCTCTAGAATTTTCAGTGGGAGACCTGGTTCTGTTGAAGGTTTCTCCAATGAAAGGTCAAATGAGACTTCGGGTTAAGGGAAAGCTCGCACCGCGATTTGTGGGACCATTTGAGATCCTTGAGAGGATAGGTCCATTAGCTTAACAACTTGCTCTACCATCACAATGTATTTCACGTATCTATGTTGAGGAAATACCATACATACCCGACTCAGTATCCAAAACCATCTCATATTTTGTATGTAACTCAGTTACAAGTTGGGGAGGACACTACTTATCCTGAAGAGCCAATTCAGATTGTTGCCAGACAAGTTTAGAAACTCAGGAATAAGCAGCTTCCACTGGTTAGAATCAAATAAAAATTTCATGATAATGAAGAGCAAACGTGGGAGCGAGAGGATCAGACGCGGGTGCAGTTTCCTGATTGGTTCACCACTTGAGGTATTTTCCTTGATTTAAATTTTGAGGATGAAATCCTGTAAGTTGGGGAGATTGTAGCGCCCCATATGGACAAGTCAAACTTGTATGTTGACCTATACGTATTGTCAGGCATATTTGTATGCTATACGTATATACATGACCTTTAGATAGTGTAAAGGCATGTATTTTAGGGCTATTGGTACCCTAAGAGACTAGTCGTATCATAAAATGCCCAACACTTAGAAAAAATTTATATTTGGGTACAAAAAGCACACTCCTTCAGCGGAGAAGCGCGCTTCTATGGAGAACTGAGAGCACCATTTCTGGGAAGTGCAAAAAAGCGCACTTCCTAAGGGAAGAAGCGCGCTTCTCTGTGGGCCTGCAGTTTAAAAAAAATAATAATTTGGTCGGTGAGGCAGTTGCATGTTGTTTGAAACACTTGGCACACCCATTTGCAAGCATTTAGAGCTCTTTTAGCTCATTTTAGGCTTGCTGGACTGAGAAACTTGCAAGAAACGGACAAGAAGAAGAGGAAGAGCTTGGAAAGCTAAAACCCAAGGTAAGAATGGGTGATTTGAGCTAAAAATTCCAGATTTGGATTCTTTTCTTCACTTTGTTTCACATATGTGACATGCAAATGATTTCAGTGATTAGATTGCAAGCTGGAAACTTGGGGTTTTGGGCTAGAATTGAATAAATTGTTGGCTAAAATCATGGGAGATTAAATCCTTGAAGATTGGTGAGTATTTTGATGGTTTAAATGTTGTTTTTCCATGGTTGGAAGTGGGTGTTCCAGACCTTGCTGGGTCAGGGTTTTGGAACCCATTTTCAGTGTTCAATTGTGGTGTTTGAATGTGTTTAATGGCTGGGAATTGATCATGGATGATTGGTGATGATCAATTGCAGAGAATTGAGGTACAAAATTGGGAAATTCTGGGTTTGGTGATGAGCACAAGTGTGTTACTTGTGCTAGAAATTTAAAGTGTGGAGAATTGGTAAGATGCTTGTTGATGCATAGTGATTAATTTAGTGATTAAATTGAATGAATTTCTATGGCTGGAATTCATGTTTAAGTGTAATAACAATGTTTTATTTGGAAAGATTTGATGATGAGATGTGAATTGAGCATTGGGAATGGACACAAGTGAGGTGTTTGTGTGGTAAAAGTTGATGAATTGACTAAGTGTGTGTGTACTTGTGGACTTGGTAAAAATCTTGTATTTGTGAGTATTTCTAATTTGGTTTTTACGTATGACATTGTATTAAATAAACTCTGTTTTGATAATGATTTGCATGTATGATTGCCATATTGCATTGTTGAATTGATGCATTTAAATTCTTTGGTTTTAAGATCGAACATACTTAGACTTACCCGAAGTAAGGAAAGTATGTGATCATTTCCAAGGAGCGAAGTTCGTTGACTAGACCTCAGAATGACCGAGAGGATGGTTTGTTAAAGATGAAATTCTCCCGATACGTGCATAATAGGGATACAGATTCATTTACATACCTGAGGGTGAGGATTTTATCTTTATGCATTGTATAATATGTATAGAGAGGCGAGAAAAGTATTTAAATCATGTATTGATAATTACATTGATTTGCATATGAATTTATAATGATGATTTCAATGCCATGTTTTCTATTAATGTATATGTAATTGCAATATTAGATTACTCACTGAGCTTGCTGTAGCTCACCCCATTTCATTTTTATTATAAGTATAGATCACAAGGGCAAGGGCAAGGTTCCAGAAAGTTGATTGAGTTTGTTATTTGCTATGTGAGTATGTTGTTTGTTATGGGAGATGGGTTGTGGCGACCCCGCACCCTGGACCACCAACCCCGCAAGGAATGGCGTGCAGAATGCCAGGGCGGGCCGCCCTGCGTAGGCATCTCCAACCACTTCTCAACCCTCGTGAGGTGGTTGAGATCCTACGAGCCTTATCCCAAACAGCGACATAATATAAAAAAGTACTAAACAAAACTACCAACCGTATTGATCATCCAAGACAAGAGATAATCCATAAAAATGAACCATAAATAAAACCATAATCCCTACAATCAATCAAGATGGACATACACATAAAGTCCAAAACCAGGGGTACAAACAAACCGTCATATGCCCACATGGTCTATCTAAGAAGTCCCAACTTACCCATACTACAATGTGGTAAGTGTTATAATTACATAGTCCAAAATATAATACATCATAATTTAAAACACAGTTCAATCAAAATGCCTCTCAACTCACATCGAGGCCTTGGATTCTCTCGCCAACAAGGCCCTCAAGATATGACTACTCATTTACCCTTATTCGGGACAGAAGGACCTGAAAGTGAAAAATGAGGGTGAGCCAACGGTGCCCAGTGAATAGAATTCAAATATGCTATCAATACTCATCAATAAATATCATGTATGCATGTCAATGTGTAGCATGATTAAAAGCTCATAACATATAGATATCAAGCATTTATAATAAGTTCGATGCAAGTAAAAGCTTATCAATTTGGATCCACATTCCACATGCATTGGGGTTACTAGTGCACGTCTATTTCACCGTACCGTTCTCATCCCCAATCATGTTGATTTGGGGTTACTAGTGCATGTCTATTTCACCGTACCGTACTCATCCCCAAGTATTTCCTTTTTAAAACCCTCCTATGACAAGGTTAAGTCCCCCTATTAGCCAGATAGATGGGCCCAACCAAAGTCATAAGGTTTTCTCAAATCAATGCATCATTCAAAATATTAGGACACATTCATGCTTTCAACATACAATATATATAAGTGATATGATGACATAAAAAATATAATCATAAATGAAGTCTACTCACAACCAAGCCTCGTGAGAGTATCTAACCACACACGGCCACCAAACCGAATCAACCCAATCAAGATCTTGAAACATTCATCAATATCCTACCATACATCAATTTCTATGCTCAATCACATAGACATTACACATCAACCCTAAATCAGCCCACATATAGACAATAGGCCTTAATCCCATCTAATCCCATTATTCAACTCAAATCACATGACTTAGGCCTCTAATGCATAGTTCTCATTCATAAACCATTTAATTAATCAAAAATACTAATTTTCAATTCCTTAGGCATAAACATGCCCAAATTGAGCCATTTGATCACAAGTAGGCCTAACCCATGATATGGTCACAACCACCAAATCAGTAGCATAATCAACCCTAATCATGGTTAATTAGACATAAATTGCATCAATTCAATGATTCTAGGCCAAAAGCATCAAGAACCCTAAAATATGAAAATTTTCATACTTAGGCCATATTGCCTATTTACACTAGGTCACCATGTTCAGCCATGTATCTCTATGATTTTGCATCATGGGTTCATCAACAATGGCAACTAGGTCAACAGAGTTGACACGCAAGCTATTTGGAAAGGTCTAAGTTCCTATTCTAAATTTAGGTCTAATACAAACAACCCTACAAATTTTCCATTTAATATTCTGTTTAGATGTATCAAGCTGCCAACAGAAATAATTAATCACAAAATCAACCGTACAGATTGAAGTATGTTAAGAGTCAAACCTTCTGTCCAAAAAATCAGCTCAATCCAACGGTGGACCGAAAAGATAAGCCTTTTTGATAAACAAGTCTCTAATAAGACAATTTCTCATTTCTTGCTGCAAATACTCAAACTCAGATGAGTATATCACAAACAATACTTGACCCAACATCTCAACCGTTCATAATGTAGAAAGATCCGTTGTGAACCACCTTCTCAAATATCATATCAATCCAACAGTAGCTTTAGGAGATCTATTAGTTTGATCTAAACTGCGCGAGAAATCCAGACTTTCCAATCAGCTATGTTTTGGAGGTTATATCTTTCAAACGAACTCCAATCAAGATCTCATCCGACCAGAATGAATACCCATAAGATACTAACGTTCTGACAATGTTTGAGCTCAATCGGACCATATATACCCAATATCCACCTCTTTGATGAAAACGTTGCTGAAACTTTCCTCAAAGCAACTTCTTCTTTTTTTCTCTTCTTCTTTCCTTTCTCTTCTTTTTTCCTTTCTCTCCACTCATCTCACCCTTTAGGACTTCCTTGGAGAAGAGAAGTAGGGCATGGGACACTTGTCCACTCTCATGCACCAACCTTGACATGTGTTGGAGAAGAGAAATGAGGCATGGGACACTTGTGCACTCTCATGCACCAACTTGACATGTGTTGGTCTCATGCACCAACTTGACATGTATTGGAAAAGAGAAATGGGGCATGGGACACTTGTCCATTATCATGCATCAACTTGACATGTGTTGGTCTCATGCACCAACTTGACATGTGTTGGAGAAGAGAAATGGGGCATGAGACACTTTTTCATTCTCATGCACCAATTTGACATGTGTTGGTCTCATACTACCCATACCAACCACATGTACTTTAACCAATCTTATGCTTGCACGTATTTTAAATGTCCAATCCATCTAATACACCAAATTTTTTATTCTCATTTATCCTTTTATTCAATCAATCCTAACCCATATCAATTCATGGTTTAATGGGCCCATGCATAAAAAATAACATATGCATTATACTTTAATTTAACATGACCCATATACAATTTATGATGAACATATTTATATACATTATCAAGCACCAAATATACAAACATTAAACAACCATCAAACAAACACCAAACATATCAAGGCAGCACATAGAGTTTGGGCAAAATGCAATTGGGTTATGGGCTAGATGAAATAATTTTCGGGGCGTCGCATGGGTATACATTTTATTTTTGGTGTATGTATATGTATATAACTCCAAACAATGTGTAACAGTTAGTGTATGGTTTAAATGTTGTATATGTTTTGGAGACTTAGAGTTGTATATAAGCTTTGTATACATGGAATGGATTTGAATATGAATGATGATGGTTCATATATGATTTTTTATTTGTTTATGTGTTTGGATGTGATTATCTGGAAATTTTGTTGAACCTCAGATTTATGGGGATGTTATGCCGAAATGTTTAGTGATTTTGTGGTATTGTCTTAAAGGACAAGGCTGAAAGAGTATCGTATACGTCTAAGTATGGTGCATATGGTATTCTGTGTTGGTCATGTCGTTACCCTACGGAGGGGGTCGTGACATAACGAGAATGAAAAATGTGACAAATCTTGGTTGGGTAATATTTGGTTTTGGTTCATGAGTAAGGTATGGTATGTGTGCAAAATGGTTGATGTAACAAAGATGTTTTGGGTGTATTAAGCTTCATTGTATCCACTTTGACATACCCTTAGCCCTAGGCTTACATTACAAGCTATGTAAAGACCTATTGATCTTGATTGGTGTGAAACCTACGTTAGTGGAGAAAAGGGTGGAAAACAAGCATATGAAGTCTTGTTTTGTTTCATTGGGATCATATTTCTTTCTTGCTTGCATGATCTAAAGGATTTATGAGTGGTCATGTGTTTGATTTGTATGTTTGCTTGTCAATAAGGATAGAAAAGAAGGCATGGCTTGTAGGTCAAAATTCTAGACAACAAGTTTAAACTGTCAAAGTTTTCCCTGTTTTATGTTGGATGAAGAAATTTGTGGTCTTTGAGATCATTAGAATCCATTCTGGTTAATCAAATCCCTGTTCATCTTAGAATATGTGAGAAGTTTGTTTTTCAACTTTCATTTTTCTCTTTGTTCGGGACAATCAAAGTCTAAGTTTGGTGGAATTTGATAAGTTGAGTTTTGCTTAGTGTTTTGCATGATATTTTGTTAGGGTTTTTAGATTCATTTAATTAGTTTTTAGGTGTTTTTGCATAATTAGTTCATGTAGTTGTTTTAGGTTCATTTAAGTGTTTTGATGAGTTTTAGAGGTTAGTTTTAGGTGTTTTCATGAATTACATGCATTAGAGTAGTTTAGGAATATAATCATGATTTTTAGGAATTTTTCCTTTAATCATTAGTTGTAGTTTTGTATTAATAATCTCATATTTGACATGTTAATACATACTTGCATTTAGATTTTTATCACTTAATAATCTCATATTTCAAAGGGGTTGTAGGTCTCTTGACTCGATACAAGCTCCCTAGGTTGCATTTCACTTGTTCAGATTCGAAAACACCTCATTGAGTGTAAAAATTCGAATCCAAAATCATCCAACAGGTGGCCAACAAGTTGCAAGCATTAAGCATGAAAAATTACAAATAAACCAATTAAATTACTCAACAACCCAAACAATGAAAATCAATCCATATAATCAAACATAGATCAATCAACCTCTCTAATAGAAATTTAGCTCATATTTAAATTCATAGTTATGAGAGTAATAGATAAAGAAGAATTCATCATTACAAATTGAAATAGAAAATGAAAATAGAAAACCCCCTTTAACAAGTTGACCTCCGTCTTCAAGTCACTTCTTCAAGCTGCAACTCTTCTTCTTCAATCTCTTTCCTGCCTCCTTCTCTCGACCTTAACCCTAACCCTAACTAGTTGCTATCTAATGTTCTCTAATCAGAGATACCCTTAAACTAACCCTAAAACTAACCCTAAAACGAGTTATATACAATAGTGGGTCAAAAGACCAAAAGGGGCTTCAAAATGGCACAAAATCGCACATTCACAGCAGCAAGTTTGGTAACGGCGCCACGTTGCCCTTCCCTGGCATCGTTACTCCCAATGTACATCTTCCTTTCTTTTCTTCTTTTGTAACGGAGCGACGGCGTGGTGCCCAGAGTTGGCCAACTGCACTTGGTACTTAGTCATTTTGAGGCTCTTTCTTCTCCTCTCTTACTCCACCTTTTGCACTCTTCTTGTACATGTTCATGACCCCTTTTTAGCCACATTTTCACCACTTTAAAGCTCTTTATTCTCCTACAAAACTAAACACAAAAACACAAGTAAGTGATCTATATTAATTAAGTGATAAAAATCTAAATGCAAGTATGTATTAACATGTAAAATATGAGATTATTAATATAAAAGTGCAACTAACGATAAAAGGAAAAATTCCTAAAAATCATGATTATTTCCCTAAACTACTTCAATGCATGTAATTCATGAAAACACATAAAACTAACCTCTAAAACTCATCAAAACACCTAAATGAACCTACAAAAACTATATGAACTAATTATGCAATAACACCTAAAAAATGACTAAATGAACCTAAAAACCCTAGCAAAATATCATGCAAAACAATAAGCAAAACTCAACTAATCAAATTCCCCCAGACTTAGACTTTGATCATCCCGAGCAAAGAGAAAAATGAAAGTTGAACAACAAACTTCTCACATATTCTAAGATGAATATGGATTTGATAAACTAGAATGGATTCTAATGATCTCAAAGACAACATAAATTTCATCGAACATAAAACAGGGACAACTTTGATAGTTTAAACTTGTCTAGAATTTCGACCTACAAGCCATGCCTTCTTTTCTATCCTTATTGAAAAGCAAGCATACAAATCAAACACATGACCACTCATAAATCTTATAGATCATGCAAGCAAGAAAGAAATATGATCCCAATGAAACAAAACAAGACTTCATATGCTTGTTTTTCACCCTTCTCTCCACTAATGTAGGTGTCACACCAATTAAGATCAAAAGTCTTTACATAGCTTGTAATGTAAGCATAGGGCTAAGGGTTTGTCAAAGTAGATACAATGAAGCTTAATACACCCAAAACATCCTTGTTACATCAACCATTTAGCACACATCCCATACCTTACACATGAACCAAAACCAAACATTACCCAACCAAGATTTTTCACATTTTTCATTCTCGTTACGCCAAACACACCCCCAAACTTATTTATTTAACACATTGATGAAGAAAATTTGTTTTTTTCTCTTTTCTTTTCATTTTTCTCATTCTTCATCTTTTTTTTTTCACTCTTCAATCATGAAATTCTTGTTTTGAACCTTCTTTTATCACTTTCATAAACATTCTTATCACATAGCCCATTTTCACTTACATTCCCATGCAAAATAACCCAATCCCCGTTACAACACATTTCTCAAAGTGTTAAGGGCACAAGGGTGAAAACAATTAATGGTCTTGGATAATGTTTTTAGGTGACAAGAAACAACATAAAAGGCCCAAAAACAGTGTGACTAGGGGTAATACATAATTGGGTAGGCCTTATGGCTCAATCGACCCAAAAATGACCAAAATCATGTATCTTATGGTGCGATTTGTAGGATTTCGCTTCAAGAATTGATCAAACAAGTTCTAGAGTCAAGTTTTTTAAAAAATTGAGATCTAAGGATGCTTACTTACAAAATCTCGATTTAACATGCAAGTGGCACTCATAATCATGATTACATACTCAAAAGCCAACAAAGATATCCAATAAACATGGCAAATAGATCAAGCACACAGACTTAATAGTACTATCTAATTTTCCAAGGTTTATGCTCAAAAATGAGTGCTCATCCTATCATAGATCATCCCTTCAAAATTAAATCAAAGAAAAGCTCCTAAAGAAATATGGATTTATTCATAACCTAACATTTATTCAAACACAAAACAAGAACAAAAATATTTCAAAATTTACACTAAAACTTGCAAACTAAAACAAGCAATTTAAACATGCAAATTAAACCCTCCCCTAAACTTAAATCTAGCATTGTCTTCAATGATAAATAAAGTAAAATGCAAAGGACACAAAATGTTAAGGGAAAGTTTCAAGAGACTCCCCTAGACTTCATCAGTCATCGTCTTCCTCCTCTTCTTCTTGATAATCCTAGAATTGTGGTGGTGGTGGAAATTGGATTGCACCAGGCCAACATTGAGGGCACACGCACTAAAAATCTTCACCAATGATGAATTAAACTCGAATGAGTAATTCATGAATTGCTCCATGTGGTGCCTTTGATTTTGGACCTCGTGCTCTAGATGGTTGCTTTTCTCAGACACTAATGAAGATTGTGCACAAGGACGCCTAGATGAAGTGGCACCCGTACTTGGTTCCCATCCAGGAGGTATCTCGGCATCCTCTTCGTTTTTCTTAAATAGAACGAAAATTTCGGTATCAATTATAGCCTGAGGGTAAAGTAACTCCTCATCTTGACTCCATGTCACTCCCGCCTTATGACGTAAGGCACATATCAATGAAGGATGAGTAAGCCCTTCAGTGGTGGGAGGCCTAATTCTATAGATGATGGAATCTTGAATTACTTTTCCAACATTTATTGATTTCCTAGACATTATAGCAAATAGAAGAGCTGCCCGATTTTTGGTTATATCATTCTTGTGATCTCTCGGAATCATCTTAGCACTCAAAAAATTCAACCATGCCTTGCTTATGCTGGACAACCCTTTCTTTGACATTATGGTTGGAACCCCTTTGTAATATTTTCATTCAGCCCTTTGCGGGCAAAAAATGTTTATTATGTTTTCCGTGTCAATGCCTTCAGCAATATATTTAGAGTACTCATCATCCTCTATGTTTTGCAACCCATACAATGCATTGATAGTGGTTCTATCAAATGAAACCATTTTTTCTTGCACAAACACTTTATAATCATGACGCTTATGGGCATTGGCATAGAATTCTCGCCCGACAGGAATAATTGCAGGCTGAGGTTGTCACACAAAGGTCTGCCAACCTCTCGCAACAATCATGCTAGCGAGCCCAGGCTGATGTGTAGGCCCAGTATTATAGTCCGAAAAGCGGGGTGAATTGGACTTGGCAAATTTTTGCGTTACCTTTCGGATATTTAAATTAAACAGAGTAATGTACGCATTAGGTAACAATCCAAATAACCGATGCAGGAAAATAAATGAACGCAAAGGATTTAGAGTGGTTTGGTTCCCCTTGAACCTACGTCCACTACTCAATTACACCGATCAGGATTTCCCAATCCACTATAGGCTAATCACTTATGGGCGGATTAGAAGCCGTTTACACTAACCAACACCAGGGCTTGGTTAGAAAGCCACTACCACACTAACCTACACGAGGGCTTGATTTGAAAGCCACATTCTAGCCTACACCAGGGCTTGGCTAGTAAGCCACAACTTGCAACCAACTTACAGGTGTGGTTACGTGCCATACAAAGTAATGTAATATCTCGGTTGACTTAACCAAGTCAACAATACATCAAGATTACAAAGACATAGAGAACTGAATAACAACACTCAATCTTACAATCTTGAATGAGTCAACAATCATTATTCCAACCACTATGATTCTAAATGAAGTGCAATGTTGAAATAGTTTCTCAAAAATACATGCAAACGATTCAAAGTATTTTTATGCAAGTTAAAGAATCGTATTCGTACATGTATTTCCAAATATTGATCCTAAGTATGATTAATGAAGCACAAGAATCAATATGCAAGTTAATGATCAAAACTTATTGATTCAAAATAATCAATGTTCAAGCATGTGAATATTGATACATAAGTTATGATCAAAACAATCGATTCAAACAATATATGTATTAAGCACAAGAATCGATGTTAATCGAACCACATGAAACCACTATCAAGATAAGATAAGATGAAAACAAGTATGGTTTCACACAATAGATAAATCAATATTTATAATGTCTTAAAACAAGCAATAAAAACCGTTTCTACTCAAAGCACAAACACTAGAATCGTAAAAGAAAAGTTACCCAACTTGGGTAAGATGAAGTTCATCGATTCTCTATGGTGAATGTGGTTGAGAGATTTCTCTTTTGAAGATGATCAAGATAAACAAGTATGTGATGAAAAACACTTAAGAACAACTTGATCAAACACTCTAGAACTCCTTTCTAGTTTCTCAAAGATTTTGGAATGGTTAGAAGAACTTTTCAAAAGATTGAATAAAAAATTCAAATGTAGTGAACTTTTGCTTTGAATGAAGGATTAAATGGCTCAAGAACTTGTTTAGGACGAATATAAATGATGTAAAGAAAATCGCACAAGTTCTTATGATTTTGCAAAAAATGTTTTTCAAATGAGCAAGTGTGGTATTTATAGACAAACACCACACCGAGGCACAGGAATGGGTTCCTTAACACAGGAACGCGTTCCTTTTACAAGGAGCGTGTTCCTTAATCCTGATAAAAAAATCACTGAGTCTCGGGAGAAAGCTCAGGAGCACGTTCCTTCGCTGACAAGTGAAAGAGACTTGATTTTTGATCATTTTGGGTTTAGGACATTGTTAAAAACATAGACACTAACATTTTAAAAACATTTTTGACACGATTAAGGTATAATTAACACTGTTAAAACATGAGCAATTTAATCGATTAAACCAATGATCAAAGCAATAAGTACAATACATGTGAGACAATAAAACCATGCAAAGTTGACAAGATGAATGCATGTTAAACGTTGATCATTATATGTATGATAAACAATTATGACTAAGTGATAGCATAATTATCAAACTAAAATAAGTGCATGCATGACTGTATTAAACTATATGAATGATTTTTTAAAAGATGCAGATCATGTGTGGTTGGAACAAGTAACAGTTACTCTAGAACACTAAGATTCTAGTAAAGTAATACAACCATGAAGCTCTTAAATCTTCGTGAGGTGTTGTTCCTTCCACATGCTTTAACAATTTAGTTGAATCCATTTGATATATCTACTCAGCACTAAAAGAACTAGGTCAGAGACCTTGATTATATCTAGTTAGTACCGTGATTATACTGTCTGTAAGCATCAAAACACTTAGGAGAATACTAAGTGAAAAACCACTTAAGTCAACATGATGTGCAGGAAGGACACATATACCCCTTTCTTTAATTAGGCTTCTCATCACCACATATTCATAAAAAATGTTTAGAGGTTTCATAACTAGTAAACCGTGCATGACCATACGAGTGGGAAGATGAACCTCTAGCCTGTTTTGGCTCCATTTCAATGGTATTGATATCAACAATTCTTCAACAAAAAATCAACACAACAAAGCCAAGATGGAACACAAATGCAATCAAGAACACTCAAAGGGTAAACTCTAACACGGTCACCAAACTTAGATGCAATTTCCACACTAATCAACTAAATTCAACCAAACTCACATTCATTCCATTTTTACCAATTCAAACCCATGAATTATACGTTCACAAAACCAAAAATTGGATGAAATCCTCTCTATTATCACCAATTTTCAAAGCAAATCTCAACTATCACCAAAGTTTCTCAAAATGAACCACAAAAATAAAAGAGAAACTTACAAAGTGTAGTGGATACAAGAAATCCCAAATTTTTGATCTCATAGGTTGCTTTAAAGATGGATTTGCCTGATTCTCCAACCACAAAGCTTGCAAGAAGGTGAACAAGATGTAGAACGAAAAAGAGAATGGAAAATATGGAGAAAGATGGGGGGAAGAGTGATGAATTCTTGAAGAGGGAAGTAGATTGGAGGAGGATTTGGGTAGTTACAGAAGAAAAGGAAACGAGGAAAAAGATGTAAGAAGAAAAGAAGAAAAGAAGAAAAGAAGAAAAGAAGAAAAAGGAACTAAAAAAAAAAACCGCCATTTTTCTATTTTTATTTTTTTCGTCACGGCGCCGCGGCACCCAGAATAATGGTTCTTCTCTTTTCTTTTCTTTTTTCAATCCTACAACTTCTTCATTGCTGGTTTCTTTCGCCTGGTCCTTTTGATCTTTTTGATTTGACTTGAAAAAGGGATAAAAACATGTTATTTGATGAATCACCCAAAATGCAATTGCTATACTACAATGACTAAAGATAAAACAAACATAAAAGCTAAAAAAACTCGATTGGGTTGCCTCCCAACAAGCGCTTGTTTATAGTCTTTAGCTAGACTTTCTCTTTTTTCTTAAGGCGGATCATCCAGAAGAACTTCCTTAATATTTCTTGGATCCATGCTGAAGTCATCCTTTAATCGTTTCCTCTTGGCCCGAAAGAGATAGCCATATTTCCTTTTATGCTCAATCATGAGATGCAGCAAATTTTTCCTCTTCAACATGAGGCATCGAATATGGATCCGTCCACACCAAAAGAGAAGGGTCGTCTAAATGCTCCGCTTTGTCCATATAAGGCTCCAAGGAATCTTTCTGTGTAGGCTTTTCATAAGCCTTGGTGGCACTCTCATCAGTAACTTCCACCACATCAATTTGGCAACAAGTGTTCTTCTTCTCTGGAACATTGGTTGTGTGGTAGATCTTGAACAATACTTTGTCCTCATTTACCCTTAAGGTCAGCTCACCAAGGTCCACATCTATCAATGCCCTTCCTGTCGCTACAAATGGCATCCCAAGTATCAATGGCATTCCATCATCCTCTTCCATGTCCAACACCATGAAGTCCACAGGAAAAATGAACTTGTCAACTTTTACCAACACACCTTCAATGATACCCCAAGGGTATGTGATTGATCGGTCCGCCAGTTGCAAAGAGATTGTAGTGGGCTTCACCTCTCCAAGTCCAAGCTTCCTGAAAACAGAAAGAGGCATTAAATTTATACTTGCACCCAAGTCACAAAGTACTTTATCAATAGAAACAATGCCAATAGTTCAGGGTATAGTAAAACTCCCTGGATCCTCAAGCTTTTGAGGCATTTTCTTTTGAAAGATTGCACTACACTCCTCCATTAGCTTGACGGTCTCAAAGGATTCAACCTTCCTCTTCCTCGTCATCACATCCTTCATGAACTTTGCATAGTTAGGCATTTGCTCTAAAACATCCGCAAAAGGAATGTTGATGTGAATTTTCTTGAAAATGTCTAAGAACTTAGCAAATTGATTATCAAGCTTTTTCTTTGCAAAGCATTGGGGATAGGGGATGGGAGGTTTAAGGAGAGGCGGGTTGTCTAGAAAAGTAATGCAACCTGGATCATAGTCTTTCTTTCTAGCCTATTTCTTTTCCTCCAATGCAATGACTTTGCCTTTTTTCGGACTTTCCTCTTCTTGAACTTCTTCTTGCACAGGTGAAGATGATAATGGAATAGATGATAAAGAAGGAATAGATGGTGAAGGGGCACTCTCAACTTCTTCACCACTTCTCAATTTGATAGCCATGCATTACTCCTTCGGGCTCACTTCTGTGTTACTCGAGAATGAGCCTCCTTGTTGTTGTTGTTGGGCACTTATAGCTGAAGCAATTTGCCCAACTTGAACTTCCAAATTCTTAATTGAAGCATTCATGTTCCACATGTGAGACTCCATATTGCTAACTTTTGACTCAGTCTTCTCAAATCTGTTTGATGTCTCACCCATGAACTTAGCAGTTTCACCCATAAACTTAGCCAAAGAATCTTTGAGTGATGACTTCCTCTTTTGAAGTTGTTGATTGAATCTCGACGATTGCAACACATTCCTAGTGTTAGAGTAGGAAAAATTTTCATGGTCGGATAATATTGATTGGGAACTTGACTTGTACTTCTTTGATTTCCTCTATAGTCCCCTTGGTTCCCTATGTAGTTGTACAACCGGTTGTTTACAAACGATACTTGCTCTTCTTGTGCATGAGGGACTAGACTTGCAGCTGCAATGGACTCTATGGAAGATGAGGATTTTTGACTCCCTTGTAGAATGGAGACTTTATCAGACAAAGACGTCATATGGTGCAACATACTAGCGATTTGTGTACTTAAAGCTTGTTGGCCCAGGTATGTCCAGGAGGGGGGTGGAGGTGAATTGGACACCTAGACAATTTAAAATTAATTATAATGAAAAAGTTAAAGTGCAGAATATAAATAAATATGCACAGTCGATTTATAGTGGTTCGACTACTTGCCTACGACCACTACCTAAGTTAGGATTTTAAACCTTATCACTAAGGGATTCTCTTACGGGTGAGAATCAAACCGTTACACATTTTCTCAGTTATGATTTTTGTCATTTTATTCCTTTGAGGGCGCTCATATAGCATCAGCGTTCTACCGAACGATGAAGTGAGGGCGCTACTGACTTACTATGACACTTAAACGACTTAAATCCTGAGGACATTACTCAACAGTTAGCGTCATTCTTTGTTTTAAAACATTAAAAGTACGAGGGCGCTACTCACAAGTGAGCGTCTTGAAATTTGAAAACTATTTTAAAACAATATTAAGTGCGCTGAAGGACAATAAGCGTCCTGAAAGTTATTAAGTTGATTCTGAGGATGAGGGCACTCCTATACAAGTAGCGTCTTGAGAGTTTATTCAACTTATAACTATCAGTGTCCTTAAAGATAGAAATCAATTAAAACTAAGAGAACTGTCAGCGAGCTAAAGTTGAGTCAACGTCCTAACACTTTTAAAGGTTGACTAAAAGGAGGCCACTACTTACAAGTAAACGCCCTTATGAATTGGTTCAATTCAACCTTGAGCGTCCTAATATTTTATCAGCGTCCTGACTTATTAAGTCCAGGAGGGGCGCTGCTAAAACATTAGCGTCCTAAAAGACTCCAGAAAAGTAGTTTTGACTCGCGATTAAAAATACGATGAATGCTCGGTAAATTTCAAATTAATCATAGAGAAGTTAAATCATTTGAAATATTGTAAAGCGTATGATCAAAATACAAAACTGATTAAATCTTGCTGAGAGAAAATTGATAGATAGACTTTACATTCTAAGTGCTGACAAACTCGAAACTTTACTTGTGATGTTCAATAGGCTTGTAAGCTTAGTTCCTTGATCTTGATTCTTGATAAACTAAAACACTTGACAAGATCATTAGATACACAGATTGGAGATATTTGGAAACATCAAACATGACATGAGGTTAATTGAGATAACAATCTTCTCATTTTTGATGACTTCAAATACTCATAGATCATGTAGATAATTATATTCATGTATTAAACATATAACAAATTTAGTGTAGCAAGTATTTCAAGCGTATGTGGAAGAATGTTAGGTAAATCTGATTTCATCATATAAATTACAAGATAAGTACAATCACACTATACAATAATAGAATATTTATACAGTCAACATATTGTACAGAAACTCAGATGAACTCCCCCTGACTTGTAGCTTCCCTCTTGAGCTAACTTAGCCTTAAGATCTGCATTCTTTACTCTTCTCCCCCTATTTGAAAACCTCAAAAAGTGGGTAGGCTTCGCTCGTACTCAGACCTTTCCCTTTCCTCTTTCTCTCGGCCTCCTTATCCTTCTTGGATCCACTAGAACTAGGTTCAGATTCCTTGGGTTTCTGGAGCGCACGTGGTTTTGAGGAACCACTTGAGTTTTTTCTCATACTTTTGATAAATTCGTCAATTACAACACCCTGCCTTGATTTTTCCCTGAATTTTTTGCGAGCATGCTTGGAAACACCAAATTTGAATTGATCAAAAGGTGGACTGGGTTTGAAGCCTTTAGCTTTTCGTTCCGCAAGACCTTGAGCGAAATCAGGAGAAAGTGTATGATCTTTAAATTCTGGCCTGATTGGTCACTTGCATTTGGGATCAGGGAAAGTCTCTGATGAGCGATCTGGGGGTGGAGACACACTTCTGTTGATTCTATGGAGAGGCACTTCATTGGATGCTTCTTCTTCTTCACACTCTAAAATTCCAAAAAGTCTGTCAGACTCCTTAGGTCCTTGGGGACATGTGAAGGCTAGAGCTAGCGGTGCTGGTAGAACTTTTACACCTTTCTTCTCCAATAGATGAAAGAGCATTGCAAAACGTTTCATGCTTGAGGCAATATACCACACAAGAAAATGCAGTCTACTGTTCATTGCCTTGAAGAGGTCTTCAAAGAAGCCTACTACTCCTTCCACTTGATCTGCAGCTGTGATGATAGTGTAAGACAGATCCAAGATGCTTGTGGCAAAGAAAGGCACCTTGTTCTCCAAGTTTTGAAGCTTTTCAAAACACGAGTAACCAAGTCTAGAATCTTGGTTAGTCAATCATCCTCTATGTGTGTTGGCCTGGGAGTATCTAAATTATCTTTCAGACTAAAGATGGCCTGCAGCACTGGATCAAGCGTTGTGTTGCTAGTTACCTGATCCAAGATAACATACAAAACTGATTGTAAAATGTCAGAAATGGACTTATCTTTAGAGATCTCAACAACTTTTCCTTGTAAGCTTTGAAGTTCTTCAAAAATCTTCTGCAGTCACAACACTTGAAGTATGGCTTGATGTAGCTTGGGCTG
This sequence comes from Paratinospora sagittata, assembly GCA_035771175.1. Taxonomy (NCBI): domain Eukaryota; kingdom Viridiplantae; phylum Streptophyta; class Magnoliopsida; order Ranunculales; family Menispermaceae; genus Paratinospora; species Paratinospora sagittata. The sequence goes on from CM069596.1 coordinate 21,632,230, forward strand.
AGTAACACTGTGATGCTTGAGGTATGCCTTGAGGAGGTTGAGAGCTTGATGATCATTGTATAATTGAGGTAGCGAAGGCTTTCATGAATGGTTGCATCTGTTGCATGTTATCTTGAATATCCTTAACCAGATCATTATTGATTTATGAAGTAGGCAAAGATTGTAGGACACTCAACTGTTGGTCCATTTATTGTGTCACTTTCTCGAGCAATGCAGTTGCCTGGATCATGTGAGAGTTAAATTATTTCATTTCATTAATTTCAACTCTCTCCTGCGATTTCAAAGAATCTTGGACCTCTGCCAATATCTCATTATTCAGCTGAACTTGATTCTGTTCTAAACGAGTTATTAGCTGAGACATGACAAAAATCTGATCTCCTCTCACTCTTCTTGGGAAATCTTCCTCTCCGAAGAATTCATATGTTGGCTTGCTGGTAGAAGGATAAGAAGGAGACTCATGATTAGATTAGCTTTCCTTATGAATATTTTCCATTTCATTTTCTGCTTAGAGCTCAACATTGGCCTCAAGAAAATCTTCAATATGATCCTTTTGATCAGCCTTTGCTTTTATTTCATTTCCCTGATAGGGTATGATAGCCAGATCATAACCCTCTGTATCTTGACATTTTTCACCATCAAACTTAGTTTTTTTTGAGTCTTGGGATTCCATTGATACAGAGATATCAAATGGAGATGGTGGCCTGGAGATGGCTTTATTTGAGTCCTTATTGCCTCCCTCTCTGGTGATTTCCTCCAAGATTTCATTAGCATTTTCTAACTCATTCAGATGTTCTTCAACAACGGCCTGAGCAATCTGGGTCACCTCTTCCATTAGATGTTCTTCAGCGTGAACAACTTGCTCTGCATTTTCAATTTCCACATCGTCAATTGAAACATGCTCAATGTTAGCTCTGGCAATAGCTTCCTCTTGCATAGTCTGTTCTTCGTGAGTAGTCGAAGCATGTGCAACTTCTTTCTCCATTGTTGAAACAACTTCTTCTATTGTTTTGTCTTTTCTACTAGATTCTCCCTCAAGTGGAACGTCTGACATTGGAAGCCATATGTCCAATGCAGGGACATATGTGCATCTCATCAATTTCACAGTGGTCTGACCAATGCAGTTGTATATCCCGGTCTCCTTGAAGTTTTCTCCATTGAAATCGATACCACACATCTCGAACAGAGTGGTGAGGTACATACCAAATGGCAGACATCTTCCTCTACTAACCACTGTATTCATTACATGCATGAGGATGTGGGCGAGATTCACTTTCTTCTTTTCTAGAATGCACCAGATTAAAAATAAATCTAAGTCATTTACATTACCCCTGCTACCGATTTTAGGCTAAAAGATGTGGGTAATGATGTTGTGGATTATTCTGGGGATTATCTCAAAGGACAAATATTTGAGTTTCTTGTTGACACTCGAGTGGTCATTTTTCTTTGAAACAAAATTTAGAGTAGAAAGGTTGTTGTAGCCAGGATACTGGACTTTATTTTTAGTGAATGAAAGTATGTGGGCACTTTCATCACTCGGCAAAGAAAATGCTTCAGAAAAGAATCTAGGAGAAATCTCAACAAATTTTTCCTTTACCATAGATTGTTTTGTAAATCCAGAACGAGGTTTATCGACCAAATTCAAATAAAATTGGCTGACGAGGCTGGGGTGTGATTTTGAATTGAAGATGAGTAAATCTATCCAACCTTGGAACTCAAATAAAGATAGGATGTCTAGGTGTGAGTCAATGAAGAACTCAAAATCGACAAAGCATCCATCGATTACCACTCAGTTAATGAGCTTCTCTATTTTGTCTCCTTTTCTTCTTATCTGGGTGGAAGAAGGTGGGAGAGATGGTCCAGACACAATTTCAATAGGAGATGTGGGTACAGATGGTGTGGGTTCCTCAGCCAGTTCGACCTGAGTTGGTTTAGTTCTTGGTCTCAGACTCCTATATGGAGGTGATGATGGAGAGACAACTCTTTTTCTTGCAGAAAAGGGCAAAGCTTTTCGGGTTTGGGTGCCATTGAAAATCAAACGAAAAGAGATAAAAAACTGAGGCAGTAGAGCAGAAACTGATACAATAGGAATCAAAAGATTCAAAGATGAACAAAGATAAAGATTTACCAAAGGTTAAAGATGAAGATTCAGCAGTAACTTTTGAAGCGATTCCCGTTAAGTTTTCATTGAAGCGTCCTAGGCCATCAAAAGAGAAAGTGACTGCTAGGTCACTGAAGGTTTTATTTTAAGATGCTAAAGCGACAAGCTCGCTCCTGCACACACTCACACTTGTTGCAACCTATTTTAATTTATCTAATGTTTGCAGCCGATCAGTGTCCTCCTTATGATGAGTAATTTTTGAACAACTAATGGCTTTGCGCACATTTGTGTCCTCAAACATTGTCAGCATCCTAATTGATACTTAAACTCTAATATTAATCAATTTGACCAATTAAACTTAAGTATCTTATGGTTGAACGAACAAAATTACAAATTATATTCCATCAACCAACTATCAATAATTTAATCATGAGTGAAAATATTTAAGCATTTTAAGCATTGCATGATTAAAGATAATTATTTTTTACTAATAATCACTAATAGATATATCTATTCTAATAAAATCAGTGATGAGGGTAACTTTTATACCTTTGCATATTTTTGACTTTTACCTCAAGGTACAGCAAAGTCCTCAACTTGTGCACTCTGTCTCTTTTTGAAGCAACAGAGATAATTCATTATCTTCGTCCTCCATGCTGACTTCTTTCTCGACATTCTATCAGGAGAACTCTCATTGAGCGTCCTGGATATGCTTGTTGAGGATTGTGGACTCATTGTGTATATATCATCAGCAACTTCACTTCCGTTCTTGCTTGGTGCATTTGCAAGAATGTCTTTTCTTTCAGATGAAGTTTCTACCCCACTCAAAATATAATCAATATCTTGAAAACTTATTTCAAATGGATTTGAAAACTCGTTTAGAAAATCCTTTTTATACTTCCAATTCAGGAAAACTGTTTAGAAAACATTGTACTAAAGTAGAGTGAGAGATGGTTTTTCTAAAATATTCAAGTTCATTTACTATACGTATAAATCGTTGAAGGTTATCATGAACTGACTCACTATCTAGAATCCTGAAGTGGACGAGTGGCTCTTTTAATGTTCTAACTGGGTCACTGGTCTCATCCCATCATTCCATGGTTTGCAAGAGATCACAAAACCCTTTTATACTCATTTCCCATAGTTCAACAAATTTAGCTAACATAGTTAGCTTATCATTCAATTTCTTTGCAAGCTTATCACAGAAATATACTAGAGATATTTCTGCATGTATTTCCTGATTCAGTTCTTGCATTTCGACAAAAATGGATTGATATCTATTGCATGCCGTAACGAGAGATTCATTCTCGGATATCTCAAAGGCATCAAATAATCTATCAGACTCTTTGAGCTTTTCATCTCGATTGTTAATCTTTTCACAGTGAGATGATTTGAGTATTTCCCAAATCTCTTTGGCACTCTTAAGATAAACTACCCTTTCTACTTCTTCCTCGGGTAGAGAGCAGTACAAGACGTAGATACTTTGAGCGTTTTGCTTATCATTTAGTCTTTCCTTGTCTGTCCACAACTCAATAGGCTTGTTTGGCATGGTGTAACTGCTTACAACCATTTCCCATAGACTAATATCCTTAGATCGTAGAAAGGATTTCATCCTTATCATCCAATCTTCAAACCAGTCTCTATTGAATAAAGGTGGTCTATCTAAAGGTTGACTTCTATGATTGTGCCTCTGGTCAATGCCATTGATATCAAAGAAATTGTGAAGTTTCTTTAAAGAGCAACACTGCTCTGACACTAATTGTTGGCCCAGGTATGTCCAAGAGGGGGGGTGAATTAGACAAACAATTTAAAAGTAATTACAATGGCAAAGTTAAAGTGCATAAATATAAATAAATATGCACAGTTGATTTATAATGGTTCGGCTACTTGCATACGTCCACTACCTAACCTCATCAATTAGGATTTTAAACCATATCACTAAGGGATTCTCTTACGGGTGAGAATCAAACCGTTATACCTTTTCTCAACTTGCAGGTGTGAAAATAACTGTTACACTGCTCAACTTTCAGGCTTGAGACCAACCTATCCCAACTTACGGGTGTGAGACAAACCTAAGCTTTCTTAACTTACGGGTGTGAGAACTACCGTTTCTCAACTTACGAGTGTGAGAAGACCTAACCTTGTTGAATATAAGAATATCAACTCAGTAGTATATCTAACTACTGTTACAACCTTGATACAATATACAAGATATGAAATTAAGTACAACTGTATCCTATGAACTATCTCTCAAAATTTTCTTCCAGCAAGAATGATATAAGTTAAAATAGTGCTGGAAATTTGAGTGAAAACAGTTCAAGCTTTCAAATAGATTTTCAGATAAAGATAGAAATTTTGCTCAGTATGAAATTTTTTTGAATAAGCAAAGATTCAAATAAAATGCTTTGAAACCAGAATAACTTAAGCTTTTTGAATCAGATGAAAATTTGACCAACTTTCAAAAAGTGTTTTGGCTTAGAGAATTTTAGGGGGGTCTTAACAGATTGTTAAGTGTTGGTATTTATAGACTTGTAGAGATGAAGCTGTTGTTCATTTGAATTTGAATTTCAAATATAAACGTTTACTCACAACAACTTAAATGTATCACGAAAATGGCAACTGCACATTTCATGAACATTCTGATTTTCTCCAGATTCACAAATAAGGAAAGTTTAAAAGACGTGGTTCATGAATCATAGAATATCGCTTACAAATACAATAAGTTGATTTTTGTACGAAAAGTTGTCTTGAAAAGGTGGCTAAAAGAATGTATGTGTCAGAACAATAGAAAATCAAGCTTTCAAATGTATGCTCATATAGCATCAACGTCATACCGAACGATGAAGTGAGGGCACTACTGACTTACTATGACACTTAAACGACTTAAATCCTGAGGGCGTTAATCGATAGTTAGCGTCCTGCTTTGTTTAAAACATTAAAAGTACGAGGGCGCTACTCACAAGTAAGCGTCCTGAAATTCGAAAACTATTTTAAAACAATATTAAGTGCGCTGAAGGACAGTAAACGCCTGAAAGTTATTAAGTTGATTCTAAGGATGAGGGCGCTCCTATACAAGTAGTGTCTTGGCAGTTTATTCAACTTATAACTATCAGCGCCTTTAAAGATAGAAATCCATTAAAACTAAGAGAACTTTCAGCGAGTTGAAGCTGAGTCAGCATCCTAACACTTTTAAAGGTTGACTAAAGGGAGACCGCTACTTACAAGTAAGCGTCCTTATGAATTGGTTCAATTCAACCTTGAGCAACCTAATCTTGTATCAACGTCCTGACTTATCTAGTCTAGGAGGATGCTGCTAAAACATTAGTGTCTTGAAGACTCTGAAAAAGTAGTTTTGACTCGCAATTAAAAGTACGATGAATGCGAATATAAACTCGGTAAATTTTAAATTAAATTATAGAGAAGTTAAATCATTTGAAATACTGTAAAACGTATGATCAAAATACGAAATTGATTATATCTTGCTGAGAGGAAATTGATCGATAGACTTTACATTCTAAGTGCTGACAAACTCAGAACTTTCCTTGTGATGTTCAATAGAATTGTGAGCTCAGCTCCTTGATCTTGATTCTTGATAAATATGAAACACTTGTTGGTCCACCCAAGAGGGGGGTGAATTGGGTGCGATGGTGAATTTTGAAATCATCTTCCAATAACTTAGTGACTTACATGAGTGTGTTGGAATTGGATGGAAAATAGAACACAGACTAAATTGCAAACGTGTGAGACACAGATTTATAGTGGTTCGGCCAAACCTACGTCCACTACCTAATCTCCCTATTAGGATTTTCTCAATCCACTAATTGATTCTCTTATGGGTGAGAACCAAACCGTTACAACTTCCCTTTTACAGGTTGAAGGCAAACCTATTATTTCATGGGCTAAAGACGAACCAAATTTTCTTTTTCTCGGATGAGGAGAAATCCATGTTCTTTTTACGGGATAAGGAAGAACAAGTTCTCTTTTAAAGGCTAAGAGATAACCTATCCTTGTTAAGGTTAAGGACACACCTATCCTTTTACGGGATGAGGATGAACCAATTCTCTTTTTATAGGTTCAGAGATAAGCTTACATGATTTTATTCCTGAAATCATTAAGTGAACTTCATTCACTTGTTGTGGTTGTTTCAGTCCATAAACACACATGCATTACAACACTAAAGATGTTGGTTGGTTCAAATGTAGTAGAACACTTTACAATTAAGCTCAGTACATAGCATTACAAAGATATGAAATATGAAATACGTAATGCTAAGTTGAAATACACCTTCAGTCCTTTACCTTTCAATGTTCGGTATCGCTCAAGTGCAATTTCGAAAAACATGAATGATATGATATGTAAATCTATTTTTCTTCAAAAATAATATATACCAAATAAACATTGACGTATAAAACGAAGGACTGGTTTAAATCAAAAACACAAACAATGTTCAAAATAGATATAGAATATAAGTATGAAAACTTCTGGTTCAGTGATCAGTAGTTAATGCAACCACTGATATAGTTCAATATAGTACTTAAAATATGAAATCAAGTACAACTGTATATCTTGAACTATTTCTCAAATTCTATCTCCAGCAAGAATGATACCAGATATGAATTAGTGCTGAGAATTTGAGTTGATACTAGATCAAATAGATTTCCAAAGATAGAAGGAAAATAAGCTCAGTATGAAAATCATTTGAATACATAAGGTATCAGTGAAAAATATTTTGAAAGTTTAGATAATGAAAAACATTTTGACACAGACTAACTTTCAAAAAGCATTGGCACAATACAAAATTATTGGCAAGTTGTTTGGTCCTAAGTGCTGGTATTTATAGACTTTGTGGAACATAGTCATTAGACATTTGAAGTTCAAATAATATGAACGTTTACACACAACGGCTAGAATGTTATATGAAAATGGCAACTGCAATTTTCACTAACATTCTGGTTCTTTTCAGATTTCATGAAAAAGGAATGTTTTAGAAAAACTTATTTCATGTACTAGAGACGATCTCTGATAGGTCTGAAAAGGACTCTGTGCAAAGGTTTATTCTGAAAAAGTAAACTTACATAGTGTACTTGTTTGAACAGTGACGATTGTTGAATTAGCGTTCTGATTCCATAATCAGCGTCCTGACGCATAATATCAACAATGTTGTTTTGTTCCTTGAGGGCGCTTATTATGTATAAGCGTCCTGCTCAACACTTAAGTGATGGCGCTACTAACTCGTAATCGTCCTGACTTACTTTGTCACTTAGACAACTTAAACTTGAGGGCGCTAATGCACAATTAGCGTCTTGCTATGTTTTAAAAATAGTTAAGTACGTGAGGGCGCTACTATCCGAGTAAGCGTCCTGCCAGTTTAAAACATAAAAAGAAAACATGTGGGCACTACAACTATGTAAGCATCCTACTAGTTAAAAAAAATTTAAACAAAGACATAAGCACGCTGAAGGATAATCAGCGTCCTGAAAGTTACTAAGTTGATTCCTAAAGGTAAGGGTGCTTCTATCCAGATAGTGTCCTGACAGATTTTTTAACTTATAACTATCAGTGTCCTCAAAAATACATTCATTGAAGAACTTAAGACATTTTTCAGTGAGCTGATGCTGAGTCAGCTTCTTGACAATTTAGAGGGTGAGTAATAAAGGAGGCCGCTACTATACAAGTAAGTGTCCTGATAAATTAGTTCAATTCAACCTTGAACGTTATCAGCGTCCTAATGAACTATCAGTGTTCTGACTTATCAAGTTCAGGAGAGCACTGCTATTTCATTAGCGTCCTGAAAGACTATTTAAAAATAGTTTTGACTCGTGATAAAATATACGATAAGGCGAATAAAAACTCGGTAGATTTCAAATTAAATATATAGTATTAGATCATTTGAAATATCGTAAAAACATGAAATCAAAACATACAAATTAGCAAAACATATGTAGATGATTTATGCATGGTTTTGAAAAACATTTTGAGCAATAACGATTAGAGAAAGATATACTTTAAATTCTTTGTGTATTTCTCTTTTCTCATAACCGCTAAATCCAACTCTTCATTATGAGATCTTCAATAAGAGCTTTGAGGAGTTGAATAACTTGAACGTTGATCGAGAGATGTAGTTTTAAAGCTTGATCGAATCATTCGAGTGAAGTGATCTTGAAATCATGATGTGATCGTTGTAGTCCTTTTGATTGAAATGAACTTGACCGTTGGATGTGATCTTTGAGTTGCTTGATCATGTTGTTCCTTGGCTTTTTGCTTTCCTTAGGTGCTTTGATGAAATCTTGATACACGCACGTTTAGCACAGAAATCTTTGATCAAGTAATAATATAGACCGATGGTGAGTCGGGTTATCGTCCACAAATATAGTCAATTTTACTTATTAAAAATGTCCAAAAATACTAAGATCGTGATTTTATCTAGGTGATCAAAATGGGATGTTTAATGTGTTGGAATATAAAGCAATTACACTTAAAACTAATTTATGCAGTTAAACTAAGAATTAGAGAAAACTAATGAATGAAAATGATTAGAGAGTTGATTTCACTATGTTGCTTTATATGGGTTTCAAAAGATAGTGCTATTGAGTTAATTCTTAGGTTTATAAATCATGAATCCTAATTTGTTCAAACCCTTCTCTCGAATGAAAATTCAAATGCCTATACTTCAATTACTAATTCCTTCTGTCGAGTGAAAATTAGCAATTAAAACATGCATTGTGTGACGCCCCGAAAATTATTTCATCTAGCCCATAACCGAATTGCATTTTTTCCGAACTCTATATGTTGCCTTGATATGTTTGGTGTTTGTTTGATGGTTGTTTAATGTTTGTATATTTGATGCTTGATAATGTATATAAATATGTGCATCATAAATTGTATATGGGTCATGTTAAATTAAAGTATAATGCATATGTTATTATTTATGCATGGGCCCATTAAACCATGAATTGATATGTGTTAGGATTGATTGAATAAAAGGATAAATGAAAATGAAAATTTGGTGTATTAAATGGATTGGACATTTAAAATACATGGGAGCATGAGATTGGTTAAAGTACATGTGGTTGGTATGGATAGTATGAGACCAACACATGTCAAGTTGGTGCATGAGAATGGACAAGTGTCTCATGCCCCATTTCTTTTCTCCAACACATGTCAAGTTGGTGCATGAGACCAACACATGTCAAGTTGGTGCATGAGAATGGACAAGTGTCCCATGCCCCATTTCTCTTCTCCAATACATGTCAAGTTGGTGCATGAAAATGGACAAGTGTCCCATGCCCCATTACTCTTCTCCAACACATGTCAAGTTGGTGCATGAGACCAACACATGTCAAGTTGGAGCATGAGAATGGACAAGTGTTCCATGCCCCATTTCTCTTCTCCAATACATGTCAAGTTGGTGCATGAAAATGGACAAGTGTCCCATGCCCCATTTCCCCTCTCCAACACATGTCAAGGTTGGTGCATGAGAGTGGACAAGTGTCCCATGCCCTACTTCTCTTCCCCAAGGAAGTCTTAGAGGGTGAGATGAGTAGAGAGAAAGGAAAAAAGAAGAGAATGGAAAGAAGAGAAAGAAAGAGGGAGTTGCTTTGATGAAATCTCTGCAACGTTTTCATCAAAGAGCTGGATCTTGAGGATATATGGTCCGATTGAGCTCAAAAAATTTCAGAAAGTTCTTAGCTTATGGTTATTCATTCTGATCGGTGGAGATCTTGATTAGAGTTGTCGTCTAAGAGATATAACCTCTCAAACAAAGATGGTCGGAAAGTCTGGATTTCTCGCGCAGTTTTGATCAAAGTAATAGATCTCCTAAAGCTACCGTTGGATGGATATGATATTTGGGTATGTGGTTTACAATGGATCTTTCTACATTATTAACGGTGGAGATGTTTATACCTAAAGTATGTTGTGTGATATAGTCATCTAAGTTTGAGTATTTGAAGCAGGAAAGGAGAAATTACCTGATTAGAGACTTGTTCATCAAAGTGACTATCATTTTGGTCCACCGTTAGATTGAGCTGAGTTTTGGACAGAAGGTTTGATTCTGAACATACTTAAACCTGTACGGTTGATTTTGTCATCAAATATTTCTGTTGGTAGATTGATACATCTGAACAGAATATTAAATGAAGAATTGGTAGGGTTGCTTGTATTAGACATAAATTTAGAATATGAACTTAGACCTTTTCAAATAGCTTGCATGTCAACTATGTTGACTTAGTTGCCATTGTTGATGAACCCATGATGCAAAATTAGTGATATACATGGCTGAACATGGTGACCTAGTGTAAATCGGCAATATGGCCTAAGTATGGAAAATTTCATATTTTAGGGCTTTTGATGCTTTTGGCCTAGAATGATTGAATTGATGCAACTTATGTTTAATTAAGCATGATTAGGGTTGATTATGCTACTGATTTGGTGGTTGTGACCATATCATGGGTTATGCCTACTTGTGATCAAATGGCCCAATTTGAGCATGTTTATGTCTATATGTGGGCTGATTTAGGGTTGATGTGTAATGTCTATGTGATTGAGCATAAAAATTGATGTATGGTTGGATATTGATGAATGTTTTCAGGACCTTGATTGGATTGATTCGGTTTGGTGTCCGTGGGTGGTTAGATACTCTCGCGAGGCTTGGTTGTGAGTAGACTTTATTTATGATTATATCTTTTATGTCATCATATCACTTATATATATTGTATGTTGAAAGCATGAATGTGTTCTAATGTTTTGAATGATGCATTGATTTGAGAAAACCTTGTGACTTTGGTTGGGCCCATCTATCTGGCTAATAGGGGGACTTAACCTTGTCATTGGAGGGTTTTAAAAAGTAAATATTTGGGGATGAGAACGGTACGGTGAAATAGACGTGCACTAGTAACCCCAATGCATGTGGAACGTGGATCCAAATTGATAAGCTTTTACTTGCATCGAACTTATTATAAATGCTTGATATCTATATGTTATGAGCTTTTAATCATGCTACACATTGACATGCATACATGATATTTATTGATGAGTATTGATAGCATATTTGAATTTTATTCACTGGGCGCCGTTGGCTCACCCTCATTTTCCTCTTTCAGGTCCTTCTGTCCCGAATAAGGGCAAAGGAGTAGTCATATCTTGAGGGTCTTGCCTGCGAGAGAATCCAAGGCCTCGATGTGAGTTGAGAGGCATTTTGATTGAATTGTGTTTGAAATTATGATGTATTATATTTTGGACTATGTAATGATAACACTTACCACATTGTAGTATGGGTGAGTTGAGACTTGTTAGATAGACCATGTGGGCATATGAGGGTCTTTTATGTACCCATAGTTTTGGACTTTATGTGTATGTCAATCTTGATGGACTGTAGGGATTATGACGGTTTTATTTATGGTTTATTTTTATAGAATATCTCTTGTCTTGGATGATTAATACGGTTTGTAGTTTTGTTTAGTACCTTTTTATATTATGTCGTTGTTTGGGATAAGGCTCGTAGGGTCTCAACCACCTCACGGAGGTTGAGAAGTGGTTGGAGATGCCTACGTCGGGCGTCCCGCCCCGACATTCCGCATACCATTCCTTGCGGGGTCGCCAGACATTAAGATCTATGATTCAATTCTAATGATTTCAAGGGGGTTGTAGGTCTCTCGACTCAAAACAAACTCCTTAGGTTGCATTTCACTTGTTCAGATTCGAAAACACCTCTCTCGAGTGTAAGAATTCAAATCCAAAATCATCCAACAGGTGGCCAACAAGTTGCAAGCATTAAGCATGGAAAATTGCAAATAAACCAGTTATATTACTCAACAACACACAAAGAATGAAAATCAATCCATATAATCCAACATAGATCAATCAACCTCTCTAATGGAAATTTAGCTCATATTTAAATTCATAGTTACAAGAGTAAGAGATAAAGAAGAATTCATCATTACAAACTGAAATAAAAAATGAAATTAGAAAACCCTCTTTAACAAGTTGATCTCCCTTTTCAAGTCTCTTATTCAAGCTGTAACTTTTCTTCTTCAACCTCTTTCATGACTCCTTCTCTCAACCCTAACCCTAATTAGTTGCTATCTAATTGTCTAAAATGAGAGATAATCTGAGAGATATCCTTAAACTAACCCTGAAACGAGTTACATACAATAGTGGGCTAAAAGACCAAATGGGGCTTCAAAATCGCACATTCACAGTCGAAGGTTTGGTAACGGTGCCGTGATGCCCAATGTGCTCGTCCTTTCTTCTCTTCTTTTGTAACGGTGCTGAGGCGGCCAGAGTTGGCCAAGTGCACTTTTGTGCACTTGGTAGTTAGCCATTTCGAGGCTCTTTCTTCTCCTCTCTTTGTCCACCTTTTGCACTCTTCTTGTACATGTTCATGACCCCTTTATAGCCTCATATGCACCACTTTAAAGCTCTTTATTCTCCTACAAAACAAAACTCAAAAACACAAGTAAGTGATCTATATTAATTAAGTGATAAAAATCTAAATGCAAGTATGTATTAACATGTTAAATATGAGATTATTAATATAAAAGTGCAACTAATGATTTAAGGAAAAATTCCTAAAAATCATGATTATTTTCCTGAACTACTATAATGCATGCAATTCATGGAAACACCTAAAACTAACCTTTAAAACTCGTCAAAACACCTAAATGAACCTAAAACAACTATATGAACTAATTATGCAAAAACACCTAAAAACTAACTAAATGAACCTAAAAACCTAACAAAATATCATGCAAAACACTAAACAAAACTCAACTTATCAGTGAACTCAAAAATTTGATTTTTTTTGTGGAACGCACCCCAGCAGCTGAAACACACTCCACCAACATATTTCTGTTTTTGCGAAAATTTGAATTTTAATCTTGAGCATTGATTGTGGGCCGTTAATTTACGTTATTAGAAGTTTAAATCTTTTAATCTTGGCTATTGATGATAGGTTTAGGGTTTTTAGAACTTGGTTTTCTATATAAGCAATAATTAAACCCTATTCTAATAATATGAACTTTTATTATTCTCTCCAACCATTTTTTCTGCAACTAAATTTAAAGAAGACAACTGTCATTGGAGAGTTAGAATTTTCATGGTCATACACTGAGATTTTAATCATTCATCTTCAACAAAGTTTGTTCACGATCTTGAGCTTTATTACATATCTAGTTCTTAGATCGTTCTGAGGTAATATCTTTTCGATATTTTGATTTCTTGTGTTGACCTAAGTGGTTGCACTTAGTTTTTGATGAGTTGAGTTTTATACATACTGTTTTCTAGGAATTTCATTAGGTTTATAGATATATCTTCCTAATTTCTAGGTGTTTTGGCTTAATTTGCAATGTTAGTGTTTTGGGTGCATCTTAGAGTTTTTGTGCTTTCTAGATGTTAATTTTAGTTGTTTTCATGAATAGAAACCTTAGGTTTGTTTAGGAAAATAAATAGGATCTTTAGTGGCATTTGCATAATAGCATGTTCATTTTAGATCATAGTTTCATGTTAATTGTTGATATTTTGTTAGTTAGTTGATTTGCTCACTTATGGTTGTTTTGTTTTGTAGGTAATAAAAGCTGGAGATTGTGGCAAATCGAGGCCCAAATGATGGTGAAAAGGAGCCAAGCACATGTGCGAGAAGTGTACAAAGAAGTGCGTAAGAATGAAGAAAAGACAAGAAAAATAATTGGCAAAGTGTTGTTCTGGGCGCTGCAATGTCCAGAACGTGAAGAAACTTGACAGAAAAGGAGCCGCGGTAGCGCTGCAGTGCTACCCGCTCAAGCGCTGCAGCGCTACCTTGAATATCTTGTTTTTTTAGTTTTGTGTTTGGGTAATTTTAACAATTCCACTGGGAAGTGAAATAGGGCATATTATATATCAAAAGAAAGGGCTTTTAATGGGCAATCTATTGGAGAAGGGGAGAAAACATCTAGGTTGCTGGTGAAATGGAGATTGGCTTCGGAAGCAAGGCGGATCGAAGATTTATAGTATTTCTAGCACATTTTGTAGAGGAATTCAATGTTTTCTATCTTATTTTGTATTTTCTTCTTCAACACTATGAACTAACTTCTAATTCTAGAGAGGAGGTGGATCCTAACTTGAATATTATGGTTTAATTTTAGATTTAGTTTATTATCAATGAAATTTCTATAGTTTATTCATGATTTCATATACTTAATGCTTTCGGTTTATTGATCACAAATCGAATGAAGTCAGACTTGGAAGGCGGCACTCAAGAGAGTGTTTTCTAGGTTAGAAAAGGGGGATTATGACATGAAATTGTTGTAGAATCGAGAGGTTTACAAAGTTTCATGAAGTTGCAGGAAAATCATGGAGTTTAATGGGTTGTTTAGAAACAAGGTTCAAAAATTTTGATCATGCAAACAAGAAAGAAAATTTTGATCTCAATGAAACAAATCAAGACTTAATATGCTTGTTTTTCACCCTTCGCTCCACTAATGTAGGATTCACACTGATCAAGATTAATAGGTCTTTACATAGCGTGTAATGAAAAGGCTAGGTTTAAGGGTATGTCAAAGTGGATACAATGAAGCTTAATGCACCCAAAACATCTTTGTTACATCAACAATTTTGCACACATCCCATGCCTTACACATGAACCAAAACCAAACATTACGCAACCAAAATTTTTCATGCATATTACCCCAAATACACCCCCAAACTTGTTCATTTGATACATTGATGAAGAAAATTTTATTTTCTCTTTTCTTTTCTTCTTCTTTTCAATTTTTTTTATTTTTTATTATTATTATTTTTAAAATGAACTTATTTTGAATCCCTTTTATCACCTTCACATGGCATTCACATCCTTAGCCCATTTTTCATATACTTTCCCATGAAAATAACCCAAACCCCATTACAATGCATTTTTCAAAGTGTTAAGGGAGCAAGGGTGAAAACAAGAAAGCACAAATAAAGGCCTTGGCATCTAATGTTTGGGTGACAAGAAACAAGATAAGAGGCTCAAACCTGGGTGACTAGAGACAATGTATAATTGGGTAGGCTTTATGGTTCAAACTATACCAAAAATGGCCTAAATCATGTCTCTTATGGTGTGATTCCTATGATTTTGCCTCAAGAAGAGATCCATCAAGTTCTAAAGTCAAGTTTTGAAAAAAAAATTGAGATCAAAAGAGTGCTTATTTGCATAATCTCAATTTAACCATAGAAGTGACATTCATGATCATGATTGCATACTCATAGCCAACAAAGGTTTCAAATAAGCATAGCACGTAGATCAAGCACACAGACACCAAAATACTCTCTACATTCTCATATAGTTCTTGCCTTGCTAAAACTTTCACATCACAGGCCCACCATAAGTAGATCTAATTATGTTCAAAGTTGTAAACGAATGGGATTATCTAGCCTAATCTAATGTATACATGCTATACTATCAAGACAATTATTCATGCCAAGATAAAAGAACAAAATTTTGAAAATTTTCAAACTTACCCCCCCAAACTTAAACACAGCATTGTCCTCAATGATGATAGATGTAAGTAAATGTAAAGGACATAGAAAGATAAATGAGAGGGTGTAAAGAAAACTCCCCTATGAAGCTTCATTCATCCTCGTCATCCTCCTCTTCTTCTTGTTCTTCATCTGGTTGAAACTCTTGGAATTAAGGTGGTGGAGGAAACTGGATAGCATTATTTCCTGAATTGAGACCACATGCATTGAACATTTGTACTAGAGATGAGTTGAAGTAAACCGTGTAGTTCACAAATTGTTCAAACTGATGATGATGACTTTGAAATTGATGCTCAAGCTGTGAAATGCAGTCCGGTAGTTAAGAAGGCTAAGGCCGCGGAGGACTGGAAGAACAAGCTCCCTCAGTGTGTCTCCCACCAGGAGGAGTCTTTATAGTAGGACCTAGAGTCTTGTACCACGCCAAGATGCCATCATCAATGATTGATTGAGGCGGTTGCATCTCCTCATCCGAGCTCCAAATCACTCCCGCATTACTACATAACGCGGCGATCAATGACGGATGAGTAAGACTGCCAGTGGTGGCAGGTTTTATATTGTACATGATTGAATCCTGGATCACGTGCCCCACATCAATCGACTTTCATGTCATGATGGCATATAGTAATATCGCTCGGTCCGTAGTAACTTTAGTCTTAAACTCTCCCGGCATCATCCTAGAATTCAAGAAATGATACCACGCGTTACCAACCCGATCCAAGCTGTTCTTAGGAAAAGAAGATGGCACGTTTCTTTAATACTTCCACTGCGTCCCTAGGCTGCACAAGGTCTTGATCATATCATCATTGTTGACCCCTTCAGACAGATACTTTGAATATCCATCAAGGTTAATATTGGGCAACCCATAATAAGCGTTGATCATTGCCCTATCAAATGATACTCGTCTCCCACACACAAAAACTTGAAAGCCATCTCTTTCCAGAGCAATTGCATAGAATTCTCAGACCACGTAAAAACTTGCATGTGGAGGTGGTTTCACAAAGGTTTGCCAATTTCTTGATGCGATCATGCGAACTATTTGCGGATTGTGCACCGGAGACACCGCAATACCTCTTTACTTCACAAGACTCCGCTTCATTACATTGTTGTTGTACTGCTTTGACACTTCATAGCTTTTGAAGCGGGTTTGATCAAATTCGCGAGAAAACGAAGCCCTACTTCTATTGGGTGCCATACTCACACTGCTCCAACACTTCAAGACCACAGTCAATTCAATACTCAACCAAAGCACTTACTTCCAATTTCTCCAAAAACCAGTGCAAAAGAAATAACTCAACCACCACTACACAATTTGAAGACGAAGCTTAGCTGAATTTTCTTCAACAAACACTCCCAATTGTTGAAACCCAAATTCTCAAAATTTCCAGCAAGAACACACCCAAATGTGCCTGCAATAATGTTTCAATTGCAATCCATTCCAAGCAAAATCACCAACTAGGAGCTATGATCACTACTGATACTGAAATCTCTCAAAAATGAAGATTTTAAAGCAATAAAGCTCAAGATTTACTTACATTGAGAAAGATTTGCAACTAAAACCCAATTTTTGGTGATACCCTAGTTCTATCACGTTTTTGCTTCTTCACCTCCTGAAATTGGTTGAAATGAGGTTAAGGAGAGTGACAATGGTGAGAAATTGCAAGATTTATG
The DNA here is from genome assembly GCA_035771175.1 of Paratinospora sagittata. Taxonomy (NCBI): domain Eukaryota; kingdom Viridiplantae; phylum Streptophyta; class Magnoliopsida; order Ranunculales; family Menispermaceae; genus Paratinospora; species Paratinospora sagittata. Next base: position 21,649,487 of record CM069596.1, read on the forward strand.
CCAGAAAGAGAGGAAAGTTTGAAGAGAAAGAGAGAAGCTTTGAGGGTTATTTTCTTTCTTCTGGGCGTGCAACGTAATGAGGAAGAAGAAGAAGTTCTTGGATGCGACTAAGGCTTCTCGTTTCTCGTGTCTTAGAATTAGAAACCTTAACTATCACATCGGCGATCTGCGCTTTTCGTTTATCGCATTAGCTATGTAATCATCTCGAGGATGTCAGCTCGCTTCTACATGCCATATCGCATTTAATGCATGATCGCTTTTGAGACGATTTTATAAAAATCTACGCTTCGTCTTCACTTGCACCATTTGTAGTGAAATACCTTGGCGTCTCGTCTTCTCAATCTCTCTAGTGGCTTATAGAAACCTAACATCCCAAAAGTGTCCACAAGAAAAATCTTCTTCTTCAAGTGGCTTTTCCTTGTCTTCCTCCTCCGACGATTCGGTTGAATTTGCCGAAGGATGTAGGAATCCAAGAACTGTCTCTAAGCCTCCTCTAGGTTTCCTCAGGGCTAAATTGCAACCTCCCATAAAACCAAAACCAGAACCAGAGCCAGAGCCATCCCATGCCAATCTTGGAGATCTTCAATCAATAACCTCTTAAGCCAATCTTCCGAGTCCAACTCTGCTAATTTTTTGTTGGTTGTTGAGCTTCTTTTCGAACAAGAAAAGAGGTTAAAGGAGCTTGAGAGAGTAACCAGATTTCAAAAGGACATGTTGTTTACTCTTCTAAAAAAGGTGGACAAATCTGAAGTTGTTCTTGAAGATGCAATCAATGGGAGTTTCGCCTTTGCTATGAGTCAGATCAGAAGGCTCGGTCTTATTCTTGCATATATCGAACACCTGAGTGCAAGAATGGATGACCCGCCGCCTCATCTGCTGGGATCAGCAACACGTCGATCTTGTGGTGCTCAAAGCTCTCCTCATCAAGCTTGATTTCCACTTCTCCTTGCTCCTGTCTGTCGGTCGGTCGGTCGGTCTGTCTGTCTTTCGATTGTAATCTTTCAAACCTCCTGTTAAGATGGTCTTCTAGACCTTAAAAACTCAATATAATGTTTAATGGCTACTTCCCTTCTCAATTACCAAAAAGTAGTTCATTAAGCTATCTTTCCATCTCTTATTCATATCATAATGTTTTATTATATTTAAATGACCGATCTACTTGAATTTGTGTGAATGATATATTTCATATTCTTATGCTGCACATACTTGTCACCGTTCACAATCTGCTTGATTTATGCTCTGATATGCCTGCTTCTATGTTTGTAAATTTCCAAATATTTCTGTTGCATATCTATGTTGCTTTCATGAGCATGATTATCTGTCATCATATTAATGTTATCTTGTTCATATTTCCTGATAAACTGCATCATGATGAAATCTTACTATGTCTAATGTATGTATCAATTTATTGGTGACATCTTTCTTGACTGGTCACATATATCTTGAGTATCTGATATGCTTATCTGTGACTGTCTGATAAATATCATGATTAGACCTATCTTGTATCTTATATAACATCATGATTAATTTATCTTGAACTTATGTGTTATCTGATTATCTGATGATCAGGTACACAATAGCTTGGTTGTGTTTTAACAATTTATTTTTGCCTGTGCTTGCTCATATCATGATCATGCTTGCTCCGATCTTAGAAAATCTTATCTGCATGATTCATGTTTCTGCAAATGAATATAGGCCATGTATACAATTTCATATCATACGCCTATATTTTGAAAAGATTTTGCCTACACTCTTGATTACTATCTTTATCTTTTCTATGTTTACTCTACTTTGATGCATCTGCTTCATACCATCAGTGAATCAAACATTCTAGGCCATGCTTAAATTGAAATTTTATGCCTAGAATAGGAGAATGAATGTATGTTGTTGCTTGAATGATATCTATGAATTTCAGCATATATTCAGTATGTTTAGACATTGATATTCATCGTATATATATTCATATGTCTAAATTATGGAAAGTTTATAATTTTCTATTTCACATGCCATTGATGTCGTTCTCATATTTTATATTCTGTATGCATCAATTGACTATGATTTTTGATATCAAATAGATGCCATGTACTTCAACTACATACTTTGCATCTTATAAGAATCATAATAGCTAGGCCTGCATAATCATAAATCTCTCTGCCTATGCTATAAGTATGCTTATGCATGTTTATTTACATATCTTAAAGCATACTCTGTGTTTGGTCTGGTTTAATTATCAAATTTATATTTATGCCAAACACTTAGGAGAATAATTGCCCACGATTAAAAATTCTTTATTAATTCAGCTTTCGACAATTCTTTCCATTTCCTCTGACTACGATTCTCGGCTTTGCTATTATTTCAAATATTTTAGCCTATGAATTAGTCAAACTATTTCTCTATGTGCTTAAAAATAAGATCTGTTTCTCACGTGACTACCAGTATAGTAGACCTTATGCATTCTCACGTACCTAACTATGACACGTTGTCATAAATCATCTTGAGGGTGAATGCACAATGTAAGGAGGAGTCTCCATGTAAGGGGGAGTTTCGCTACTTTACTAAGTCATAAGGGGAGATCTGAGTATCTTTTTCACTTTTTGATGAAATCAAAGGGGGAGAAGAAAAATAAGAGGAATAGATGGGGGAAAAGAAATTTACATTAATATTTTTGCTTATGCATGTAATTTTTCGATTTGCTTGTCATCATAAAAAAGTGGGAGATTGTTAACCTATGCGGTTCATTACTTAGCTCGTCCCTAATTATACTGTGATAAAGTACATTTTGATGATCACAAGCAAAATACCTTTTGGTGCTAAACGTGTGTATCAAGATTTTATTAAAGCACCTAAGGAAAACAAAAAGTCAAGGAACGACTCGATCAAGGAAGTCAAAGATCACATCCAACGGTCAAATTTGTCTCAACCAAAGAACTTCAACGATCACATCATGATTTCAAGATCACTTCACTCGAACGATTCGATCAAGCTTCATGTCTACATCTCTTGATCATCGTTCAAGACATTCATCTCATCAATGCTCTTATTGAAGATCTCATAATGAAGAGTTGGATTTAACGGTTATGAGAAATAAGAAATACACAAAGTATTTAAGGTATGTCTTTCTCTAATCGTTATTTTTCAAAACCATGCATAAATCATCTACATATGTTTTTCTTATATGCATGTTTTGATTTCATGTTTTTACGGTATTTCAAATGATCTAATACTATATATTTAATTTGAAATCTACCGAGTTTTTATTCGCGTTTATCGCGAGTCAAAACTATTTTTAAAGTGTCTTTTAGGACGCTAATAAGTTAGTAGCTCTCTCCTGAACTTTATAAGTCAGGACGCTGATAATGTTCAAGGTTGAATAAAATTGATTTATTAGGACGCTTACTTGTATAGTAACGGCCACCTTTATTACTCAACCTCTGAAGTTGTCAGGAAGCTGACTCAGCATCAGCTCACTGAAAGATGTCCTAAGTTCTTCAAAGAATGTATCTTTGAGGATGCTCATAGTTGTAAGTTGAACAATCTATCAGGACGCTATCTGGGTAGAAGTGTCGTCACCTTCAGAAATCAACTTAGTAACTTTTAGGACACTGATTGTCCTTCAGCGTGCTTGTGTCTTTATTTAAAATGTTTTTAACTGGTAGGACGCTTACATAGTTGTAGCGCCCTCATGATTTGTTTTTATGTTTTAAAGGTAGGACGCTTACTCGGATAGTAGCGCCCTCATGCACTTAAATTGTTTTAAAACATAGCAGGACGTTAACTGTACATTAGCGCCCTCAAGTTTAAGTCGTCTAAGTGACAAAGTAAGTCAGGACGCTTACGAGTTAGTAACGCCCTCACTTAAATGTTCAGCAAGACGCTTATACATAATAAGCGCCCTCAAGGAACAAAATGACAAAGTTGACATTATGCGTCAGGACGCTAATTCAACAACTGTCATTGTTCGAACATATACACTACGTAAGTTTACTTTTTCAGAACAAACCTTTGCACAAAGTCTTTTTCAGACCTATCAGAGATCGTTTCTGATACATGAAATAAGTTTTTTTAAAACTTTCATTTTTCATGAAATCTGAAAAGAACCAGAATGTTAGTGAAAATTGAAGTTGCCATTTTCATATAACATTTTAGCCGTTGTGTGTAAACGTTCATATTATTTGAACTTCAAATGTCTAACGGCTATGTCCCACTAAGTTTATAAATACCAACACTTAGGATCAAACAACTTGCCAATCACTTTGTGTTGTGTCAATACTTTTTGAAAGTTAGTCTGTGTCAAAATGAATTCATTTTATAATCTTTCAAAGTATTTTTCACTGATACCTTTACGATTACTATAAATTTTCATATTGAGCTTCAATTATACTTTTTCTTTGGAAATCTATATTTATTGGTATCAACTCAAATTCTCAACACTGATTCATATTTGGTATCATTCTTGCTGGAGATAGAATTTGAGAAATAGTTCAAGATATTTAGTTGTACTTGATTTCATACCATACGTTTTGTATTGAACTATATCAGTAGTTGCGCTAACTACTGATCATTGAACCAGAAGTTTTCATACTTATATTCTATATCTATTTTGAAAATTGTCTATGTCTTTGATTTACACCAGTCTTTCATGTTTTAAGTCAATCTTTATTCGGTATATTTTATTTTCGAAGAAGCACTGATTTTCATATCATATCGTTCATGCTTTTCAAAATTGCACTTGAGCAATACCGAACATTGAAAGGTAAAGGACTGAAGGTGTATTTCAACTTAGCATTACTTATTTCATATTGCATATCTTTGTAATGCTATATATTGAGCTTTATTGTAAAATGTTCTAGTACGTTAGAACCAACCGACATCTTAGTGTTGTAATGCTGCTGTGTTTCTGGACTGAAACAACCAGGACAAGTGAATGAAGCACTTAATGATTTCAGGATTGAAATCATGAAAGGTTATCTTTGAACTTGTAAAAGAGAACCAATTCATCCTCATCCCGCAAAAGGATAGGTGTGTCCTTAACCTTAAAATGGATAGGCTATCTCTTAGCCTCTAAAAAAGAACCGGTTCATCCTCATCCCATAAAGAGATAGGCTATCTCTTGCTTGTAAAAGAGAAGCGATTCATCCTTAGCTCGTAAAAGGATAAATTTACCTTTAACCTGTAAAAGGGTAGCTGTAACGATTTGGTTCTCACCCGTAAGAGAATCCCTTAGTGATAAGATTAAAATCCTAACATAGGAGGTTAGGCAGTGGACGTAGGCGCGACCGAGCCACTATAAATCGTGTGTCTCACTTTTACATTTTAGTCCCTTCATTTTGTTCATCTATCCAATTCCAATACACTCATCTATATCACTAAGTTATTGGAAGATAATTTCAAAATTGACCATCGCACCCAATTCACTTCCCTTTTGGGTGGACCAACAGTTGGGAAGCCGAACCACTCAAAATTTGTGTGCATTGTCTCAATTACTGCTTTGACTATATTCCTGCATATTTTACTGTTACTGTTCACTAACAATTTAAAGAAAGGTCCAAAAAATTTGGGACACCCAATTCACCTCCCCTTGGGTGGCTATCAAGTGGTATCACAGCGGGTTTTTCATCAAAAGTTTCTAACAATCCTTTTCAGATCATAGTAGGAAATGAAATTGTTAGAAGTGCCTTCAAGGAAGGATCATCTATTAGCCTAAGTGGATTTACTCTTAGAACTCTCCTAAGTGTTTTGATGCTAACAAACAATATAACCATGGTGTTAACAATTAAATTGAGTATATTTCAACACCAAAGATCAAGTTTAAGGCCAATGCAAGACTCACGCAAATGACCACTTAGTGAAAGGCAAAACCAAAGTTCAGGATCAAGGATGGTCAAGCTGAAGTCAAGAGAATTCATTTGGTGTGCAAGAAGTCGAGGCAGAGTGGCAAGTCAACAAAGGTCAAGTTGAAGTCAACAGAGGACAAGCCGATGCCAAATTGAAGTAAACCGAAGATCGAAGGAAATGGACTGTAATAATGTTTCATTATGTAGTTGCTTTAGATTTTCGTAGGTTGTAGGTTTCTTCCTTGGTTGATCAGCTACTTGTTTTATCGTGTTTTACCGAACTGATTCCATATTTCTATCATGATATATCTTAAAAGTTTTTAAGATTTTGATTTAACTTGATGGTTTCATCGTGTTTCAAATGTTTTTCATCATTTTATTGATCATGGAACTTAAACATGTTCAAGGATGGTATTCTTAATACGTATACGTTTCCCAAGAACTCGTGCAATGCATTCCTCCATTGTGGAACACTCTCCAACAACCAAAACACATCTATTTTCCCTTAGATCAGTTGGAACACACTCCATCAGAAAGAAATGCGTTTCAGGCAATAGGCAAAATCGATATGTGCTCTCGGGTCTTATGGAAATCGTTTCGGCAGAGTGAAATGCATTCTTGCAGGCAAGAGGTTTGTTCATCAATCAAAAAGAGGCTACTGCCATTGGAGAAGCTGTGCATTTTTCATCAAGTTCTACTAAGTTTTCAATCACACATCTTTTGATAAAGTCGATCATGATCACAAGCTTCATTACATATCTTTTTTTTTATCGAACCGAGGAGATCGTACTATTTTTAGTTGTGCATTACTTTCAAACCCGTGGCTGTTTAATCTGGAAGACACTATTGTGCTCTGTAAGTATTTCGATGTTTGTTCGGTAAGGAAAAACCTTTCTTGATCCTCATTGTTTTAAAGGTTATTTGTATCTTTATTGTACTTGTTCTAAGTGTTTAGAACAAGATAATCATTTTTGTGTTACTCTTCTCGATTTGTTTATAGTTTGAACAAATCAAGTCAAGTGATTGCGGTTCACTTAAGTTTCCAAGATTGGAATCAAAATTCAGTTCATCCTTATCCTGCAAAAAGATGCTATGGGTTCATCCTAAGCCTATAAAAGGATAGGTTTTCCTTGAACCTATAAAAGGGCATTTGTAACAGTTTGATTGACACCCGTGAAGTGAATCAGAGATAGTGGAATCCTAGAGAAGGTTTCTCTAGTGGAGTAGGAAAAAGCTTTTCGAACCACATAAAAATCTTTGTCTCCTTGTATTTATTTTTTGCATTTTCCTATTACATATGATCTATTTGATAAAATGCCTCATCCTTAAGCCAAAGATCAAATGGCTAATACCATAAAATTTGACTTAAGGAGATAACCCATTCACTCCACTTATGCTCAATGACCACAATTTCAAGTCATGGAGGATTAAAATGAGAGCAATCCATAAGTCCCATCACTTGAGATGTTGAATACAGTTGTAAATGGACCATATGTGCCCATTAGGATCATAAATGGGGTTGAAGTCCCCAAACTTATGAAGAAATGGGATAGGAAAGTAAAACAGTTAGCTAAACTTGAGGATTTAGTTAGAAATATACTTATGTCTAGCCTTTCCCGAAATGACAGCTAAAATTTCTTCATATGCCTCATCTATGGACATTTGTTAGAAGAAATTTATGATGATTCATGTGTTTCCACATCCTTTTGTAAAATTAAAGAAAATGTAGAACATACATGTCTTATCTCTCATATTGATGATTGTTCTACTAATGTAAATGATGTCAATGTTGATGATCTTTCTTTTGATGATTTGTCTATTGTGCATAAGAACCTCCAAATAGAATTCGACAAACTCAACAAAAAGAATGAGATGCTCAAGAACATGATAACGAAAACTACAAAATCACTACAACAATGTTCTTGAAGAAAAAAAAAAGCATTCTTGATGAAAAAGAGGACTTGGACAATGAAAATTTTCTTCATGAAAGGCTAGAAGAGTTGACCCAATTAGTAACCAAGGTTACTAATGAAAAGGAGAGTCTAGAAATTGAACTCCAAATAGAAAGACAAAAGACCTCCGACTTAGAAAAACAATGGGGCAAACAAAACGATAGACTTTACAAGCCCAAGACATGCCATAGGAACTTAAAACATCACAAAATGGCATGGATGCCCAAAGAATTACTTATTGACGCTAGAATCACAAAATCTAAAGGAGTATGGGTTCCAAAGGCTATGGTTTACCTGATCACCTAGATTCATATTATTGAACCATATGTTAAGTCTTTGTGATCAATCCATTGGTGTTGAACACCTTTAGGCAAACTTTCATATCCTTGATGTCACATGTGTATACTGATATTATCTCTTGACATTTGGAAGTATTTCAGGCTTGATCAAATTATTTTTATTCATGTTGCCTATGGTTGCCTAATATTGCTTTACCACATTGAACATGTTTTAAATATCTACTTATTTAGTTTCAATGCTTGATTGATGTAAAGTATGCAATTTATACATAATATGTGAATTTTTATCCTTGTGAGCTTGTTTAAATTGCATATTATTTTTTCACATGATTATTGTATACATCTTGCTTAAAACTCATATAATGGAAAATGTATACTTATGTTAAATGGTGTGTGTGCTTTATGAGTATATATATTTATTCATTTAATATCTTGAGAAAATATTGGGCATGATAATATGTTTTGATTATGTTTCTCATTGAATGCTTGGAAGTATGATTTTCAAATGATAAAACTTATTGCTTCCATTCGCATATGTGAACATGGTTATAAGTCATATCTTGTATGTTTACTAATTCAAAGCATACACTATGAACTTGTCATATCATGAGAAATGTATGATTGTGCTTAAATGGATTGTACTTGTTCATAACATTATCAAATTATATGCTCATGTTTTTGATAATGGATTGGAATTAATGATTATTCTTAAATGTCCATATCTCTTGTACTTTAGGATTAAATGACATATATCATTTGCAAGTACAAGATAATTGAATAGTTGAAGTGGCATGTACTTCAAATATTATTCAATTTTGTCATTCACTTCTAGTGGACAATTTAGGTTAGAATTTCAACCTTAGGAAAATAATTAAAAATTTGTGAAAATCTAAATGTAAAAATGTTTTAAAAGATAAATAAATAAAGAAATATAAAATAAAATAAAATTGAGGTGAAAAATTCAACACAACCTACCCTATGGGATGCTCCTCCCCAAGCTGTTTACACATCATAAAGTGGATTTGAAAGCTGAAGGAGATATATCTGAAGGATCCATATTTAATATGATTCGAGAATCAAATGTGAAGTTAATGGATTACAAGTAAAATAAAAACACTTCATAGTGCACAAGGAAAGAAGGAGAGGATGTCCTTGAAACTGCAAAAGAAGTGAACGAAGAATTTCATCCAATGGAAGTGGCTCAGGAAAATGAAAATGCATTCTTTGAGGATGATCTTCCTTCTCTCCCACATGATGAGACAAGTCCATCTTTATTATCATTGGAGACCTTGCATGTTGCGCCGTTAGTAAGGATTCTTGGACATTATGAGAACAATATCGAGGACCTAAAAGTACTGAGAAAAGACATAAAAAAGATGCAAAAAGAAATGACTAAGTTGCAAGCCTTTATGGGCAAGCTCTGTGCTTCGAAATTCAAGGATTTGAAAGAAGAAGAAAGTGAAGAAGAAAATGAAAATGACAATGATTATAGTCTAGGTGTCATAGTCTAGACAACTTTGGTTAGGACTTTTGCGCTTGTGGTTTGTTTTAGATATTCTTGTCTAGGATTTTCTAATGTACTTACGTAGACTATTGTTTAGGATTCTCGTCTATGCATGTGTTGTTCATGTGTTTTTTTTTATGGTGTGTTTGGTGTATGGATGGCTTGACATGTGTATGGAGACTGACATTTTTTCTTTGTATGCTTACATGCCACATAACAAGATAAGTCACAATCTTTGAGCATGATGTATGCTTAGATGAGTATGTTTGTCTTAATGATATGTATGATGTATGGATGGTTTTATCATTGACGTATAGAACTTAATGTAGTTATCTTGCAACATCAATGAATGACTTTGCTCCTTTGAATGTGTAAATTTCCTTTTCCATCTAGTATTTTTGAGCATGATGTACCTAAATCTTTATATATCTTCTCATGCTAGGGATTGGAAAATGAATGCAATATGTATGGTCTTCATATGCAAATTTTCCAAGTTAAACATATTGTCCATTCTAGGATATAATATGTAACACCTCATACTTTTAGTCAATGTATTTGGTTGATTTGTATGTATGTTGAGGCGTATTGTACATGTATTACGTACGTAGGAGTCAAATATGTGTGTATATGAGAATATGTGAGAAATATGTAAAATTGATAGTATTAATTAAATGGTATATTATTAAATAGAGTTAGATAATGAAATGATATAAAAAAAAATTGAAATTAAATAATGGAGGAGTTGGTTAATTAAATGACAGAAATTATTTAATTAATGGTATCATGTGGGTTGGATAACAACTTATTAAATGGAAGAAAAAAAATGGTATGAATAAAACAAAAGGGGAGTGGCGCTATTAAACTAAGATGGGTAGCATGGGAGCAAATTAAGTTGGTGCTCATCTTTTAAAATTCAACACAAACATATTTGAAAAGAAAAAAAAAGACGAACCAGAGAAAGAGAGAAAGAGACAAAACGTCCGATGGTGGGAAGAAACGTGGTTTTGTGGCCAAATCGACACCCCGGTAAGCCATTCTCGCTCTCTTCCGTTGCAAAATTGTAATTTAAGCTATGTGTGACGTTTCTACCTGTATAATTTTTCTATAGGAGGTGTTTTACCGTGTTTTCAAAAATGGGGTTTGGACCCACTTTGAGTGGAAACACGTAAAAATGATATATTATGACTCATATAGATGTGTAGATACTAGATATATGATTGGCTTGTATCAAATAGTGTTATTGGTGCCGGTACAACCATCGAAAGCCAAATTTTACACTGGAGGGCTTTTGAACCATATTAAACTCCGGTGAAATTTCGATTTGAGACCGTAGAATTGTAGTTGACTGAATTTCGAATATTTTTAAAAAAATGTTGAATGGTTCCAGTTAACACGTTGAATATGAAAATTAATGAAAATATGGTTGTAGAACCCATTTTTACTGTTCTTCACCATAGAAAATGTTTTATATGATTGTATAAATTATTTGGGACTCTCTCATATGATTTTTACATCGAGATGGAATTATGAGAATTAATTGCGTGAATTGGAGAGTTAGAATTAAATGATTAATTTATAGAAATAAATATAATGACTTGAAAATTAATTACAAATTATTTGGGAATGGTTATGTATGACAGGATTGTATTGTTGATCTGACATGGATAGTAGAGTGGTCGTAGAGAGTAGGTCTATGCGGTACCACTAGGAGTATTTTTATCGTGGTCTTATGTATGGCATTATATGTATAAAGTTGATTTATAAAATGTATGCATGATGATGTTTCAGCATATGTGTTTTAGATGCATGAAATGGGTTTTTAGATGGAAATGTCTATGGATCTATTTCGTAGATCATTGACATGGAAAGCCTCCTATGATAATAGGATGTAGCTATGGTCCATGGAAAGATGAGGACGGTTCACTCTTCATGAATAATGAGGAGAAGACGCACTCATATTCCTGAAAACTATGAAATTGTGGACGGTGCACTTCTCATTGATGCATAGTGAGGAGAAGTTGCGCACAACTACGTAGTAAGAGGTTTCAAAAATGTCAGAGCATGTCATCTAGAGAGCTAATTCGGTATCATGATCAGGGGATATTCTAACATGACCACATGGCTTACCACCAGTGTGGTTGGCTGATTCAAAAGGTTCAGCTCAGAACATGTTGAAATTGCATAATATAAATTATCGACTGTACATTGTTTGGATATGCATGGAGATGATGGAACATATATTGATCATGTATGCATATTTGATTAATTTGTTTAGATCGAGATGTTTATACTATTTTAAATGCCATATTTTCTTATTGATGCATATATAATGACAGAGATAGAGTATTCACTGAGTTAGTTGTTGCTCACCCCAACTACTAATCTTTTCAGGATAAGACATCAAGGATAAGACGCAGAAGAGTGATTGTTGCGTTCCTTGATGTAGGTATATGTGGAATTTGGTAGCTAGTGTATGTGTATTTTGATATATGTACATGTATAACACTATCTATTGTATTTATAATTTAGATGAGTGTGAACATGTATGTGGATATGAATGACCATGTTGTGAATGTAGATAGATAGAATGAGAAAAATGATAGAAAGGGAATATGTGAATATGGTATTTTGATAAGTCAGATTTGATTTGTGATGGTTTATCATATTTGTTTTGTGGATTATTAGGTGTATGTGGAACCTCATATTTATGGGAAGATTTTGACGAAAATTTTTAGTGGATTTTTTTATTATTTCTTAAAGGAAGGGGCTTACAGGGTATTATACGCGTCTAGGTACGACATATATGGTGTTTTGTGCCGGTCATGACTTCACCCTACGGAGGGGGTCATGACATTATAGGCCTGTATTTTCAAAACTTCTCTTTATGAATGCCTAAATATCTATGAGCTTGATACATTTTTTAGCAATGTATTTTGAAAATCAAAATGGTTCAAAGTCATGTCACTATCACTATCTTCAAAACCATTTTGAATACTACATATCCATTGATGAACACATTTCATGAAAATTTTTTGGTATCTATGCATAGCTAGGCCTTGCCTCGTATTTTATATTTAATTTGCCTATGCTATCTCATTCATGTTATGATCATGCCTATCCTAGACTTTATAAAATCTCTTCACATGCATGATTTACATACATATACATGATTCAATGCTCTATGCCTCATGTATCATACTCCTTAGATGAATCACTTTGAAATTTTTCTATAGGCATTCTCATATTTTTAACATAAGCCTAACATCTTGGAAAGAAATTGCCTATGCTCATACTACTTATATTTGCCATTGCCTTTCCATATACACTTGATTTTGATGCATGGATTAAATCATATAATAATTTATGCATCATATGCTTTGGATTCAGATTTCTAATGAATGCCTTGAGCTTTAAATGTGCTTTTAGCATCTCATTAGAATCACGCTAGCTAGGCCATGTTTTAATTAATATTATCTTTTCCTAGTGTATGAAATATACTATATGCTACTGCTAAATTGATCACTACATGATATAACATATGCTTATTTTAGGCTTCACTCCATAATTAAAATCTTGCTCATGCCTAAATATCACGAGAATAAGTTGTTTATGTGTCAATCCTTCATGAATTAACCATTGCTTGAGAATTTATCTCATGTATCTATGTTTGGATGCCTTGGACAACATTCATATATCATATGGATCCATATGCTCCTAACATTGGCTAGAACATGTTGTTGGCTCAGATATGTCCAAGAGGGGGGGGGGGAGTGAATTGGACACTTAGCAGATTTTAACCTTTTTTAATATTGTGCAAATTAAAAAAAGTATAACAAATAAATACAATAAATGTAAATGATACAATGCAATCCAGATTTATAGTGGTTCAACCTCGCCTACATCCACTACCTAACCTCTTCAGTTAGGATTTGTTCAAACTCCACTATGAATCTTCTTACAGGTGAAGATCAAACTGGTACACTTTTTCAACTTATGGGTGTAAGAAGACCGTTTCTCAACTTAAGGGTGTGAGAAGACTGTTACAACTTTGAGCAACACTTTCTCTATCCTTTCTTAATAATGTGCAGATTAAAAAAAGTATAGCAAATAGATACAATAAATGTAAATGATACAATGCAATCAGGATTTATAGTCGTTCGGCCTCGCCTACATCCACTACCTAACCTCCTAAGTTAGGATTTGTTCAAACTCCACTATGAATCTTCTTACGGGTGAAGATGAAACTGGTACACTTTCTCAACTTACGGGTGTAAGAAGACCGTTTCTCAACTTACGGGTGTGAGAAGACCGTTACATCTTTGAGGAACACTTGCTCTATCCCAGTGACTTATCAGTGACTACAAACTGAATACAAGATGAGATATGATTCCCTTTACTCAGAATCAAAGTGATACTTACAAAGCTTTGGATTTTACCTTCTGTTACCATAGATTCAGCAAAATATGTATGATGAAGTTTGGCTGAAAACAAGTTCAAAGAGCTTTTGTCTTCTTTAATGGATTTTGAAAATGATGAAAATGAAAATCAATCAATCTAGAAGACTTGATGTTTTTCTTTCAAAATGAAGGCAAGTTGAAGCACAAAGAGAAGACGACTAACTTTCAAAAATTTCTCGCACAAGTGAAAATTGTTAATTATGTTCTTGATTGAATATCAGTTTTCAGATTGATTTGTGGTTCTTCTGCTCTAAGGCAACACATATATATATAAAAATAACAAAGGCGCAATAGACTTGGTGAATTTTGGCGCTTTAGGTTACTTCAAATACAACGTCTACATTCATTCCCGAAATGGATAGATTCAACTCTGTGCACATTACGACAATAGCACCTGAATCATCTGATCATTCACGAAAAAGGAATGTTCTAAAAAAGTATTAAAACGTTCAAAAAGTTTTGAAAATTTTTTGTACAGTTCTGAAAAGTTTTGAAAACTTTTAGTATGGTTCTGAAAAAGTTAACAGAAATAGTGTCAGTGTCAGTGTCAGAATAGTAACATTGTTGAATTAGCGTCCTGATGCTTGATATTAACTTTGTTGTTATGTTATTTGAGGTCGCTAATGAAGCATAAGCGTCCCGCTAAATAGTGAAGTGAGGACGCTACTAAATCATAAATGTCTTGACTTGTTTTACGATAAAATGACTTAACTTTGAGGGCGCTAAAGCACAGTTAGCGTCATGCTTTGTTTTTAAAACAATTCTAAAACAATATTATGTGCGCTAAAGGACAGTAAGCATCCTTAAAGTTATTAAGTTAATTCTAAGGATGAAGGCGCTCCTATACAAGTAACGATCTGATAGTTTATTCAACTTATAACTATCAACATACTTAAAGATAGAAATCAATAGCAAACTAAGAGAACTTTCAGCGAGCTGAAACTGAGTCAGCGTACTGACTCTTTGAAAGGTTGACTAAAGGGAGGCCGCTACTTACAAGTGAGCATCCTTATGAATTAGTTCAATTCAACCTTGAGCGTCCTAATATTTTATCACCGTCCTGACTCATAAAGTCCAGGAGGGCGCTGCTAAAACATTAGCGTCCTGAAAGACTATAAAAATTGTTTTTGATTTCTCAATTAATGCTCGATAAAATATGATGAAAAACAAGATATTTTCATATTTAAAATAAATATGCGAATGATATGCAATTCGATTAAAACATGCATATTGCTGAATCAAATAGTAGAGAAGGTTCTACAACCTATCATAATCTAATCATACTACCGAATATCTTCATATGATCATGGTCTTCAAGTAGATCTTTAATACGTTCGCCATGCATCATTGATTCTTTAAAACCTTCAAGTAGGATTAGATATGCCATGTATGCAATAATATGATAAACAAAATGTGGTTTGTAATCATCAAAATATCTTTCATATTAGGGACATATTCTTGTAAGGGACATGAGGGTAATTGGTTCAACAATCTCCCCATGTTGATGATTTCAAACACATTACTATAGGCTTTGAAGCACGCTAATAAAAATGATGTGACTATGCATGAGATGCAGTACTAATGCTCTTTGTTCCGTATGATATGTAGCACCTATACCTTTGGATGACATCAATTTGACTCGTAGAGTATCCGTATACGTATTTGAGGCTCGACGCGTGTTGGTTTGACTGTCTTTGGATGCTTCTATGTCATTTCGGTGTGCGCGTAAAGTTTCAAAACCATCGGAGACCTTTCGGCTCGAAACCTGGAAATTTAGGTTTTGGAACAATGGAGCTCGCTCTATGGAGTTGGCCAAGACAAAATTTTGTCAGTCTTTTATAGAGCACGCTCCATGGTGAAAAAAAATCTGAAAATTTCATCCACTAGCTAGGTGGAGCGCGCTCCATGAACAAAAAAAAATGAAAATGTGATTTTGGGCTGGTAGAGCGCGATCCATGATGGAAAAACTTTTTTTTTTCCAGTTTTGGCAGATTTTTATGTGTGGGCCCAAACACTTCTCTATAAGCAAATAACACACTTTTTCGGCTCATTTGCACCTCTTCCACTTAGAAAAGAGGGAAAGGAGCTGGAAAAGAGAAAATGAGTGGAAAGTTAGGGGTTTGGTGATTTTTGCTCAAAAATCCCTAAGATTTGCATGTTTACGCTTCCGTCTTCCTTTAATCTCTTTAGTTCATGCTTGAGTGTTGTATTTTGACCTAAGCAATGCTTTGGATTTTCAGTTGAGGGTGTTCCAGACCTAGGGTTCCTTTGCATGTATGTATTTATGAACCCTAGTGTTGAATGGAGGCCATTGATGCCATTTTCTCCAATTTCTCACTTGGATTTGGTGGAACCCTCTGTAAATAGACCTATACTTGGTTCATTGCCTTAGACATTTCCATATGGCTTGCACGTCATCTATCTTAGGCTTATGGACACTAGAAACTGATCCATGTATGTTGATAGAGATTTCCATGGTGAAATAATAGGGTTTAGTACAAATGGCCCTTGCTTGGTTCATTGACCTAGGGTTATGAACAAGCCTTGCATGTCAACTATGTTGACCTAGTGGGCATTGTTGATGAACCCATGATGAAAAATCAGTATTTTACTGAGTTGAACATGGTGACTTAGTGTAATTTTGACCTAGGCCATCAAATTTGAGAATTTTCCATGGATTTGGGGATTTGCTCAAATTTGGGGATTTTGACCTAATTAATGTCAATTGATGAAATTGACATGAAATTAGTCTAATTAACCCTATTGATGATTGAATGCCTTATAGTATAGTGGTTGGATCAACCTATTACATTCAATTGGGTTAAATGTGGGTTAATTTAGTATTTAATGGTTAAATTGAGCAATATGGAATTGGCTCATGGGTTTGACTATTTTAGAATCTTAATTGGCTATGTGGTTCGGTTTAAACATGGTTGTTTAGCACACTTTGGACTTATTTTCAGAATTGTGTAAACCATGTTATTTATAGGACTTGTGGTTGATCTAAGTAACCCAAATAGGCCAATTGGGGATTGAGGTGCATTGGGGTGATTGTGGCCTTCTAGTGCTTCTCTTGTTGTTGGAAATCGGATTGGCTAAGTCTAGCCAATCGAGTTGTAAGTGTCCCTTTACATTTGGATTTCTATATGTTGCATTGTATTACATAAATTGATTTGAATTGATATATATATATATATGTTTCCATGAATTGAATTTGAGCATAGTCTATAGGGTTAGTAATTTGGTTGGGTCTCCTAGTTGTGAATTCCTTTGGAAAATCTCGTAAGTCTAGTGGTGGTCCCCAGTTGTAGACTTGGGAGAGGGTTTTATGGCTTGTGTATAGGTAGGATAGCTTAGGTTGATTCTATGTGCTGCACGACCTCAAAAATCCTACTAAAATACGAGTATTGTTTGGTCGGATCAGGCGTTGTGTGTCACGCACCAGGCCTTTGATCGCCCTTGCTCATGAGGCGTTAGGATTGCAATGGCATGTTTAGAAAATGATATGCATTGTCCTGGTTGTGACATGATGCATTATATTGGCATGTATGCAATCTTGTTTCATCACCATGTTATTTCAAATGATTTTATGATCTTGCCATGTTTTATATAAATGCATGTATATTGCCACTTGTAGAAGACATTCACTGAGCTTGTTGTAGCTTACTCCTCATCCTTATCGTTTCAGGTTTGGATAGGAAAAGGAAAGGGAAGGCTTGATTGCGGAGCACTCCCTTGGTATTTTATTGATGTTGGCATTGTACATTTTTGTATTTTGATATTATGTACATGATAACACCTAGTATATGTATATTTAACACATAGATGGGATGTGTTTGGTTTGGTATTAATTGAGGACTTATGGAATTTTATTCTTGGTAATTTTGGAGATGTAATATTTTTATTTATTGTTGTTGATTATGTTTAGATGGACGCAATTATAGTATTGTGTTTTATTAGGCTGACGGGACGCTAGGTGTACAGCGAGAGGGTATACCCGGGGGTTTCGTGTGTGTTATGACGTCACAAATAGTGGGTCGTGACATGATATGAGTGTATTTCCAAGGAATATACTAAAACTTCACTAAGACTCCCTCTTAGTGTTAATCTCCCCTTGAATATATGATGCTTCAATGATATTTGTGGCGACCCCGCGCCCCGGACCACCAACCCCGCAGGGAATGGCATGCGGAATGCCGGAGCGGGACGCCCGGCGTAGGCATCTCCGACTGCCATTCCCTGCGGGGTTGGTGGTCCGGGGCGCGGGGTCGCCACAGTTGGTATCAGAGACTGATTTTACTAGGTTTGGTCTATGTATTGGACTTAGATGACTTTGACCTAGGAATTTGGTGAGAGATTTAGGTGATTAAAAAGCTTAAAGGAATTAACTTAAAAGCCTTACTATCATATTTTCTGTGTGTATTATATGATATGGGTAGTTATGAGGCGGGCACTAGTGGGGCCGAGGCTAGTGGAGCTGCGAGAGCAGCAGGACCTCAAATGGCTGTACCTCAGCCTATGCCTACACCTGCTCCTATTGTTGTGGAGAACCCCACTGATCGGCGGACAGACTGCTAGAGAAGTTCATGAAACTAAAGGCTAAGGAATTCACTGGTGGAGTTGACTTAAAAAAGGCCGAAGATTGGCTGAAGAATGTCGAGAAGATCAGTCGCTCTTTAGAGCTTGATGAGGAGTCTCAGGTCCTATGTGCTGCTCACACACTGGAGAGTGATGCAGAGGACTGGTGGCTTTCAGTGTTGGTATGTCTACACGGGCAGCTCCAGGTGAACAGACTTCACAAGCAAAGTCTGGGGGGCAGTTCCAGACTCCGTGGAAGAAGGGAAGATGGGAAAGGAAGAGAAAGTTTTATGGAGGAGCACAGTCCGAGGGTACTCAGAGTAAGACATCCCAGGTTCAGACTGGTATGATGGCCTCACCAGTGGTTTCCTCTCCTGTCCCGATTCCTATTCAGGCACCGAGTGCACCGAGACCCCATTCCCACAGACTGCTGGCCGAGGCAGAGGTAGAGGCCGAGGAAGCTATGTGACGACATCTCAGACTGGATCATCTGCGCCCAGGGCTCCATTTTTATGTTATCAATGTGGGCAGGCTGGGCATAGGAAGTCCGAGTGTCCAAATTTTCAGAGAGCTCAGGGATTTGTGCAGCAGTCCAGTGCCAGAGAGACAGCGAAGGCAGCTACTGAGCCAGACCCAACAGCATCCAGGACTTTGGTGGAAGGTACTCTTATTATTTGTGGTACTTCTATGCATGTATTATTTGATGCTGGTTCTACATTATCATTCATATCTGGACGTATGGTAGATAGTTTGCATTTGACTCCCATTAGGGCTAGTACATGGTTAGTGGTGAGTACTGTAGCTGGGGAAAGGATCTACCCGAACATGATCTGTAGCCAGTGTGTGGTTCAGATTGGTGATGTTGAGATGCCTATTGACTTTCGAGTCCTAGAGTTTTTTGAGTTTGATGCAATTCTAGGAATGGATTGGCTCACGGCATATCATGCAGTTGTCGACTGTTTCGCAAAGAGAATCATTTTTCAAATCTCCGGACACCCAGTGTTTACACTACAGGGTAAAGCTTCAGACCAGACAGTCACGAGGGGTAGATTTGTGACTGATGGAGATAGGGAGATCTTGGCTGGGTTAGTGCCTGATGAAGAAGAGACTAGTGAGGCGATAATTGAGGATATTGCCATTGTTAGGGACTTTCCAGATGTGTTCCCTGCGGATCTTCCAGGATTACCACCGAAGCGAGAGATCGATTTCATTATTGAACTAGTCCCTGGCACGAAGCCTATCTCTATGGCACCATATAGAATGGCGCCAGCCGAGTTGAGAGAATTGCAGAAACAGCTCGAGGAGTTATTGCTAAGGGCTTTATTTGCCCGAGCGTGTCACCCTGGGGAGCTCCAGTTCTTTTTGTGAAAAAGAAAGATGGGAGCTTGCGGTTGTGCATCGACTATCGCCAATTGAACAGGGTGACCATTAAGAACAAATATCCTCTCCCAAGGATTGATGAATTGTTTGATCAGTTGAGGGGAGCGAGGTATTTTTCGAAGATTGATTTGCGCTCCGGGTATCATCAGCTGAGGATCAGGGAGGAGGATGTGCCTAAGACAGCATTCAGAACCCGCTATGGACATTATGAGTTCCTTGTGATGCCATTTGGTGTGACTAATGCACCGGCAATGTTCATGGACCTGATGCAGAGGGTCTTTAGGCAGTATCTGGATAAGTTTGTCATCGTCTTCATTGATGACATATTGGTGTATTCCAAGACTCAGGCTGAGCATGAAGAACACCTTAGAGTGACCTTGCAAACTCTGAGAGAGCATAGGCTATATGCAAAGCTGAGCAAGTGCGAGTTTTGGATCACCGAAGTGAAGTTCTTAGGTCATGTGGTGAGTTCTGAGGGGATTTCAGTTGATCCGTCTAAGGTTGAAGCCATTATCAGTTGGCCTAGGCCTACCACAGTGACCGAGATCAGAAGCTTTCTTGGGTTAGCTGGTTACTATAGGAGATTCGTTCAGGGATTCTCCAAGATAGCTACGCCTATGACTAGGCTCACCCAGAAAGACGTGTCCTTTGTATGGACCGAGGAGTGTGAGAATGCCTTTTTAGAGTTGAAGAAAAGATTGACATCTACGCCAGTGTTGATTTTGCCAGAGCCTGATCAAGAGTTAGTTATCTATACTGATGCCTCTCGTATCGGCTTGGGTTGCGTGTTGATGCAGAAGGATAGGGTCATTGCTTATGCATCGAGGCAGTTGAAGGTGCATGAAAAAAAAACTACCCTGTTCATGACTTAGAACTGGCCGCAGTGGTTTTTGCTTTGAAGATTTGGAGGCATTATCTCTATGGTGAGAGATTCACTTTGTATTCTGACCATAAGAGCCTCAAGTACTTGTTCTCTCAGAAGGAATTGAACATGAGGCAGAGAAGGTGGTTAGAGCTCCTCAAAGACTATGATTTTACATTGGAATACCACCCAGGTAAAGCCAATGTAGTGGCTGATGCGTTGAGCAGGAAGCGGGTAGAGACAGTTATGGTAGCACGCCAGATGTCTCATGAGTGGAGACTACTTGAGGCGGCTACGGTTATGAGTATATGTGCTACCCCTTCAGATCAGATTGTGATATGTGCTCAAATGAGAGCTCAGCCTACACAAGTCCAGGAGGTTATTGACCAACAGAGACTTGACGTTGATTATGGGATATACAAGTCTTGGGCTGAGAGCAGTGATTTTACTGATTGGCACTTGTCATCTGATGGTGCCTTGAGATTTAGGGGACGTTTATGGGTTCCCGCAGATCCACGACTTAGGCAGAGTGTTCTCCAAGAGGCTCACAGATCTCATTATGCTATTCATCCTGGCGGAACCAAGATGTATCATGATATGAAAAGAATGTATTGGTGGCCCGACATGAAGAGAGAAATAGCTCAGTTCATTCAGAGGTGTGAGATCTGTCAAAGAGTCAAAGCTGAGCATCAGAGGCCTGGAGGGCAGATGCAACTGCTTGCCATTCCTGAGTGGAAATGGGAGCATGTCACTATGGACTTTGTTGTGGGATTACCCAACACCCCGATGAGACATAATGCTGTTTGGGTTATTATTGATCGCTTGACCAAGTCCGCTCACTTTCTACCGGTGAACACTAGGGATTCTATGGACAAGCTGAGCAGACTCTATATGCGGGAGATAGTCAGATTACATGGAGTGCCTGTTTCGATTGTGTCAGATAAGGATCCGAGGTTTACATCGGTATTCTGGCAGGGGCTGCAGAGGCAGCTCGGCACTAGACTAGATCTCAGTACCGCTTTTCACCCCCAGACGGATGGCCAGTTTGAGAGGTTGATATCGATTTTAGAGGATATGCTTCGAGCTTGTGTCCTTGAGTCCAGTGGTAACTGGGAGGAGTACATACATCTGTGTGAGTTCGCGTACAACAATAGCTATCAGTCCAGTATTGGCATGGCTCTTTTTGAGGCATTGTATGGTCGACCCTGTAGATCTCCGATCTGTTGGACGGAGGTAGGGGATGTTGCGATGATGGGACCAGAGTTTGTACAAGAACACACAGAGAATATTAAGAGGATCAAGCATAATATGAAAGTAGCCCAAGACAGGCAGAAGAGTTACAATGATGCCAAGCGGAAGACCGTAGAGTTCGAGGTGGGTGACCAAGTTTTATTGAAGGTCTCACCTCAGAAGGGCCAAACTAGATTTGGGATAAAAGGCAAGCTCGCTCCGAGATTTATTGGGTCGTTCGAGGTTTTAGAACGAATTGGCCCCGTCGCTTACCGATTAGCCTTGCCACCTCAGTTAGCAGCAGTCCACAATGTCTTTCATGTGTCAATGTTGAGAGCGTACAAGAGTGATTTTGATCACGTCTTGGACTGGAGGAACATTGAACTGAGGCAGGATGGGACTTATGATGAGGAACCTATTCAGATACTTGACCGGAAGGTCCAGAGGTTACGTAATCGCGAGATTCCGATGGTTAAGGTGAGATGGCAGTTCCATGGCGAGGAACAGGTTACTTGGGAGCGTGAGGACTACATGATGGAGCACTTTGCCGAGTTCATGGGCTTAGGTAATTCTTAACCTTAAAACTTCGAGGACGAAGTTTATTCTAAGGTGGGTGTGATGTGACGCCCCGAAAATTATTTCATCTAGCCCATAACCCAATTGCATTTTTGCCCAAACTCTATGTGTTGTCTTGATATGTTTGGTGTTTGTTTAATGATTGTTTAATGTTTGTATAGTTGATGCTTGATAATGTATATAAATATATGTATCATAAATTTATATGAGTCATGTTAAATTAAAGTATAATGCATATGTTATGATTTATGCATGGGCTCATTAAACCATGAATTGATATGGGTTAGGATTGATTGAATAAAAGGATAAATGAAATTGAAAATTTGGTGTATTAAATGGATTGGACATTTAAAATACATGTGGTTAGTATGGGTAGTATGAGACCAACACATGTGAAGGTTGGTGCATGAAAGTGGACAAGTGTCCCATGCCCTCAAGGAAGTGCTAGAATGAGGAGAGTGGAGAGAAAGGAAAGAAGAAGAGAAAGAAAAGAAGAGAAAGGAAAGAAGAAGAGAAAGGAAAGAAGAAGAGAAGGAAGGAGAGAGTTGCAGGAGGAAGATCCCTGCGACGTTTCCATCAAAGATGTAGATCTTTGGAATATACGGTCAGATTGACCTCAAATTTTATCAGCACATTCGTAGCTTATGGTTCTTCATTCTGGTCGGTGGAGATCTTGATCGGAGGTTTCGTCTAAGAGATCTAACCTCTCAAACAAAGCTGGCCGGAAAGTCTGGATTTCTCGCACTGTTTCGCTCAAACTTATAGATCTCCTAAATCTACCGTTAGATGGTTATCAAATTTGGGTATGTAGTTTATAACTGATATTTATACATTCTGAACGGTGGAGATCGTAATTAGAAGCTTGTGCTAAGAGATATAACCTCTGAAACAAAGCTGGTCGGAATTTCTGGGTTTCTCGTGCCGTTTCGGTCAAACTTGTAGAACTTCTCAATCTACCGTTGGATGGATATCAAATTTGGGTATGTAGTTTATAACCGATATTTATGTATTCTGAACGGTGAAGATGTTTATACGTTTAGTATGTTGTGTGATATAGCCATCTGAGTTTGGATATTTGCAGCAGGAAAGGAGAAATTGTCTAATTAGAGACTTGTTCATCAAATATACTTATCTTTTTGGTCCACCGTTGGATTGGGCTGATATTTGGACAGAAGGTTTGTTTCTTCACATACTTCAATATGTACGGTTGATTTTGTGAGTACATATTTCTATTGGTAGATTAATCCATCTGAACAGAATATTAAATGAAGAATTGGTAAGGTGCTTGTATTGGACCTAAATTTAGAATATGAACTTAGACATTTCCAAATAGCTTGCATGTCAACTATGTTGACCTAGCTGCCATTGTTGATGAACCTATGATGCAAAATCAGTGATATACATGGCTGAACATGGTGACCTAGTGTAAATCGACAATATGGCCTAAGTATGGAAAATTTCATATTTTAGGGCTTTTGATGCTTTTGGCCTAGAATCATTGAATTGATGCAACTTATGTTTAATTAAGCATGATTAGAGTTGATTATGCTACTGATTTGGTGGTTGTGACCATATCATGGGTTAGGCCTACTTGTGATCAAGTGACCAAATTTAGGCATGTTTATGCCTAAGGAATTGAAAATCAGTATTTTTTATTAATAGAATGGTTTATGTATGAAAACTATGCATTAGAGGCCTAAGTCATGTGATTTGAGTTGAATGATGGGATTAGATGGGATTTAGGCCTATGGTTTATATGTGGGCTGATTTAGGGTTGATGTGTAATGTCTATGTGATTGAGCATAGAAATTGACGTATGGTAGGACATTGATGAATGTTTCAGGATCTTGATTGGGTTGATTCGGTTTGGAGGTCGTGTGTCGTTAAATACTCTCGCGAGGCTTGGTAGTGAGTAGACTTCACTTATGATTATATCATTTATGTCATCATATCACTTATATATATTGTATGTTGAAAGCATGAATGTGTTCTAATGTTTTGAATGATGCATTGATTTGAGAAAACCTTATGACTTTGGTTGGACCCATCTATCTGGCTAATAGGGGGACTTAACCTTGTTATAAGAGGGTTTTAAGAAAGGAAATGATTGGGATCAACGGCACGGTGAAATAGACGTGTACTAGTAACCCAAATAAAAATGATTGGGATCAACGGCACGGTGAAATAGACGTGTACTAGTAACCCAAATAAACATGATTGGGATCAACGGCACGGTGAAATAGACGTGTACTAGTAACCCAAGGCATGTGGAATGTGGATTCAAATTGATAAGCTTTTACTTGCATCGAACTTATTATAAATGCTTGATATCTATATGTTATGAGCTTTTAATCATGCTACACATTGACATGCATACATGGTTTTTATTGATGAGTATTGATAGCATATTTGAATTCTATTCACTGGGCATCGTTGGCTCACCCTCATTTTCCTCTTTCAGGTCCTTCTGTCCCGAATAAGGGCAAAGGAGTAGTCATATCTTGAGGGCCTTGCCTGCGAGAGAATCCAACGCCTCGATGTGAGTTGAGAGGCATTTTGATTGAATTGTGTTTTAAATTATTAAGTATTATGTTTTGGATTATGTAATTATAACACTTACCACATTGTAGTATGGGTGAGTTGGGACTTGTTAGATAGACTATGTGGGCATATGACGGTTTTTATTTGTACCCACAATTTTAGATTTTATGTCTGTCAATTTTAATGGACTGTAGGGATTATGATTTTATTTATGGTTCATTTTTATGGATTATCTCTTGTCTTGGATGATTAATACGGTGGGTAGTTTTGTTTAATACCTTTTGATATCATATTGTTGTTTCGGATAAGGCTTGTAGGGTCTCAACCACCTCACGGGAGTTGAGGAGTGGTCGGAGATGCCTACGCCGGGCGTCTCGCCCCGGCATTCCGCATGCCATTCCCTGCGGGGTTGGTGGTCCGGGGCACGGGGTCGCCACAATATTACTTCTCCCCCTTTTGAAACATCAAAAAGAGTAAAGTATCATGAAATATGTCTCCCCCCCATATAAAGGTAGCCACCACAGATCAGTCTTGGAGAACATGCCAAGCTCTCTTCGAATATGAACAAACTGGTCTTTTGGTAAGGCTTTAGTAAATATGTCAGTCAGTTGTTCTTTGGTTCCAATGTGAGATAATATTGACTTCTCCATTTTGCACATAATCCCGTAAAAAGTGATGTCTTATTTGAATATGCATAGTTCGGGAGTGCAATACAAGATTTTTAGATATGTTAATAGCACTAGTATTTTCACACAAAATCTCAACACATTGAATAAATATTTGATAATCCTAAAGTTGTTGTTTCATGTATAGAACCTGAGAACAGCAACATCCAGCTGCAACATATTATGCTTCAGTTGTGGATAATGTCACTAAGTGTTGCTTCTTGCAAAACAAAGAAATTAAAGAATTTCCAAGAAAGTGACAAAATTCAGTGCTATTTTTCCTATGAGTTAGACTACTGGCATAGTCGATGTAGCGCCCTAGATATGATTTCATCTACCCTATAACTCGTTTGTGTTTTGCCCAAACTCTATGTATTTTCCTTGTTGTTTGCCTTGGTTGTTTGATGTTTTATGCATGTTATTTCGAATGTTTTCGGGTTGATTTGATGATAAATTTATGTTGGGTTCGTCAAATGAACTGGGGGATGTTAGAATCAGGTCTGGCAGGCATTCTTACATGGAAAACGCCTATTTAAACGCAAAATTCCGATGTGTATCGAGCGCACAATGTCGAAATGAAATACAAAATTTTTGGGTAACCATGGAGCGAAGTCCATGAATGGAGGAGCGTACTCCATGAAGAAAATGCCCAAGCTCCATGATGAAAATCTTCAAAAAAAAAACTAAGGAACAAAGGGGCGAGGGCATGGAGCGATGACACTTTAGTGGAGCTCGCTCCATGGCTTGAAAACCCAGAAAATCGATTTTTGACAGTTTTTGACAACTTTCAAGTGTGGGCCCAAAACCTCCTATTTAATCAAAGTATACCCATTTTGAGCTCAATTGCACGAATTTGAGCTTGGAAAGAAGGGAAAGAAGAGGAGAGGAGAAGAAAAAGAGGAAAAGCTAGGGTTCTTGGTGTTCTTGGGGATCTTGCTCAAATCCCACCCAAAGTGAGTATGTTTCTACATTTTCTTTCTAATTTCTCCTTGTAGATGGGTAAATGTGCTTGTTTTTTACCTAAGGGAGGGTGTTGAACACGGTTAGGAAATGACCCTAACCTAGGGTTCACTTATTTTCGGCCATTGATGGTGGTTTGTGGTTGATTCTACCTTCTAAGATCTAGATCTACACTTGGAATGCATTTTGCCTTAACTTCACCTCATTTTTGGTGGTGTAAAGGGTTAGGGTTTTGTGTGAAACTCTTAGGGACGTGTTGTATGGCATAGATTGGGTTTGGAACCCAATGACACCATTTTCCCTAATTTCTAGCAAGAAATGGGTAGATCTAGTGTAAAGACCTAAACCTTAGAAATCGAACTTAGGGATTTCGGTTGGGCTTGCATGTGAACTATGCTGGATATGTGGCTGATCCTAGTTGATTGATAGTGGTGTTCAGTATTTTTATCCATCGCAAACCGTAGTTGTAGTGTAAAATCGACGTAGGGCTTGATTTTGGGGATATTGCCCAAATTGGGGCTTTTGACCTAAACCAAGTCAATTGATCAAATTGACTTTGGGATTATCTAATTGGACCTAAATTGAATGAAATCATTGGTTTAGAATGTATAAACCTATGCCAATTTGGTATGACTTAGTGCGATTTGGCTCTATGCCTATTGTAGAGATTTTTTCCAATTGGGTCATATGCCATGTTTTGATTTGAATTGAGGACATGACTTGTTTATAATCAATCTTGCATGGTTTTGAATGGTTTGGACTTGTGTTTGGATTGAATGACCTAGACTAAGAGATTGTCTTAGTTTTTGAAAATTAGTCTTATCCGTGGTTTGGCACGGAAGTCGAGGTTGATCGTGAGATAGGAAAATCATGGTGGAAATTAGACGCACATGGACTTGTTGGATTAGGAATTGATCATGATTAGTATGTCTATGTATGGATGGTCCTGATAATTGATACATGTGCATGAATCTATGGTTTAGAGGATCTTGTGTTGCATTGGGATAGCTTTTTGCCTGGCATTGGTTGTGAGGGGTTGTTCATCTTGTTTATCACTTGTGGCATCTTATTTATTTATACTTGTAAGTTGAATGTCATTAATATCTTTATGGAAATGCATGTGTTTGATATGATTTGAAATGGCATGCAATGATACTCTAGAAACCTTGGGTGTTCCCGGGCTAAGTCCTCTTAGGTGTTCCTAAGAAGCTTGTGCGTGTTGCCGAGTTGGCTTCTCTAGAGGTGGATTTTAAATGGTTTTGAAAACTCTAGAAGCCTTGGGAGTTCCAGGCTAAGTCCTTTTAGGTGTTCCTAAGAAGCTTGAGCATGTTGCCAAGCTGGCTTCTTTAGAGATGGAATGAATGGAGTTGAAACCCTAGAAGCCTTGGGTGTTCCCAGGCTAAGTCCTCTTAGGTGTTCCTAAGAAGCTTGTGCAAGTTGCCAAGCTGGCTTCTCTAGAGGTTGAGACGAATGAAATTGACATGCATGAAAATGGTTGATGCTAATTTTAATATGTGTTTAATGTTTCACATACTTATGAGCATAATTTCATGCATGAGCATATATGACTTTTTATGATGTATAATTGATGGCGCTATTAAATACTATTGACTGGGCACCATTGGTTCACACTCTCACTCTCTTTTCAGGTTCTACCGATAAGAGTAAGGGAAAAGGCATAGTTTTTGCTTGAGAGCTTGCCGCTGCAGTAGCTAGGGACATCCTGACGTGAGTCTAGGTTTCTTGTGTGTGGATGGAAGCCTTTACATATGTATATGTCTTGTTTTGCTTATTTTGATACATATGTAATCTATAACATTGTTAAACCTAGATGGTGAAAGGGATTATGGTTTGCTGATGTATATTGGCCTTGTGGCCTTGGAATTGATGTATGTGGTTGTACATTTTGGACTTGGATTTGATAATGGGTCTAGGCATGTTGCCTTAGAGTATTTTGGGTTTATGTCTTTGTTCATGGATGTATGTCTATTTGAGGACTTTGTGATTATTGTTAGTTATGGTATGCCTTGGAAGATTATATCTTTTGATTACGTGGATGTGCATGTCTTGATATTAGAATTGTTAAGTCTATTAGGTTATTGATGTGATTGAAAAAAAAAATTGGGGACTCTATGTGAGAGTCTTGTTGAGGCTTGTAGGGTCCCGATCATCTCATGGGATGATTTGAGGTGGTCGTGGATGCCTATGCAGGGCGTTCCACCTCAGCAGTTTTGCACGCCGATCTACGAGGGATGGCGACCTGGGGTGTGGGTCGCCACAGTTGGTATTAGAGACCATGTTTATTAGGTTGAGTCTAGACTTAGAGACTTTGACCTAGATTGATCGAGTTGAGAGCTTTAGGTGATTAAAATCCTAAATGATAACTTAAAAGTCTTACTACTCTATTTTGCATGTGTATTACATATTATGGGTAGTTATGTGGCTTTTGGGGTATTACTTGGATGAACATGTGAATGATGGTTGTTGTGTTGTGCTTCTCAGAATTATGTGGAGAAGTGCAAGAAGACAACCACACATGGACGCATCTGGGCAAGATGATTGAATGAGGAGGCTAGAGGATCTTGTTGCCACACAGGGTTGTTTGATGACCGCTCAGACAGCTTAGATTCAAGAGCTGATCAGGAGGACTGAGGCCCCAGCACCACAACCACCTCCAATTGTACCTCAGGAGGATGGTGTTGGTGAGGTTGAGGCCGAACCTATGGGAGATGAGGATGCAGTCGAGCCCCCTATAGCTGCACCACAGCCAGAGATTCCACGTGCCCCAGTTCTTATTCCAGCCACAGGCCCTTCAAACCATCAAATCAGGATGGTAGAGAAATTCATGAAGCAAAATCCTGAGAAGTTTCATGGGGGAGCAGAGTTGAAGAAGGCAGAGGATTGGTTGAAGAATGTGGAGAAGATTGCTCGGACTCTTATCCTTGATGAGGAGGCTCAGGTGCTGTGTTCTACCCATATGCTGAAAGGTGATGCAGATGATTGGTGGTCATCCGTGTTGAAGAAACAAGGCACAATACAGAGTTGGCAGTCTTTCATACAGCTATTTCTTGAGGCCTATGTTCCTGCTACAGAGAGACTGAAGAAGAGGCATGAGTTCATGAACCTTAAGCAGGACACCATGACTGTTCGTAAGTACGATATCAAGTTCATGTTGTTGTGTGCTTATGCTCCAGGCCTAGTACAATAAACTGAGGATCAGATCACACAGTTCATGTTGCGATTGAGGTCAGCTATCAGGCAGGCCTTGTTAGTGACTGAGATGGCTGAGTTCAGGACAATGACCACAAGGGCTGCACAGTTTGAGTTGCATGAGCACATTGAGGGACAGGCGAGACCTGCAATTTCGGTACCTCAGCAGTATCAGGCCGAGACAGGTAGGAGGAACTCCTGGAAGGGGAAGAGATGCGGGAAGAAGATGAAGTTTTAGACGGGGACACGGTCTGAGGGTGCTCAGAGTGGGTCATCTCATGTCCAAACTGGGGTTAAATCTTCACCATTCGGTGTACCTTCTACCCCAGTGGCCAGCCAGGCACAAAGGCCACCACTTCCACAGTCAAGCCCAGGTCGAGGCAGAAGCAGAGGTGGTAACGAGACTGCATCACAATTAGGGTCTACTGCTTCGAGGGCTCCATTCATTTTCTATCAGTGTGGTCAGCCGGGGAACAAGAGGTATGAGTGTCCGAAACCACCGTTGGCATCTCCGGGTACAGTGCAACAGCCCAGTGGCAGAGAGATTGCCAAGGCAGCCATCGAGACAGATCCAGCCGCATCGAGGACCTTAGTGGAAGGTACTCTTCATATTTGTGATATTTCGATGCATGTCCAATTTAATGTTGGATATACTTTATCTTTCATATCTGGACGCATGGTAGATAGATTGCGTTTGACTCCCGTTAGAGCTAGTACATGGTTAGTTGTGAGTATTGTAGTTGGGGAGAGAGTCTACCCGAACTTGGTTTGTGAGCACTGTATAGTGAGAGTTGGGGACTTTGAGATGCCCGTGGACCTTAGAGTCTTAGAGTTCCTTGAGTTTGATAAAATCCTTGGGATGGATTTGCTCACCACATACCATGCAGTGATTAATTGCTTTGCGAAAAGAGTTATTTTCCAGATCCCTGGACGTTCTAAGTTCCCATTGTAAGGGAGAGCATCAAACCAACTAATTACCAGAGGTAGATTGGTAACTAATAGAGACAGATAGATCTTAGTTGGGATAGTGCCAGAGGATGATGAGACCAGTTGGATGAGACTTGAGGACATCCCTGTAGTGAGTGGTTTTCTTGATGTTTCCTTCGAACCTTCCCTGATTGCTTTTGAAGAGGGAAATCGATTTTATCATAGAGTTGGTCCCTGGTACGAAGCCTGTCTCCATGGAACCATATAGAATGGCGCCGGTTGAGTTGATTGAGTTGTAGAAACAACTTGAGGAGCTATTGGTTAAGGGCTTCATTAGCCCATGCGTGTCACCTTGGGGAGCTCCAGTTTTTTTTGTCAAGAAGAAGGATGGGAGTTTACGATTATGCATCGACTATCGCCAACTCAATAGGGTGACCATTAAGGACAAGTATCCTTTCCCGAGGATCGATGATTTGTTTGACCAGTTGAAGAGAGCGAGATTCTTCTCGAAGATTGATCTGCTTTCCGATTATCATCACGGATGAAGATGTGCCTAAGATAGCTTTCAGGACCCGATATGGACATTATGAGCTTCTTGTGACGCCTTTTGGTGTTACTAATGCATCGACGATGTTCATGGACCTAACGCAGAGAGTCTTCAGGCAGTATTTGGATAAGTTTGTCATTGTCTTCATTGATGACAGACTGGTGTATTCCAAGACTCAGGGTGAGCATGAGGAATACCTCAAAGTGACTTTGAAGACTCTGAGAGAGCATAGATTGTATGCGAAGCTGAGCAAGAGCCAGTTTTGGATCACCTGGGTCATGTGGTGAATTCAAAGGGGATTTCTATCGATCCATATAAGGTTGAAGCCATTATCAGTAGGCCTAGACCTACCACAGTGACCGCGATTAGGAGCTTTCTGGGTTTAGCAGGTTATTACTGGAGGGTTGTGCATGGATTCTCTAGTTTGGCTGCACCTCTTACTAGGCTTGCCTAGAAAGATGTGCCCTTTGTGTGAGCAGATGAGTGTGAGAATGCCATTTTAGAGCTGAAAA
Organism: Paratinospora sagittata; assembly: GCA_035771175.1. NCBI lineage: Eukaryota > Viridiplantae > Streptophyta > Magnoliopsida > Ranunculales > Menispermaceae > Paratinospora > Paratinospora sagittata. Next base: position 21,681,521 of record CM069596.1, read on the forward strand.
GAGGTTGATATTTGCGCCAGTATTGATTCTACCATAGCCTTGTCAGGAGTTGGTTATCTACACTGAAGCCTCTCGTATCGGCTTAGGATGTGTGTTGATGCAGAAGGATAGGGTTATTGGTTATGCATCGACGCAGTTAAAGGTGCATGAGAATAACTATCCTGTTCATGACTTAGAGCTGGCCCCAGTAGTTTTTGCTCTGGAGATTTGGAGGCATTATATCTATGGTGAGAAGTTCACCTTGTATTCTAACCACAAGAGCCTCAAGTATTTTTTTTTTTCTTAGAAAGAATTGAACATGAGGCAGAGAAGGTGGTTAGAGCTCCCGATGGACTATGATTTCATATTGGAATACCATTTTGGTAAGGCCAATGTAGTGGCTGATGCATTAAGCAGGAAGAGGGTAGAGACAGTTATGATGGTGCTCCAGATGTCTTAGGAGTGGAGACTACTTGAGGCGGCTATAGTGATGAGTATATGTGCTACTCCTTCAGACGAGATTGGGATATGTGCTCAGACGATGGCCCAACCTAGTCGAGTCCAGGAGGTGATTGACCAGCATAGACTTGACATTGATTATGTGATGTACAAGTCTTGGGCTAAGAGTGGGCATCATGTCGATTATCACATGTCATCTTATGGTAATTTGAGATATAGGGGACGATTATGGGTTCCCGCAGAGCCACAGTTGAGGCGGAGTATACTCCAGGAGGCTCATAGATCTCAGTATGCTATTCATCCGGGCAAAACCAAGATGTATCATGATATGGAAAGGATGTATTGGTGGCCCAACATGAAGAGAGAGATAGCTCAGTTTATTCAAAGATGTGAGATCTTTCAGAGAGTCAAGGCTAAGAATCAAAACCCTAGAGGGCAGATGCAACCACTTGCCATCCCTGAGTGGAAGTGGGAGCATATTACCATGGATTTTGTGATGAGATTACCCTATACCCCAAGGAGACATGATGCTATATGGGTCATAGTTGATTGCTTGACCAAATCCCCTCACTTCTTACTGGTGAACATTAGGGATTCTATGGACAAGCTGAGCAGGCTATATATGCGGGAGATTGTGAGGCTTCAGGGGTGCCAGTTTTGATTGTGTCAGATAAAGACCCGAGGTTTACATCGGTGTTTTGGTAGGGGTTGTAGAAGCATCTCGGCACGAGGGTAGATCTCAGTACTACATATCATCCTCAGACAGACGTCCATGGTTGAAGGAGCGCACTCCATGAAGAAAATGCCCAAGCTCCATGATGAAAATCTTCAAAAAAAAACTAAGGCACAGAGGAGCGAGTACACTTTTAATGGAGCATGATAAGTTGAGTTTTAATAGTTAGTTAGTATCTTAATTTGATAGATTTTTGTGTTCATTCGATTAGTTCTTAGTTGTTTTTGCTTGATTAATATACTTAGTTATTTTAGATGCATTTAGGCTTTATCTTAGGTATTGATAGGTTTTTATCATGAATAAATGACTTATTGATATATGTTAACATCACAGAAGTCATATGTGTTGAGTATATTTCATTGTAGTTTATTCTTTGATTAATTGCTTAGAATTTACACTTGATTTTGATTTTTTTTGTAGGTAAATAAGGAGTCCGATGTGGGTTGAATTAAGGGTAAATTGATGTTTAAAAGAAGTTATAAACATGTACAAAGCATGCGCAAGAAGTGGAAGAAAATTGGTTAAGTCCACAATAAACAAGTCGAAGCGGAGCAGAAAAAATGGCTAAGTCCACAACTGAGCACACAAACGAGGCTTTGGGCACCATTTTACTAAAAAAAAAATAGTGTTCTGGTCGCCGCGGCGCCCAGGAACCCTTAACGTAGCGCCGCGGCGCCAGTGATTCTAGTTGCTTGTTAACAACTCTTCCCGATTTAGCAAGTTTTGTAATAGATATTGGACGACTTAGGGGGCGTATGATTTATGAATTTTTAGGGTTTTTCGAGAGGAAGAAGAGGAGGCACGAAGAAGAGAACAAAAAGCAACGAAAAATTTGAAGAAACCAAGAGAAGATAGGAGATTAACCACCATTGAAGGGGGTTTCTGACTTAGTTTTCTTCTCTTTGTGCTTGTAATGTTATATTCCGTAGTTTTCTATCTTTTTATTCTTGTATCCGTGATTATGAATATGAGCTAAACTTCTAATCAAGAGGTTTAATTGATCTATGTTGGATCTTATGGTTTGAATAATATATATTTGTTTTTTATTGATTTGTGGATTTATTTACAATTTTCGATCCCTAATGCTTACAAATTGTTGGCCACATTTTTTATGATCTTAGATTTGGTATCAATCACTCGGGAGAGGGGATATTGAATTGGATTAGGGAAATTGCGACTTAAGGTAATTATATCGTGTTGAGAAACCTACAATTCTTTTGGAAATCACTTTAAAATGGATCCAAAATCTTAAAACATGTTTAATACGTTGGTTTATCACTTGGGAAAGGCGATTAATGTGTTAAGCATAGGTAATTGAACGATGACTTGGAAGAGGGGTTTAATTGATTTATTATCCAAGATTTATAATTCCATGATTCAATGATTTGCATGATCTTTTGAAAACCATAAGTGACAACATAGTGAAATTAATCCTCTAGAGTTTTTAATCATTGTTTTTCTCCCAATTTAGTTTAATTTGCATTGATTTATTTTAATTTTGTTTGTTTTAATTGAAGCACATTAAATCATCCTTTTTATCACGTAAATAAAATTAATCTCATTGTAGTATTGGGCATTTATTTTAGTAAAATTACTTTTCCCAGTGGATATGATACCCAACTCACCTTGGTTTTACAACTTAATAAATTTGTTCACTTGCGAATTTAAATTTTCTCTATCAGCGCGCTCCATGGCCTAAAAACACAGAAAATCAATTTTTGACAACTTTCAAAGTGTGGGCCCAAAACCTCCTATTTGAGCTTGGAAAGAAGAGAAAGAAGAGGAGAGGAGAAGAAAAAAGGGAAAAAGCTAGGGTTCTTGGTGTTCCTGGGGATTTTGTTCAAATCCCACCCAAAGTGAGTATGTTTATCCATTTTCTTCCTAATTTCTTCTTGTAGATGGGTAAATGTGCTTGTTCTTGACCTAAGGGAGCGTGTTGAACACGGTTTGGAAGTGACCCTAACCTAGGGTTCACTGATTTTCGGCCATTGATGGTGGTTTGTGGTTGATTCTACCCTCTAAGACCTAGATCTACACTTGGAATGCATTTTGCATGAACTTCACCTTGTTTTTGGTGGTGTAAAGGGTTAGGGTTTTGTGTGAAACTCTTAGGGACGTGTTGTATGGCGTAGATTTGGGTTCCTTGGTGGGTTTGGAACCCAATGATAGCGTTTTCCCCAATTTCTAGCAAGAAATGGGTATATCTAGTGTAAAGACCTAAACCCTAGAAATCGAACTTAGGGATTTCGGTTGGGCTTGCATGTGAACTTTGTTGGATATGTGGCTGATCCTAGTTTATTGATAGTGGTGTTCAGTATTTTTATCCATCGGACACCCTAGTTGTAGTGTAAAATCAGCCTAAAGCTTGATTTTGGGGATTTTGCCCAAATTGGGGCTTTTGACCTAAACCAAGTCAATTGATCAAATTGACTTGGGGATTATCTAATTGGACCTAAATTGAATGGAATTATGGGTTTTGAATGTATGAATCTATGTCAATTTGGCATGACTTAGTACAATTTGGCTCTATGCCTATTGTAGAGATTTTTTCCAATTGGGTCATATGCCATGTTTTGATTTGAATTGAGGACATGACTTGTTTATAATCAATCGTGCATGGTTTTGAATGGTTTGGACTTGTGTTTGGATTGAATGACCTAGACTAAGTGATTGTCTTAGTTTTTGGAAATTAGCCTTATCCGTGGCTTGGCACGGATGTCGAGGTTGATCGTGAGATGGGAGACTCATGGTGGGAATTAGATGCACATGGACTTGTTGGATTAGGAATTGATCATGATTAGTATGTCTATGTATGGATGGTCATGATAATTGATACATGTGCATGAATCTTGTGTTGCATTGGGATTCATGTAGGCCTTGTGTGGATACCTTGTTGCGTGGCATTGGTTGTGAGTGGTTGTTCATCTTGTTTATCACTTGTGGCATCTTATTTATTTATACTTGTAAGTTGAAATTCATGAATATCTTTATGGAAATGCATGTGTTTAATATGATTTGAAATGGCATGCAATGATACTCTAGAAGCCTTAGGTGTTCCCAGGCTAAGTCCTCTTAGGTGTTCCTAAGAAGCTTGTGCATGTTGCCAAGCTGGCTTCTCTAGAGGTGGATTTTAAATGGTTTTGGAAACTCTAGAAGCCTTGGGTGTTCCCGGGCTAAGTCCTCTTTAGGTGTCCCTAAGAAGCTTGAGCATGTTGTCAAGCTGGCTTCTCTAGAGATGGAAAGAATGGAGTTGAAATCCTAGAAGCCTTGGGTGTTCCCAGGCTAAGTCCTCTTAGGTGTTCCTAAGAAGCTTGTGCATGTTGCCAAGTTGCCTTCTCTAGAGGTTGAGACAAATGGATTTGAAATGCATGAAAATGGTTGATGCTTCTTTTAATGTGTTTTAAGTTTCACATATTTATCAGCATAATTTCATGCATGAGCATGTATGACTTTTTATGATGTATAATTGATGGCACTATTGAATACTATTCACTAGGCACCGTTGGCTCACACTCTCACTTTGTTTTTAGGTTTTACTGATAAGAGTAAGGGCAAGGACGCAGTTATTGCTTGAGAGCTTGCCACTATAGTAGCTAAGGACATCTTGACGTGAGTCTAGGTTTGTTGTGTGCGGATGGATGCCTTTACATATGTATATGTCTTGTTTTGCTTATTTGGACACATATGTAATCTATAACAATGTTAAACCTCGATGGTGAGAGGGATTATGATTTGTTGAAGTATATTGGCCTTCTGGCCTTGGAATTGATGTATGTGGTTGTGCATTTTGGACTTGGATTTGATGATGGGTCTAGGCATGTTGCCTTAGGCTTGTAGGGTCCCGATCATCTCATGGGATGATTTGAAGTGGTCGTGGATGCCTACATCGGGCGTCCCATCCCGGCACTTCCGCACGCCGATCTATGAGGGATGGTGGTTGGGGTGTGGGTCACCACAGTCAAAGTCTACATGACCTATCATATTAAATGTAGTACCTTTGGAATACCAAATTCCTAAGTGTGTTGTGCCATTTATATATCCGAATATTTTTTTGACACACTTTAAATGAGATTGTTTAGGTTCTGATTGAAGTCTTGCACAAAGACAGACACTGAACATAATGTCAGGTCGACTTGCTGTTAGGTACAATAGACTTCCAATCATACCTCTAAAAAGTTTTGAATCAATTGCTTTGCCATTTTCATCCTTATGTAATTTGATTGTAGAGGTACATGGAGTATCAATTGATTTCAAATTATGCATTTGAAACATTTTAATCATTTCCTTAGCATACTTTGATTGGCTTATGAAGGTGCCTTTTGGCATTTGCTTAATTTGCATGCCGAGAAAGTATGTAAGTTCTCTTATCATACTCATCTCAAATTCCTTTTGCATTAATTTTGAAAACTTATCACACAATTCTTTGTTTGATGCACAGAAAATGATATCGTCCACATATATTTGAACAATAAGCACATTATCATTATGATGTTTAATAAACAAAGTTGGATCAAGTTTTCCTTTTTGAAACTTATGATCTAAAAGAAATGAACTCAGTCGATCATATCAAGTTCTTGGAGTTTGTCTTAATCCATATAAGGCTTTGTGGAGTTTGAACACATATTCCGGGTCTTGAGCATCCTCAAACCCTTGAGGTCGTTCCACATATACCTTTTCATTGATGTATCCATTTAGAAAAGTACTATTCACATCCATTTGGTATAAGGGAAATCCTTGTAACAAGCATAGGCAAGTAGCATCCTTATTGCCTCTAATCTTGCTACTGGGGCAAAGGCTTTTTTGAAGTCAATGCCTTCTTCTTGGTTATAACCTTGTGCAACCAATCTAGCCTTATTTCGGACAATGATACCTTGTTCATTCCTTTTGTTTCTAAAGATCCATTTGGTTCCTATAACAGATTGATGAAAAGGTCTAGGAACTAATTCCCATACTTTATTTCACACAAAGTGTCCTAGTTCTTCTTGCATAACAAGAATCCAATTTTCATCTTTCAGTGCATCTTCCACTTTAATTGGTTCAAATTGTGATACAAAAGCAACAAGCTCTTGATCTTTTTGAATTGATGCTTTAGTGGATACACCCTTTCACGGATCTCCTAAAATTTTATCTTGGGAAAGACCTTGAAGCAGTCTAGAGTTTTTAGAAGATTTTAAAGATGTTTCACGTTCAAGATCTATAATCTTGGTTGTCTTGGGTTCATCATCATCAAAGTTTAATTGTTTAAATTCATCCTCAAAACTTTTCTTCCTTACACTTTCATCAAAATTTACATGAATTTATTCTTCTACAGTTTGATTAGATTTATTGAAGACTCTATAGGTTTTACTGTGAGAAGAATATCCTAAGAATATTCCTATGTCAGATTTAGGTTCAAACTTGTCTAGATTGTCTTTATCATTAAGAATAAAATATTTGCATCTAAATACTCGGAAGTAATTGATGTGGGTGCTCTACCCTTCCATAGTTCATATGGAGTTTTATTCAAATATTTTCTGATTAGAACTCAATTCATTACATAGAAGGCAGTGTTAATAGCTTCACCCCAAAAATGATTTGTAGAGTTGTACTCATTAAGCATTGTTCTACACATTTCCTACAATGTTCTATTCTTTCTTTCAACTACACCATTTTGTTGTGGTGTCCTAGGGGCTGATAGATGGTGAGTGTAACCTTGATTATTACAAAATTCTTTGAGGTTTTTATTGACAAATTCACCACCTCTATCACTACTAATTATGTTGATTTTATAACCTTTTTCATTTTCGACTCTTTTACAGAATTTTATAAATGTTTCACATGCATCAGATTTATGAGCTAATAGAAATACCCATGTGAATCGAGTAAAGTCATCAAATATCACAAATACATATGATTTGTCACGTAAGCTTTGGGTCTTGGTTGGTCTGACAAGATCTATGTGAATCAGTTCAAGAGCTCTAGAGGTTGATTGATGCCTCCTACTCTTAAATAATGATCGGGTATGCTTACCAAGTTGACATGGTCCACAAACCTTATCATTTGAGTAAGTTCCTTTTAGAATACCCTTGGCAAGATCATGTTTAACAATTCTAGATATGTTGTCCATAGTAACATGAGCTAATCTCCTATTCCATAGCCATGCATCATTATAAGAGATAACACTTAAACATGTTACATTTTGTTTCTTCATGTCATTAAAGCTCGTGCAATACACATTCTTAAGTCTAGATGCCATGAATGCAAAAGTTTTATCTACATGCTTGACAATGCACCTATTTGCTTCAAATGAAATTTCATAATCCTTGTCACATAATTGACTTATGCTCAAGAGATTATGCTTCGGCCCTTTAACATAAAGTACATCAAATATGGATAGAGAATCGTTACCAATGGTTCTGATGCCTTCAATATCACTTTTGTTGTTGTCTCCGAAGGTGACCTTTCCTCCTTTCTTCTTTTCAAGGCTTAGAAATTTATATTATCTCCAGATATATGCCTTGAGCAGCCACTGTCTAGATACCATATATCTTCGTTTTTGCATATCTACACAACATAAAATATTTTTGACTTTGGTACCCATGCTAGTTTGGGTCCATGCATGTTAGCATCAGAAATAACAAGTTTTTCAATCCACGCATATTTTATTTTCTTTCTACTTAAGACATTACAACTAAGTATGGTATGACCTTCCCTATGACATTTGTGGCATGTTGGTCTTTTGGTCAGTAAGGTATTGTATTCCTTTTGTTTTGACCCATGTGTATAGCCTATGCCAACTTTGTCGAACGCACATCTTTGTGATCCTAACATCATGTCAAATAACTTTTTACTATTTGTGAATTTAATCACAGTGCAGTTCAGGTCTTCCTTTTCCATTCTAAGAGTTTCATTTTCATTTTTTGGTTTTCCAACAACTTTCTGAAGTTGTTCATTATTTAAAGACAGTCCGTCTAGCTCTTCTTGCTGGAATTCTATTTCCTCAAGAGCTTCTTCAAGACTATGCTTGAGCTTTTCATTCTTCCTGATCTCTTTACTAATTTTTTTCTTAAGCTCCTAAATATGAATGTTGAGCTCATTAAGTTCATCAATGGGTTAAATTTTTACCTTTGTGCTTGCCATTAAGCACAATGCAACAGTGTGATCTGAATCCGCTTCATCTTCGATTGAGCTTGAATCATCCCACGTAGTTTTGAGAACTTTCTTTTCTTTTCTATACAAGTTGGTGTTCTTCTTATATTTAATGGGACATTTACTCTTTACATGACCTGGTTTGTTACAATCTTAACATATTAACTCTAAAGGTTTAGACTCGGGTTTCTTTCCTTTGTGAAACCTTGAGTAAGAGCTATTCTTACTCTTTCTCCTAGGTAACTTGTTGAACTTTCTAGATAACATAGTCATGTTATCTTCTGAGTCTGAATCATATTCATAATTAGTTTCGACATTGAGGGAAATAGATTTGTTTTTTTTTCCTCAACCTTGATCAGGCACATCTTATCTTTTATCTTCATGTCATGAACCATTAATGAACTGCATAGTTCATCAAAAGTATATTCAACCAGATTCTTGGCTTCTTCAATGGTCGTGGCCTTGGGTTCCCATGCTCTGGGTAGGCCTCTTAAAAACTTTCTAATAGTTTCTTTTGGTCCCACCCAACAGGGGGTGAATTGGGTGCGATGGTAAATTTTAAAATTATCTTCCAATAACTTAGTGATTTACATGAGTGTATTGGAACATGATGCAAATTAGAACACAAACTAAATTGCAAACATTTGACACAGAGATTTATAATGGTTTGGCTAAGCCTACGGCCACTACCTAATCTGTAATACCCTAGGATTTCACAAAAAAAAAATGTATCGTTCGGGAAACCTGCCCGAACGTTCATGCGCCAAATCTTCTATAAAAGCAAGCCCCCCTCCTCATTTCTCACACCAAATCACCTTCTCTTGTGATTTTTCTTCTCTTTCTCACTCATTTTGAATTTTTGTCTGTTTGAGACTCTCTGTGCGGTGCAACGCGGTTCTGTCCGGAGGAAGGTGCCAGATCTGAAAGAAGAAGTTCTTATCTGAAGGTGGGGAACGAAACATAGGCTTGCGTGTCTTATAACTTTTATTAAAGTTTACATTCATTTATTATTATGTCTACCATTCATTTACACAACATCACTTCGTATAACATTCATACTGTCATACTTATGCCTATATAGTTAGAGTTCATGTATTACACTGTTGTAATGAAGAATTTGTGGTCAATCTGGCTCAACCAAACTCGGTCTTGTCTTCAGTAACTTTAAATAGTGAATGAGAAGCAGCGAGCTGCTCTAGGCGATTGGTATTTAACCAGACCTCGTGTCTCACCTCTCAACTGGAGACTGATCTGGTTGGTCTTATTGAAAGCTATCAGCTTATACAAGTAATACTGAATGTCCTAACCTTGCACGTCGTGATACCGACCCTGATAAGGATCACCTGACGTTGCCAAAGTAAGTCTAAATGTTAAGTAAAGACCGAACCAGTTCATGCATTGGCATCATACATATCACCACCTAGGGACGTATGTGGTTTATGATTTATAGAATAGTTAGGAGCGATGCTCGCTATTCATCATATTTCTCTGGAGAACGACGTACAATGAGAATCTGGCTACTGCTAGGGAGGGACATCTGTACGTGAATCTAGAGCGTCGTTCTTAAGGAAGGACGTACAATGAGAACCCGGCTATTCCCGGGGAGGGACATCTGTACGTGAACTCAGGCGATGTACAATCATTAAACCATTACGAGACGGTGTCATGCATACATACATATTGATTGATTAAGATGCTCTCATGTGTATTTAAGATATTTGATTATGAAGTATGCTTTATTAATTGTTATACTCACGAACTATTATACCCACTGAGCGCGTTAAGCTCACTCCATTATTATCCAATTTTTCACAGGAAATTAGGGTGGACTGGGTGCAGGTTTATGGGGCCTACATTTTGTATCCTTTGTATTATTCATTGGGAATTTTTGGGAGAATGTTCCCTTAACCATTTCATGCACAAAAATAATCTGAAATTAATGAAATCAAACTTGTACTTTATTGTATTTTCGCTGCGTACTCTGCTGCCATTGTGATAATTTCATATGCGCGCCCAGTCCGTGAGTGTACCGCCGGTTTAGGCGCGTCCGGGCGGAGTGTGACATTTAATGCTATCAGAGAGTACGGTCCACGGCCCGCCCAAGTCCACTAAATTAGGGGAAGAAATTTTTTTTACTAGATATATATATCTTTAGAACTATATATATATGGATTGTATATAGTTGAGATTTTTATTAAATATATATCGAGAAAACTATATAGTTTTACATAGTTTAGATTTAAATATATATGGTTATGATTTATGAAAAACTATATATATAATTACGATTAAGTATATATATCTATATATCTATGTATATGTGGGATATATATATACCATATTACTAATGAAAACAATTTAGATGAAAATTGTTTACTAGATATATATATCTTCATAACTATATATATATGAATTATATATAGTTGAGATTTATATTAAATATATATCTAGAAAACTATATAGTTTTTATATAGTTTAGTTTCAAATATATATATAGTTGATTTATGAAAACTATATATATAGTTATGATTAAATATATATATTTGTACATTCATGTATATATGTATATGAGATGTATATGTATCATATTGCTAATGAAGAATTTTGATGATGGCATAAACATCAAGAGAAAAATAGAAAATATTGTCCAACAGACAAAACATAAATCTTAAAAATGTTAGGAATATATTTTGTGTCCCTCACAAATTTATTTTTCTTTCAGCAAAAGAATGACCACAAGTGAATGAACGACTTCCGGTAGTAGGGAACCAATTCCCACTAGACTCAAGGAATTGTCCAAAAGGGAGGTTATGACTATGATGAGTGTCGACAATAGAGATCTCCGCCTCGGCCCATCCTTCACGAAAAACTTGCAACACTGGGGTGGTTGAACTTAACAAAAGTTGAGGGCCACGTCTCCTACAACTTGGTGAAATCCTTTTACGGAGCCATGAATTGCGTGGGACTCCAAGAAGATGGGATCAACCCTGTTTTGGAGACAACAGTCAAGGGAACAAAGATTTCTGTCAACGTCGAAATTATTGCACGACTTATGGAGATTCCAATTGAAGATAGAATCATTGATCCACACGAACCCCAGACAGTTGTAGAGATCACAGAGTCCAACGAACAGTTGTTTAATTCCCTCACCAAAAAGCCGTACACACAATCAATGTACACCAACCTCCCGAATAACCTCCTTAAACCATCTCTTGCCGGACTTAGAAAGATCGTATTCGGCAACATCTTACCAGAAAGGGGGACTAGAGGCACTATGTCAAGGGCTCAAGTTCTTGTGTTATATTGCATAGAGAAGAAAATTAAGGTCTCCCTACCTCACATCATCATCCAACAAATGTTGAGAGTCATTCAAAACCCTTTGAGAAAGGATCTCCTCGGCTACAGAGTCTTGATCATGAGAATGCTATATGAGGCAAACATCAACACTTTTGATAAGTCTTCGAAGCAGATCACTGAGGCGGTTACAACATCATCTATCTTCAAGACATATGTCACAAGTGGAGGGGTAATTGACGAGGAAGTATTCGGCGCAACTTTTAATGGCGAAAGAATGAGAGATGAATATGGACGTTGTTACCAAAAGAGTCGACGCAAGATTCCTGTTAGGGAAGTACCAAATAATGAGCCAAACCAGAACCATACGTCAAACCCAGCCTCGAATGATGATCCAATTGAGCAACTGTTCACTGAGGAAGATTTATTTGCCAACCTAAATCAACCTCAACCAAATCAAGATAGACAAAGTGCTCAAGCAAATCCACCAACCTGGAACGTGCCAACTCAAGGCAACACTTCGTACCAAAGGTTTCCCACTCCTGAGGTACCATATTGGCCAGTTCCACAAGTTCCTGTGAACCAACAACAACAGAATTGGGCGGCACCAAGTTATGGAAGACAGGACATCCCAATGAGCCCATGATTTCAAGACTTTTCAACCCAAGCATATCCAAATGTCCAAGGGGTTCCAGTTAGGGGATCCCCGTACAATCAAAACAACTACCCCTCATCTATGAGTCACCTGTACAACCAATACTTTCCACCATTGCCTACGGCCTACCCTCCACCTATGGGACAATCGACCCATCAACCATCGATGGGACAATCGACTAACCCTTTCAAACAGTTAAATGTGATCATATCAAGTATTGCTGATATAAAAGAGACTCAAAATGATATGCTAACATGTATGCAAAACTTCGAAGAACAACGAGCAAATTCTCAACCTTATTGTAGTAGTCGTTCTGTACCTACCAGGAGGTCTAGAAGGAGTGGTAGTAGGCAGAAAAATCACGATTGATTACTGGCATTGTAAACTTTTATTTTATATATGAATGATAATGTTTTGTTTAAGGCTATCTTTGATGGGCCGACTTACAACCATTCTTTTTTTTGTATCACTAACTTTGGAGTGGTATGGGACACAACAAAATTGGAGGATACTAAACAAAATGTGAAAGTAAGAAAACCCACGACCTTGTATGAAAAGAAACATTTGGAGAAAGTTGCATTACTAATATTATCACTAAGTTTACACGGTATGGGACGAGTAAATTTGGACGATACTATTAGTGAACTACTGTTCAACCGATGTTTTATAGAGACCGTGTTCATACAACTTAACTTGGTTAACACACTTATTACCAAAGTCATGTGGTATGGGACACACGAACTTGGATAATAATTGAAAAGACTAAGAGTAAGAGTTTGAATGCATAAGATTGCGATAGAACGTTAGATTAGGATATTTACTGAGGCAAATCTTAGAATTCTTATGACTCGTATGGATTTTCAAGAAATTTATATGTATGTTCACAAAAACCAGAACCAAATCATTTGAAATACTTGCAAAGTTTTATACTTATTATATAAACATTCTAACCTTGTTTTTTACACCATGGCCAAACATAAGAGGCACATAAAATTATTTGATTCCTCAACAAAAACCTTACACTATACTTAGAAAAATAGGTGGTTTATATATTGCAGTACTCTCGAAATTGTTGCTGAGCATACCATAACATTATACTTGGCTACAGTTCCTAAATCGTGGTTTTATTTTCTCCTTGCCAGTCAGAATATGCAAACCAGGAAGAGAGGAAGGGCACGTACTGTCTGTCCAGCAGAGGAGGCACCTCCTGAGATACAGAACCAGGAACCGCCACCTCCGACGACAGTACAGGCCACACCTGACAATGCCACTACGTTTGGGCAGGCGGTGCAACCCCAACATACACCCTTTGCCATGCCTTCGAGTATGAAAGTCTTCTTCACCGGATTTATCGAGGCGATGAAAGTAACAGTATAGACGGTCGTTCGGGAGACTGCGGCCAATCAGGTTGCCACTATGCAGGCACCTGTGAGATCTAGGTCGGAGACTCAAATCGACCAGATAAAGAAGTAGAAGAGGCTACAACCTCTTACTTTTGTTGGCACCATTGATGCTGATGAGGTGCAGAAATGGCTAGATGAGTCAAATAAGGCTCTCGATGCAATGAGAGTCGATGAGACTCGAAAGATTCCACTTGCGACCTACCAACTTATTGGTTGAGAAAATACATGGTGGATAACTGTAAAAGAGGACCCATGGGTCAACACAGAGGACATAACTTGGAAAAAGTTCGAGTCAATGTTTATTGATGAATGCTTTCCCTGCGCAGTGAAGAGGCAGAAGCGCCAGGAGTTTGCCAAGTTATACCAGGGCAGCGTGACAGTCAGGGAATATGCTGGCAAGTTCAAAGAATTATCGGTTTACTCTCTCTCCACTATCTCAACGAAGCAAGATAAGACTGAGAAATTCTACAATGGCCTGCGTCCTGATATTCGACAAGCCTTGTCGATCTTGGATCTTAAGATTTACAAGGAAGTCATTGACAAGGCCATGAGCTTTGAGCAAGAGAAGATCGTGCAAGAGCATAAAATGAATAGGGGAAAATGGCCTGCAATGTTTTCTCAACAGGACTCACAACAGGGCAACAGAAAGAAGCCCTACAATAACCAAAACCCAGCCCTCCCTGTTCCTGTTCAGAAGAATGAGGCCATAACATCTGCGGTTGCACCATCTAACCCTAACCATCAGGGTTTTCACAATCATGGCCGAGGTGGCCGTTATGACAGGGGTGACCCGTCGAAACGGCAATGACAGAAGTGGTGGTCAGCACCACAATCAGCATGGCCAACAGAACCATCTGCAGTATCGGCCGACGTGTTACAACTGCAGCCAGAAGGGCCATGTTAAATATGTCTGTCCGCACCTTCAGCAACCTATTCCCGTTGTCCCAGTCCAACAAGCACCACCTGTTGCTAATGCCCAACCTAGGCATAACCAGCAAAATCAGGGACAACGGAACCAGGGCAGAGCATTTGCCATCGCTCAACAACCCCTCCCTGACAACAATGTAGTCGAAGGTACTTTTCCTTTGTTCAATAAAATGGTGCATGTCTTGTTCGATTCAGGTGCTACGCATTCTTTTATATCGTCTGCATTGGTAAGCCATTTAGGGTTGCATCTTGAACCCACAAAAATCACACTCCATTTCACATCATCTTTAGGATCTGGTACTGACGTGAACTTACAGTGTTCTCGGTGTGAGCTTCGAATATCATAACAGATAATATATGCAGATCTTTTTGTGATGGACATTGAAGACTTCGACATCATTCTCGGGATGGACTGGCTCGCACCACTGAATGCAAATATCGATTGTATGAAGAAGCAAGTTCAGTTAACCTTGCCGACGGGGGACTTTGTCAAGATTCAGCGAACAAGGAAACGGATACACGACTCGACTGTTGCACTTCTCAAAGCACAGCTTCGAGCTTTATCCCTTTGTGATGAAAATGAATCACCAGCACTATACCCTCTCGAAGTACACGATGTCCCAGTAATATCTGAATTCCCAACAGTTTTTCTAAATGGCCTTCCTGGTCTACCTCCTATTAGGGAATTCAATTTTGAAATCAATCTCATACCTGGGACCGGGCCTATCTCAATTCCACCATACAAAATTTCAAATGTCGAGCTGGTCGAATTGGACAAACAACTGAAGGAATTAGAGAGTAATGGCTTCATCAGAAAGAGTTCATCACCTTGGGGCGCTCCAGTTCTGTTCGTTCGGAAAAAGGATGGTTCGTTACGACTTTTCATAGACTATCGCAAGCTCAATAACGTTACCATTAAAAACAGATACCCGTTGCCCGGGATCAATGACTTGTTCGACCAACTTAGAGATGCCAAATACTTCTCTAAGATTGATTAACGATCCAGTTATCACCAACTTCGAATCAGAGAGTTGGACATTACCAAGATGACATATAGAACTCGGTACGGTCACTATGAGTTTTTGGTCATGTCGTTCGGTCTAACAAATGCACCTGCTGCATTCATGGATTTGATGAACAACATCTTCTGGTTATACTTAGACTTATTTGTGGTGGTTTTTGTTGATGATATCTTGATATATTTCTCAACTGAGGAAAATCATAAGATACATTTGAAGATAGTCCTCCAGACCTTGAAAAGCCACCAACTGTATGCAAAGTTGAGTAAGTGCGAATTTTGGGCGAAGCGAGTTCAATTCCTAGGCCATGTGGTTTCAGGCAATGGCATTGAGGTAGATCATTTTAAGGTTGAAGCAATTTTAAATTGGAAGCAGCCTACCACTGTTACTCAGATTAGGAGTTTTCTTGGTTTGGCTGGTTATTACAGACTCTTCATTAAGGACTTCTCAAAAATTGGTGACAAAGCTCACTCGAAAAGACGTGAGATTCATGTGGAATCCCGCCTATGAAGCATCATTTCAGGATTGAAGAAACGCCTCACAACAGCACCGGTACTTATCACTCCAAGAAATTCACTTGGATTTTCACTATACACCGATGCCTCTCTCCAAGGCTTAGGTGTCGTACTAATGCAAGAAGGCACAGTTGTTGCATATGCCTCGAGGCAACTAAAGATTCATGAGGGTAATTACCCAACACATGACTTGGAACTTGCAGCTGTCGTATTTGCACTAAAGTTATGGCGTCATTACCTATACGGTGAACGGTTTGAGGTCTTCTCCGATCACAAGAGTCTTAAGTGCATATACACTCAGAGAGACCTAAACCTCCACCAAAGACGATGGTTGGAATTGTTGAAAGATTATGACTTTCAACTCCAGTGCCATCCCGGAAAGGCCAATGTTGTGGCTGATGCCCTGAGTCGAAAATCTTATGTTGCTTGCACTCTTAACTTTAAGATGGGGAAGTTGGCTACAAAGATGGAGAATTTTAACCTACAACTGATCGAAGAGGGACCAAGATCACGACTCTCTCAATTATCAACCAACTCCGAGCTAGTTCGAAAGATTTCAGCTGCTCAAGCCAATGACCCTATGTTAATGGAGAAACGAGAACTTCTACTTAGTGGACAGGACCTTCCTTATTGGTCAGTCTCTGAAGACGGGGACGTTTTTTATAAAAAAACCTTTCTATCTACCGAACGATCTTGAGTTCGGAACGAAGTGCTCACTGAGATGCACTGTTCGAGGTTCGCTATGCATCTTGGGGGTGACAAGATGTACAAGGATGTCAAGCGACAATTATGGTTTTCTGGAATGAAGAAGGCGATTGCAGACTTCGTTGCTCGATGTCTCGTTTGCCAGCAAGTTAAGGCAGAACGAAGACTTCCTTCTGGACTTCTTCAGCCGTTACCTATTAGGGAATGGAAGTGGGAGAACATCGCAATGGATTTTGTTACGGCTTTGCCTCAAAATAATAAAGGGCAAGAAGCTATCTGGGTTATCATTGACAGACTTACAAAGTCTGCACATTTCTTGCGAATGAAGTTCAATAATAACCCCGCCAAACTTGCCGAACTATATGAAAGAGAGATCGTACGCCTTCATGGCATACAACTCACGATCGTCTCTGATCGAGACCCTCGATTCACATTAAAGTTTTGGCAAAGCTTCCAGAGTAGAATGGACTCTAAAATCACCATGAGCACAGCCTTTCACCCTCAAACTGATGGACAGTCAGAACGTCTTATTCAAATCTTAAAAGACATGTTATGGTGTTGCATTTTGGACTTTAATGACGGATGGGCAAAGTACTTACAGTTAGCTGAGTTTGCATACAACAACAGCTACCAAACTAGTATCGGCATGGCATCGTACGAGACTCTCTATGGTCGCCCTTGCAGATCTCCGGTATGCTGGTAAGATATGGCAGATCGACCACAGTTGGGGCCTGAACTAGTTCAAGAGACTTCTGAGAAGATCACACTAGTAAATGAGCGACTTCGCGTTGCGCAGAGTCGACAGAAGAGCTATGCTGACAAGCGGAGACAGCCTCTAGAATTCGATAAGAGGGACTTCATTTTTCTAAAAGTTCAGCCCACAAGAGGTGTCAAACACTTTGGGATCAAAGGAAAGCTCTCCCCACAGTATATCGGTCCATTTCAGATCAATGAACGTATTGGCAAACTTGCTTATCGTCTATCCTTTCCATCATCCATGTCTAAGGTTCATGACATCTTTCACGTATCCATGCTTCGAAAGTATCGTCCTGATCCTTCTCATATCATCCCTCTAGTCGAAGTTCGGGTTGAGGAATGAAATAAGTATCAGGAGAGAACAATATAGATTTTGGATAGAAAAACTCAAGAACTAAGGCGACGTAGCATACCACTAGTGAAAGTGCTCAGCGATCACCACGGAATAGAGGAAGCAACATGGGAACTAGAAGCAACAATTAAACAGAAATACCCTGAATTGTTTTCTAGTAGTAACTGATGATGTGATACATTGTACTATTTCACTTATCAATAAAATGATGAAAACTTTGTTTATACATATCTTAATACATCGTTTCACTTGAATAACTATGTAGATGTCTGAAAATAATATCAATGGATATGGTAATGCACACACGTAGTGGCCTCCTTGGCAACCTGCGACAACTCCTTCAGGATCTGAGTCAAGTTACAACTACTTCGCATCACCAACTCTATCGCCACATAGACAGCGATCCTTATCGCCAGAGCGTGCATGGAGTTTTCGTAACAATTTTGTTCAAAACAATCCCGTGCCCTCATCTTGGAAGGACCTTCTACCAAAATTACCAGGCGGCAGGATTCGAGCAACAGCACGAAAAAACATTCCACCGCTCAACCTACCTCCCCTCAAACGATGTAACCAACGCCCTCCTCCACCATCTGTTAAGTAAAGGTTGGAATCTTCTGAGGACGAATCCGATTCCATTTGCTCTCCATGGTTTCATGATGTTGACGATTCCACTGGCCACAGTGCCATTCAGGGACCATACAGGCACTACCCTGAACTAGCAAAGGATGACGCCGTTAGTGAATCACAAGAAGATAACCAACATAACTACTTGAATTGATTTTGAGGGTGAAATCCTTTTAAGGGGGGTAGAGTGTAATACCCTAGGATTTCACAAAAAAAAATGTATCGTTTGGGCACTCACCCGAACATTCAGGCGCCAAATCTTCTATAAAAGCAAGCCCCCCCTCATCATTTCCCACACCAAATCACCTTCTCTTGTGATTTTTCTTCTTTTTCTCACTCATTTTGAAATTTTGTCTGTTTGAGACTCTTTTTACAAGACTCTCTGCGCGGTGCAACACGGTTATGTTCGGAGAAAGGCGTCAGATCTGAAAGAAGAAGTTCTTATCTGAAGGTGGGGAACGAAATGAAGGTTTGCGTGTCTTATAACTTTTATTAAAGTTTGCATTCATTTATTATTATGTCTACCATTCATTTACGCAACATCATTTCGTATAACATTCATACTGTCATACTTATGCCTGTATAGTTGGAGTTCATGTATTACACTGTTGTAATGCCAGATTTGTGGTCAATCTAGCTCAAGCAGACTCGGTCTTGTCTGCAGTAACTTTAAATAGTGAACGGGAGGCAGCGAGCTTCTCTAGGCGATTGGTATTTAAGTAGACCTCGTGTCTTACCTCTCAACTGGAGACTGATTTGGTTGGTCCTATTGAAAGCTATCAACTTATACAAGTAATACTGAATGTCCTAACCTTACACGTCGTGATACCGACCTTGATAAGGATCACCAGACGTTGCCAAAGTCAGTCTAAATGTTAAGTAAAGACCGGACCAGTTCATGCATTGGAATCATACATATCACCACCTAGGGACGTATGTGGTTTATGATTTATAGAATAGTTAGGAGCGATGCTCGCTATTAATCATATTTCTCTGGAGAACGACGTACAATGAGAACCTGGCTACTGTTAGGGAGGGACATCTGTACTTGAATCCAAAGCGTCGTTCTTGAGGAAGGACGTACAATGAGAACCTGACTATTCCCGGGGAGGGACATCTGTACGTGAACTCAGGCGATGTACAATCATTAAACCATTACGAGACGGTGTCATGCATACATACATATTGATTGATTATGATGCTCTCATGTGTATTTAAGATATTTGATTATGAAGTATGCTTTGTTAATTGTTATACTCATGAGCTATTTTACCCACTGAGCGCGTTAAGCTCACTCCATTATTATCCAATTTTTTACAAGAAATTAGGGTGGACAGGGTGCAGGTTTATGGGGCCCACATTTTGTACCCTTTGTATTATTCATTGGGGATTTTTGGGAGAATGTTCCCTTAACCATTTCATGTACAAAAATAATCTGAAATTAATGAAATCAAACTTGTACTGTATAGTATTTCCGCTGCGTACTCTGCTGCCATTGTGATAATTCCAAATGCTTGCCCCGACTGTGAGTGTACCGTCGGTTTAGGCGCGTCCGGGCGGGGTGTGACATAATCTCCCGTTTAGGATTTACTCAATCCACTAACTAATTCTCTTACGGGTGGGAACCAAACCGTTACAACTGGATTTTTACAAGTTAAATGCAAACCTATCCTTTCACGGGCTAAAGATGAACTATTGTCCTTTTTTCGGGATTAGGAAAAACCCATGTTCCTTTTAATGGCTAAGGAAGAACCATTTTCCTTTTTTTAGGATGAGGAGAAACCCATGTTCCTTTTGCTGGCTAAGAAAGAACCATTTTCTATTTTCTGAGATGAGGAGGAACCCATGTTCCTTTTGCTGGCTAAGGAAGAACCGTTTCTCTTTTATAGGTTAAGAAATAACCTATCCTTTTTAAGGTTAAGGACAAACCTACCCATTTACTGGATGAGGATGAAGTAGTTTCTCTTTTAAAGGCTGAGAGATAACCTATCCTTTTTAAGGTTAAGGACACGCCTACCCTTTTACTGAATGAGGATGAACCAATTTCTCTTTTACAGGCTCAGAGAAAACCATATGATTTCAATCCTGAAATCATCAAGTGAACTACCTTCACTTGTCTTAGTTGTTTCAATCTAAAAACACACCAACATTACAACACTAAGATTTTGGTTGGTTCTAACGTAGTAGAACACTCTACATTAAACACAATACATAGCATTACAAAGATATGAAATGTGAAATAGGTAATGCTAAGTTGAGATACACCTTATGTCCTTTACCTTTCAATGTTTGGTATTGCTCAAGTGCAGTTTCGAAAAGCATGAATGATATGATATGAAAATTAATGCTTTATCCAGATATAAAATATACCAAACAAATATTGACATTTACAACAGATGACTGGTGTAAATCAAAGACACGGGCAGTTTTCAAAATAGATATAGAATATATGTATGAAAACTTTTGGTTCAAAGATCAGTAGTTTAAT
Source organism: Paratinospora sagittata (assembly GCA_035771175.1). Classification (NCBI taxonomy): domain Eukaryota; kingdom Viridiplantae; phylum Streptophyta; class Magnoliopsida; order Ranunculales; family Menispermaceae; genus Paratinospora; species Paratinospora sagittata. Next base: position 21,702,558 of record CM069596.1, read on the forward strand.
GCAACCACTGACATAGTTCAATACAGTACTTAATATATGAAATCAAGTACGACTGTATATCTTGAACTATTTCTGAAATTCTGTCATCAGTAAGAATGATACCAAATGCGAATCAGTGTTGAGAATTTGAGTTGATACCAATTTAAAAACAAATTTTCATAGATAGAAAAATATTTGAAACTCAATATGAAAACCATATAGGTATCAGTAAAAAATACTTTGAAAGATTAGAAAAATGAAATTCATTTTGACACAGACTAACTTTCAATAAGTATTCGCACAACACAAAGTGATTGGCAAGTTGTTTGGTCCTAAATGTTGGTATTTATAGACTTAGTGGGACATAGCCGTTAGACATTTGAAGTTCAAATAATATGAACGTTTACACACAACGGCTAGAATGTTATATGAAAATAGTAACTGTGGTTTTCACTAACATTCTGGTTCTTTTCAGATAGAATGAATAAGAAGAATTTCAGGATACCCCGATTCATGCATCAGAGAAGATCTCTGATTTATCAGAAAAGTTCTTGTGCAGAGATTTGTTCTGAAAAGTAAACTGATATGGTGCACGTGTCAGAACAGTGACCATAGTTGAATAAGCATCCTGATTCTGCAATCAGTGTCCTGACGCATAATGTCAATTTTGTTTGTTTGTTCTTTGAGAGCGCTTATTCCGTATAAGCGTCCTGTTGAACGGTAAGTGAGGGCGCTACCGAGGTGGAGCGTCCCGACTCATTTTATTGTTCTGAGGGCGCTACTGCACATTTAACATCCTGACGTTATTTAAGACTATACTTATGAGGGCGCTACTCACAGAGTATGCGTCTTGCCTTTAAAACATGTGGGCGCTACATTACGTGAGTGTCCTACATAAAAAAAACATAACATGAGGGCGCTACTTTGTAAGCGTCCTGCAAGTTAAGACATTTTAAAACACGCTGAAGGACAATCAACATCTTGAAAGTTATTAAGTTGATTTCCAAAAGTGATGGCGCTCCTATCCAGTAAGTGTCCTGATAGTTTAATCAACTTATAACCATCAACGTCCTTAAAAAAACATTCTTTGAAGAACTTTTACAAGATCTTTCAGTGAGCTGATGCTGAGTCAGCTTCCTGACAACTTCAAAGGTTGACTAATATATAAAACCACTACTATACAAGTAAGTGTCCTGATTAACCAGTTCATTTCAACCTTGAGCGTTATCAGCGTCCTAATGACCTATCAGCGTCCTAACTTAACAAGTTCAAGGGAGCGCTGCTATTTCATTAGCGTCCTGAAAGATTATATGAAAACAATTTTTACTCGCGATAAAATATTCGATAAATGCGAATAAAAACTCAGTATATTTCAAATTAAATATATAGTATTAAATCATTTGAAATATAGTTAAAAACGTGAAATCAAAACATGCAGATTTAGAGAACATATGAAAATGATATATGCATGGTTTTGAAAAACGCTTTGAGCAATAACGATTAGGGAAAGATATACCTTAAATCCTTTGTGTATTTTTTCTCATAACCGTTAAATCCAACTCTTTATTATGAGAGCAATTCAGAGTTGAATGACTTAAACATTGATCGAGAGATGTAGTCTTGAAGCTTGATCGAAACGATCGAGTGAAGCGATCTTGAAATCGGAATGTGATCGCTTGACCGTTGAATGTAAGCTTTGAGTTCCTTGATCGAGTCGTTCCTTGGCTCTTTGCTTTTTCTTTGGTGCAGAGATAAGTTCTTGAAAAATGTTCTTTAGCACCGAAAAATACTTTGTTTGTGATCATCAAAATATACTTCATCACGTATACTTTAGGGATGTGCTAAGGATGAACCATATAGGTTAACAGTTTCTTTTGTCATAAATTCTTCCTAGGTTCTTCATCTCATTGATGTTTGTTGTAAACCGAGAAATAGCCTCAGCTATCGAATTAGTTTCCTTCATCCTATAGGTCTCATATTTTTCAACTAACAATTGGAACTTTGCCTTTTTAACTTGCAAAGTTCCTTCGTAGGTGACCTCTAACTTGTTCCAGATTTTCTTAGCGGTTTCACACGCACTAACTCTATTGAACTTTTTGACGGATAAACTGCAAAACAAAATGTTTACAGCTTGGTTATTTAATAACTCTATTTTCTTTTCTTGGTACTCCATTCGTCTAGCTCTTTCGGGACAAAAGCATCATCTAAAATTTTAGTAGGAATTGAACAACCGTTTGTCAGAACATCCCACATCTCTAAATCTTGGGCTTTTAGGTAGTACCTAATCTTAATTTTCCAGTGGGAATAGTTTTCTCCCTTGAACAGTGGTGGTCGGTTGGTGAAGTTTCCTTCACTTGAAAGATAAGTACTTCTTTCGTTTGGTCCTGCCATACTTAATCAAAGATGGTTAGATACTATGATGGTTAACTCGCTCTGATACCAAATGTTGGCCCAAATATGTCCAAGAAGGGGGTGAATTGGATCTTCATAATGTGCAGATTTTAGCCTTTCTTAATAATGTGCAGATTAATGAAGGCAGATTAAACAAAGTATAACAAATAGATACAATAAATGTAAATGATACAATGCAATCAGGATTTATAGTGGTTCAGTCTCGCCTACATCCACTACCTAACCTCCTCAGTTAGGATTTGTTCAAACTCCATTATGGCTCTTCTTACGGGTTAAGATCAAACCGGTACACTTTCTCAACTTATAGGTGTGAGAACTACCATTTCTCAACTTACGGGTGTGAGAAGACCGTTTCTCAACTTATGAGTGTGAAAAGACCGTTTCTCAACTTATGGGTGTGAGAAGACAGTTACAACTTTGAGCAACACTTGCTCTATCCCAATGAATTACCACCATTCACTAGAAACTGAATACAAGATGAGATATGATTCCCTTTACTCAGAATCAAAGTGATACTTACAACGCTTTGGATTGAACCTTCTGTTACCACAAATTTAGCAAAATATGTATGATGAAGTTTTGCTGAAAACAGGTTCAAAGAGTTTTTGTCTTCTTTAATGGATTTTGAAAATGATGAAGATGAAGATCAATGAATCTTGAAGACTTGATGTTTTTCTTTCAAAATGATCGTAAGTTCAAGCACAAATTGAAGATGACTAACTTTCAAAAGTTTCTCGCACAAGTGAAAACTGTTAATTACGTTCTTTAATGAATATCAATTTTCATATTGACTCGTGGTTCTTCTGCTCTAAGGCATCACATATATATAGAAATAACAGAGGCATAATGGACTTGGTGAATTTTGGTGCTCTAGGTTATTTCAAATACAACGTCTACATTCTTTCCCCAAATGGATCGATTCAGCTCTTTGCATATTACGGCGATAGCACCTGAATCATCTGATCATTCACGAAAAAAGAATGTTCTGACAAAGTATTAGAACGTTCAAAAAGTTTTCAAAAAATTTTGTACGGTTCTTAAAAGTTTTGAAAAATTTTCGTACGGTTCTAAAAAAGTTAACAGAAATAGTGTCAGTGTCAGAATAGTATCATTGTTGAATTAGCGTCCTGACGCTTAATATCAACTTTTTCGTTTCGTTCTTTGAGGGCGCTCATGAAGCATAAGCGTCCTGTTGAACAGTGAAGTAAGGGCGCTACTAAATCGTAAACATCCAGACTTGTTTTACGATAAAACGACTTAACTTTGATGGTGTTAAAGCACAGTTAGCGTCCTACTTTGCTCCTAAACCAATTCTAAAACAATATTAAGTGCACTGAAGGACAGTAAGCGCCCTTAAAATTATTAAGTTGATTCTAGCGATGAAGGCACTTCTATACAAGTAACGTCCTGATAGTTTATTCAACTTATAACTTTCAACGTCCTTAAAGTAAGAAATCAATAACAAACTAAGAGAACATTCAGCGAGCTGAAACTGAGTCAGCGTACTGACACTTTCAAAGGTTGACTAAAGGAAGACTACTACATACAAGTGAGCGTCCTTATGAATCAGTTCAATTCAACCTTGAGCGTGCTAATATTTTATCAGTGTTTTGACTCATAAAGTCAAAGAGGGCGCTGTTAAAACATTAGTGTCCTGAAAGACTCTATCAAAATGGTTTTTGATTTCTCGATTAAAACTCGATAAAATATGACGAAAAACAAGATATTTTCGGATTTAAATCAAATATGTGAACGATATGCAATTCGATTAAAACATGCATATTGCTGAATAAAATGGCAGAGAAGGTTCTACAACCTATCATAATCTAATCGTACTACCGAATATCTTCAAATGATCATAGTCTTCAAGTAGATCTTTAATACATTCGTCATGCATCATTGATTCTTTGAAACCTTCAAGTAGGATTAGATACGCCACGTATGCAATAATATAATAAACAGAATGTGGTTTTAATCATCAAAATATCTTTCATATTAGGGGCATATTCTCGTAAGGGACATGAAGATAATTGATTCAACACATGCATATTCAAACTACTCATATAACTAGCTTATGTTTCATATTGCCTCATTATCGCTACATTCCTTCATGTGTTTCTCTTTCTTGATTCTCATGATGTGTCTTGTGATATAACATCATCTATGTATTCATATGCATTTTATCTTGATTGTATATCATGTATCTTTGTGAGTATTGAATGCATAGATTTAGGGGGAGTCTCTACCCCTTTTTGAAAGAGGGAGCTCTTGTGTTTTGATGCTATGTCCTAGGTATTTCTCCATGGGAATTTGCAAAATTCTTAGTTCCTTTTTTATGACATCAAAAGGGGGAGAAGTGTTAGAATCTTTGATAACAACACCATATTTACTTGATTTGTACCATAGCGTGTGATCTTCATAATTCATCATAAATATTCTATGTGTGTTACTAAATTGTTTTGTTTATCAAGTTTATACTGTTTATCATCATAAAAAAGGGAGAGATTGTTTTCCTAAGTGGTTTTCCACTTAGAACTCTCCTAAGTATTTTGATGCTAACAAACAATATAACCATGGTGTTAATGGTTAGAATGAATATATTTCAGCACCAAAGATCAAGTTTAAGGCCAACGCAAGGCTTAAACAAATGACCACTTAGTGAAAGGCAAAATCGAAGTTCAGGATCGAGGATGGTCAAGCTGAAGTTAAGATAATTCATTTGGTGTGCAAGAAGTCAAGGCAAGGTGGAAAGTCAACAAAGGTCAAGTTGAAGTCCACAGAGGACAAGCTGAAGTCAAACCGGAGATCAAAGCAAATGGACTATAATAATGTTTCATTATGTCGTTGCTTTAGATTATCTTAGGTTGTAGTTTTCTTCCTAGTTTGATCAACCACTTGTTTTATCGTGTTTTACCGAACCAATTCCATATTTATATCATGATATATCTTGGAGGTTTTTAAGATTTTGATTTAACTCGATGGTTTGATAGTGTTTCGAATGCTTTTCCTCGTTTTATCGATCATGAAAGTTAAAGATGTTCAAGAATGATATTCTTAATATGTATGCGTTTCCCAAGAACCCGTGGAATGCCTTCCTCCATTGTGGAATGCACTCCAATAGCCAAAACACATATATTTTGCCTCAGACCATCTGGAACGCACTCTAGTAGGAAGAAACGCATTTCAGGTAATAGGCAAAATCGATATGTGCTCTCGGGTCTTGTGGAACGTGTTTTAGCAGAGTGAAACGCGTTCTAGCGGGCAAGACCAAAAACCGTATGTTTTGGTCTAGGGTCTTATGGAACGTGTTCCAGCAAGTTTGACAGAAACCTGTGTTTTTCTTCTTGGGTCTCGTGAAACGCATTCCAGCACTGGAATGCACTCCACTAGGAAAATTCCATATTTACACACATTTGAGTTTTAAACTTGAACATTCATTGTGGGCCGTTGATTTACGTTAATGTTGATCTAAGTGGTTTTGTACTTATTTTTCTCCTAAGTGTTTTAATGCCTACAAACAATATAACAAATGGTGCTCATGTTTTTATCTAGTACATTTCAGCACCTAAAGATGGAAAAAAGCCAATACAAGATCTAAATCTTCAAGTTAAAGAAGTTCTTCAAGCAAAGGATTAAAGCAAATGATCAACATGTTATCTCAATGAACCCCATGATATGAAGGTTTTGATGATTCCAATTATCTCCAGTTGGTCTATCTAATGATCTTGTCAAGTGTTTCAAATTTATCAAGAATCAAGATCAAGGATCCGAGGTCACAAGCCTATTGAACAGAAAAATAAAGTTCCAAGTCTGTCAGTACTTAGATTGTAAGGTCTATCAATCAACTTACTCTCAACAAGATTTTTATCATCTACATGTTTTAATCGATTGGTTGCATGTTTGATTTAATCCAGTTACTTTATGTTTTATCGTGTTTTAATCGAGAAATCAAAAACCGCTTTTATAAAGTCTTTCAGGACACTAATGTTTTAGCAGCGCTCTCCTGGACTTGATGAGTCAGCACGCTGATAAAATGTTAAGACGCTAAAGGTTGAATTGATCTGATCAATTAGGACGCTTACTTGTTAGTAGTGACCTTTCTCTTATTAACCTTTAAGAGTGTCAGGACGCTGATTTAGCTTCAGCTTGCTCAAAGATTTTCTTTTATCTTTAAGTGATTTCTATTTTTAAGGACGCAGATAAGTTATAAGTTGAATGAATTATCAGTACGCTACTTGTGTAGGAGCGCTCTTATCTTTAGAATCAACTTAGTAACTTTCAGGACGCTCACCGTCCGTCAGTCCACTTAAACATTGTTTTAAAACCGCTTTTAATAGTTCAGGACGCTACTCTAGCATAACGCCCTCACATGTTTTGAGTTTTAAAACCAAGCAGGACGCTTACTGCGAAGTAGCGCCCTCATACTTTAAGTCGTTTAATTGTAAAAGCAAGTCAGGATGCTTACTACTTAATAGCGCCTTTACTTTATTCTTCAGTAGGACGCTGATATTCGATAAGCGCCCTTAAAGGAGCAAAACGAAAAAAATGATATTTTTACTGTTCTGACATGTACGTATTTTTCACCACCTTTTTCTGAACAATTTTTCGTACAAAACCAATTTTCTGTATTTGTAAGAGATATTCTCTGATTCAGGAACCACGTCTTCTACAACTTTTCTTATTCGTATATCTGGAGAAAACAGAATATTCATGAATTGTGCAGTTGCCACTATCGTGATATATTCTAGCTGTTGTGAGTAAACATTCATATTTGAAATTCAAATTTAAATGAACAACAACTTCATCTCTACAAGTCTATAAATACAAACACTTAACAATTTGTAAAGAACCAAAAATTCTCTAAGCTAAGTTAGTCGAATTTTCATCTGGTCAAGAAAACGTTTAACATGATCTGTTTTCACAGTAGTTTTTCTTTGAGACTTTACGTACACAAAAGGTTTTAATACTGAGCCAACATTCTATCTTTATTTGAAAATATATTTGAAGCTTTGAACTTTTTTCACTCAAATCGTTCAACATTGTTTTAACTTATATCATTCTTGCTGAAAGAGTAATTTGAAAGATAGTTCATAAGATACAGTTGTATTCAATTTCATATTTTGTATACTGTATCAAGGTTGTAATAGTAGTTAGATAAACTAGTGAGTTGATATTTTATATTCAATAAAGTCAGGTTTTCTCACACCCGCAAGTTGAGAAAAGGTGTAACGGTTTAATTCTCACCCGTAGGAGAATCCCTTAGTGAAAAGGTTAAAATCTTAATTGAAGAGGTTAGGTAGTGGTTGTAGGCAAGTAGCCGAACCACTATAAATTGACTGTGCATATTTATTTATTTTTTGCACTGTATCTTTGCCATTGTTATTATTCTCTAAATCGTCTAAGTGTCCAATTCACCCCCCTCTTGGACATATTTGTGCCAACACTTGGTATCAGAGTAGTGTTTCTCTTCAAAAAAAACTTCACAATTTCTTTGATATCAATGGCAATGACCAGAGGGAACATCATAGAAGTAGGTCAACTTTTAGACAAACCACCTCTGTTCAATAAAGACTGGTTTGAAGATTGGATGATAAGGATGAAATCCTTTCTACGATCTTAGGATATCAGTCTATGGGAAATGGTTGTAAATGGCTACACCGAGGAAGAAGTAGAAAGGGTAGTTCATCTTGAAAGTGCCAAGGAGATTTGGGAAACACTCAAATCACTTCATTGTGAAAATATTAATATTCGAGATGAAAAGCTCAAAGAGTCTGATAGACTATCTGATGCCTTTGAGATATCGAAAAATGAATCTCTCGATATGGCATGCAACAAATATCAATTTATTCTTGATGGAATGCAAGAATTGAATCAAGAAATACCTGCAGAGATATCTCTAGTGTAATTCTGTGATAAACTTCCAAAGAATTGGAATGATAAGCTGACTACGTTAGCTGAATCTGTTGAACCATGAGAAATGAATTTAAAGGAGGTTTGTGATCTCTTGCAAACCATGGAAATAAGGGATGAAAGTAGAGACCCAGTTAGAACATTAGAAGAGTCACTTGTCCACTTTAGGATTTCAAACAACGTGTTAGTTCATGATAACCTTCAACGTTTTATACATATAGTAAATGAACTTGAATACTCTTGAAAAACCATCACTCACTCTACTTTAGTACAATATTTTTTTAACAGTTTTCCAGAGAACTGGAAATATAAAGTAGATTTTATAAACGAATTTTCAAATCCATTTGAAATCAGTTTTAGAAAAATTGATTATATTTTAAGTGGATTAGAAACTTCATCTGAGAGAGAAGACATTCTTGCAAATGCACCAAGCAGGAGCAGAAGTGAAGTTGCTGATGAAATATATATACAATAAGTCAACAATCCTCAGCAAGCACATTCAGAACGCTCAATGAAAGATCTCCTGATAGAATGTCGATAACGAAGTCTGCATGGAGAACAAAGATAATGTATTATCTCAGTTGCTTCAAAATGAGACAGAGTACTCAAGTTGAGGACTTTGCAGTACCTTGAGGTAAAAGTCAAAAATATGCAAAGGTATAAAAGTCACTCTTTTTTCTTCTACTATTGGAATATAATCATCAGTGACTACTTGAAATTAATGTCTATGTTTAATTATGTGTTGCTCGGAATGTTTAAATTTTTTTTTGCTCGTGATTAAATTATTGATCGTCGGTTGATGAAATATAATTTGTAATATTAGTTATTCAACCGTACAATATTTGAGCTTACATTAGTCAAATATGCTAAATATTAGAACCAAAGCATCAATAAGGATCCTAACAGTGCTTGAGGATGCTAATGTGCCCGATGCCATTAACTCTTCCAAAATCACTCGTCACAAGAAATAAGCTAGTGTGCATAATAGCTTTAGTCGAGTAAGAATGATAGTTTGAAGTAGGACGCTAATCGGTCAATATTACTCATTAAATCAAACCGCCTTTTTTAAGAATAGGAAACGACACGTGCTGATATATGTTAGGAGCGAGCTTTTCGCTTTCTTTCTATAAAGCCAAACCTGTTGTATCCTAGAAGTCACTTTTCACCTTTTATGCCCTAGGACGCTTCGAAGAACTCTTCCAGGAATTGTTTCCAAAGTTACTGCTGAATCTTCATCTTTAACCTTGGTAAATCCTGCTCTCTGCTCTTTTTCGAATCCTCTATGCTCTTGTGCTTCAGTCTTTATCTTGTAGTCTAAGTTCTTCACAATTTTCTCTTTCGATTTTTTTTTCAATGGCACCTAGACCCAAAAAGCTTCGCCTCTTTTCTGCTAGAAGCGAGCTGTGTCACCATCATCTCCTCCAGATAGGAGTGTGAGACCAAGAACTGAACCAACTCAAGCCGCACCAGCTGAGGAACCCACACCTCCTACTGAAACCACGTCTCACCCACCTTCTTCTCAGATGAGAAGAAAAGGAGACAAAGCCGAGAAGCTCATGAACCGAGCTGTAATTGATGGAAGCTATTTCGATTTTGACTTCTTCATTAACTCCCATCTGGAAATTTTCTCTCTTTTTGAATTCCAAGGCTAGATCCATTTTCTCATTCTAAACTCAAAATGGTATCACAGTCTCGTCAACTAATTCTATTTGAGTCTGGTTGATAAACCTGGCTCTAAACTCTCAAAATAATCTGATGTGAAGGGAAAATCTGTTGATATTTCTCCTAGATTCTTTTCTAAGATATTCCATTCGCCAAATGATGAAAGTACCCACATACTTTCATTCACGAAAAATAAAGTTCAGTATCCAGGCTATAACAACCTTTCTGCTCTCAATCTTGTCTAAAGGAAAAAGGACCATTCTTATGTCGACAAGAAACTCACTAATCAGTCCTTTGAACTTATTCCCAGAATAATCCACAATGTCATTACCCACATCATTCAACCTAAAATCGGCTGCAGGGGTAATGTAAATGAATTAGACTTATTCTTAATATGGTGCATTCTGGAGAAGTAGAAAGTAAATCTCGCCCACATTCTCATGCATGTAATGAATACGGTGGTTAGTATAAGAATAGGTCTACCTCTAGGTATGTACCTCACCACTCTGTTCGAGAGATGTCGTATCGATTTCAGTGGATAAAGCTTTAAGAAACCTAGTAGATACAACTACATTGGTCAAACCACTGTGAAATTGATGAGATATACTTATGTTCCTGCATTGGACAAATGGCTTCCAATGTCAGAAGTTCCACTTGATGATGAACCCAGTGAAAAGATGAAGTAAGAGAAGAAGATGTATCAGCAATAGAGAAAGAAGCTTCCCAAGCTTCAAATGCTCTAGTCGAAGAGGTTGTGCTAGAAGAAGCTGTCCCCATAGTTAATATTGAGCATGTTTCAATTGATGATGTAGAAATTGAACATGCAGAGCAAGATGTCTATGCTGAAGAAGATCTAATGGAAGAGGTGACCCAAATTGCTCAGGCCATAATTGAAGAACATTTGCATGAGTCAGAAAATGTTGATGCAATCTTGGAGGACATCACCTGAGAACGAGTCGGTGAGGACTCAGATAAAACCATCTCCAGACCACCATCTCCATTTGATATCCCTGTACTAATGGAATCTCAAGACTCGTAGAAAAATGAGTCTGATGGTATACAAAGTAAGGATTTAGAGGGCTATGATCTGGCTATCGTACCCTATCAGGGAGATGACATGAATGAAGAGGTTGATGAAGAGGATCATGTGGAAGATTTTCATGAGGCCAATGTTGAATTTCAAGCAAAAGATGAAGTGAAAAATATTTATGAGGAAAGCTCATCCGATCATGAGCAGCCTTCTTATCCATCCACAAGCAGGCCAAAAGATGAATTCTTCAGAGTGGAAGACTTTCTCAGATGAGTAAGAGAAGATCAGATTTTTGTCATGTCTCAACTAATGACTCGTTTGGAACAGAACCAAGTTCAGTTGAAAAATGAGACATTGTCAGAAGTTTGAGAATCTCTGAAATCTCAGGAGAGAGTTGAGATTAATGAGGTCAAAGAACTTAACTCTCACATGATCATGGCAACTGAATTGCTTGAGAAGTTGTCTCAACAAATGGACAGCCAGTTAAAAGTCATGCAGTCATTGCCTTCATCAAGCTCCACTCCATCATCATCATTTGATGATTTTATTAAGACAATTTAGGAGGACATGCGACAGATTGAGAAATTCATAAATGCCTTTGTTGTTGTTGTTCCGTCGAGATTGGCAGCTCCTCAACAACCTCTAGCCAGTCCTCAAAATCCACAGAATTGCACAATGCCAGCTACGCCAAGTCATGCTGCCAGTGCTGTAACTGAAGAAGCTTTAAAAAATATTCTTGAAGAAATTCAAAGCTTGAAAGGTAAAATGGTTGAACCCTCTAAAGATAAGTCGATTTCTAAAACTCTACAATCAGTATTGGATGTTATCATGGATAAAGTAACCAACAAAACAACGCTTGATCCGGTGCTGCAGGCCATCTCCAGTCTAAAGGAGAATTTAGATACTGGAAGGCCAGCACCAACAGAGGATGATAGACTAACCAAGATTCTAGACTTGGTTACTCGTGCTTTTGAGAAATTACAAAGCTTGGAGAACAAGATGCCCTTCCTTGCCACATCAATTTTGGATCTGTCTTACACTATCATCACAGCTGCATATCAAGTTGAAGGAGTAGTTGGCTTCTTTGAAGATCTCTTTAAGGTTATGAACAGTAGGATGCATTCTACTATTTGGTATATTGCCTCAAGCATGAAACATTTTGCTAAGCTCTTTCATCTGCTGGAGAAGAAAGGTGTAGAGGTTTCATCTGCACCAAGAGCTCCAGCCATCACTCATCCTCAAGGACCTCACGAGTCTGACACACTTCAAGATATATTAGCATGTGAAGAAGAAGATGAATCGGATGAAGAGCCATTGCATAGAATCAGTTGAAGAGTGTCTCCACCCCTAAACCCCTTATCAGAAACTCTCCCTGATTCCAAACTCAAGCGACCAATTAGGCCAGAATTTGAAGGTCATACACTGTTTCCTGAGTTTGCTCAAGGTCTTGCGAAATGAAAAGCAAAAGGTTTCAAACCTGGTCCACCTCTTAATCCGTTTAAATGTGGCGTTGACAAATTCATTGAAAAATCAAGGAAATGTATTGTAATTGGTGAATCTGTCAGTAATGTGAAATAGAGCACACGTGGTTCTTTAAGACAACAAGCACCAAGGAAACCCAAGAATTCTTCGTCTAGTTCCAGTGGATTAAAGAAGGATGAGGAGGCCGAAAGGAAAAGGAAAGGGAAAGGTCCAAGTAAGGGCCGAGCCCACCCACTTTTTGATGTTTTCAAAAGGGGGAGAATAAATTGTAGATATTATGGCTAAATTAGCTCAAGAGGGAAGCTACATGTAAGGGGGAGTTCTATCAAAGTTATTGTGTTCTATACACGTTAATGTATTCATTCTTTTTTATAATTTACATTGTGTCTTTTGCAATGTTTGCATCTTACCATGTAAATTGTATGATTAAAATCAAATAGAACTGAAATGACTGCAGATATTGTTTTCAATTTGGTATATGTTTGATTACATGAATAGCTATCTGCACGATCTCTGAGTATTTGAAATCATAAAAAAAGGGGAGATTGTTATCTCAATGAACCCCATGCTATGAAGGTTTTGATGATTCCAAATATGTCCAGTTGGTCTATCTAATTATCTTGTCAAGTGTTTCAGATTTATCAAGAATCAAGATCAAAGAACTGAGATCACAAGCCTAATGAATAGAAAAATGAAGTACCAAGTATGTCAATACTTAGATTGTAAGGTCTATCAATCAACTTACTCTCAGCAAGATTTTTATCATTTGCATGTTTTAATCGATTGGTTGCATGTTTGATTTAATCCGGTTACTTTATGTTTTATCGTGTTTTAATCGAGAAATCAAAAACCGCTTTTATAAAGTCTTTCGGGACGCTAATGTTTTTGCAGCGTTCTCCTGGACTTGATGAGTCAGGACGCTGATAAAATGTTAAGACGCTCAAGGTTGAATTGATCTGATCAATAAGGATGCTTACTTGTTAGTGGTGACCTTTCTCTTATCAACCTTTAAGAGTGTCGAGACGCTGATTTAGCTTCAGCTCGCTGAAAGATTTTCTTTTATCTTTAAGTGATTTCAATTTTTAAGGACACTGATAAGTTATAAGTTGAATGAATTATCAGGACGCTACTTGTGTAGGAGAGCCCTCATCTTTAGAATCAACTTAAGTAACTTTTAGGACGCTCACCGTCCGTCAGCGCACTTAAACATTATTTTAAAACTGCTTTTAATAGTTCAGGACGTTTACTCATGAGTAGCGCCCTCACATGGTTTGCGTTTTAAAACAAAGCAGAACGCTTACTGCGAAGTAGCGTCATCATGCTTTAAATCGTTTAATTGTCAAAGCAAGTTAGGATGCTTACTTCTTAGTAGCGCCCTCACTTCATTGTTCAGTAGGACGCTGATATTTGATGAGCGCCCTCAAAGGAACAAAACGACAGAAATGATATTTTTACTGTTATGACATGTACGTATTTTTCGCCACCTTTTCAGAACAACTTTTTCGTACAAAATTATTATTATTTTATTTGTAAGAGATATTCTCTGATTCACGAACCACGTCTTCTACAACTTTTCTTATTCGTGTATCTGGAGAAAAATAGAATATTCATGAATTGTGCAATTATTGTGATATATTCTAGCTGTTGTGAGTAAACGTTCATATTTGAAATTCAATATCAAATGAACAACAACTTCACCTTTACAAGTCTATAAATACAGACACTTAAAATTTGTTAAGCACCGAAAATTCTCTGAGCTAAAACACTTTTTGAAAGTTAGTTAAATTTTCATTTGGTCAGGAAAACATAAAGTGAGACTTTACGTACTCAAAAGATTTTCATACTGAGCCAACATTCTATCTTTATCTGAAAATCTATTTGAAGCTTGGAACTGTTTTCACTCAAATCGTTCAGCACTGTTTTAACTTATATCATTCTTGCTGAATGAGTAATTTGAGAAATAGTTCATAGGATGCAGTTGTATTCAATTTCATATTTTTTATACTATATCAAGGCTGTAACAGTAGTTAGATAAACTATTGAGTTGATATTTTATATTTAACAAAGTCAGGTATTCTCACACCTGTAAGTTGAGAAACGGTAGTTCTCACATCCGTAAGTTGAGATAGGTTGGTCTCACGCATGTAAGCTGAGCAGTGTAACGGTTGTTCTCACACTCGCAAGTTGAGAAAAGGTGTAATAGTTTGATTCTCACCCGTAAGAGAATCCCTTAGTGAAAAGGTAAAAATCCTAACTTAGGAGGTTAGGTAGTGGATGTAGGTAAGTAGTCGAACCACTATAAATTGACTGTGCATATTTGTTTATTTTCTGTACTGTATCTTTGCCATTGCTATTATTTTTAAAATTTTCTAAGTGTGCAATTCACCCCCCCTCTTGGACATATCTGGGCCAACACAACCATACTTAAAGCTTGGACAACTTGAAGGAATGAAGACAAAACGGTTGAGAGTCTTTATGTGTCTAGAATTAGGATATAATCTTCTTGCATTTCCTATTGTTCAATCTTTCTAAACATCATGCATTAATACTTCACATATGCATAGTTTTGATAAAACTCATTCATGCATTAAGTATTCTTTAAAAATGATTTTCAAGTATTCAAAATGTTTGATTTATGTTTTTAAACTATTTTGAATCATATTTTCATTAGTTTTGATTAAAATGATATTTCTACAAAGTTTTTCAAAATAATCATAATTGTTTTGATTTTTATCAAAATCTTGTTTGATTGCTTAATGGTTGATTTCAAAGTGTTTTAATCATCAAACTAAATGTATTTGAATCATATTTTGATGCCCAAATAAGCCCATGTGTTTAGAATTTCAAAAAATCATGTTAACCCAAGTTTTCACATTCAAAGTATGCACAAACAAACTTTAACCCTTTAAAAGTATTTGATATCTTTCTCAAATGGTTTTGGAAATTTTTTCAATGGTTCCGGAATATTCTTTACGTAAATTTTAAGCTGTTATATGTCTATATTTGGTTTTCATTTCATATATTTTCGAAAAAGAGAAAAATTTCAAAATTGTGTGATGAGTCAGGACGCTAATTGAGTGTGAGCAAGCTATTGCGAACTGTTTGCATGAGCAAGCTAATGTGAACTTCGCATGAGCAAGCTAATACTCTTGAGGGAGCTAATGTGCAATAAGTGAGCTAATGCGCTTGAGGGAGCTAATGCGCAATAAGTGAGCTAATGCACAATGAGGGAGCTAATGTCAAAATCTGAAAATCTGAAAATCTAAAATTTTCTGCAACTTTTCTGGGCACGTTTTCAACGGTCCAAAATCAAAATTTTCACCCCCAACGGCAATATTCTTGTGTCTAACGGCTATAACTTGCTTCTAATCTTTAAATACAAGTAGTTAGGCCATTTTAAAAATGAGAGAGACAACCATGTGAATCTAAGGAGTGTTTCTCAAGATCATATCATTTTCCGACTTCAAAAACCCTAGAACTTAGAAATGTTGATTTGAAGATTGGATTTCAAGCTTTTTCATTGTACATCATTTAAAGCATCTTCAAAATCATTCTCTTGAGAAAATATGGTTGCAAGAAAGGTATAAATCATTGTAAGGTATCTCTTCACCTTGAGCTTAAATTTCCATATCTTGTATTTGGTATTTGAATTTATGAGCTTCATTGTAACTGTTCTAATCACTTAGAACAAACATTAGATTCACTGTTTTCAGTCTTTTGGATTGTTTCATGGTTTGAAACAAACCAAGTAAAGTGATTTAATATCACTTGTGATTCCAATGTTGAAATCTAGACTAGTTTCATCCTTTCTCTTGAAAAGAATGTGTGGGTTCTTTCTTAGCCCGCAAAAGGAACATGGGTTCTTCCTTAGCCCAGAAAAAGGATACACAGTTCTTTCTTAGCCCGCAAAAGGAACATAGGTTCTTCCTTAGCTCGAAAAAAGGATAAACGATTCTCTCTCACCCGTAAGATGAGAAACGGTAGTTCTCACACCTGTAAGTTGAGAAAGTGTACCGATTTGATCTTCACCCGTAAGAAGATCAGTTAGTGAAGTTTGAAAATACTAATTGAAAGATTAGGTAGTGGATGTGTACTTTACTTGTGAACTTTACTTTTCGCATTTTACTTTATGCTCATTAGATTTATTTATGCATTGAACCCAATTCCGTCAAGGAATCTCATAAGAAATTAGAAAAGATTAATAACGGCAATGACACCCAATTCACCCCCCTCTTCGGTGTACCAACAGTTAATACATGATTAATCTTTTAATCATGACCGTCCATGATGGGATTAAAGTTTTTGATCATGGTTTTCTAATTAAACAATCATTAAACCCTACTTTAAAGAACAATAACTTTTATTATCATTGTCCAATATTTTTCTCTGCAACTGAACCAAAAAGAAGCTACCGCCATTGGAGAAGGTGTGCATTTTTCATCAAGTTCTACAAAGTTTTCAACCACACATCTTTTGATAAAGTCTATCACAATCACGAGCTTCATTACATATCTTTTTTTTATCGAACCGTGGAGATTTTCTTTCGTACTATTTTCAGTTGTGCATTACTTTAAAACCCGTGGTTGTTTAATCTGGAAGAAACTATTGTGCTCTTTAAGTATTTCGAAGTTTGTTCAGTAAGGAACAACCTTTCTTGATCCTAATTGTTTTTGGAGTTATTTGTATCTTTGTGCTTTATAGTACTTGTTCTAAGTGTTTAGAATAAGATAATCATTTTTGTGTTACTATTCTCGATTTGTTTATAGTTTGAACAAATCAGGTCAAGTGATTGTGGTTCACTTGAGATTCCAAGATTGGAACTAAAGTTCGGTTCATCCTTATCCTGCAAAAAGATGTTGTCGGTTCATCTTAAGCCTGTAAAAGAATAGGTTTGCCTTGAACCTGTAAAAGAGAGTTTGTAATAGTTTGATTACACACCCGTGAAGTGAATCAAAGATAGTGAAATCCTAGAAAAGGTTTCTCTAGGCGTGGAGTAGGGAAAAGCTTTTTGAACCACGTAAAAATATTTTTCTCCCTGTATTTATTTTTTGCATTTACCTATTATATATGATCTATTTGATAAAATGCCTCAACCAAATTAAGGAACCCAAAAGATAAGTAAATAATTGTTCAAATTGGCCAAAACACCCAATTCACCCCCCTTGGGTGTCTTTCATCATCCACCCACCGAGCACCACTATTTCAAGGAGATAGTTATTTATGCTGGAAAACTGAGATACGCTTCTATATTAAAGCGCATGATGTGAAAATGTGGGATGTCATAATAAACAGGTATCAACATGTTGTGTTATCTTAATAAATCTCATGATATGAATGTTTTGATGATTCCAAATATCTTCAGTTTGTGTATATAATGATCTTGTCAAGTGTTTCAGATTTATCAAGAATCAAGATTAAGGAACTGTGCTCACAAGCCTATTGAACATCACAACGTAAAGTTTCGAGTCTATCAGTACTTAAAATGTAAAGTCTATCGATCAACTTACTCTCAGCAAGATTTTATCGTTTGCATATTTTGATCGTGACATTTTAATTGTACCTTTTGATTTCTAAAGTGTTTGATTTGATTAAGAGAAATAATGATGTTTTATCGAGCTTTAATCAAGAAATCAAACATCATTTTTATAAAAGTCTTTCAGGACACTAATATTTTAGCAGCGCCTAATAAGTTGAGTTTTAATAGTTTGTTTGCATCTTAATTTGATAGATTTTTGTGTTCATTCGATTAGTTTTTAGGAGTTTTTGCTTGATTAATATACTTAGTTGTTTTAGATGCATTTAGGCTTTATCTTAGGTATTGATAGGTTTTTATCATGAATAAATAACTTATTGATACATGTTAATATCATAGAAATCATATGTTTTTAGTATATTTCATTGTAGTTTATTTTTTGATTAATTGCTTAGAATTTACACTTGTTTTTGATTTGTTTTGTAGTTAAATAAGGAGCCCAAAGTGGGTTGAATCAAGGGTAAATTGATGTTCAAAAGAAGTTAAAAAACATATGCAAAGCATGTGTAAGAAGTGGAAGAAAATTAGTTAAGTCCACAATAAGAAAGTCGAAACGAAGCAGAAAGAATGGCTAAGTCCACAACGGCACACAAACGAGGCTTTGAGCGCCGCGACGCCTTGGAACACTTAGCGCAGCGCCGTGGTGCCACTCGAGATGCTGGAAAGTCACAATCGGCGCCACTCGCGGCGCCGGTGATTCCAATTGCTTTTTAGCAACTCTATCCGATTTAGCAAGTTTTCTAATACATATTGGATGACTTAGGGGGCGTATGATATATAGATTTTTAAGGCTTTTCGAGAGGAAGAAGAGGAGGCAAGAAGAAGATTTGAAGAAACGAAGAGAAGATAGGAGATTAACCACCATTGAAGGGGATTTCTAACTTAGTTTTCTTTTCTTTATGCTTGTAATGTTATATTACGTAGTTTTATATCTTTTTATTCTTGTATCCATGATTATGAATATGAGCTAAACTTCTAATCTAGAGGTTTAATTGATCTGTGTTGAATCTTATGGTTTGACTAATATATATTTGTTCTTTATTGATTTGTGGATTTATTTGCAATTTTTGATCCTTAATGCTTACAAATTGTTGGCCACATTTTGTATGATCTTAGATTTGGTATCTATCACTCAGGAGAGGGGATATTGAATTGGATTCGGAAAATTGCGACCTATGGTAATTGTATCGTGTTGGAAAACCTACAATTCCTTTGGAAATCACTTTAAAATGGATCCAAAATCTTAAAGCATGTTTAATACATTAGTTTATCACTTGGGAAAGGGGATTAATATGTTAAGCATAGGTAATTGAACTATCACTTGGAAGAGGGGTTTAATTGATTTATTATCCAAGATTTATAATTTCATGATTCAATGATTTGCATGATCTTCTGAAAACCATAAAGTGACAACATAGTGAAATTAATCCTATAGAGTTTCTAATCATTGTTTTTCCCCCAATTTAGTTTAATTTTGTTTGTTTTAATTCAAGCACATTAAATCATCCTTTTCAACACCAAAATAAAATTAATTTCACAGTAGTATTGGACATTTATTTTAGAAAAACTACTTTTCCCTGTGGATGCGATACCCGACTCACCTCAGTTTTACAACTTGATAAACTTGTTCACTTGTAAATTTAAATTTTCTCTATCAGCGCCCTCCTAGACCTGATGAGTCAGGACGTTAATAAAATATTAGCAAGCTCTAGGTTGAATTGAACTGATTAATAAGGATGCTAACTTCTTAGTAGCAACCTTTCTTTTATCGACCTTTGAGAATGTCAGGACGCTGACTTAGTTTCAGCTCCTTGAAAGTTCCTTTTGTCTTTAAGTGATTTCTTTCCTTTAGGGCGTTGATAAGTTATAGGTCGAATAAATTATCAGGACACTACTTGTGTAGGAGCGCCCTCATCTTTAGAATTAACTTAAATAACTTTCAGGACACTTACCATCCGTCAGCGCACTTAACATTGCTTTAAAACTATTTTTAATAGTTCAGGACATTTATTCTTAAGTTGCGCCCTCGTGTGTCAAAAGTTTTAAAACAAAGCAGGACGTTCACTGCGAAGTAGCGCCCTCATGAATTAAGTCGTTTTATTATCAAAGCATGTCAGGACGCTTACTATTCAGTAGTGCCTCATTTCATTGTTCAATAGGATGCTGATATTCGATGAGCGCCCTCAAAAGAACAAAATGACATAAATGATATTTTTGTTGTTTTGACATGTACGTCCTTTTTGCCAACTTTTCAGAACAACTTTTCGTACAAAATCAATTTTCTGTATTTTTTAGAGATATTCTTTGATTCACGAACCACGTCTTCTAAAACTTTCCTTATTCGTGTATCTAGAGAAAATTAGAATATTAATGAAATGTGCAGTTGCCAATTTCATGATATATTCTAGTTGTTGTGAGTAAACGTTCATATTTGAAATTCAAATTCAAATGAACAACAACTTCATCTCTATAAGTCTATAAATACAAACACTTAACAATTTGTTAAGACCACCGAAAATCCTCTGAGCTAAAACACTTTTTGAAAGTTAGTCGAATTTTCATATGATTCAAAAAGCTTAAGTTATTCTAGTTTCAAAGCGTTTATTTGAATCATTACTTATTCAAATGATTTTCACATTGAGCTAATATTCTATCTTTATCTGAAAATCAATTTTAAAGTTTGAACTGTTTTGATTCAAATTATTTCACTGTTTTTACTTATATCATTCTTGCTGATAGAGAACTTTGAGAGATAGTTCATAGGATATAGTTGTACTCAATTTCATATCTTGTATACTATATCAAGGTTGTAACAGTAGTTAAATAAACTATTGAGTTGATATTTTATATTCAACAAGGTCAGGTCTTCTCACACCCGCAAGTTAAGAAATGGTAGTTCTCCCACTCGTAAGTTGAGAAAGCTTAGATCTGTCTCACACCTGTAAGTTGGGATAGGTTGGTTTCACGCCTGTAAGCTGAGTAGTGTAACGGTTGTTCTCACAGCCGCAAGTTGAGAAAAGTTGTAACGGTTTGATTCTCATCCGTAAGAGAATCCCTTAATGATAAGGTTCAAAATCCTAACTAAGGAGGTTAGATAGTGGACGTAGGCAAGTAGCCGAACTACTATAAATCGACTGTGCATATATGTTTACTTTCTACACTTTAATTTTTGCCATTGTAATTGTTTTTAAATTGTCTAAGTGTCTAATTCATCCTCCTCTTGGACATATCTCGGCCAACAATTGGTATCAGAGCAGTGTTGCTCTTCAAAGAAACTTCACAATTTTTTTGATTTCAATGGCAATTTTTCTGTTCAATAATGACTGGTTTGAAGTTTGAATGATAAAGATGAAATCCTTTCTTCGATCGAAGGATATCAGTCTACTGGAAATGGTTGTAAATGGCTACACCATGCCAAACAAGCCTATTTACTTATGGATAGATAAGGAAAAACTAAATGACAAACTTAATGCTGAAACTGTCTATGCCTTGTACTGTTCTCTACCCGAGGAAGAAGTAGAAAGGGTAGTTCATCTCGAAAGTGCCAAGGAGATTTTGGAAACACTCAAATCACTTCATTGTGAAAAGATTAACATTCGAGATGAAAAGCTCAAAGAATCTGATAGACTATTTGATGCCTTTGAGATATCAAAAATGAATCTCTCGATACGGCATGCAACAAACAAATATCAATTTATTTTTCATGGAATGCAAGAATTGAATCAGGAAATACCTTCAGAGATATCTCTAGTGTATTTATATGAAAAGCTTCCAAAGAAATGGAATGATAAGCTGACTATATTAGCTGAATCTATTGAACCATGGGAAATGAGTTTAAAGGAGTTCTGTGATCTCCTGCAAACAGTGGGATGAACGGATGAGACTAAAAACCCTATTGAAACATTTAAAGAACTGCTCATTAATTTTAGGGTTTTAGAAAGTGAGTCTGTTCATGATAACCTGCAACGTTTTATACGTCATATAAATGAACTTGAATATTTTGGAAAAACTATATCTCACTCTACTTTAGTATAATATTTTTTTAACAGTTTTCCTGAAAACTGGAAATATAAAATAGATTTTCTAAACGAGTTTTCAAATTCATTTGAAATTAGTTTTCAAGAAATTGATTACATTTTGAGTGGGTTAGAAACTTCATCTGAGAGGGAAGGCATTCTTGCAAATATACCAACCAGGAGCGGAAGTGAACTGGCTGATGATATATACACACTGTGTTATCAACCCTCAGCAACCTCATCAAGGATGTTCAATGAAATATCTCCAGATAGAATGTCAAGAAAGAAGTCAGAATGGAGAACGAGGATAATGACTTATCTAGGTTGCTTCAAAATGAGACAGAGTGCTCAAGTTCAGAACTTTGCAATACCTTGAGGTAAAAGTAAAAAATATGCAAAGGTATAAGAGTCACTCTCTTTTCTTCTATTACTAGAATATATTCGTTAGTGACTATTTGAACCATACGATACTTGAGTTTATATTAGTCATATATGCTTAGAATGTTTAAATATTTTCGCTCATGATTAAATTATTGACTGTTGGTTGATGAAATATAATTTGTGATATCATTTATTCAACCATACGATACTTGAGTTTATATTAGTCGTATATGCTAAATATTAGATTTTAAGTATCAATAAGGATGCTAACAGTATTTGAGGATGCTAATGTGTCTGATGCCATTACTTGTTCCAAAACCACTCGCCAGAAGGAGGACGCTAACGTGCATAATAGCTCTAGTCGATTAAGAACATTAGTCAGAAGAAGGACGCTAATCAGTCAATATTGCCTATTAAATTAAACCGCCTTTTAAGAATAGGAAATGACACGTGCTGATATGTGTCAGGAGCGAGCTAATCGCTTTCTCCCTAAAAAGCCAAACTTTTTGTATCCTAGCAGTCACTTTTCACCTTTTGTGCCCTAGGACGCTTCGAAGAACTTTTCAGGAATCGTTTCAAAAATTACCACTGAATCTTCATATTTAACCTTTGGTAAATTTTGTTCCATATTCATTTCAGAAACTTCTAATTCCTAGTGTATCAATATTTGTGTTGTTGTCTTAGTTCTTCATATCCTCTCATTTGATTTTTTTTAATGACACCCAAACCCGAAAAGCTTCGCCCCTTCTCAACTAGAAAGCGAGTTGTATCACCATCATTACCTCCAGATAGGAGTGTGAGACCAAGAACTGAACCAACTCAAGTCGAATTGGCTGAGGAACCGACACCATCTGTACCCACACCTCCTATTGAGACCACATCTGGACCATCTCACCCACCTTTTTCTTCTCAAATGAGAAGAAAGGAAGATAATGCCAAGAAGCTCATGAACCGGGCTGTAATTAATGGAGGCTATGTCAATTTTGATTTCTTCATTAACTCTCACCTGGACATTTTCTCTCTATTTGAGTTCCAAGGCTGGATCGATTTACTTGCCCTCAATCCAAAATGGTGCCCCAGTCTCGTCAGGCAATTATATTCAAATATGGTTAATAAACCCGGTTCTGATCTCATAAAACAATCTGTGGTGAACAAAAAATCTGTTGAGATTTCTCTTAGATTCTTTTCTGAAGCATTCTCCTTGCCAAATGATGAAAATGCACTCATACTTACATTTACCAAAAATAAAGTCCAATATCCAGGCTATAACAGCCTTTCTGCTTTCAATCTTATTTCAAGGAAAAAGGACCATTCGAGTGTTGACAGGAAACTTACAAATAAGTCCTTTGAACTTATTCCCACAATTATCCGCAACATCATTACTCACATCATTCAGCCTAAGTCCGACAGCAAGGGTAATGTGAATGAATTAAACTTATTCTTAATTTGGTGCATTTTGGAAAAGGAGAAAGTGAATCTCGCCCAAATTCTCATGCATGTAATGAATATTGTGGTTAATAGAGGAGGAGGTCTACCTCTGGGTATGTACCTCACCACTTTGTTAGAGAAATGTGGTATTGATTTTAGTGGAGAAAGCTTAAAGGAGACCAGCAGATACAACTGCATTGGTGAAACCACTATGACATTGATGAGATACACTTATGTTCCTACATTGGAAAAATGGCTTCCAATGTCAGAAGTTCCACTTGAGGGAGAATCTAGTGGAAAAGATATAATAAGAGAATAAGATGTCTCAGCAATAGAGAAAGAAGCTGCCCAAGCTTCTACTGCTCCAAAATAACAGGCTGTGCTAGAAGAAGTTGTTCCTACAGCTAACATTGAACATGTTTCAATTGATGATGTGAAAATTGAACATGCAGAGCAACCTGTTTATGCTAAAGAACAACTGATAGAAGAAGTGATCCAGATTGCTCAGGCCGTTGTTGAAGAACATATGTATGAGTCGAAAACTGCTGATGCAATCTTGAAAGATATCACTAGAGAAAAGAGTCGGTGAGGACTCAAATAAAACCATCTCCATTTGATATCCCTGTATCAATGGAATCTCATGACTCGTAGAAGAATGAGTCTGATGGTGTACAAAGTAAGGATTCAGAGGACTATGATTTGGATATCATACCCTATAAGGGAGATGACATGAATGAAAAGGTTGATGAAAAGGTTGATGAAAAGGATCATGTCAAAGATTTTCATGAAGCCAATGTTGAATTTACAACAGAAGATGATATGGAAAATGTTCATGAGGTAAGCTCATCTAATCAAGAGTTGCCTTCCTATCCATCTACAAAAAGGCCAACTGATGAATTCTTCAGAGAGGAAGACTTTCTGAGAAGAGTGAGAGAAGATCATATTTTTATCATGTCTTAACTAATGACTCATTTGGAACAGAACCAAGTTCAGATGAAGGATGAGACATTGTCAGAAGTCCGGGAATCACTGAATTCTCAGTAGAGAGTTGAGATTAATGAGATAAAAGAATTTAACTCTGATGTGATCAAGGCAACTGAACTTCTCGAGAAGCTGTCTCAACAAATGGACAGACGGTTAAGTGTCATGCAGTCCTTGCCTTCATTAAGCCCCACTCCATCACCATCACTTGATGATTTTAAGAAGAATATTCAGGAGGACATGCGACAGATCAAGAAATTCATAAATGCCTTTGTTGCTACTGTTCCCCCGAGATTGGCAGCTCCTCAACAACCTCCAACCAGACCTCAAGATCCATAGAGTCGCACAATGCCAGCTACGCCAAGTCGTGCTGCCAGTGCTATAATTGAAGAGGCTATGAAAACGATTCTTGAATAACTTCAAAGCTTGAGAGGTAAAATGGCTGAATCCTCTAAAAATAAGTCCATTTCTGAAACTCTGCAATCAGTTTTGGATGTTATCTTGGATCAAGTAACGAGCAAGACAACGCTTGATCCGGTTTCGCAGGCCATCTCTAGTCCAAAAGAGAATCTAGACACTGTAAGGCCAGCACAACCAGTGGATGATAGACTAACCAAGATTCTCGATTTGGTTACTCGTGTGTTTGAAAAGCTACAAAACTTGGAGAACAAGATGCCTTTCCTTGCCACAACCATTATGGACCTAAGGAGTTTGACAGACTTTATGGCCTCTTACCATGTGAAGATGATGAAGAGCCATTGCATAAAATCAGTCGAAGAGTGTCTCCACCCCCTGATCCCTCATCAGAAACTTTTCCAGATCCTAAATGCAAGCGACCAATCAGGCCAGAATCTGAAGGTCACACACTTTCTTCTGAGTTTGCTCAAGGTCTTGTGGAACGAAAAGCAAAAGGTTTCAAACCTGGTCCACCTCTTGATCCATTTAAATTTTGTGTTTCCAAGCATGCTCATGAAAAATTCATTAAAAAATCTAGGAAGGGTATTGTAATTGATGAATCTGTTAGTAGTGTGAGATAGAGCACACATGGTTCTTCAAGACCACAAGCACGAAGGAATCCCAAGAATTTTGCACCTAGTTCCAGTGGATCCAAGAAGGATGAGGAGGCTAAAAGAAAAGGGAAAGGGAAGGGTCCCATTACACGCTAAGCCTACCCATTTTTTGATGTTTTCAAAAGGGGGAGAAGAGAAAATAAGAGAAAATGCAGATATTAAGGCTAAGTTAGCTCTAGAGAGGGAAGCTACATGTAAGGGTGAGTTCTATCTAACTTATTGTATTCATTCTTGTATATAATAACGTTTGCAACTCATCGTGTAAATCTCTATGATTGAAATGAGATAAAACTAATATGTATGCAGATACTGTTCTAAATTTGTTAAATGTTTAATACATGAATATAATTATCTGCATGATCTCTAAGTGTTTGAAACCATCAAAAAGGGGGAGATTATTATCTCAATAAACCCCATGATATGAATGTTTTGATGATTCCAAATGTCTTCAGTTTGTGTATCTAATGACCTTGTCAAGTGTTTCAAATTTATCAAGAATCAAGATCAAGGAACTGTGCTCACAAGCTTATTGAACATCCCAAAGTAAAGTTCTGAGTCTATCAGTACTTCAAATGTAAAGTCTATCGATTAACTAACTCTCAGCAAGATTTTATCGTTTGCATATTTTGATCGTAACATTTTAACCTTACCTTATGATTTCTAAAGTATTTGATTTGATTAAGAGAAGTAATGATGTTCTATCGAGCTTTAATCGAGAAATCAAAAATTGTTTTTATAAAAGTCTTTCAGGACGCTAATGTTTTAGCAGCGCTCTTCTGAATCTGAGACGCTGATAAAATATTATGAAGCTCAAGGTTGAATTGAATTGATTAATAAGGACGCTTACTTCTTAGTAGAAACCTTTCTTTTACCAACCTTTGAGAATGTCAGGACACTGACTTAGTTTCAACTTGCTGAAAGTTCTTTTTGTTTTTAAGTGATTTATATCTTTCAGGACACTAATAAGTCATAAGTTGAATAAGTTATCAGGACGCAACTTGTGTAGGAGCGCCCTCATCTTTAGAATCAACTTAAATAACTTTCAGGACGCTAACAGCCCATCAACGAACTTAACATTGTTTTAAAATTATGTTTAATAGTTCAGGACGTTTACTCTTTAGTAGCGCCCTCATGTGTCAAAAGTTTTAAAACAAAGTAGGACGTTTACTGCGAAGTATCACCCTCATAAATTAAGTCATTTTATTATCAAAGTAAGTCAGGACGCTTACTATTCAGTAACTCTCTCACTTGATTATTCAGTAGGGCGCTGATATTCTATGAGCCCCCTCAAATGAACAAAACGACATAAATGATATTTTTGTTGTTCTGACATGTACGTCCTTTTTGCCAACTTTTCAAAACAACTTTTCGTACAAAATCAATTTTCTTTATTTGTAAGAGATATTCTCTGATTAACGAACTGCGTCTTCTTAAACTTTCCTTATTTGTGTATCTGGAGCAAATCAGAATATTCATGAAATGTGCAGTTGCCATTTTCGTACTATATTCTAGTTGTTGTGAGTAAACGTTCATATTTAAAATTCAAATTAAAATGAATAACAACTTTATCTCTACAAGTCTATAAATACAGACCCTTAACAATTTGTTAAGATCACTAAAAATTCTCTGACCTAAAACACTTTTTGAAAGTTAGTCGAATTTTCATATGATTCAAAAAGCTTAAGTTATTCTAGTTTCAAAGCGTTTATTTGAATCATTACTAATTCAAATGGTTTTCACACTGAGCTAAGATTCTATCTTTATCTAAAAATCGATTTGAAAGTTTGAACTGTTTTTACGCAAATTATTCAGCACTATTTTTTTTTACTTATATCATTCTTGTTGAAAGAGTAATTTGAGAGATAGTTCATAAGATACAAATGTACTCAATTTCATATCTTGTATACTGTATCAAGGTTGTAACAATAATTAGATAAACTACTGAGTTGATATTCTATATTCAACAAGGTCAGGTCATCTCACACTCGTAAGTTGAGAAACGGTAGTGTTCATACCCGTAAGTTGAGAAAGCTTAGGTCTGTTTCACACCCATAAGTTGGAATAGGTTCGTCTCACGCCTGTAAGCTGAGCAGTGTAACGGTTGTTCTCACACCCGCAAGTTGAGAAAAGGTGTAACGGTTTGATTCTCACCCGTAAGAGAATCCCTTAGTGATAAGGTTCAAAATCATAACTGAGGAAGTTAGGTAGTGGACGTAGGCAAGTAGTCGGGCCATTATAAATCGACTGTGCATATTTGTTTACTTTTTGCACTTCAATTTTTGCCATTGTAATTGTTTTTAAATTGTCTAAGTGTCAAATTCACCCCCCTCTTAGACATATTTGGGCCAACATGTTGATGTAACGACTCTCACACAGTTTTGTTTTGATTATTACAAACAACACTCCTTATGATCACTAATCTCTTTGACTTAGTTGTTTCAGTGCTAACTAGCTATATCAGATGGATTCAACTATATCATCAAAGCGGGTGGATGGAACAATAATGCACGAAGATTCAAGAGCTTCAAGTCTGTAATATTTGTCTTGAATCTTAGTGCTGTAAAGTAATCTTTACTTGTTCCAATCACAATATAATTTGCATGTTTTGAAAATCATGCATACATTATTATCTCTCACGCATATAGGTTATCAGATATTCACACACGTATACTTTTATCATATTGATCTTGCATGCATGCATATTATCATGTTTATCATGTAATCATAGAGTTAAGGTTGTTTATCATGCACATCTATATCATTGTTTATCATGCACTCATATTATCTACTCTGCATGGATTTCGTCGTTTTATGTGTATCATATCAAATGTCTTGATTATTTGTATTAATCGATTGTTTTGCACGTGTTTATCTCCGCCAATTATGTTTTGAATTGTCTAAAATGTTTTTAAAGTTGGTTTATATGTTTGACAATGTCTTTAATTCATTTTGATCGAAAAATCGTATTTTTGTCACTTTTGAAGTGAAGGACCGTGCTCTTATGATTTTTCCCGAAAATCATATTTTTCTGATCAGAGTTTAAAGAACGCGCTCCTGTGGTTTTTCACAAGACTCAATTTTTTTTATTAGGAATTAAGGAACACGCTCCTCTTAACAAGAACGAGTTCTTGAAGAAAAGGGCAAAAAAGGAATTTTTATAGAGTTAGTGGGGTGACGACCCTAGTTTTTACTCAAGAAAACATCAAGCGCCCGAGCTAGTACCCTCTCCAATGGGGTACTAGTAACCCTCAGCCTCTACACTAATCATCATTTCCACAAACATTCAACCATGAACAAGTCAAATAAGGCTTAGATCAACACAAGACAAAGACAATCAACCAAAGTGCAAAATTATCATGAAAAGCTAAGTAAAGTAAATTTATTACAGTCATCCATATCCAAGTATAGTTTCAAAGTTTAATGAAGTTAAACTTCTCCAAAGCAACTCAAGACACCTCCCGCTACATCTCATACTCACCAACTAGAAGTGATGGAGCCAACCCCGGGAGAGATCAATACGCAATACTTTTGCCTTTATCTCGGGCACTGCAAGGTTCTGAATACATAAAGGAGTAGAGTGAGCTTATAGCTTAGTGAGATGATATCGCATATTCGCCATCATATACTCACCAATAGATTTGAAACATGCACATATCAAACGACATGATATCCATAGTATGTAACATCATACGAAAAAGTTGAGAAAATATGGTAATAATGAAATTAATCGACAAGTGAAATAAAATCCATAATTAAAAAAAATGTTCCACATCTCAACCAATAACATAGGTTTGTACGTGTAGTTGGGCGATTGTTTCCTCATCACCTCTACTTTCGTACCCATTCATTAGTATATGCGCTCTAGTCGTGTGGGAATTATATCCCCACCTCTATTTGCGCAACCATCGATGAAGCCAATGTTATGTGCCTCCGCCGGGTCTCTCATTCTAGTGGTTGGTTGCCATGGGAAATGCGCAGCATCTAGCTTCAGACCGTCTCTACTTTGTGGCCATATCTTCTCCCTTTAGGCCTTCCCACAAATATTCATAGTGTTTCATTCATCCTCCCCTCAACCAATCACGTGGAACAACCCAAGGTATTATGCATGATCTATGTTAAGTGATATGCAACCAAGTCACGATTAACATTCTACTAAGCATGTTCACATGGCATCCTAAAATATATGTAAAACATACTACATGAATCGTTGAACATGGAATACGTAATACTCATTCCTAGCCATGCTTTCTAATTATCATGATCATAATAACAACAATAACTCGAAACATACATGAATTATCATAAGGGCATGTGTGGTGACCCCACACCCCAGACCACCAACCCACAAGGAATGGCTTGCGAAATGCCTGAGCGAGACGCCTGGCGTAGGTACCTCCAACCACCTCACAACACAACTAAGGCAATCGAGGCCCAACAAGCCTAAATCAAACTCAAAAAATAATCTAAACAATTCTACTATCCAAGATGATCCTCAAGACAACAAATAAAGATCAAGATAAATCCACAAATAAACCATAATCCCAACAGTCCATCAAGATGGACATACACAAAAAGATCCCAACCATGGGTACAAGAAAACCGTCATATTGGCCACATGATCTAACTAAAAGTCCCAACTCACCAAATACTACAAAAGTGGTAAGTATAATAATTACATAGTCCAAAATACGAATACATCATAATTAAAAGCAAAGTTCAGTCAAAATTGCCTCCTAACTCACGTTGAAGCCTTAAACTCTACGCTGGCAAGGTCCTCAAGAGATGACTACTCCCTTGCCCTTATTTTGAACAGAAGAACTTGAAAAAGGGAAATGAGGATGAGCCAACGGTACCCAGTGAATAGAATTATGATATGCCATCAATACAAATCAATATAACCCATGTATGCATGCCAATGTGCAGAATTATGGAAATCTCATAACATAAAGATATAAAACATTTATAATAAAGTTAGATGCAAGTAAAAGTCTTTCGCTTTGGATCCACATTCCATATGAATTGGAGTTACTAGTGCACGTATATTTTACCATATCGTTCCCATGCCCAATCATAGTCATTTGAGGTTACTAATGCACGTCTGTTTCACCATGTCGTTCTCATCTTCAAATACTTCCTTTCTAAAACCCTCATATGGCAAAGTCAAGTCTTCCTTCTCATATGCCAGCTGTCACACCCCGCCCGGAAGGGCCTAAATCGGCGGGACACTCACGGACGGGGTGCGAATGCAATATAACGATAATAACAGAATCAGCGGAAGCACAGTTTAAGTACAAGTCTAATTTCATTAATTTTAGAATATTTTCGTACATGAAATAGTTAAGGGAACATTCTCCCAAAAATCTCCAATGAATAATACAAATGGTACAAAATGTGGGCCCAAAAACCTGCACCCAATCCACCCTAATCTCCTGTGAAAAATTGGATAATAACGGGGTGAGCTACGCACTCAGTGAGTAAAATAATTCGTGAATATAACAATTAATAAAGCAAACATCATAATCAAATATCTTAAATAAACATCAGAGCATCGTAAGCAATCAACATGTATGTATGCATGACACCGTCTCGTAATGGTTTGATGACTGTACAACCCCTTAGTTCACGTACAAATGTCCCTTCTCAGGAATAGCCCAGTTCTCATTGTATGTCCCTCCTCAGGAATGACGCTCTGGATTCACGTACAAATGTCATTCCCAGAATTAGCCAGGTTCTCATTTTACATCCCTCTCTAGAGAAATATAATGAATAGCGAGCATCGCTCCTAACTATTCTATGAATCATAAACTACATACGTCCCTAGGTGGTAATATGTATGATGCCAATGCATGAACTGGTCCGGTCTTTACTTAACATTTAGACAGGACTTAGCAACGTCTGGTGATCCTTATCGGGGTCGATATCACTACGTGCAAGGTCAGGACATTCAGTATTACTGTATAAGCTGATAGCTTTCAAATAAGACCAACCAGATCAATCTCCAGTTGAGAGGTGAGACACGAGGTCTACTTAAATACCAATCGTCTAGAGCAGCACGCTGCCTCCCGATCACTATTTAAAGTTACTGAGGACAAGACTGAGCCTGGTTGAGCCAGATTGACCACTAATCCGACATAACAATAGTGTAATACATGAACTCCAATTATATAGGCATAAGTATGACAGTATGATCATTATACGCAATAATGTTGTGTAAATGAATAGTAAACAAAATAATAAATGAAGGTAAACTTTAATAAAAGTTATAAGACACGAAAACCTATGTTTCGTTCTCTACCTTCAGATAAGAACTTCTTCCGGAACTGGCGCTTTCCCACTGGACAGAACCACGTTGCACAGCAAAGAGAGTCCCAAAAGACCAAAAACTCAAAATGAGTGAAAAGGAGAAGAAAAATCACAAGGAAAGGTGATTTGGTGTGAGAAATGAGAATGGGGGGAGGGTCCTTATATAGAGAGATTGGCGCCCGAACGTTCGGGAAAGTATTCATTAATAAACATTGACTCAAACTGTTGCCAAGTCATGTCCGCTGTGTTGACCCTTGGGTCCTCTTTTATAGGTATCCACCATGTATTTGCTCCACCAATAAGTTGGTAGGTCGCAAGTGGAATCCTTCGAGTCTCATCGACTCACATTGCATCGAGAGCCTTCTTTGACTCATCCAGCCATTTTTGAACTTCATCAGCATCAATGGTGCCAGCAAAAGTAAGAAGTTGTAGCCTCTTGTATTTCGTTATCTGGTCGGTTTGAGTCTCCAACCCAGATCTCCTAGGTGCCTGCATAGTGGCAACCTGATTGGCCACAGTCTCACGAATGGTCTTCTGAACTGTTCCTTTCATCGCCTCGGTAAATTCGGCGAAGAAGACTTTCATACTCGAAGGCATGGCAAAGGGTGTAGGTTGGGGTGGCACTGCCTGCCTAGACGTAGTAGCAGTGTCGTGTGTGGCCTGTGCTGTCGACGGAGGCAGCGGTTCCTGGTTCTGTATCTCAGGAGGTGCCTCCTCTACTGGACGGTCAGTACGTGCCCTTCCTCTCTTCCTGGTTTGCATTTTCTCACTGGCAAGGAGAAAATAAAGCCATGATTTAGGAACTGTAGCCAAGTATAATGTTATGGTATTCTTAGCAACAAGTTCGAGAGTACTGCAATATAAAAATCACCTATTTTTCTAAGCATAGTGTAAGGTTTTTGTTGAGGAATCAAAGAATCTTTTGTGCCTCGTATGTTTGGCCATGGTGTAAAACAAAAACAAGGTTAGAATGTTTATATAATAAGTATAAAACTTTGCAAGCATTTCAAATGTTTTGGTTCTGGTTTTTGTGAGCATACATATATATAATTCATTGTAAATCCATACGAGTCATAAAAATTTTAAGATTTTCCTTGGTAAGTATCCTGATCTAACGTTCTATTGCAATCTTATGTATTCAAACTCTTTTGCTTAGTCTTTTCGATTATTATCCAAATTCGTGTGTCCCATACCACATGAATTTGGTAACAAGGGTGTTAACCAAGGTAATTTGTATGAACACAACCTCTATAAAACATCGGCTGAATAGTAGTTCACTAACAGTATCGTCCAAGTTTACTCGTCCCATACCGTGTAAACTAAGTGATGCAACTTTCTCCAATTGTTTCTTTTCACACAAGGTCGTGGGTTTTTACTTCCACATTTTATTTAGTATCTTCCAATTTTGTTGTGTCCCATACCACTCCAAAGTTAATGATACAAAAGAAAGAATGGTTGTAAGTCGGCCCACCAAAGATAGTCTTACACAAAACATTTCATTCATATAAAATAAATTTTTACAATGCCAGTGATCATTCATGGTTTTCTTGCCTACTGCTGCTCCTTCTAGACCTTTTGCTAGGTACCGAAGGATTACTAGAAGAAGGTTGAGAATTTGCTCGTTGTTCTTCGACGTTTCGCATACGCGTTAACAAGGTATTTTGAGTCTCTTTTATCTCAGCAATACTAGCTACTATCACGTTTTACTGCTTGAATGGGTTAGGTGATTGCCCCATCGATAATTGATAGTTTGACTGTCCCATAGGTGGAGGGTACGCCGTAGGCATTGGTGGAAAGTATTGGCCGTACAGTTGACTCATAGATGTGGGTTAGTAGTTTTGACTGTATGGGGATTCCCTAACTGGAAGCCCTTGGAAATTTGGATATGCTGGGGTTGAAAAGTTTTGAAACAATGGGCTCATTGGAATGTCCTGTCTTCCATAATTTGGTTTCGCCCAATTCTGTTGTTGTTGGTTCACAGGAACTTGTGGAACTGGTCGATACGGTACCTCAGGAAATGGAAACCTTTGGTATGTAGGATTTCCTTGAGTTGGTATGTTCCAGGAAGGTGGATTTGCTAGAACTTCTTTTCTATTCTGATTTGGTTGAGATTGATTTAGGTCGGCAAATAAATCTTTCTCAGTGTACAGGTGCTCGGTTGGATCATTATTCGAGGCTGGGTCTGACGTAGGGTTTTGGTTCAGCTCGTTATTTGGTACTTCCTTGACTGAGATCTTGCGTCGACTTTTTCGGTAACAATGTCCTTTTTCGTCTCTAATTATTTCATTATTAAAAGTTGCACCAAATACTTCCTCGTCAGTTACTCCTCCACTTGTGGCATATGTCCTGAAGATAAAAGATGCGGTAACCGCCTCAGTGATCTACTTCGAAGACTCATCAAAAGTGTTGACGTTTGCCTCATATAGCATCCTCATGATCAAGACTTCGTAGCCTAGGAGATCCTTTCTTAAAGGGTTTTGAGTCACCCTCAACATTTGTTGGATTATGATGTGTGGTAGGGAGACCTTAATTTTCTTCTCTATGCAGTATATCACAAGAAGTTCAGCCCTTGACATAGTGCCTCTAGTCCCCCTTTCTGGCAAGATGTTGTCGAATACGATCTTTTCAAGGCCGGCAAGAGATGGTTTAAGGAAGTTGTTTGGAAGGTTGGTGTACGTTGATTGGGTGCACGGCTCTTTTTTTAAGGAAATTGAACAACTGCTCGTTGGACTCTGCGATCTCTGCAACTGTTTGGGGTTCGTG
Organism: Paratinospora sagittata; assembly: GCA_035771175.1. Lineage (NCBI taxonomy): Eukaryota > Viridiplantae > Streptophyta > Magnoliopsida > Ranunculales > Menispermaceae > Paratinospora > Paratinospora sagittata. The sequence continues at coordinate 21,737,508 of CM069596.1, forward strand.
TGGATCAATGATTCTATCTTCAATTGGAATCTCCATAAGTCGTGCTATAATTTCAAAATTGATGAAATCTTTGTTCCCCTGACCGTTGTTTCTAAAACAGGGCTGATCCCATCTTCTTGAAGTCCTATGCAATTCATGGCTTCGTAGAAGGATTTTATCAAGTTACAGGAGACGTGACCCTCAGCTTTTGTTATGTTCAACCACCCCAGTGTTGCGAGTTTTTCGTGAAGGATCGGACGGAGGCGGAGATCTCTATTGTCGATGCTCCTCATTGTCATAACCTCCCATGTAAACAATTCCTTGAGTCTCGTGGGAATTGGTTCCCGACTACTGGAAGTCGTTCCTTCACTTGAGGCCATTCTTTTGCTGAAAGGAAAATAAATTTGTGAAAGACACAAAATATATTCCTAACATTTTTAAGGTTTATGCTTTGTCCGTTGAAAAATATTTTCTATTTTTCTCTTGATGTTTATGCCATCATTTAATCAAAAAATTTTCATTAGCAATATGATATATATATATATCTTATATATACATGGATGTATAGATATATATATATTTAATCATAACTATATATATAGTTTTCATAAATCATAACTATATATATATATATATATTTAAATCTAAACTATATAAAAAATATATAATTTTCTAGATATATAATTAATATAAATCCCAACTATATATAATTCATATATATATATATAGTTCTAGAAATATTTTATATCTAGTAAATAATTTCTTCCCCTAATTTAGTGGACTTGGGCGGGCCGTGGACCGTATTCTCTGATACCATTAATTGTCACACCCCGCCTGGACGCGCCTTAACAGGCGGGACTCTCATGGACGGAGCGCGAATGCATTATAACGATAATAACAGATTCAGCGAAAACACAGTTTAAGTACAAGTCTGATTTTATTAGTTTCATACTATTTTTGTACATGAAATAGTTAAGGGAACATTCTCCCAAAAATCTCCAATGAATAATACAAAGGGTACAAAATGTGAGCCCAAAAACCTGCACCCAGTCCACCCTAATCTCCTGTGAAAAATTGGATAACAACGGGGTGAGCTACGCGCTCAGTGGGTAAAATAGTTCGTGAATATATCAATTAATAAAACAAACTTCATAATCAAATATCTTAAATACACATCAGAGCATCATAAGCAATCAACATGTATTTATGCATGACACCGTCTAGTAATGGTTTGATGACTGTACATCGCCCGAGTTCACGTACAAATGTCCCTTCTCAGGAATAGTCGGGTTCTCATTGTACGTCCCTCTCAAGAGAAATATAACGAATAGCGAGCATCGCTCCTAACTATTTTATGAATCATAAACCACATACGTCCCTAGGTGGTGATATGTATGATGTCAATGCATGAATTGGTCCGGTCCTTAACATTTAGACAGGATTTAGCAACGTCTGGTGATCTTTATCAGGGTCGGTATCACTACGTGCAAGGTCAGGACATTCAGTATTACTGTATAAGCTGATAGCTTTCAAATAAGACCAACCAGATCAATCTCCAGTTGAGAGGTGAGACACGAGGTCTACTTAAATACCAATCATCTAGAGCAGCACGCTGCCTCCCGTTCACTATTTAAAGTTAACTGAGCCTGGTTGAGCCAAATTGACCACTAATCCGACATAACAACAGTGTAACACATGAACTCTAATTTTATAGGCATAAGTATGACAGTATGATCATCATACGCAATAATGCTGTGTAAATGAATAATAGACATAATAATAAATGAATGTAAACTTTAATAAAAGTTATAAGACACGCAAACCTATGTTTCGTTCCTCACTTTCTGATAAGAACTTATTTTGGAACTGGCGCTTTCCCCCTAGATAGTACCGCGTTGCACCGCAAAGAGAGTCTCGAAAGAGAGTCTCAAAAGACCAAAAGCTCAAAATGAGTAAAAAGGAGAAGAAAAACCACAAGGAGAGGTGATTTGGTTTGAGAAATGAGAATGGGGGGAGGGTCCTTATATAAAGAGATTGGCGCCCAGACGTTCGGGCAGGTGCCCGAACTTCTTTTTTTTCTGTTTTGTGAAATCCTAGGGTATTACACTAGCCTTGTTTTGTCCCTTGTGCAAGGGCATATAAGGCGCAGCTTTTTTCAATCACTAAGTCATTTAGGTCCTTGTAGGACATACTTAATTCTCTTTAGAGGCAAGACCTACTATGTCACGACGCCCCTGACGTAGGCTGACGTCATGACCGGCACAGCGTACTATACACTGTACATCCTCATATACAGTATATAATACACTGTCAGCCTTCACGTACTCTCACAAACCTTCCCAAATTGTACAGAATATATTTTTGTTTTTTATATACCACACAGCAAATCAAATCCCATATATATAGATGATTATTCCATTCACAGTGATTCCATTCATTCCACAAATTAAATTCTCACCAGATAAATATCTATGATCATCTCATTTCATCATCTCAAGCATTATATAATCTTACCACACAACCCATCTAGGTGATAGTACATATATATAGTGTGTGATAATTATACATATCAAAATAACGTAAATAGAATTTATTTCCTCCAAACAGACATACACATACCAGACAAGTTCCTTTTCTCTTCGACTCAATACCTGAAAGATTGGAGGAAATGGGGTGAGCAAACAACAGCTCAGTGAATATAGTTCTTGAGATGGCAATTATATACATTTAAAGAAATATGACATTTAAACTCATACATTTATTCAACACATGCATCGTTCAACGAATATATCATACATGTCAACAACATAAATTTCATGCTTTTCAATAATATAATGCACAATTTCCCTCCTCCGCAAGGCAAGAGAGCGGGTCTAACCTTGTATGGTCGTACAAGGTAGACACAGCCTCTCATTACCCAATTTCAAAACACAATGCACAATCTCCCTCCTCCGCAAGGCAAGAGAGCGGGTCTAACCCTTGTATGGCCGTTACAAGGTAGCCACAACTTCTCATTACCCAATTCACAGTCATTTCAAGGATCGCAACCCTTGTTAGGACAAACCTAACGAAATGACAATGAGGAATCGCAAAGCCTCATCATTACAACCTCCAATGCTAAAATCAGTTTTGCATGATCCATAATCTCAATGCAGTATATATAAATCTAACATGCATACCATCAACCATTTTATATACGTACAATGCCATACAAGAACCAAATCAAGAAAACTATACTCACAGTACAACACGTTCCACTTAAACCCAATCATCGTCGCTTTCGAGTCCAGCTCCAAGTTAAATCCAATTAATTTAACCTGTCACAATCACTCCATAATTTAATTGCATGTCTTCATATTTATGTACATCTTTAATTTCTCAACTCACTTCAAATCACTACTAATAAATCCATTTAGGACTCAAAAGCAGTTATCTCGTTTCTATAAACTCAAACCGGGGTTTCATTGGGTTCACACCACTGGTCACATCACTGTGCACAGTACGATTCACATCACTGATCAATGTCACTATTTACTATTCACTGTACACTATTTACTATTTTACTGTGCACTATTTACTATTCATCACTATTCACTATTTACTATTTACTATTCACTATGCACTGTGCACTATTTACTATTTACTATTTACTGTTTACTATTCACTATTCACTATGTACTGTCCACTATTCACTATTCACTGTGCACTGTGCACTATTTACTATTCACTATTCACTATTCATCCGAAACTATTCATTACTATTCATCCGACAGATGTAAATTGTATTAAAATTGTCCGACGGTCTCCAAACCTCCTGAAATCAAATCTAACCACATATTCAGAGTCTCTATAGTCCAAGAAGTGTTTTTCTATCTTCCTAGAGAATTTCTCATTCACATTGGGGTCAAAACCCCAATTTGTCAAAATGCCGTAAAACGGCTCCTACAGTCAAAATTAGGCCGCTAGAACGGTTACCGCTAGCTTAGATAGTAATTTCACGAAGAAAGGGAGTGAAAACTGCTTACCGTGAGTCCGGATTTCACCCGAATCCCGCTTTCTCCCTTTTCTCTCTTCTCCTTCTTCTCTCGGTTCTTCTGGACGTTTCTCTCTGTTTTTCATTCAGCAATCGGTTTTGTTTTATTTTATTTTTATTTTTATTTTTTTCTTAATGAACAGTAACTTACTATTCACTACTATTCGTGATACTATTTGATGAACAATATCTTACTATGCAAGTACTGTTCATTATATCTTTTGATTTGTTTTTCGTCGTACCCTCAATCACATACACGTATTTTGACTCCTACATATAAAATACGTGTCTTATCAAATGTATAGTTAGCTCTTACATATAAAATACGTGTATTATCACGCGTATATGTAGCTCATACGTATAAAATACGTGTATTATCAAATGTATATTGAGCTCCAATGTATAAAATACATGTATTAGCAAACGTATATGGAGCTCTTATGTATAATATATGTGTACGTCATTTACTTAAATTTACGGGGTGTTACATACTAGGCCATAGGGTTTTACAACACATGCATCATTGAAACAGTTGTAACACATTCATGCTTTCAAAACATATAAGATATAATTGATATGACGACATAAAAGATTTAAACATAAATGAAGTCTACTCAAAACCAAGCCAACGAGAGCATTCCAACCACACACGATTACCAAATCGAGTCAACCCAATTCAAGATCCTGAAACATACATCAATTCCTATGTCCAACCACATAGACGCATACATCACTCTTAATCAGCCCACATATAAACAATAGGCCTAAATTCCATCCAATCACAACATACAACTCAATTCACATGCCATACGCCTCTAATGCCTAGTTCCCATTCATATACCATTCAATTAATAAAAAATACTGATTTTCCATTCTTTGGCATAAACATGCCCAAATTGGGGAATTTGATCACAAGTAGGCCTAACTCATGACATGGTCACCACCACCGAATCAGTAGCATAATCAACCCTAATCATGCTTAATTATACAGTAAATGCATCAATTCCATATTTCTAGGTCAAGAGCATTAAAAGCCCTAAAATATGAGAATTTCTATACTTAGGCCATGTTGGCAATTTACACAAGGTCGCTATGTTCAGCCATGGTAATCACTGATTTAGCAACAAGGATTCATCAACAATGCCCATTTAGTCAACATAGTTGACATGCAAGCTATTTGGAAAGGCTTAAGTTCATATTCAAGATTTAGGTGTAATACAAACAACCCCACCAATTTTTCATTTAATGTTATGTTCGGATGTATCAAGCTACCAACAGAAATATTCAATCACAAAATCAACCGTATAGATTGACGTATATTAAGAGACGAATCTTTTGTCCAAAAATCAACTCAATCCAACGGGTGACAATGAGATAAGGCTCTTTGTTGAACATATTTCTAATCAGACGATTTCTTCTTTCCTGCTGCAAATACTTGAACTCAGATGACTATATCACACAAAATACTTCACCCATAAACATCTTAACCGATCATAATGCACAAATATCAGTTGTGAACCATCTGAAGTATCATATCCATCCAACGGTGGATTTAGGAGATCTATCAGTTTGATCTAAACTACACGAGAAATCCAGACTTTCCGACCAACATTGTTTGGGAGGTTTTATATCTCTCAAAAGAAAACTCCAATCAAGATCTCCACCAAAAAGAATGAATAACCATAATATACGAATTGGCTGACAATGTTTGAGATCAATCCGACCATATATCACCAAGCTCTAGCTCTTTGATGAAAACGTTGCTGAGACTTCCCTCCAAGCAACTTCCATTCTTTTTCTCTTCTTCTTTCCTTTCTCTTCTTTATCTTTTTTCCCTCCACTCATCTCACTCTTTAGGACTTCCTTGGAGAAGAGAAGTGGGGCATGGGACACTTGTCCACTCTCATTCACCAACTTGACATGTGTTGGAGAAGAGAAATGGGGCATGGGACACTTGTCCACTCTCATGCACCAACTTGACATGTGTTGGTCTCATGCACCAACTTGACATGTGTTAAAGAAGAGAAATGGGGCATGGGACACTTGTCCATTCTCATGCACCAACTTGACATGTGTTGGTCTCATACTACCCATACCAACCACATGTACTTTAACCAATCTCATGCTTCCATGTATTTTAATGTCCAATCCATCTAATACACCAAATTTTCATTCTCATTAATCCTTTTATTCAATCAATCATAACCCATATCAATTCATGGTTTAATGGGCCCATGCATAAATAATAACACATGCATTATACTTTTATTTGACATGGTCCATATACAATTTATAATGCACACATTTATATACATTATCAAGCATCAAATACACAGACATATACATCAAGCAAACACACAGAGTTTGGGCAAAATGTAAATGGGTTATGGGCTAGATGAAAGAACTTTTGGGGTGTTACATCACACCCACCTTATAAAGAACCTCGTCCTCGAGTTTCAAGGTTAAGAAATTACCTAAGCCCATGAACTCGGCAAAGTGCTCCATCATCTAGTCCTCACACTCCAAAGTCACCTGCTCCTCCCCATGGAATTGTCATTTCACCTTGAGCATAGGAATTTCCAGGTTGCGTAACCTTTGTACCTTCTGGTCAAGAATCTGGACTGGCTCTTCATCCTAAGTCCTATCCTGCCTTAGCTCGATGTGTCTCCAATCCAAGACGTGATCAAAATCACTCATGTACACTCTCAACATTGACACATGGAAGACATTATGCACGACTGCTAGCTGAGGTGGCAAGGCTAATCGGTAAGCGACAGGGTCAATTCGTTCTAAAACCTCAAACGGCCTAATAAATCTCAGACCAAGCTTGCCTTTTATCCCAAATCTAGTTTGGCCCTTTTGAGGTGAGACCTTTAACAAAACCCGATCACCCACCTCGAACTCTACGACCTTCCACTTGGCATAATTGTAACTCTTCTGTCTGTCTTAAGCTACTTCATATTATGCTTAATCCGCTTAATCTTCTCTGTGTGTTCTTGTACAAACTCTAGTCCTATCTAAACAAGCCATAAAACCCTCTGCAAGGTCCACAACTAGGGATCACCATCCAGCCCAATGGAATTCCCTAAAAGAGAATCCCATGTTAGGAGATCCAACCCACATTGTTTTCCCAACTGGACTATGCTCAAATACATTTCATGAATTATTAAATCATGCATACTACATTAGATAAACATTTAAAAAACTCATTTATACTACAATGCCACATATAGAAATCACAAGTAAAAAAACACTCACAACTTGAAATGTATTTGAGCATAGTCCAGTTGGGAAAACAATGTGCGTTGGATCTCCTAGCTTGGGATTCTCTTCTAGGGAGTTTCATTGGGCTGGATGGTGATCCCCAGTTGTGGACCTTGCATAGGGTTTTATGGCTTGTGTAGATAGGATTACCTAGACATGATACTTGTCTCGGTGGGGTGGTCTTAATAGCTACACGACCCCAAAAATCCTATTAGATTATGGGTAAGAGGTCGATCGGGCAATGGGTGTCGCACACTCAGGCCTTTGGATTGACACTTACTTGAAAGGTGTCTAGGATTGCATGTGCATGTTTATAAAATGATATGCATTGTCTTGGTTATGACATGATGCATTATATGTGGCATGTACGTAATCTTGTGTATCACCATGCTATTTAAATTGTTTTAATGATCTTGCAATGTTTTATCTAAATGCATATGCATGTTGCCACTTGTAGAAAAAATTCACTGAGTTTGTTGAATCTCACCCTCATCCTTATCATTTCAGGTTCGGATAGGAAGGGGAAGGGAAAAACTTAGCTGCAGAGCATTTCCCTATATTTTGTTGATGTAGGTGTTTTAGTACTTTTCCACATTTTGATAATTTGTACTAAATAACACCTAATGTTTATACTTAACACTTAGATGGGTTTGTATTTTACTGTTAAATATGATTTTGTATATTTTGAACATTGTGGACTTAGAAAATTTTTATGGTTGTCATTTTGGGAATGTATTTACATTGATGATCTATTATGTCCATGTGTTTTGATGTTGTTGTTGGGATTGTGGTATGTAGTTAGAAGGCTTATCGGGATGTCGTGTATATCGAGGGAGGATATACCCGGGGTTCCGTGCCGGTCATGACGTCACAGATAGTGGGTCGTGACAAGCATAGACTTTATGAGACCTTTTCCCTCTTCTTTTGGCAAGACATATATCTTATTGGCGGTAGATTATGTATCAAAGTGGGTTGAAGCTAAAGCTACGTCAACTAATGATTCTAAGGTGGTGCTGAAATTTTTACACAAGAAGATCTTTACTCGATTCGGTGTTCCTCGTGCTATTGTTAGTGATGAAGGTACCCACTTTTGCAGCAAGCTATTTAATTCTCTACTTGCCAAGTATGGTGTGAAGCACAAAGTGGCACTTGCATATCATCCACAAATAAATGGCCAAGATAAAAGTTGGGTTCACGACTTTAAACCAAGCGCTTGTTGGGAGGCAACCCAACGGGTTTTAGTTTCATTTTTATTTAGTTGCTTTATTTATTCATTTTGTAGAATGCTTTTGCTATTGACAAAAATTCTTTATTTCCTTTAGGATTCTAAACAAGTTTGGGGTTCCTTCGGGCTATTGTAGAGAGGAAGAATGGAGATACTCATGAAGGCTTCTACCCGTCTTGGTGAAGGGAGTTTTTGCAGCTTTTTCTTCAATATTCTATTTCTTCTTTTCTTATATGTTTTGCATTGAGGACAATGCCTTGTTTAAGTGTGGGGGGAGAATTTTCAATTTTTGTCATGGTTAGGATGTGTGTTTGAGTATGTTCTTAGGATTAGTTTAGAGTTATGTTCTTTCACAAGCATTTATTTGGTTTTATATATTTATGGATGGCCAATGATAAAAATAGCATTTCTTTGAATATAACTCTAGGAGAATGTAGAAAGTATATCTTAAAGTCGGTGTGCTTGATTTGATTCTTTGAATGTCTTGTTTGAGATTCTTTATATTTTTATACATGGTCATAATCATTGAACTACTAGTGTTTAGAATACATAATTGCAAGTTAAGTATTATTAAGATCTCTAGAACTTGTTTGATCACCACTTGAGGTGAAAATCCTAGAGATTGCACCATATGAAAGATGATTTAGGTCATGTTTGGATAGTTTGAGCCATTAAACCTACCTATTATTAATTATACCCTTAATTACCCATTTTTGAGCTTATTAACCTTTTTCTTGTCACCTCTGATATATGGCTAAAGCCATATTTTGAAAATCTTGTTTTTCACCCTTACACCCTTTAAACACTTTGCTTATGGTGAAGTATTTATCTATTTGAGGATGAATTATGGGAATGGAAGGTGATGAAGATGAAAAGGTATTATGTGGAATATTTGCTTCATGAATAAAAAAAAAAAACAGAGAGAGAAAATAGTGCAAAAGATAGAATGTTACACCTTGTATCAAAACAAATAAGTTTGGGGGTGTAGTAGTTCTTCACATGAGAAAAAAAAAAAGAAAATTGAATAAAAATATATAGAAATATGATGAAAAGAAAAAGAAAAAAGAAAAATAAATGAAAGCAAACACTGGGAGAGCTGTTAAATTTAAAAATCAGGTTGGGAATATGTGCTATATTGGTGATGGTTTTATGTAATGTATCGACGATGATTAATGATGTTTAGGGTGTTTTGAGCTTAATTACTACTTGTTTTTATCATACCTTTCACCCTAGCCTTACATTACAACCTATATAAGTGCTATTGATTCCTAGTGGTGTGAAATCTACATTAGTGGAGAGGTGTAAAAAATATGCTTATGGAGTTCAATTACAAAATATATGTATATATTTTGAGATCACGTACTTTTCATTTGCTCACCTTTATTTATATAATGTTAAAAGTGTTTGATTCGATTTGAACGACTTTGTGCAAGATTTTTTGAAAGGAAAATCATGCTTGAGTATCAAGTGTCAGACCAGCGTGCTTTTAACACCTTTGAAAAATAGACCATTTTAAACCATATAACTTACAATACATGCACTTATAAATCCCGAGCACCGTCCTTGAGAAACTCGTTGGAAACGAGCACCGGGACACTGCACCGAGGACCGAAAGATTCTAGCTGTTGTTACCCATTGCGCATTATATTCTGTTATTACCCATTGCGCATTATATTCTATTAATTTAATCAACTAGAAGGTATCGCGAAAATTCACCAAGTTTAATTCACCCCCCCTCTTGGACTATAATACTAGGCTAACAATTAGAACGTTGATTGAACATCAGCTTGTTGATCACTTTTAAACATCAGGACGCTGACTGTCCAGTAGCGCCCTTATGTTTTCGAGCTTTGAATGTTGGGACGCTTACGTCACAAGTAGCGCCCTTGTGATTTTAAGTGTTTCAAAAACGTGTCAGGACGCTTATCTTCAAATAGCGCCCTCACAACTTTATTCATTTTTAAACGATAAGTTAGTTAGGACGCCTCACTTAACAGTTCAGTAGGACGCTTATAGTCTATAAGCACCCTCAATGAACAAAATGACAAAGTTGGTTTTACGCGTCACGACATTGATTGTCAAATCAGAACGTTAACCCAACATTGTCATAAAGCTGTGTCTGTGCATTTTTTTAGTTTATCTTTTTAGATCTTTTTATGCACAGAACCCTTTTCAGGCTTGTCAGAAATTTCTTCTGATGCATGAATCACGTCTTTTGAGACATGCAACCTGAAGAGAATTAGAATGTTCATAAATATGTTTTTTGCCATCTTCGTGAAAGATTCTAGTTGTTGAGAGCTAACATTCGTTTTAAAATTCAAAATTCAAATGATCAACAACTTTATCCCTACTAAGTCTATATATACCTGCACTTAGAATCCAAACACAACAAATAGAAAATTCACAAAGCCAATACTATTAAAAATTAGTCAAAATTTAAATTTGATTTAAAAGTTAAAAATAGTTTTGATTTTCAGAGTGTTATCTTTGAAACAAGTTTATTCAAACAATTTTCAAATTGAGCTTATCTTATATTTGAAGTTTATTAAACTGTTTCACTCAAATTTTCAGCACGATTTTAATCTCATATCATTCTTGCTGAAAGAGAAAGTTGAGAGATAGTTCATAGGATACAGTTGTACTTCATTTCATATCTTGTATACTGTATCGAGTTGTAAAAGTAGTTATACAAACTACTGATGTGACGCCCCGAAAATTATTTCATCTAGCCCATAACCTAATTGCATTTTTGCCCAAACTCTATGTGTTGTCTTGATATGTTTGGTGTTTGTTTGATGATTGTTTAATGTTTGTATAGTTGATGCTTGATAATGTATATAAATATATGTATCATAAATTGTATATGAGTCATGTTAAATTAAAGTATAATGCATATGTTAAGATTTATGCATGGGCTCATTAAACCATGAATTGATATGGGTTAGGATTGATTGAATAAAAGGATAAATAAAATTGAAAATTTGGTGTATTAAATGGATTGGACATTTAAAATACATGTGGTTGGTATGGGTAGTATGAGACCAACACATGTGAAGGTTGGTGCACGAAAGTGGACAAGTGTCCAATGCCCACTTCTCTTCTTCAAGGAAGTGCTAGAATGAGTGGAGGGAATCAAGGAGAGAATCAAGGAGAGAATTAAGGAGAGAATCAAGGAGGGAATCAAGGAAGTGCTAGAAAGAGGTGAGTGGAGAGAAAGAAAAGAAGAGAAAGGAAAGAAGAAGAGAAGGAAGGAGAGAGTTGCAGGAGGAAGATCCCTGCAACGTTTCCATCAAAGAGGTGGATCTTTGTAATATACGGTCAGATTGAGTTCAAATTTTATCAGCACGTTCGTAGCTTATGGTTCTTCATTCTGGTCGGTGGAGATCGTGATCAGAGGTTTCGTCTAAGAGATCTAACCTCTCAAACAAAGCTGGTCGGAAAGTCTGGATTTCTCGCACCGTTTTGCTCAAACTTATAGATCTCCTAAATCTACCGTTAGATGGCTACCAAATTTGGGTATGTGGTTTAAAACTGATATTTCTACATTCTGAACGGTGAAGATCTTAATTAGAGGCTTTTTCTGCGAGATATAACCTCTCAAACGAAGCTGGTCGGAATTTCTGGGTTTCTCGTGCCGTTTCGGTCAAACTTGTAGATCTCCTCAATCTACCGTTGGATGGATATCAAATTTGGGTATGTAGTTTATAACAGATATATCTGTATTCTGCACGGTGGAGATGCTTCTACATTTATTATTTTGTGTGATATAGCCATCTGAGTTTGGGTATTTGCAGCAGGAAAGGAGAAACTGTCTGATTAGATACTTGTTCATCAAAGATACATATCTTTTCGGTCCACCGTTGGATTGGGCTGATATTTGGACAGAAGGTTTGTTTCTTCACATACTTCAATATGTACGGTTGATTTTGTGATTACATATTTCTATTGGTAGATTAATACATCTGAACAGAATATTAAATGAAGAATTGGTAAGGTGCTTGTATTGGACCTAAATTTAGAATATGAGCTTAGACATTTCCAAATAGCTTGCATGTCAACTATGTTGACCTAGTTGCCATTGTTGATGAACCTATGATGCAAAATCAGTGATATACATGGCTGAACATGGTGACCTAGTGTAAATCGACAATATGGCCTAAGTATGGAAAATTTCATATTTTAGGGCTTTTGATGCTTTTGGCCTAGAATCATTGAATTGATGCAACTTATGTTTAATTAAGCATGATTAGAGTTGATTATGCTACTGATTTGGTGGTTGTGACCATATCATGGGTTAGGCCTACTTGAGATCAAGTGACCCAATTTGGGCATGTTTATGCCTAAAAGAATTGAAAATCAGTATTTTTGATTAATAGAATGGTTTATGTATGAGAACTATGCATTAGAGGCCTAAGTCATGTGATTTGAGTTGAATGATGGGATTAGATGGGATTTAGGCCTATTGTTTATATGTGGGCTGATTTAGGGTTGATGTGTAATGTCTATGTGATTGAGCATAGAAATTGATGTATGTTTCAGGATCTTGATTGGGTTGATTCGGTTTGGTGGTCGTGTGTGGTTAAATACTCTCGCGAGGCTTGGTTGTGAGTAGACTTCATTTATGATTATATCTTTTATGTCATCATATCACTTATATATATTGTATCTTGAAAGCATGAATGTGTTCTAATGTTTTGAATGATGCATTGATTTGATAAAACCTTATGACTTTGGTTGGACCCATCTATCTGGGTAATAGGGGGACTTAACCTTGTCATAAGAGGGTTTTAGGAAAGGAAATGATTGGGATCAACGGCACGGTGAAATAGACGTGTACTAGTAACCCAAATAAAAATGATTGGGATCAACGGCACGGTGAAATAGACGTGTACTAGTAACCCAAATAAACATGATTGGGATCAACGGCACGGTGAAATAGACGTGTACTAGTAACCCAAGGCATGTGGAATGTGGATCCAAATTGATAAACTTTTACTTGCATCGAACTTATTATAAATGCTTGATATCTATATGTTATGAGCTTTTAATCATGCTACACATTGACATGCATACATGGTTTTTATTGATGAGTATTGATAGCATATTTGAATTCTATTCACTGGGCATCGTTGGCTCACCCTCATTTTCCTCTTTCAGGTCCTTCTGTCCCGAATAAGGGCAAAGGAGTAGTCATATCTTGAGGGCCTTGCCTGCGAGAGAATCCAAGGCCTCGATGTGAGTTGAGAGGCATTTTGATTGAATTGTGTTTAAATTATGAAGTACTATATTTTGGATTATGTAATTATAACACTTACCACATTGTAGTATGGGTGGGTTGGGACTTGTTAGATAGACTATGTGGGCATATGACGGTTTTATTTGTACCCACAATTTTGGACTTTATGAGTATGTCAATTTTAATGGACTGTAGGGATTATGATTATTATTTATGGTTCATTCATTTATGGATTATCTCTTGTCTTGGATGATTAATACGGTGGGTAGTTTTGTTTAATACCTTTTGATATCATATTGTTGTTTGGGATAAGGCTTGTAGGGTCTCAACCACCTCACGGGAGTTGAGGAGTGGTCGGAGATGCCTACGCCGGGCATCCCGCCCCGGCATTCCGCATGCCATTCCCTGCGGGGTTGGTGGTCCGGGGCGCGGGGTCGCCACAGTTATACATAAGGCCTTTTTGTCACACCCTGGGTTGCACAGCGTGCCCCCTACCCAGGTGCGGGCGCACCCCCTCGGGGCGAACGCCTAGCCATTATGGATCCATAATATTGTCCCATCTCGGCCAGCCACGCCACACAAGGACGCCGGTCACCGAGATCATTTATCCATATTATTCACACTCCCATGAATAATATAGGGCCTCCCCCAAGTTCGAACTCGCAACCTCTTCCTCATAAGGTTAGATTTCGCAACTTGAGTATCCAGCCATTCAATGGATACTCAAGTTGCGAAATCTAACCTTATGAGGAAGAGGTTGCGAGTTCGAACTTGGGGGAGGCCCTATATTATTCATGGGAGTGTGAATAATATGGATAAATGATCTCGGTGACCGGCGTCCTTGTGTGGCGTGGCTGGCCGAGATGGGACAATATTATGGATCCATAATGGCTAGGCGTTCGCCCCGAGGGGGTGCGCCCGCACCTGGGTAGGGGGCACGCTGTGCAACCCAGGGTGTGACAACTGATTACTTATTTTTGTTTGTTCAACAAAGTGGTCATTCTCAAACCTGTAAGTTGGAAGGTTTTAGGTTAGTCTCACACGCGGAAGTTGAGATAGGTAGTTCTCTAGCATGTAAGTTGAGAGGTATAGGTTGGTCTCAAGCCTGTAAGTTGAGTAGTGTAACGGTGGTTCTCACACCCGGAAGTTGAGAAAAAGTTGTAATGGATTGGTTCTCACTCGTAAGAGAATCTCTTAGTGAAGAGGTTTGAAAATCCTAACTGAGGAGGTTAGGTAGTGGAGATAGGCAGGAAGCCGAACCACTATAAATCAATTTTGTCAATTGATTTATTTTTTTTGCACTTTATTATTTGCCATTGGATTAATTTTAATTATCTAAATGTCCAATTCACCCCCCCTCTTGGACATACCCAGGCCAACACTAATCATTTACTTTGAGAGTTTCAGCTTAAAGTCAACCACAGTCACATTGTACATTAAATATTAAAGAATTCTCTCAAGTTCAAGAGTGAAGATGTAATTTTTCTTTGTAATTGTTTAGATGTTTTCTAGGATGTAGAACCGACCCTAGGTATGCTCATTTAAAATTTTATCCTTGTTTTTCGAAGGGTTCAAAGATTTTCAATTGGTTTTGAAAAATATTTCAATCTTGTTTTCACATCTTTGAAAAATGTTTTAAAGTGTTTTCAAATCATCAAAATGTTGTTTTAAGTGCTTGATTTGATTAAGTTGAGCTTGAACAATGTTTTTAAAAAAAAAAATCGTGTTTTAAATGTGAAGTGGTTGACCAACGTGTTCCCCTTGATGACCAGTGCACTCCCAACATGGTCACTTAAGTCCTTGGTCTGCCACAGTCACCAGCACGCTCCCTTTTGTAGCAGCGCACTACTATAAACCAAGAAACTCATATGGTCTCAGGTGTCTGCGACCAGCACGCTCCCCTCTAGAGCAGCGCGCTGGTTGAATGACCAGAACCCAGACCTTTCTCGGTTCTCTGTGATCAACGTGCTCCTGGTTGGAGCAGAGTGCTACCTTCTGAGTAGAGCCGAGAACAAGTCTCTATCCTTCTGCGACCAGGGCGTTGTTGTCTGGGTTAGAGAAGACCTGGCATTTCTGGGTTGCGAAAGTGACATTTGGCACATGATTTCCTCTTTCATGCTTCTTCCTTTTGCGCAGATTTTTCAATAGGTTTGTCCTTTTCCCCGTTGTATGAAACAATTAAACGGTTTGGTTTGAATTTCAAACTCAAATTTGATCTTTCTTGGAGATTGAAACCCTAGCTCTTGCACGTATTTTTTTTCATATAAAAGCAAAGCAGTGTTCTTCAAACCCTACGAATTTCACACTATTTGCAAGTTCTCTGATTTCAAAATATTCTAAGTGTTCTCAAAGCTTTCAACTACTTTCTTTGTTTTACTTTAGATTGAATCGAGCTCATTCAATATCTTTCAAAGAATCCAAAGCCATTTTTGAAACCTCAGCCCACTACTGTTAACCTATACGGTTCATCACTTAGCTCATCCCTAAATATACTGTGATAAAGTATATTTTGATGATCACAAACAAAGTACTTTTCGGTGTTAATCGAGCGTTTATCAAGATCTCATCCCAACACCTTAGGAAAGCAAAAAGCCAAGGAACGACTCGATCATGGAACTCAAAGACATATCCAATGGTCAAGATTGTTTCAATCAAAAGGACTTCAACGATCATATCTGGATTTCAAGATCACTTCACTCGAACGATTCGATCAAGCTTCAAGTCTTCATCTTTCGATCAACGTTCAAGACATTCAACTCAACTCGAAGGTCACATCAAAGATCTCATAATGAAGAGTTGGATTTAACGATTATGAGAAATGAGAAATACACAAGGTATTTAAGGTATATCTTTCTCTAATCATTATTGCTCAAACGTTTTCCAAAACCATGCACAAACCACTTGAATACTTGCAAGTTTTGATCAAACGTTTTACGGTATTTCAAATGATTTAATTTTATATATTTAATTTGAAATTTACCAAGTTTTTATTCGCATTTATCGATTATTTAATTGTGAGTCAAAACTATTTTTAAAGAGTCTTTCAAGACGCTAATGACTTAGCAACGCTCTCCCAACGTGTTAAGTCAGGACGCTGATGACTCATTAGGACGCTGATTTCAAGGTTGAATCAAACTGATTTATTAGGACGCTTACTTGTATAGTAGCGGCCTCCTTTTTTGTTAACCTTTGAAGTTATCAGGACGCTGATTGTCTTTCAACGTGCTTGTGTTTGGTTTCAAATATTCTTAACTAGTAGGATACTTACATTGTTGTAGTACCCTTGTAATATGTCTTATGTTTTAAACTTGTAGGGCGTTTACTTGGAAAGCAGCGCCCTCATGCACTTACTTGTTTTAAAACATAGTAGGACGCTAACTGTGCATTAGTGCCCTCAAGGTTAAGTCGTTTAAAGTGTCAAAGTAAATCAAGATACTTACGAGTTAGTAGCGCCCTCACTTAAGTGTTCTGCAGGACGTTTATACGTAATGAGCGCTCTCAAGGAACCAAAATGACAAAAGTTGATATTGTGCGTCATGACACTAATTACGAAATCAGGACACTAATTCGACAACCATCACTATTTAAACAAGTACACTGCATCAGTTTACTTTTTCAGAACGGACCTTTGCAGAGAGTCCTTTTCAGAATTATCAGAGATCTTCTCTGATACATGAATTAAGTTTTTCTAAAACTTTCCTTTACCTTGAAATCTGAAAAAAACTAGAATGTTAGTGAAAATTACAGTTTCCATTTTCATATAACATTCTAGCCGTTGTCTGTAAACTTTCAAATTATTTGAACTTCAAATGTTTAACGGTTATGTCCTACTAAGCCTATAAATACCAGCACTTAGGACCAAACAACTTGCCAATCATTTTGTATTATGCCAATACTTTTTGAAAGTTAGTCAGTGTCAAAATGTTTTTCATTATCTAAACTTTCAAAGTATTTTTCACTGATACCTTTACGTATTCAAATAATTTTCATACTAAGCTTATTTTCATTCTATCTTTGAAAATCTATTTGATCCGGTATCAACTCAATTCTCAGCGCCGATTCATACTTGATATTATTCTCGCTGAAGATAGAATTTGAGATATAGTTCATGAGAAATACAGTTGTACCTGATTTCATATCTTAAGTACTGTATTGAACTATATCAATAGTTGCATTAACTACTGATCACTGAACCAGAAGTTTTCTTACTTATATTTTATATCTACTTTGAAAACTGTCTGTGTCTTTGATTTACACTAGTCCTTCAATTTTCAAATCAATGTTTATTTGGTACTATATTATTTTTGAAGAAGCATTGATTTTCATATTACATCATTCATGCTTTTCGAAACTGCACTTGAGCAATACCGAACATTGAAAGGTAAAGGACTGTTAGTGTATTTCAACTTAGCATTACTTATTTCATTTCATATTTGTGTAATGCTTTAATTGTGAAGTGTTCTACTCAGTTAGAACCAACATTATTGTGTTGTAATGCTAGTGTGTTTCTAGACTGAAACAACCAGGACAAGTGAATGTAGTTCACTTAATGATTTCAGGATTGAAATCATGTAAGGTAATCTTTGAACCTGTAAAAGAGAAAAAGGTTCATCCTCACCAGCAAGTAGGAATTCGGTTCATCCTAATCCCATAAAAGGATAGGTGCGTCCTTAACCTGTAAAAGGATACGTTTTTTCTTAACCTATAAAAGAGAAACGGTTGTTCCTTAACCAGTAAAAGGATCACGGTTCTTCCTTATCCCGTAAAAGAAAATTAGTTCTTCCACATCCCGTAAAAGGAACATGGGTTTCTCCTCATCCCAGAAAAAGGAAATTTGGTTCATCTTTAGCCCGTGAAAGGATAGGTTTGCCTTTAACCTGTAAAAAGACAGTTGTAATAGTTTGGTTCTCACCCGTAAGAGAATCAGTTAATGGATTGAGAAAATCCTAATAGGGAGATTAGGTAGTGGACGTAGGCTTTGCCGAACCACTATAAATCTTGTGTGTCTCACGTTTGCAATTTAGTCTGAGTTTTAATCTTGCATCCAATTCCAATACACTTATGTATATCACTAAGTTATTGGAAGAGAAATTTATAATTGACCATCTCACCCAATTCACCCCCCTCTTGGGTGGACTCACAACTACTCCAATATTTAATCTTTCATCTTCAACTGAGCATTCTTAGAGTGAGGTTCAGAGCACATTGTAGGTATTTCTAAGATATTCTTGGTAAGAGAATACTCATCTCAAACTCTTTGTATTTAAAGTGGCTTGTTAGCCACTGGGAAGTTCTTTGTTCTAAGAATGACGTATGTAAAGGTCTTCACGCCTATAAGTTGAGAGTGTAAATGGTTTTGATCCTCACCCTTGCAGTAGGATCTTTAGTGAGTTTGAGAAATCTTGATCGAGGAGCTCAAGTCGTGGACGTAAGCTTTAAGAGTCAAACCACGCTAAAATCTTTGTCCATCTTTCTCTTTATTGTTTCTGCACTTTTACTGGTTACTTGCTTTAATTTTTGAAAGGTTAAAAATCCTGCAAAGAGTCCAATTCACCCATATCTTGGACTTTATTTGGGCCAACAATTACGAGACAAATGCTTTCAAGCTGGATATTCAATGGCCAATGCGAAAAACCTGAAGTTGTTTTAGTCATCTCTACTTAATGAATGAAGAGAGTCCCCAGTCCTTCCAGCAGGGCATGATCTAATACCAAGTGAGGTAGCTATTGAAGACTTGATTCTAGGCAAGAAGATTTGGATGAGTAGACAAGGTGCACAAAATTTTTCTAGATTTGTAAAATTTTGTAGAAATCCCCATCTCAAACTCTTTGTATTTTAAGTGGTTTGTTAGCCACCGGGAAGTTCTTCGTTCTGAGAATGGTGTATGTAACGGTTTTGACACCCATAAGTTGCGAGTGTAAACAGTTTTGATCCTCATCTTTGAAGTAGAATCTTTAGTGGGTTTTGAGAAATCTTGATCAAGGAGATTAAGTTGTGGACGTAGGCTTTAAGAGTCGAACCACACTAAAATCTTTGTGATCGTGCCAAGTGGTACTCAACAGAATAGGTGTGGGAAAAATTTTCCCACTGACTTAGTTGACGCTTTTGTGGGAGCAAATGCCTTATGATGGGGGAGGTCTCATCCATGTTGTTGGACCCATTTAATAACCATAAGTAAAAAAAAAAAGAAAAGAAAAAAGAAAGAAGAAGAAGTAGAGTCAGTAGGGGGGGGGGTGGTGATTCATTTTTATAGAAAAAAATAGCAAAGAAGAAAATTGTTGAAAAATAGAGAAAAATGGAGTAGAAGAGGAAGGAAAAAGCAATAAATGAGGGATTATAATATCGAGGCATGGTGCTGAAATCAATAACTTTTTCATAAAAAATTCTCTCTATAATGGATTTTTAATGCTCTACGGACATAAAAAAATTTCTTGTCCCTCTCTTTAATTCTCTGTTTTTTTTGTATTCCTGCAAATTTTAATTTTTTCTTTTATTAGTATTTTTTAAAAAAATTTATTTATGTCATCGGGATCAGATCACACTAAAAAGGAGTATGAGCTTGGGTTGAGATATAACTTGTGCATTTGTCTTAAATTGGAGAGGTATCTTTTGGGAACGTTTGACATGGCCAAAGGGACAAAACCACGGGCAAAACGAACAATACCTTGAACATCGAGGGGGGTAAGCAGAAAGTTATACATAATTGTCATGACTTACTTGGTTGGGAGGGTAACCTACTTGGTTAAGGAGGTGTGATTAATTCAATATTGAAAAACAATATGTGCTTGGACTGATACATAAGTCTTGTGGTGTTCTAAATTGCTGAAGTTCCTTTTGGAAAGCTTGTTGTGCCCAAAATGACAAAATTTGTGGTGTTCTAAATTGTTGAAGTTCCTTTTGGAAAGCTTGTTCCCAAAATGACAAAATTGTAAACTTGCAGACAAAGGAGAACCCATCTGGACAATCAAGAGCAAGAGGGACATTACATTAAACTTAGGGTTTAAAAATAGTTCTAAAAATGAATTAAAGTATTGAGAGGAAAAAAGTAATTCTATGCCCTTTAAATTGGTCTTGAAACATAGGTTTAAATGCTGTAGAATATTTAATACTCTCCTCTCTCTCTCAAAGATGTACAATATTATACTTATATTAGATTCGATTTAAAATAAACGTTAAAATTATACTTATATTAGATTAGAATTTTTTTTTTGTCACATATTAGATTAGATTTAAAACATACTTTTTAAGTGGGTTTAAAATTATACACAACATTACACTTTTTTTTTTTTGAAACACACAACATTACACTTATAAGGCTTATTTGGTGCGTGAGATCTGATATGATTATTTTTGTGAGATTTGATTGGATTGAATAGAATAACATAGAATAAGATAAGATAAAATAATTAAAAATTAAAAATTAAAAATAAAAAAAATGTAAAATTTATTATAATGGGATAATGAGATTATTTTTTTATCTCATTTTAATCGACAGTTAAATAAAATTAAAAAAAAGTCTTATTTCATGTAATTCCCCTTCAAACAAGCCCACGTTATACTAAAACATGTTCTTGGACCCAATCCATCGCACAAGCAAAAAGCGTGTTCCTTCCTACCTCCTCAAAAGATTGGACCGTCTACTTTAAATTCTTACTGCACGGAGGCTTAATTGTCAATGTTGGATAATCAAAATCTGTCCCGAAGCCTTCTAAACCAATAACCTCAAGCCATCTATGATAGAGAAAACCGGTAACTTAGGAAAGCAGTATCATATTTTCCCAATCTTTGACTTCCATGAGTAAAATGGTTCACAAGGTTACCAGTTTCATTCGACACCGCCAGGTATTAATACTTTTCTTTAAAATTTTTATTATAAGTTGTACTGATATTATTATATATTTATTATTATTTAAATAAGGATGCTCTATGTCATGAGATGGATTCTTTTGTCCCAAAGTGAAAGTTGCAATATTCTGAACTTAAAAAAAAAAAAGAAACAATAAAAAGAAAGGAGAAGGTTGCCTGCCTTATTAGAAGCTGACTTTGAATAATTTAGTTGCATTTTCCCCCATCTTATTTCCTAGTCTTCATCTGTGGTTCTAACTCTATATTTAGAAGGGCTTTGCCGAGTAAGTCGATTCGATTCTTGGAAACTCTTCTCTCGCTGGATATTTAGGGATTTTGTGTCACCGTTTCTTGTTCTTTGTCTCTGGTATTTTTTTTGGCTCTATAGTTGCAGACGAAAAGGATAAAGAAAATGAAGGAATCAAATGTAGATCTTTTCGATCCTCGCACGACCATGGACTCGGATTTCTCTTCTTCCAGAGAGAAAGTCGGAGCGTCCTCTGATGGCGATTTCGCGTTTGCTTTCAACGACAGCAATTTCTCCGATCGGATTCTCCGAATCGAGATCATGGCGGAGCTGCCAGAGAACAAGTCGGATGGTGAGGGTTGCACGAGTATTGCTGATTGGGCTAGGAATCGGAAGAGAAGAAGGGAGGATCTCAAGAAGGATACAGGTTAGAGGCGATTGTTTTCTGATTTTTCGTTTCTGTTTTGTTAAGATTTCTTGTGGTGTTTTTGAATGAATATGGTGAGTTAAGGTTTTTATTAATCTGGAAATTTGTGGATGATTTTTTAGGGTGGAGAGATGGTTTTGTGTGTCTTGAGTATGACATAGATTTTGTGTAGGAATTTGTTGTAACTCGGAGTGGATTTAAATTGTTGAAGTTCTTGCTATAGGAACCGTGCAGGAACTTCCAAATTTTGTCCTTTTGAAGTTTTTAGCCGTTTGAACAAATTTCACATAGTTCCTTCAGAAGCTTTTTTGTTTTTAGACCAAAGTTATTCGAAGTTCCTTTCTAAATAGGTCTAAATTCTTCAAACATTCATGTAAAATAATTAACCAGATGTGTCGATAGAACTTAATACACATTTTAATGCAAGAAAAAGAAGGCTAGTAGTTACATTAGCTGTTGAAGATGGCTGGAACCAAAAGAATCCACTAGTGGAAGTTATTAGAAGAAGCCTTGCTAAGATTTTTTGCAAGGGATTAAATATTTTCAGTTGTTATGATGAAAATATATTGGGGGTGGAGTTAAAGATTTGTTTTTTAACTATGAAATCCACAGTAAACCAGAGTCTGATCTGTAGCATAAGTCTGCATGTCCATTTTCAAGTTGCCTGGAAAATCTGTCACTGCTTCTTTCTTTACTAAATTAAAAAGCTAACACAATCCTTGAGGGGAAATAATAGGAAGCCCGTGCTTATAAGTGTTCGATTTTTTTTAATCCTTTAATATATGTTTCAGTGGTGAACTTAAATAGTGAGCTTCTCTTTTTAGTATTATTTTTTATGCCATAGAATGCTGGTTTACTTCAAGAAAATGCTGGCCCTCTCTTTGCCGAAGAAAGCCACTTCTTTTTCCACATACTCTACATGCCTAAGAACCTATCCACAGTGAACATGAAATATATATTGCAGGCAGCATGTAGCAGTCACATTCCATTTTTTCTTTCAATGTTAAAACAAAAAAAATAATAATAAAATTAGAACTATCTGATATATTGTACGCATATTAAGTACTATTAGTAACAATAGGAAAGGTTAGCTAAACTAGTCAATAGGTTTGGATAAACCCGGTACATGTCGACTACTATCAGCACCTTCTTAAGAGTTTCAGGTCCAGACAGTAAAAACTGAAGTAATAGCATAAAAAAAAAAAAAACTGAATTTATTTAAATATTTTTATGTTCGTGAATTTTATGAAGCCAGAGCAGCCAATTTCTGGCCTCTTTTAAGCAGGATAGGGGTGAATGTTTGTAGGTCCTTGAAGAGATCCCTTGTTCCTTTAGAGAGATTATCAAAAGCAATGATCTGGAGTTTGTAATTATTTTTTCTCTTATTATAAATTTATGATTTATAGAATAACCTTTTATGGAGAGAAGAGTGTATTCACGTTTGATTGGTTAGTGAGCCTTTTACCTTGCAAGTTTGTTTTTATTCCATTAATAGACTTGAGTGAGAATTCTCCCCTTGTCCTTCGGACTCTTAATGAATAACATGCCATAGGATACCTAACCCTATTCAAGCAAGGGATCAGTAGACAGAACTACTATAAACTTGTGTTAAGCATGAAACACCTTGGTATTGCTCCTCTCTTATTTCTTGAAATTTTGGATGACAATATCAGGTATTCTATTTCTGCAGCATCAACAACAAAAAACCTTTTCCCAACTCCTTGAGGTTGCCATTTGAAAGGATATTCTATTTAGAGTGTGTTGATAAATAGTTCTAAGCTTTTTCGTATTAACGAATTGAGCTAGAAGGTGTTGAACCCATAGATCAATAGTTTTTACGTGTGACAAGCTAGATACGAGGTCATGGGTTAACATGCTTACATCTTGAAAGAAACATAGGAGGAGTTAATGAAATAGTTATTTATGGTCTTATTGTGTTATCCATGAATTATCTTACACCATTATTGTATTGTTTATGTTGATATGTTAGGCTTAGGAAAGTGTATGGGTATTCTATTTGGAAGGATATCTTTTGTGGGTAAATTATTATGCAAACCAACAGAATACAAAGAGCAATGGGAAAGGCTACTCAATTTAGACTTGAAACATTAATTGAAGTTGCTGGAGGCTGATGATTACATTTGGTGGGATAATATGGTGCATAATAGTCCATGTTGTTGTGGATAGTGAAGAGGTGTTCTTTTTGGGGTATTTTTTTTTGCAAATGTGGCTGGGAAACCGAATGATTTTTGCTATGGTTTCTTTCTATTTAGGTTTCAAGCTGACTTGGTGGAGAAGATTCCATTATAAGTGGGTTGGCGTATTACCTTATTGTTTTCTAGATCAAGGATGTCTAATTCAAGCTTGCATGGGGGATACTTGGAATATTATGTATTTCAGCCTGGGCCTTATTTTTTATTTTTGCTTGTCAAGGCTAGTTCTTCTCTGGATTCCTTACCCACACATTAAACAAAAATTAGTTGGAGGCCTATGTACTTTAATAGAAGCAACCCAAGGGGAAGGCGCCTTAGTTTTGGATGATTTGTAACTTCGAATTTGATCTGCCAAATACTTGTAGTAGTAGTCTCCCAAAATAGCGTGGTCCTTCTAAAAACACTCATTTGGAGTAGCCATAGCAATAGTATTTACAAAGGTAAGTGGGGCGAGCTTTAGGGTAAACTTAGTAATTCACTATCACTTCTTAAGCACTACTTGATGTGAAAAATATGCAACTAAGAAAGAAATAAGTGTCTAGGATGGGGTCATATCGTAGATGTGATCTAGGGAATGTGTGTGGCTCTATTGACATGTTTCTAATGTCATAAGTTGTATTTTTGGTTTCTTTGGTATGTTTTCCATGCGTCATAAAAAATGTACAATTCAAATTTTTGATTTTCTATATCAGCTTATGTTTATTCCCCAACTAACTTACCAATATTATGACACAAGATTATCACAAAGCAATATTCACAGTAAATTAACAATAAAAGAATAAAATCATTGTTGCAAATAATTATGAACCAAATCCTAAACAAATCAAGAACAAAAATGCTTATGTTGATCATGTAATGACGATAACATATACTCCCATACCACCTGTAATGACCATTCCTTACCTGATATTGTATAGTTTTTGGACTCACATTGCCCCAATTTTGCTTCCTTACGACTTATAGTCTTGGAAATTGCCTTAGTACTGGTTGGAAAGAGTCACATGTATGTATCATAAGTTCATAACCTTCTTCCTAGGCAATGTGAAACTATTACAATCCATCCCAATAGGGCCCTCTTGCCTCTGTGGGTTGACACACTTTTAGTAGGGATTAGATTCGACTCCATTTCTTTAGTGTGCTAGACATACTATTGGTTTTCCAATACTTTAGTTACAATATCTTGTTCCTCATACTTCACTGGTTGAGGAAGTCTTCATTTCTCGTTAGTGCTTTAAGTTGTCTAAACTTGGATGTTGTTGCCATTACTTTTTGCTTCTACTTGTTTTTTGTTTTTTTTTTTTGGTATGTGAAACAATAATGTATTAAGATGAAAACAAGAAGTACAAAATGGAAAAGGAGGGTCTAGGGTCTTCCTAGAAATCTACCCCTAAAAATATGTACGCATCCTCTTAGCTATTCTAATATGGTGAACCTCTTGGCTAATTTAGTGGATGCAATCCAAAGGCACACTTTAAGCATATATCCTTCCCAAACCGCTTTGCTATTATTGTTGTGATCGTTGAAAGTTCTTTCATTTTGTTACAGCAAAACTGACCATGCAATTGCAAAAATGCCAACTCTTCTTATGCTTAAAGCATCCTTACTTTAATTGCATGAAGCACTTGTAACCTACTCTATTGGCCTAACACATTTCAATCAAACCTTGCTATCCACTCATCCACTCATCTTAAGAAACATGTAAGCTTTATTGGATTCATGCTTGTTGGTAATGGGAAGGGGGCTTTTATGTTGCTAATCAAATAGTTAACCTAATATGCTATTGGTTAGACAATTGATCAATAGTTGCTGCCCACATGGTACTTGACATCTATAGGTACTCTATAGATCGATGGTAATGTGGCCTTCCAGTTTGTTCTTATTAGATGACTGTATACACTAGGATTAAATCATGCTGCATATTCACCTTATAATTTCATCAAAGGTTAAACAATGCAATAATCTGCTTGTGTAGTTGACCCCATGTAGTTGGGAAAAGGCTTATTTGATGAGTTGAGTTGAGTTTATCTGCCCATGATTGTCCAAACTCTAAGCTCATGCTTTCTTAAGAACATTTGAATGTGTATATGAGTATGTTTTAAGTAGAATATTTATTCGAAATATTAATGCAATTCACTTTTTGACATAGTTTTGCTACATATTGTCAATTTTTTGTAAAACTTGATAGATAATAATATTAGTAATAATTATTTATCAATTTCCATACAATGTATTCCCAATAATATCCAAGTATTGTTGTTTTGTCTATTCATATGATTTGTAATAAAATGTTTATGGATCATTGATAACATGCTAAATGTTGATGTCAATAGTGCAAGCCAAATCTATGGAGTAATCTTGGCAAATTAACTAATTAAAAGCTAGTATACTACTATGCTTAATCATATTTGTAGAAAATCATAGAAAATCATTTGTGTTAAATAATACAATATTTATTTCCACGCTTTAATAACTTCTTATATTTTGCACATAAAACATATGTTGCATAGGTTTATCTTCTATCAAGTATGAGAGAAGGGTAAAATGGGTTTTTTGTATTTTAGTTGTTCTTTATCATTTTATTATTATTTTTTTTTGGGAAAAGTTCTATCTGTATTTGTAATATCAAAGTTCAAAAACATGCTATTTTATTTAGTTGTCGTAGTTTAGCTACTTCATTTGTTAGGGGTAAATTCTTCTTTTCACAGCATTGTGTTCAATTCTTGAGTGTGCATTATTAAAACATGATACATGTTGGCATGAGTATTAGAGAAGGGTAAAATTGGTCGTTTCATATTTTAGTTGTCGTTGATCATCATTTATTCATTTATTTGTCTGTACTATTATAATAAAAATACTTGGAAGAGTTCACCATGTGGCCATTTTTTCCAAACTTTCAAAATTAACCCGATGAACTTATGTTTATTATTTATTTTGAAAATTAATTATGGTGTTCATATGGTAATTTACATAATCTTCCACTCCCTCCACTTCTCATATTTATAAGCTACCTTTAATTCAATTTAATTTTTCTACCTTTTTCTAATTCTAATATTTTACTATCTTTTGCCATTTTCTATTTATAAACAAAAGACATTTTTATTAATTTAATGTAAACAATATTAGAAAATTTATTGACATAATAATAATAATAATAATAATAATAATAATAATAATAATAATAATAATAATAATAATAACAATAACAACACCACCACCACCACCACCACCAACGACAACGACAACGACAACGACAATGACGACAACGATAACAACAACAATAGTTATATCCTTTATTTCTTTTTGAAAAGAAACTAGATATTATTTATTATTTATTATGAATAGATAGTAATTACATCAGTAGAAAAGGTGAGATATTCCTACACTCGTTAAGGTTATACAAAGTTTCCCCTTCTTCTTACCTAATCATTAAGTGTGTAACCCATTGATAATTTACCATTTGCAACCCAAAAAAATGCAAGTAAATGAGAATTCTAGCACACTTTCTCCCATGAACTCTCATTATCCTCAAATATCCTCGCGTTCCTTTCTTTCCTTATACACACACCACCTGCCAATGGGCTTTCTATTTTGGGTATACATTACCCATAAAAGGAAAACATTAGTTCCCGAGTCCCCACTATCCTCACCTTCCAACTGTAAAGTAATAACACCATTTACTCCATACTTCTTAAGTAATTGGGCATCACTAGCAAATGTGTCCAACTATCTCTGCATCCTGTCTACATAGGAAACACCAATGTGGAGAACAATACATGTTTAGAAACCTCCTTTGCAAAACATCTCCAGTATTCAGTTTGCCATGGGAAGCTACCCAACCCAAGAATGTTACTTTTGAAGGCACTAGTGCTTTTCGAATTAGTTGGTGACAAAGATAAGGGGAATATAGGGAGTTTTAGTTTGGGAGGAGCAAAAGGACTTGGTTGTAAACACCCCTAAAGGATCCCACGGACAACACATATGGTCATCCTATCCTGAGAAGTAACACCCCTCAAGCAAATTAATGAGGGAAATTACTTCCCTTTCTTCCCTATCTGTTACTCTTCTACTCAAATGGAAGTTCCATGAAAGTGAACCCCTCCTTGGCATTTGAGTGAGTAACAAAGTCAGCCACCGATCTGTTATGAAGGGTCGACAATCGGAAAGGTTAGGAAATAGATTTTGAAAAGTGGAAGTACCATACCGTAGATCTTTCCAGAATGGAATTTTGTCCTTTCTCCCAAGTTTAAACCTAATCATGGGTAGGAGGACAGATTGGATAGACATAAGGAATTTCCATGGGCTCTTATAGGTCACTCTATTGGCTAACTCTGCATCCCTAAGATTGCACCTTAAACCATGTATGCTTCGAATCACTCTCCCCCACAGGTGATCTTGTTCACTAGGAAAACGCCACAACCATTTCTCAATCGATGCTTTGTTTCTTGCACAATGATTCCCGATGCTCAACCCTCCTTGTTCCATTTTCCTTTGCACAACATCCTAGGCCACCAAATGAGAACCCCTGCCGTCATTCTCCTCCCCTTTCCATAACTTTTGATAAAAAAAAACATTGAACATCTTTTCCAATAAGTTTGCCACCTTTTTTGGAAGTAAAAAAATCGATAAAAAATACGTTGGTAGGGGGTAGCACTAATCTAATGAGGGCCAATCTTCCCCCTGTAGATAGAAAACTTATTTTCCAACCATCTAATATCCTTGCCACTTTAGATATAACCAATTCCCAAAAGTCAACCTTTATTGGATTACCCCCAAGACGATCCCAAATATTATAGTGACCAAGATCTGATAGAGCAAACAACTTTTGCAACCATTCTTGATTAGCATTGATTCCAACAATTTGACTTTTTGGCAAATTGATAACCATTCCAGACATCCAAAAGTAACATTTGGGAATCACAAAAGTGTTATGAAGACACTCTTCACCCCCTCCTCAAAGAGAACAATGTCTTTTGCAAATTGAAGGTGTGATACCTCCACTTTCTCCCTACCAATGGTGAACTCCTTGATAGTCTCTACCCTCCTGGCACCATCCAACATTCTTCCAAGCACATCTGTCACCAAGGTAAATAGAAAAGGGGATAGTGGATTACCCTGCTAACAATCCTCTTTCCGCTTTAATTTTCCCCCTAGGCCCTTCATTAATGAAAACGGAATAGGAAATGGACCGTAAGCACCCTTGAATCCACTTTCGCCATCTTACTCCAAACCCCTTTTCCTACAATACATAATCTACGAAATCTCAATTAACCATATGATATGCATTTGCAAAATCGAGTTTGAGCACCACCTCTTTTTTCTTGCACTTATGTATTCTTTGACCACTTCATTAGCCACGAGCACTGCATCAATGATTTGGCGTCGATAACGAAGGCCATTTGTGTTTTGAGACCTTTTTGTGTATTACCCCCTTTAATCGATTTGCCAACACTTTTGCCACAATTTTGTAAAGGCTAGTAGTAAGACTAATCGGTCGAAAATCTGCAACTTTTCTGGAATTGGTCCACTTTGGAATGAGGCATCGATATGTTTTGTTCATGCATGCGTTGACAATCCCATAACAATAGAATTCCTTCATTACCTTCAATAAATTAGCCTTCACTGTATCCTAGCAATTTTGAAAAAAAATCATAGACAGTCCATCGGGTCCAAGTGCCTTGGATCCATCACAATCAAATATTGCTTGATGAATTTCTCTTAAGTCAAAAGGTTGTTCAATTTCTTCCCGCCTTACCTCATCCCAATTGGATTCCATTCAATACTCCCTACACCCCAAACACCTTTTTTAGTTCAAGAATATATCTCCCAGTAGTGGTCTATGATCTCTTTTCCTCATCACCCACATTCTCCACAACTGTTCCGTCATCCCTTTCAATCTTAGTAATGATATTGATGCTCCTCCTTCCACTCATAAGCTGATGGAAGTAATTCAAATTAGCGTTGCCCTCCCTCAACCATTTAACTTTAAATTTCTAACGAACAATTTTGTCCTCCAACACACTCAGTTTCCAATATTCCGCCTTTGCAAATGCCCTATTTTGTGCCATTGTCTCTTTCCACTTGGGTCCGCCTTCTTCCAAATCCAACCCGTGGATCAAGTCTTCCAGTTTCTTTCTTCTTACAGCTTCCCAGCTGGATACTTCTTTTCCCCACTCACGGAGTCTACCTTTTATCAACTTCAATTGTTGCATGAACTTATAACCTTCCCAACCCCTGTGAGGGGTTTCCTTCCACCATCTATCGATGCATTTTCTAAATTTAGGATGTTCAACCCATCGGTTATCGAATGTAAAGGGAGATGGCCCCCGCTTAGCTTTAGTAGTGTCCAAAATAACTGGCCAATGATCTGACGCTAATCTTCCTCCCACTTCTTGTTTATGAAATGGAAACATCTCCATCCAATCTGCATCAAACTGGAAAATTATGAAAGTTTGACCATGTGAAGGTACCATTGAGAAGGGATGGATTAGTAAGTTCCACTTCTCTTATGAGGGTATCAAATTCACGCATGCTCTTAGTACTTTTGCCCCTGTTCACTTTAAGCGATCTAACAATGTTAAAATCACGACCCACACACTAAGATGTCTCACAAATACTACTAAATCCAGCAAGTTCATCCCAAAATAAACTTCTTCGTCTTCTATCATTCGGCCCATACACCCCAGACAACCACCAACTATCACCCACTTCATTTATTTTTACTGAGACAGAGAACTCCCCTACCAATTTTTCTGTAACCATCGTTGTTCTCGAATCCCACATCAAAAGGACTCCCCCTGCAGAGCCAACTGCTAGAAGGTATAGCCATTTAATAAATCTTGACTGCCTTAACATTCCTACCAACACCCTACCAATCTGTTGCTTCTTGACTTCCTGAATAATAACAAAATCTGGTTTATGTTTGCTTATGGTTCTTTTGATTATCCGCCTCTTTTCCTTGGGAGTCGCTCTCTTGAATATTGCCTCCCACCCCACCCCACCCGTCCCCACCCGTCCCCACCCCACCCCACCCCACCCAGGACACCGATAAACCTTCATATCCCCGGTTGAATGCCTTCTTCCCGAGGCCTCTTGGAATCTCACCTCATTCTGTACCCTCTTTGAACCTGTCTCTACCTCCTCAAGAGCATCCCATCCTTACATATCTCCCTTGTGCTAGAGACCACAAGCCTAGATAGCAGCTGGATCCTGGGCCTTCTACCCACTTTCTTAATGGGCTTAGAAGAAAACAACAGTTCATCTGTGAAGTTAGGATGGGCCTGCTTACTCCCCTCATCCGCCATCTTATAATCTATTTGGGTTGACTCTATTAATTGGGCCGAATCAACCCCTCCCTCCTTCGATATCTTCAGCGCCATTTGGGCCGACTTCATTACCTGGGCCGACCCAATCTTCTCTCCAGCTAGGCCAAGCCCACCTTCTTTATTTTTGTCCGTTTGCATTGCTACATCTAATTCTTTGCCATCTGTCAACACAATCTTATCTCTCTTTAATATTGTGTCAAGGTCCTGATTCACTCCGCCATGTGTCATTTGTTCCACGCACCATTCTTACTACCCGCACCATAGAGAAAGCCTAATGCTTAGCATGAAACTTGGATGGCCACAGTGGCATCTACCACTCGAGCAACTAGGAGCTAAAGGGATTGGTTGGGCAAAGCTCAGATACTATTGGTTATTGTCGAGAAAATAAAATAATGAAAGACACAAAATGTAACGTGGTTCGGCTTTATGGCCTACATCTACGGGAGAAGAGAAAGGATATTTATTCTTGTGTTATGTCTTAAGGGAGGGACACCATATATATAGACATACATGGCTATGTACATATAGCTATAATTACAATTTTAGTAACTGCTATATAAAACGTCTTAATAAAATTATCATCTTTCCTTAAAGGAAATAAGTCCGTAAAGGAAATAAGTCCGTAAAGGAAATAAATCTGTACAGGAAACAAATCTCAACACTCCCCCTCAAGCTGGTGAATAAAGGTTTACCATTCCCAGCTTGGACACATTTGCTTGAAATGCAGTATGATTTAACCCTTTAGTGAGCATATCGGCGAGCTGATTATTGGTAGACACATATGGAGTACAGATCAACCCACTATCGAGCTTCTCTTTAATAAAGTGTTTATCAATCTCTATATGCTTGGTTCGATCATGTTGAACTGAGTTATGATCAATGCTAATTGCAGATTTATTATCACAATAGAGTCTCATAGGGCCATCCCAGTGTATCTTCAAATCTGTCAAAATTATCTGTAACCATAATAGCTCACAAACCCCTTGTGCCATTGCTCGGAATTCTGCTTCAACACTAGATCTGGCCACTACATTCTGCTTTTTACTTCGCCATGTCACCAAATTCCCACCAAGAAACGTACAATATCCAGTAGTTGATCTTCTGTCAACTACTGAACCAGCATAGTTTGAATCAGTATATGCTTCAAGAACCATTCCTGTGTGTCGTTTAAATAAGATGCCCTGTCCTGGAGTCCCTTTAAGATACTGTAGAACGCGATTAGCTGCTTGCAAATGAATATCTTTAAGATTGTGCATGAACTGACTTATTACACTCACTACATATGCAATATCAGGTTTTGCGTGAGAGACATAGATGAGTCTTCCTACTAGTCTTTGATACATCTCCTTATTAACAGTCAGCGCTTCTTCAGCTTCTCCAAGCTTGTGATTAAGATCAATAGGAGTATTCATTGGTTTGCATGCTAGCTTCCCTGTTTCTTTAAGAAGGTCTGTAATGTACTTCTGTTGAGAGATAAAGATTTCCTGTTTAGAGTGTGCCATTTCAATCCCTAGGAAGTATTTCAATCTCCCTAGTTCCTTGATCTCAAATTCCTCGGTCAAACACCGCTTCAAATTTTGTCTCTCGTTCTCATTGTTTCCTGTCATGATGATGTCATCAACATACACTAATAGAGCTGTAACTCCCCCTGAAGTCGAGTGCTTAATAAACAGAGTGTGATCTCCTTGGCTTTGTTTATATCCCATATTTGTCATTACTTTGGCAAACCGACCAAACCATGCCCTCGGAGATTGTTTAAGTCCATACAGAGCCTTTTTCAATTTACACACTTTATCAGTGGTGCCAAATCCTGGAGGCACTTCCATATAGATTTCTTCATCTAAATCCCCATGTAAAAATGCATTCTTTACATCAAATTGTTGCAGATCCCAGTCATAATTAGCTGCCAATGACAAAAGAAGTCTCACAGTATTCATTTTTGCAATCAGAGCAAATGTCTCTTGATAGTCCACACCATATGTCTGAGTATATCCTTTGGCTACCAATCTTGCCTTGTAGCGCTCTAGGGACCCATTTGCTTTGTATTTTACTGTATAAACCCATTTGCATCCAACAGGTTTCTTTCCTGGAGGCAAGTCTACCAACTCCCATGCTGTATTTTTCTCCAGGGCTTCCATTTCCACATTCATAGCTTGTTTCCAATTTGTATTAGATAAAGCCTCGGATAATGACGTAGGAGTCTGGATATTATTCAGGCTGGTAAGGAAATTCTTATGGGTTGGTGAGAACTTCTCAAAGGATACAACATGAGATAGTGGATACAAGGGATGTTTAGTGCATTCCCTTGTTCCCTTTCTAATGGCAATGGGAAGGTCATTGTCAGGTTCATAGGCTAAAAGATCATTGTTAGTTTCAGGAACTAATGAAATTTGTAAGGAGGGTTCATGATTTGTTACCTCATTTTCAGGGATTGGTTCAGATTCTTGAACTTGCATCGGTTCAGGAGCTGCAACTTTATTCCTTGAGTACATTTGTCCAGTCATCCGATCCTTAGGTTTGTCATTGGGTACAGAGGGTGTAGGAGATTCAGGTTTGGTTTGTTGGAGGGTAAAGGGGTCAAAAAGATCAAAAGGGTTATCAATGGAGTTCCGATCCTTATCTTCTATTATGACATTCTCCCCCGGAAGAGGAGCGGAAAAATAGGGCTCAGGTTCACAGAAAGTGACATCGACTGAGACAAAGAATTTCTTTGATGGCGGATGATAACATTTATATCCCTTTTGAGTGGAAGAGTATCTGACAAAAACACACTTAAGAGCTCTAGGGTCCAACTTTCCCTTGTTGGGTTGGTGAACATGGACAAATGAAACACACCCAAATATTCTAGGTATAAGATTATTGGAGATTTTAAGCTTAGAATAAAATTGACGTAGCTTTTCCATAGGACTTTTGAAATCAAGGGTCCGGGATGGTAGACGGTTAATAAGATGTGTTAGTGTAATTGCGCATTCACTAGTTTTTCTTACTGTTGTTTTTACAATAGTTATCGCTGCATTCTAATAGTCCTACCCTTTGATTCTCCTAGAACCTCATTTGCTATGTTTTTTATACATTTAGTTACTTCATCCCACTTTAGGTTGGGGTCAACATCTATACTCGAAGTCATTTCTTTTACTTTCGCTAAATATCTCTAGCTTTTCTCCTTCAAAATTCCACCATCTAATTCTTTTTTTTTTGTTTTTTTAATAAGGGAGGCTATATGATTTTTTTTTTGTTGAGAAGAGACATTAAAGATTAATATTAATGTAAAATAGTGGTTACATGCGATGAACGAGCATAAGGAATGCTCAGCAGGAACAACTGCAACTAGGGCAATCTTCTACAGCCCATATTGAACCCAAAAAGGACTATTCCGATTACAAAAGAGCCCCACAGTTCCAAAACCAGTCAGAGAATGCCTACCCTCCCCCCAATTTAGAGGTACATACCCATCCTGCCACTAGAATTCTAGAAGACTCCCAAACAAAAGCTACGTCTCTGGACACACCCTTAAAAATCCTGTTGTTCCTTTCAAGCCATAAGGACCAAAGAACAACAAAGGAAACAAGGCATCCTGTATCCTTGCCTCTTGAGGGAATACCCGCAACATGATTAAAAAGAAGGCACATTTCCATTAAGGCTGGTTTAATGAATTTGCGGGGAAGGTAAAGCTCCCACTTTTGCCAAACCTGAGAAGCAAACGTGCAGTGAAAAAAGAGATGATTCAAATCCTCGTGTTCCTGGAGGCATAACATGCAGCATTGGGGAGAAATACACCAATGTGGCATGCGTCTTTGAAGCAAGTCCTGGGTGCACAACCTGTTAAGAGATATTAGCCAACCAAACACTTGAATTTTGGTCGGAAGTGGTTTTTCCAAATGTGGTGAGAATGAAGGATGTGGGTTGTCAATTTGGTGGCTGAAAAAAGACTTACAGGAATAGTGCCCAGTGTTGTCCAAATTCCATAAGAGACTGTCATCAACATCAGGGGAGAACATTATTTGGTCGAAACGAGCAAGGAGGGAGACAATTTCAGCTTCTTCTCTATAAGTCAAGGGTCTAGGAAAATGAAGGTTCCACGAGGGTGGTTGGTTGATGTTGGAAAGATGCTGTGTAAGGAAAAAGGCAATAGGTTTGTTAGCAGTTTTTGAAAGTCGAACCAGATTGGGAAATGAAAGTGCTAGGGGGTTATCTCCACACCAAGGATCTTCCCAAAAACGGAATTTTTACCCATGTCCTACTTTGAGAGTGATGTGGGGAGAAAAACAAAGCTGAAGGCTTGAAATGAATTTCCAAGGGCTACGATGTGAGGCATGTGAAGTGCATCTCGAGTCCCAACCATAACCAGTGCAACCAAACTTACTTCGAATGACTTTAACCCAAAGAGCCTCCTCCTCATTCATGAACCTCCAAAGCCACTTCGCGCCAAGAACCCGATTTCTAATTTTGACATTACCAATGCCAAGACCACCACTTGCCTGTGACATCTGTACCTTTTTCCAGCTGACAAGATGAAAACCCCGCCAATCATCAGCACCCTTCCAAAAGAAATTCCTCATTAATGTCTCTAATCTGGTCACCGCCTGATCCGGAGCACTAAATAAAGAGAGAAAGTAGTTTGGAATTGCTTCCAAGACTGATTTGATGAGGATAAGACAACCTCCCCTTGATAAAAAGCTTCTTCTCCAGCCACTTAGTCTCTTTTCAACCTTAGAGAACACCGGGTCCCATAACTCCTTGTTCCTTGGGTTATCAAAGGTAGACCAAGGTAAGACATAAGCCAGCACCCAACCTCACAGCCTATTTTATCAGCCATTGTTGAGACAACAGCCAGATCCAAATTAATACCCATAAGTTGACTTTTCTGCATATTAACCCGCAATCCTGAAAGCACGCAAAAACATTGAAGAACATCCAACAAAATGGCCACATTCTCGTCGCTTCCATGCACAAGGAAGAGTGTATCTTCCGCATATTGGAGATGAGAGACCTCCACCCCTCCTTTCCAACGCTGAAACCCCGGATAAGTGAACAATCATAAGCTTTTTGGATCAGCACATCGGCCACAATGGTGAAAAGAAAAGGGGAAAGTGGATCCCCTTGTCTCAAACCTGTACTAGCACAAAACTTATCTTTAGGCCTTCCATTGATAACCACCGAGTAAGTCACCGAACTAATGCACCCATGAATCCAACGCCGCCATCTAGTGCCCATACCTTTCTGAAGCATGACATAGTCAAGAAAAACCCAATCCACTGCGTCGTATGCCTTCGCAAAGTCTGCCTTGAAAACCACCCCACTTTTTTTAAGACACCTATAATCTTCCATTGCCTCATTTGCAATAAGAACCGCATCCAAAATCTGTTGCTCTTTAACAAAAGCCGACTGAGTAATATCGATAGTAGAATGGAGGATGCTTCGAAGCCTGTTGGACAAAACTTTAGCATTGATTTTGTACAAGCTAGTAACCAAGCTAATTGGACGATAGTTTGAAACTCTTGCAGAATTCACCTTCTTAGGGATAAGACAAATATAGGTTTCGTTTGTCTTTTTGTTAATAACTCCATTCTCAAAGAAGTCTTGAAAGACCTTCATAATATCCTCTTTTAAAACATTCCATGCTTTTTGATAAAAAAGCACGGTGAAACCATCTGGCCCTGGCGCTTTGCTCCCTTCACACTAAAATACCGCCTGTCTAACTTCCTCCTCATGAAAAGGTCTTTCAAGAGAAGATTGATCATCAGAACTAATCAGAGACCAATCAATGCCATCAAGCACCCAACGATCATCCTCTCGAGCCTCGTAAAGCTTCTTGTAGAAATTGACAATCTCGTCCACAATACCACCTTCCTCTTCCACAATTTCCCCGTCTTCACGTTCAATTTTAGAAATTGAATTCTTGGATTTACGATAGCTCAAAATCCGGTGGAACAATTTTGTGTTAGCATCTCCTTCTCTAAGCCAATTTATTTTTTCTTTTTGGGACATCATTCGCTCTTCAGTCAAAGGGACCTCCTCGAGTTCAGCCACCTCCCTCTTCCTCATATCACAAAGCTCATCATTCCAATCTGGAAGGCCCTCCCTCACATCCAGGCTGAAAATCAGATCTGCAAGTTTTAATTTAAACTAAGAATAGTACAAATACAATGATAGAGGGAAAGTAGTCTTCTGAGGAAAAAACAACTAAAAGAGAATGCTCCATCATTTAACTCAGAGGGTGAAGCTATTAAAATATTTTGTGCAAGAGGAGGCTCTAAATCTTATTTTTGATCCAATGAACACTTTTTGGTATTAGTATGATCTCCAAATATCTTTTGATTTCTCTTCGACTAAGACAACAAAGGTGAGAAAGCGCACAACATATTGCCAAACATTTCTCTTAGTGTGTGATCAAGACCATTAGAAAAACTTGATTGAAGAATATGCACACACCTTCTTGAAGTTACTGAATTCCTACTAATCTCTTCCTATAACCTATGCCAAAGAGTTTAGGTGAAGAGGTAGTAGCGGAAGGCGTGATCAAGAGATTCCCATCACCCTTGCGAAGAACACACTAGTTTGGAGATAGGGTCAAGTATGGTGATCTGCTATGCAAATTATCAAAAACATTAAGTTCATCGCGAATAAGCAACTAACAAGAAGCCTTGACTTTATTGGGATTTTAATCTCCCAAAGGAATGTAAAAGAATGAAAGTTGGGTAGATTGGGCTTATTTGATAATATATGGTAAAGAGATTTGCAAGTAAAGGTTCTCAACTTATCGAAAGATCAAAGTCTCATTTCTTGACAACCTCCTCTTGGCCTAATATTTCCAAGTCTACCTAGGAGACTCACTAACTCATCCAAGTCAAAATAATATAGGTACCTATGAAAGTGTAAATCCCAAGAAGCATGAGAACCATTGGAAATGATAGGATAGCAACAACAAAAAAAAAAAAAAAATAGAAAATAGAAAAAAAAGAAATTGGTTTGTTATGTTTAGAGATGGAGTATAGATTGGGAAAGGTTGTATAAAAAGCTAGTTCACCGCACTAGATGTCCTCCTAGAATTGAATCACAGATCCATCCCCAACCTTGAAGTTGGTCAATCCCGAGAACATAGGATAAAGAGAAGAAATAAATCTTCAAGGACAACAATGAGTTTGTAATCTTGCATCCCATTTATTTTTAGCTAAACCTTATAAACAATGAGTTTATAATCTTGCATCCCAAGTATCTTGAGCTAAACCATATATGCTTATTACGACCTTTCTTTTAACTCCTATTCCATGGGGAAATGCCACAACCAGTTTGCTACCAAGGCTTCATTTTTCAATCATAGAATGCCAAGGCCTAAGCCTCCCTTTTCCTTGGGTCTTTCGGGGACCTCCCAAGCCACCTAGTGTCTTGCCACCCCTCATCACATTTTTCTCTAAGGCTTTCATCATTCCTTCAAGTATCTTGGGGTGATTATTTTACATCTTGACCTTGATTTTGTTTTTATACACATCTCCTACCATTATCTTATTTTTGAAGTTAAGTTTTCTCTTGGAATAACTTTACATCTTTACATGCTACTTTATCAACTTTTCTAGTTAAGAAGTAGTCTATTTGGCTTTTATTGAATCCACTATAAATGCTATTAAATGTTTATTTCTCTTTCTAATACAAGTATTTGCTATTATAAGGTCATAAGCTAGCAAATCTAGTTTGCTCACTCAGGCTTCATTCCTATCTCTAAATTCATAACTGTCATGCATCATTTCATATGCAATTCTCTTTTTTTGCCTATTTGTCCAGTAAAATCTCCTCCCTTATATATCTTTTTCCTTGGAGTTTTTTTGAATTTCTTCATCCATGTTTTCTCAAAGTAGTGTTTTGATTTGTTGGCTTAATCCTATTTCGGGGTGCTTAATTATGATATCTTCTATTGTAAATTATATTGTTTGATTTCTATCTCCTTTCTTAGTTAACTTTACGTTTTATTCTTTAAAGTTCTTGTTTACAGTTTTTCCTACCACAATTCTATTTTTAGGTTTATGAGTGATATAGAATTTTCACTTGTATTCTTTATTTTTTTAGAATTTTCACTTACTCATTTGGTCTCTTGTAAGCATATCATTATTTATCACTTTTCTCCTAATCATAGTGTGTCTATTGTCTCCATTTCTTTACATGTTAATGTTCTTATGTTTCTATTTGTTGCAGTATGCCTACTTTCCATTTCTTTACATGTTAATGTTCTTGTGTTTCTAGTTGTTGCAGTATGCCTACTTTCCATTTCTTTACCTGCATTAGTCTAGAATAGTGTAGTGACCTTTGCTCATTTATCACCGCATTAGGGTGTCGATGTGGTGTCCTTTGCCCATTTTTTAGTACACTTGGAGGCACGTGCAACATGCCTCTTAACGAGGACATTCTAGCCCTTAGCGTAGTTTGATTAAGTAGATTCATGTTATAGTTAGTCTGATGAAGTTTTATGTTGGCTTTCAACTACCTAATGCAACCCTTCTCAATCGTTTGCATTTAAAGGTATGCAAATATGCTCAACATCTCCGTAGTTAAAATCTAAATGATCTTTCAACAAAAAAAATTTACAAGAAAGATGTAAGAAAAAGAATCACATTAAAACCAAAGAAGCAATGAGAAATACCTTCTCAAGATAGGTTCAATTCCACTCTAAAATGAGTTCTTTTTCATACAATAGACTGTAAGCACATTACCATGCACTCTTGAGACATTAACACCTAATGTTGACACGCTAACACTTGTGTAACACACATGCATATTATTTCAACGTATGTAGTGTACGCCCAAATATTTTATTTTATTTTTTATTTTCTATTTTTTTGAAGACCTAGGGTGGTGTCAGATATGGGCCAGCTTGTGCGCACCAATACCCACTAATCCATTCTAGGCATGCTAGCAATACCTCCGTCGGCTAAATAATTCGATAAACTTCGACAACTTCGACGAAATTCGATAAACTTCGACAAAAGTTTAGTTTTTCAATCAAAAATGCAAAAATTCGATAAAATTCGACAAAATTCGATGAAATTAGACAGAGAAGTAAAAAAGATGTTACTTCATCAATAAAAAACAAAAAAACACTAATAATTATGTATTATTTTCAACTTCATCAACCAACATAGCAATATAAATTTTAAAAAATAATTTAACAAGTTAACAAATTATGTAGTTTATGGGATATGCTTTACCAAAAAAAAAAAGAAAAGAAGCAAAATAAATAAATAGTTAAAGTCGAAATAAGATAAAAACTTAAAAATAAATTAAAAGATTTCCTAAAGTCATCTTTTTTTAGTTAACTCTTATGAAACAAGATTAATAAACAACACATTCAAATAATAAACTAATAAATTAAGTATGATAGAATTCAAACTAGTAAAGTATATGGTCGAGAAGCAAGCCACCACAAAATTAAATATCAAAATAAAGAAAACAAATTAAGACCAAAAGCCGTCATTCAAATTCATCAACTCACTTAACAAGATTGATTTTGTTAGGTCGCTTATTGATATTTTTATGTATTAAAAGTGTCTATTTATATTAGTTTTTAGCTTATACTACAATAAATTTAGATATTTAAGCATATATGCAAAAATTCTCTAAACTTCTCTAATTTAGCAAATTTTTACAAAAATTCTCCATGTCGAATTAAACTTCTCCGAATTAATTTTTGATTTTTGAAGGTTGAAGTTTAAGGCGAAATCGAAGTTTCGTACCTTGTCTGTGGCCACCAGGACTTGGTGTTGAGAGTTGAACCCAAGATTTTGACCTTGTGGACCCCAGAGTTCAACCACTCAACAATCAATCTTGACAGTTTTATTCTTGGGTTGATAATTGTAGTGGGCACTACAATGTGCTTTATACATTGTAGACATGCTTGGCATATATGCTGGATGAGTTGTGCATGATGATGAAGACTTAGTGAGACACTTGTTAGAAGTTGTCTGTTAAGTTATGCTGCTAGATGAAGAAATCTTGTCAGGTGGATTGAGGTTTGAGTTGGTCCTACAACTAGTCTTGTACCTAGTTAAAAAGATGTTGAGGGCCTTCCGATGTTAGTTGTATTGTCAGAACTACTATTTCGACTTTTGCAAGGTCTTAGATTGTGTTGCATCAAATCCATCTTTGTACCGCTACATTGTTTTCCTCATCTATTAGATTTCTTTGGGCAACTCTTGATTTTGTTGAGTTAAGAACTCTTCAATTGCATCTTCTTTATTAAAGCTTTTATTTTAGGAAGGAGGAGATAGTACAGGTAGAATAGGTGATTGGGAGTGCTAAGTGATGGAGGAAATTGAATTTATTCCACCATTTTGTATGGATTTTACATAATGAGGCAGGGGTATGATTATGAGTGGCAATTTTATAATTCCACTTTAAAATCCATGGAATACTATGTTTAGAGAAAAACTACATAGGAGTTAAATTATATTTATACACAAGGAACTTCAAATTGGAAGGAAAAATACTAGAATGAGCACCGCAATGAGTAGTCCTCGTTTGACGAGCCATGTTTGCAAGTATAATAAAATCGAAAATATTGGCAGCAATATAATATAAAATCAAAGTTAAAAGATAAAAAAAAGAGAACTTTCATAATGGAAATATAAGTATACAACTTGAGTTAAAAGTTATACTAATATTTGAGTTACACAATCATATTGTAACAACATAATGAAGAAAAGGACCTTACACTTTATATATTTACACCAGCCCCCTTATACTCTTAAAAAATTTCAAGGAGCCCACTGTCTCCCTTAAGTATGGCCTAGGTGATGGACTAGACGAGGCCTTGAAAGCACTATTATTGGCTGGACTTTGGACTGAGATGTCCCAGTTGTACAAAAATCTGAAATTGCGGTCTTTATATCTGTTTGATCATTTTCATGTCGGCTCTGCCATGCCATGTTACCATGTTCTTTCCTTGGCAAGTTCTGTTGACCAACACTTTAATTTATTTTTCGCTTTGTCCATGCTGAATACTGGCATATGTTTTGGTCTGTGCCCACAGCCCATGTTTAACCTAAATCAGAAATGAGATGCTCTATATTTCTGTTTGATCATTTTTATGTAGTTCTACTATACCATGATTTATTATCAGGTATTGTACAATTAATTAAAGTTTTCTATTTCCTTGGACACAACTAAGCTTCTATGCGTGGACGTGATCTTATTTATTGAGCTTAACTTGGCTCACTGGATGCTTAAGTGGCTATATACTCTGATCATTTGTCCATTTTTACTTCAGTGAGTGAAAATACAATATGAACACGAGATTTCTATTTAGGGCATGAATGTGTAATGAGTTCAATGAAGATGATTATGGTAGAAAGGGAATGAAAGAGAGAACTTAGTCTGTGATTTACTTTGTTGTGAACAAGTAAATGAAGTTAACACATATCCATAAAAAGTTATCAGATTCCATAGTCCTTGTGAAAATATAAAATTTAGTGGCACAATGTTACATCATTCAATATCTTCCTGTCAATGAATGAAATGTTACTGAGTGCAACAATCAAGTATCTGTACTAATCTTTTGCTTTGGAGTTTTAGCTAGCATGTGGTTTATTATATTTGAAATTTTTGAAATTGACTTTACTGCCATGCCTATGCACCTGCGTTGTCTTTAATTTTCAGTATACTAATCATGATAGTAAAAAAAAAAGGAATAATTAAAATGAATTTTACATGGATCATTAAAAAAGTCACCAGGTTTCGTAGTCCTTGCGAAACTATAAAATTTAGTGCCACAACGTTACTTATTGCAAGAAACTAGTATCTGAACTGATCTTTTGCTTCAGATTTTTTTGCTAGCATTTGGTTTCCTATAGTTGAAATTCTTGAAAAGGATTGTATTGCCATGCCTACATGCTTATGCACCCACCTTGTAATGTATTTTGTTTAATTTTCAGTGTACTAATCATGATAGTCATTGCTGTCTGTCCTTAGCTTTGGAGTTCTCCGTCTATGGCGATGCTCAAGTCTTGAATTGTAGCCAACCAGATACTGAGGATGTTTTGGCTTTTGAAAATCAAGATGAAGAAGCTGTGGCAATGATTGAGGAGTCTCCTTCAGGTGTTGGAATCTTTCTTCTTAAGCTGTTTTTCTACTAAATCTTCTTTATTTTTCCATGAACTGAAAACCGACTAGCAGAATTTATTCTTCTGAAAAACTGCTATGTGCTTAGTTATTTAGGACAAGTTTTAGCAAGTTATCTTGTAACATATTGGAAATAAATCTTTTCCTTCGGTTTCTTAGAAATCATCATCAGTCTGTCCCATTAATATGCCGATACTTTCATATTTGAAGCA
The DNA here is from genome assembly GCA_035771175.1 of Paratinospora sagittata. Lineage (NCBI taxonomy): Eukaryota > Viridiplantae > Streptophyta > Magnoliopsida > Ranunculales > Menispermaceae > Paratinospora > Paratinospora sagittata. The sequence continues at coordinate 21,781,616 of CM069596.1, forward strand.
TGCATATCATATTTCTGAATATTTTTTCGTTTGTAATATCTATTTTAATCACTATAGGTTCTTGGGACTATATGGTGGTAAGATGTTCCACATTAAATATAGCGTCTTATTTCCGTAACATTTTGGAAAATTGGCAGTTGCAGCTAACTTTCCTTCCTGGGAGATGGAGGAATATGATTATGTTTATTTTATTTAGAGGCTACAGGACTAATAATTTGTTCATGCTAGTGCATTGATTAATTATTTTAACATGTCTACTTTACTCTTGAAGGTGAAGACGCAGCAAACATCAATGATGCGTCCTGGGGCATGGATTGTTCTCAAGTTCTTAAAGTGAAGACTTTGCACATTAGTTCTCCAATTTTAGCTGCGAAAAGTCCATTCTTCTATAAGGTAAAACAATATTTACCCAAAAAAAATATAAAAGCCTTGTAAAGAGCCACAAAAACAGAGATATCTTTTTCTATTTATTCTTCTTTTTCATCCAACCTTAATCTTTTTATTTTTTATTTTTTTTTAGCTCTTCTCCAATGGCATGAGAGAATCAGAGCAGCGACATGTAACTCTGCGGGTCAATGCATCCGGTAACAAATACATACAGAACTTTGATTTATATATATATATTGCATGTGTTGATTTATATTCTTCTTCAAAACTGAACTTTCTCATTGTCTCTTCTTTCTAGTTAGTTTGTCCTTGGAAAGTAATCAGTCTCTTTGTGAAGTTCGTTTCAGAATTCAATTAAGATGCATTTATATTTTCTGGGCAGAGCCTATTAATGTAACAAGGTTGGCTGTATACTGAAATTATCTCCCTTTCCATTGGAACAGAAGAAGCTGCTCTCATGGAGCTCTTGAATTTTATGTACAAGAATACCTTATCGACAACCACAGCTCCTGCTTTACTTGATGTGCTGATGGCTGCTGACAAATTTGAAGTTGCGTCGTGCATGAGATACTGCAGTTGCTTGCTGCGGAAAATGCCCATGACACCTGAATCTGCCTTGCTTTATCTGGAGCTTCCTTCCAGTGTTTTAATGGCTGAAGCAGTTCAGCCACTGACGGATGCCGCTAGGCAGTTCCTTGCTTCAACTTACAAGGACATAACCAAGTATGCTTGTTTACATGCATCTTACTTTATATTTTGGCCTTTTGCATTCTGGCGGAAAGAGATTCTGCTTTGCAACGCATATGTTTCTTAATATTGGATTCTGCTACAAAACTTTTGTATGATTGACTGTTAGGACCCTTTACTCTAAGCTTGAGATTTTAACTAGTTTGTTCCATTTGTCTAGGTTTTTTATGGTATTCTCTTCTGCAAAAGAATTAGGGTTCTGAATATATATATATATAAATATGTTTTTGTTTTAAAGATAATAGATTTGTTTAATTCACTATATAAGTTCACATAAGTTGTTGTTTGGTAATTTCTTGAAATTGTGTAACACCACTATTTGACTTATAAATTGCCATGATGATCAGGTTCCAAGAGGAGGTATTGAACTTGCCCCTGGTTGGTATTGAGGCAGTATTGTCCAGCGATGATCTTCAGGTGCCATCAGAGGATGCTGTATATGATTTTGTGCTGAAGTGGGCCCGTTCACATTACTCAAAATTAGAGGAGCGCCGTGAAGTCCTAAGCTCACGCCTTGGTCGAGTGATTCGGTTTCCCTTCATGACGTGCCGCAAGCTTAGGAAGGTCCTCTCATGCAATGACTTTGACCATGAAATTGCATCTAAGGTCGTACTCGATGCCCTATTCTTCAAAGCCGAGGCCCCACATAAACAACGCGCATTGGCTGCCGAGGACTCTGCTGCCCACAACCGCTTTGTAGAAAGAGCGTACAAATATCGCCCGGTGAAGGTAGTAGAGTTTGAGCTACCAAGGCCACAGTGCGTGGTGTACCTCGATCTCAAATGTGATGAGTGTAAAAACCTGTTCCCATCAGGACGAGTTTACTCGCAAGCTTTCCACCTTGGAGGTCAAGGTTTCTTCCTATCTGCCCACTGCAACATGGATCAGAATGGAACATACCATTGCTTTGGGCTGTTTTTGGGGATGCAGGAGAAAGGATCCGCAAGCTTTGCAGTAGACTACGAGTTTGCAGCAAGGTCAAAGCCGGCAGAAGAATATGTGAGCAAGTACAAGGGAAACTACACTTTTACAGGTGGGAAAGCGGTTGGATATCGGAACTTGTTTGCGATTCCATGGACATCTTTCATGGCAGACGATAGCCTCTACTTTATTAATGGCATTCTCCACCTAAGGGCAGAGCTCACCATCCGGCAGTAGCGACTTTATAAGTTTAGGCTATGTTACTTATATATATGGTAAATTGTTGTTGGGCAGTAAGAAAAAAAACAAATGATGTATATTGTTTTGGAAGATGGTCGTCGTTATAAGATGGTTTGGTTCTGTAAAAACATAGCCCTTTTTTTGAACTTGAATTTCGCCGACCATGAATTGGTGCAGTCTTGAACGAGAAATTGCGGAAAGAAATTATAGGCACAGCTTGTGCCATGGTAAACATGCTCTAGATTGTTGTGCAATTTGCGATACTTATAGTTTTCTTGGGTAAGTTAGATATTACTGGAGATTTGTGGAGAATTTCACTAAAATTATTGGACCGTTAACTTGATCAAGAAAGAATAATGCTTGATTTAATTGGGATGCTTGACTCTTCAATCATTGCCAAAACATCCTCTGTATCTGGTTGGCTACAGTTCAAGACTCGAGCAATCATCGTAAACAGAGAAATCCAAAGCTAAGGACAGAGAGCAATGACTATCACGATTAGTACAACTGAAAATTAGACAAAAATACATTACAAGCAAAAGATCACTGTTCAGATACTAGTTTCTTGCAATAAGTAACGTTGTGCCGCTAAATTTTATAGTTTCGCAAGGACTACGGAGTCTGGTGACTTTTTTAATGATACGTGTAAAATTCATTTTACTAATTCCTTTTTTTTTTTTTTTTTTTTTTTTGCCTAGAAATTTCTTGTGTTCCCAAGAACACCAATCACTAGATGGCAGCATCTTGCCAATTTATGGGACAGCTTTTTTCTTTTTTCGGGTGAGGCAGGGGGTTAAGAATCGAGTAAATTAAAATGGAAATAACACTTACTATGAAACGTACAAGCCATCTCTCCCTCCGTGTGAATCATAGTCACTCAAGAAACACCATAATTTTTTCCACCTAAAATCAATAACTAGAAACCACAGTATTTCCAAAAAAACCTGTTTGGTTCACTACTTAAAACCAGTTTTTAAAAACACTATTTAAAAACTGTTTTTAGGGTACTTTTTCAGAAAACAAAGAAAACAACAAAAAGTCATTTTTTTTATTTTCTTTACAAATTTTAAAGTTGAATAAAAAAATAATTTTAAAAAGTTTTAAAGCCAACCTAACCAAATATGTTTTCGTAGAATTTCTTTTTTCAAAAACAAAAAATTGTTTTTAAAGTTTGGATATCTTGGAAGGCCCCAATCATTTCCCATATTTGCTTAGCAGCTGGAATAATTTTCCAATGACAACCGCTACTCTTAGTTATTAAGACACGATCAAAAGACCTTACTATATATTGATCTCCCACCCTCCACTTACATTCTAAACGAACCTATACTTTTCCAATGCATTCTTGCTGATGACGCTCTCCGGTGATGTTAGATGGTTTCAACATGGTGTGCCTTCCCATATTCATATAAACTTGCCGTGCCTTCCCCCTCAAAGCAATATAATTATATGCTTTAAACTCATTGAATTATAAGATATAATGGTTCAAAGTAAAATTTACAATTTATGTATTACTTGACATGTAATTGGTATCAGAGCCGTGTTGGCAGTGAAAATATGGCTGGAGGCACTAGTCGGGAAACAATTGAAGCACTCAAGGAGCATATGGCGGAACTTGAACGAACGGTGGCTGAACTTGCTCATGGGAGTTCCCCATTGAGTGAAGACTCTGGCAGTAATGCCTTGTCCGTGAGAATGGAGGCGTTGGAGGGTAAGTTCTTGGAATGGGAACTAAAGTGGGACGAGATGGTGCCAAATGTGCGTGTCCTCGGGAATTTGTGCACAGACACCACACAATCCGTGGCTACAAAAACTGGAGTACTCAAGCGGGCCATGATATGCCAAAGACCAAGGTTCCAGAACCGAAAGCCTTTGCAGGCCCTTAGAGTGCCAAGGAGTTGGAGAACTTTCTATGGGATATGGAGTAGTACTTTGCTACTGTTCGTACCTCGAATGATAAAAAGGTGGGCTTAACGTCGATGTACCTTACCGGAGATGCCAAATTATGGTGGAGAACCAAGGTAGATGATGATGTATTTGCTGGACGTCCCAAGATTGAGACATGGGAATCACTCAAAAAGAAGTTCAAAGACCTGTTTCTTCTAACCAATGCGGCTTGGTGTTGAACCAATTATCCTCATGTCCCTTACAAGAATATGTCCCTTATATGAATGATATTTTGATGATTACAAACCACATTTTGTTTATAATAATATTGTATGCATGGCACATCTAATCTTACATGAAGGTTTCGAAGAATCAATGATGCATGGTGAAAGTGCTATTAAGATCTATTTGAACGCCATGATCTTTTGAAGACATATTTTTATAGGATTAGAGTGCGTTTAGGTTGTAGAACATCTATTATCATATGATTCACCAATATGCATGATTGCATGATTTAATCGAGTTGATTTTCAATCATTTACATTGAATTTTCTATATTTGATTTGACCCGAAGGTACCAAAACTTTAATCGTGTTTATCGAGTTTTAAATGGAAAGTCAAAACTATTTTTAAGTGTCCATCATGACGCTAATATGTTTTTTAGGACGCTAATGTCTCAGCAGTGCCCTCCTGGACTTGGTAAGTAAGGACGCTGATGAAATATTAGGACGCTAATAGAGTTCAAGGTTGAAACTTTCATATCTATCAAGACGCTTACTTCATCTGTAGCGCCCTCATTGAGTCAACCAATGAACTTGTCAGGACGTTGATTCAATATCAGCTCGTTGATTGTTTTTCGAGCTTTTAATGATTTAAATCTTTAAGGACGCTGACAATTATAAGTTGGAAAACTTTCAGGACGCTACTTGAATAGGAGCGGCCTCACTTAAGAACTAACTCAGTAACTTTCAGGACACTGATTGCTCTTCAACATACTTATCATTTTACGAATTTAAACACGTTAAAAACATCAGGATGCTCATGACCTTAGTAGCGTCCTTATGCTTTACTTGATTTAAATGTGTCAGAACGCTAACTACTTTTGATTAGCGCCCTTACAGCTTTAGTCGTCTTTAATTGTTAAGTAAGTTAGGACGCTAACAATTTTGTAGCGCCCTCACTTCTCAGTTTAGCATGACGCTTATGGTCCATGAGCGCCCTCAAGGAACAAAATGACAAAGTTGACATTATGCGTCAGGATGCTGATTGACCAATCAGGACGCTAATCCAATACTGTCACAAAGCTGACACCTGCACTTTTCAGAAGAATCTTTTCAGAACTAAGCAAAACTTTTTCAGAACTTTTTGAATCTTTTTAGAACGTTCTAATACTTTATCAGAACATTCTATTCTCATGATTGATCAAAAGATTCAAGTGTTGTTGTCTTAGTTGCACAGACTGAATCAAATCTTTTTTCGAAAAGAACGTGTTCGTTGTTTTTGAAATAACTTTGTGCGCCAAAATCACTTAACTTCAAGTTCATTACGCCACTGTTGTTTCTATATATATGCTTGTTATCTCAAGGAACCCCAAGATGAGAATGTTTTGATGATTCCAAACTACTCATGTTTGTGTATCTAATGATCTTGTTAAGTATTTCAGATTTACCAAGATTAAAGATAAAAAAAGAGCTTACAAGTCTATTGAATGTAAACGTTCAGAGCTTCAAGATTTTTCAGTCTTAGAATGTAAATCTATCGATCAAATTACTCTCAGCAAGATTTACTTAATTGCACGTTTTGATCGATATATTTGAAAGGTTTTTCAAATGATCTAAATTCTTAAATGGTTTTTAAGAAACAATCTTTAAGTGTCCATCAGGACGCTAACGCATCTTTCAGGACGCTAATTTCTTAGCAGCGCTCTCCTGGACTTGGTAAGTCAGGACGCTGATAATACATTAGGGAGCTGATAGAGTTCATGGTTGAATAAGTACTTATTTATCAGGACGCTTACTTCATTAGTAGCGCCCTCATTAAGTCAACCAATGATCTTATCAGGACACTAATTCTACATCAGCTCACTTATTATTTTTACGAGTTAAAAATATCAGGACACTTACTCATTAGTAGCGCCCTCGTGACTTTAAATATTTTAAAACATAGCATGACACTAATTGTGGATTTGCGCCCTCATGAAGTTTAGTCGTTTTAATTGCCAAGTAAGTTAGGACGCTTACGATTAAGTAGTGTCTTCACTTCACAGTTCAGCAAGACACTTATGGTTCATGAGCTCCCTCAAAGGAACAAAACGAAAAAGTTGATATTTTGCCTCAGGACGCTGATTAACTTTTTAGGACGCTAATTCAACACTGTCACGGTTCTGACAATTACACTTTTTTAGATTACTTTTTCAGAATTTTTATGCACAAAAACCTTTTCAGATTTGTCAGAGATTTCCTCTTATACACAAAATCACCATTCCTGAAACCTTCCTTATTCGTGTAATCTGAAAAGAACCAGAATGTTCGTGGAGACTGCATTTTCCATATTCGTGAAAGATTCTAGTTGTTGTGTGTAAACGATCATTTTTGAAATTTAAATTCAAATGACCAACAACTTCATTTCTATTGAGTCTATATATACCATCACTTAGACTCAAACCACACACCGAAATATCATTAAGCAAATACTTTTGAAAGTTAGTCAAATTTTCAATTTGATTTCAGAGCTTAAATTGTTTTAGTTTTCAAAGTGCTTTCTTTGAAACTCTGTTTCTTCAAAAGATTTTCATCTGAGCTTAATCTTTATCTTTCTTTGAAAATCTATTTGAAGGTTATTAAACTGTTTTCACTCAAATTTCCAGCACTAGTTTAATCATGTATCATGCTTGTTGAAAGAGAAATTTGAGAGATAGTTCATAGGATACAGTTGTACTTCATTTCATATCTTGTAAACTGTATCGAGTTGTAACAATAGTTATACAAACTACTGAGTATCAAACATTGTTTGTGTTTTACCAAGTGGTTGTTCTCAAGCCTGTAAGTTGAGAGGTTAGGTTAGTCTCACACCTGAAAGTTGAGATAGGTAGTTCTCTAGTCTGTAAGTCAAGAGGTATATGTAGTTTTCTAGCCTGTAAGTTGAGAGGTTTAGGTTGGTGTCAAGCTTGCAAGTTGAGCATTGTAACAGTTGTTCTCACACTCGGAAGTTGAGAAAAGGTGTAATGGTTTAGTTCTCACCTGTAAGAGAATCCCTTAGTGAAGAGGTTTCAAACCCTAACTGAGAAGGTTAGGTAGTGGACATAGGCAAGTAGCCGAACCACTCTAAATCGATTGTACAAATTGATTTACTTTTCCACATTTATTTAGTTGCCATTACATTGACTTTAATTGTCTACGTGTCCAATTCACCCCCTCTTGGACATACCTAGGCCACAATGCTGCCTTGGAGCAGATCAAAAAACATTATCAAATACAAAAACTGAAAACTATTTCAAAACATTTAACAATTTTCACTTGTGCAAAAACTTTTGGAAGTTAGTCGTCTACTTACTGTTTTGAGCTCTTAATCATATTTGAAATACTGGAATGTTCGAACTTCATTCAAATCTTTTCAAAGTCCATTGAAGAAGAAGAAAGCTTTTGAACCTGTTTTCACCTGCACGTCATTATACATATCTTGCCGAATTTGTGGTAACAAAAGGTTCAATCCAAGCTTTGTAAGTATCACTTTGATTTTAAGTAAAGGGAATCATATCTCATTTTATACCTTGGTTTTCTTGTGACTGAACAGTTACTGGTTTAGAGCAAGTGTTGCTCGAGTTGTAACAGTTGTTCTCACACCCAGAAGTTGAGAAAGGTTATTCTCATGCCTGTAAGTTAAGGAGGTGTAACGGTTTGGTCTTCACCCGTAAGAAAATCCTTAGTGGAGTTTGGATAAATCCTAGCTGAGGAGGTTAGGCAGTGGACGTAGGCGAGGCCGAACCACTCTAAATCTTGTGTGCTTGTCTTTATCACTATTGTTGAATCTGTCTGCTTTACTTTATTTAATATGTTTTCATTTCTTTAAATGATTTTAAAGAAATGTTAAATCTGCTGAGTGTTCAATTCACCCCCTTCTCGGATACATCTAGGCTAACACTTGGTTGGTTTGTGACGCTTTGCAGAAGTATAAGCAAACTGGCACAATGAGAGAATGCGTCAAGCAATTCTCTTCACTAATGTTAGACATCAAGAACATGTCGGAGGAGGACAAGTTGTTCAACTTCACTTTCAGGTTGCAGTCGTGGGCACAGGCCGAATTAAGGAGACAGACCGTCAAACATCTACCTCCTGCTATTGTTGTGGTAGATGTGTTGGTCAACTTCAAGGCTAACTCTTTTATGTCGACTTTAGAGGGCAACAAGCATAAGAAGCAATTCAAGGACGGGTCTGAGAAGGGAGGTTCAAACAAGTCATCCAACTATAACAAGAAGGATGACAAGAAACGAACTAAGATGGATGGACAACCCAACAAGAACCAAAACAAGGGTTGTTTCATCTGTGATGACCCTCATCGTGCTCATGATTGCCCAAAGAAGGTGAAGTTGGCGGCATTGGTGGCGAAGGATGAAAGTTCCAAATAACCCCTTAAGGTTGTTGAATGCTATTCAACAACAAGTGAAAACCCCGAAAAATGGGCTGATGTACGTGGAGGCCATGATCAACAAACACCGGTGTTGGTGATGGTTGACTCGGGTGGTTCACACTAATTTGTTGTTGTACACCAAGTTGAGAAGCTTGGGTTGAAGCTTTCCAAGAATGCTAGTAGAATGAAGGTAGTAAATTCAGAGGCAAAACCTATCCAAGGTGTTGCCATGAACTTGGAGATTTAGATTGTGAATGGAGGGGAACAGTTAGTTTAATGGCTATTCCATTGGATGATTTTGACGTCATCCTAGGCAATGACTTCCTTCATGTAGATAACATTGTTGTCATGCCCTCTTTGTGAGGTTTGTTTATCATGAACAAAACATTGCCTTGTTTTGTTCTAGCGGCTAAGGCGGATGGGAGAAAGACATCAAGTGCACAACCTTTGTTATATGCTATTCAAGTGAAGGATGGCTTATGCAAGGGCCAAACTACCTACTTGGCTACATTGTTGGAGATCAAACAAGGAAAAGTGGTTAAGGTCCCACAATTGGTAGCGAATGCATTGAAGGAGTTTGAGGATGTGATGCCTCTAGAGTTGCCAAAGAAGTTTCCTCCTAGGAGCAATATTGATCATGCAATTGAGTTAGTGGCAGATGCCAAGCCTCCTGCTCAAGTTCCCTATCGGATGGCTCCAAAAGAACTTGAGAAATTGAGGAAGTAGTTGACGGAGTTGTTGGAATCACGGTATATTCAACCATCTAAGGCCCCGTTTGGTGCACCAGTGCTGTTCCAAAAGAAGCAAGATGGTTTCCTATGAATGTATGTGATTATCGTGTTGGACACCCAAGAGAAAGGTGAATTGTTATGGCATGTTTTGACAATTTCTAAGTTCTTTGGTGGAAATTCTTAGATAAATGCAAATAAATGCTTAAATAATCAAAGTGCATAAATAAATAGTGTGGAAATTAATTATAAAAGCACACAAGGATTTTTACGTGGTTCAAAAAATTCTTTTCCTACCTCCATGCCTAGAGAAACCTTCTCTAGGATTCCACTATACTTGGATTTACTTCACGAGTGTGAACCAAACCGTTACAAATGCCCTTTTACAGGTTCAAGGCAAACTTATCCTTTTGTGGGATAAAAAATGAACCTAAAACTTCTTTTTTCGGGATAAGGAAGAACTGAATATCCTTTTCACGGGGTAAGGAAGAACCACTTGTTCCTTTTGCAGGATAAGGAAGAGCCAAATATCTTTTTCATGGGCTAAGAAAGAACCACTTGTTCCTTTTGCGAGATAAGGAAGAATCGAATATCCTTTTCGTGGGCTAAGGAAGAACCACTTGATCCTTTTCAAGATAAAGAGTGAAACTAACTTGATTCCAACCTTGGAATCTCAAGTGAATCAAATTCATTTGACTTGGTTGTTTCAATCTTAAAACAAACCAAAAGACTAAAAGAAAGATTATAATGTTTTTTCTAAGTGAATAGAACAATTAGAATGAAGCTCACAATTACAAGTACCAAATACAAGATATAGAAATTTAAGCTCAAAGTGAAGAGAAACCTTACAATGGTTTATACATTTCTTGCAACCATATTTGCTCAAGAAAATGATTTTGAAGAAGCTTTAAATGATGCACAAAGAGAAAGCTTGAAATCCAATCTTCAAATCAACATCTCTAAGTCCTAGGTTTTTGAAATAAGAAAATGATTTGATTTTGAAGAACACTCCCTAGAATCACATGGTTGTCTATCTTGTGTTTAAAATGGCCTAACTGCATGTATTTATAGATTAGAAATGAGCATTGGTTGTTAGACACAAGAAACTAGCCGTTGGGGGGCTCAAAAATAAAGTTTTTGATTGTTGGGATCGCGCCTAGAAAGTTTCAGACATCTTGGTGAGCGTCTTCAAGCATTGCCTAAAAAATTCAAATAGTTCGTCCTCAAGCTCTATGAGCGTCCTGCTCCTGGCTGCAAATTTTTTAAACTCTTTTCTTTTTGAATGATCATGAAATAAAAACTAAATATAGACATATTATAGCTTAAAATTCATGGAAAGATTACTCTGCATCCATTGGAACCATTTCCAAACCATTAGAGAAAGCTAACAAAAATTATTAATGGGTTTGAGTTTATTTGGTCATAATTTGAGTGTGAAAACTTGGGTAGCTATGAGTTTTTCAAATTCTAAATTTATGGGCTTATTTAGGCATCAAAATATGATTGAAATATATTTAGTTTGATGATTAAAAACTTTGAAAACATTGGAAACAATGAGAGCAAGTGAAAGTCCAAAAAAAATTAAACTTAAAACTTAAAACTTAAAACAATGAGTTATGAGAAACTTTGTAAAAATGTGATTTTGACAAAAATTGATGCAAGTATGATTCAAACAAGTTTGAAATGTTTTAAAAAGATTAACCAAACGTGTTTTAACATTTCAAGATTATTTTTCAAGAAAATCTAATGCATTTTTGAATTTTAAAAAAAATGATTGAGCAAAATAGAGCAAGTAGGCTACAATCTAATTCTAAACATTGTTATCTCAAGAGAATCCATTAAAAGAATGTTTTGATGATTCCAAATCACTCAATCTTATGATTTAATGATGTTGTTGAAATGCTTTAGCAAATTAGTTTGAAGAAAGTCAAGTTTCAATCAGTCAAGTTCATGCCTGTTGTGTGCAAAACCACAAGTGCACGGTGTCAAGTAATAATATAAACTAATGAGAATCGGATATCATCCTTAGGGATCGAATTTGAGAGTTCAAGTAATTAAAAATAGTGATTAAAGCAACTAAGTATTAAACTAACAATGCAATAGAAAACTAATGAGAAATCTATGGTAGAGAGGTTTGATATCACCTCACTCTCAACTATGCCTTTTTATATGTATTTATTATTAATTCGGTTCTCTTGTTTATAAGTTGAAAATCCTAACGTTTCTAATTCCCTCTTTTAGAGCACCAATTAGAGCATGTTATTGTCACCTTGGCTTTACGCTTTCAATGAAAACCTAAGATGACAACAACTCATTAAGTTTTGTAATTTTCACTTAATGACTTCAAAGGTTCTCGATCTCCTTTTGAGTCTCACGATAGCCTAGGTTATATTTTCTAAGTTCCGACCCAAGGTACCCTCTTTTGGAACATTTAGCTCAAGTCTATGATCATTCAATCCTTGATCAAGGGATTAAAAGCATTACACCCAGAAAATATAAATAAACTAAAAACTTCATTAATAATAATCAAGCAATAAAATCTAAGCCATAGTATCAAGTTTGGATCAATCTACCCTCTAGAAAAGAGGTTTAGTTCATAACTAAAGACATAAAAACATTAAATAATGGCTTGAACATGAATAAGAACAATGGAAAAACAAACTAGAATGGTGTAGATAATCTTTAATAATCTTCAAAGTTGATCTTCTTCTCCACTTCGCTCCAACCGTAATCCTCTTGTTCTGCACTCTATGATACCTTAGAAACCCCAAACAATAGTATATTTATGTGTACAAGTCCATAGGAAGTCGTGCTAGAGAATCCCAAGTCAATTAGGAAAAATTCGGACAAAATAGAAAGTTTATATTTTGTATCGCAGCCCGGCGCAGCGGCTCCCACTCTCTATCTCTTCCTTTTCTCACCTCCATCTCCTCGCACCGCAGAGCCCATCTTGGACGCTGCGTCGCTCAGTCTCGGGTGTGGTGGTGGCTATTTTGTGGACTGAGCCATTTTTTTACTTCTTTTTGCCTTGTATTCTTCAAGTTTTTTCAAGTTAACTTCATGCATCACGTTTCTATCATCCAAATCCATGTTCAACACATCTAAACACCTACAAAACAAATCAAAACCAATAAGTAACACACTTATATAATCAAATCTATTAACTTATAAAATTAAAAATCGAAATAAGGCATAAAATATCAAAAACGACTTAAACTATCAAATAACCAAATTATAATAAACTAACCTAATATAAGAGCCAAACACTCTAAAACTCACCTAAAACATGCTCCAAAACATATACTAAATACCTACTTATTAATGCCAAATCAAGTTATCAAGATCAAGGTTAAAAAGAGTTAAATATTAGATTGTAAAACCTTACTCAAAACCTCTTTTCAGCAAAACAATATTTACTCTCAAAGTTTTTGGATTTCGAAGAAAATTGATTTCTATTGATTTCATTCAAAGGTTTTTCAATTGTTTTCTGAACCATTTGAACAATTTTCTAAACATTTGATTTGATCCAAAAAGCTTAAGTATTGATTTGATTAATCGTGTTTTTGAAAAATCAAAATTCAAGAAAAAAATGTTTTGAGTGTCTTTCAGGACGCTGATGGTCGATTAAGACGCTAATGCAGTGGCTAATCACTTAATATCGAGCCAATACTGCAGGATGCTAATAGATCATCAGGGCGTTGATGGTTTCTGAGTTCGAATGTTTATCATTCACGTCAGAATGCTGATTGAGTTTAAGCACCCTCATTGAATGAACATAAAAACCAGTAGTTGCACGTTAGGACGCTAATAGAGTATTAGTGCCCTCATCTGAAAAACTCAAGTTTCTTATGGTACGCTTGTTAGGACGCTAACGAAGCATTTGCGCCCTCCTAGAGCAAGTCAATGAAAATTGAATTTTCAGAACAATTTATTTTAGGACGTTGATGGAACATTGTCAGAAAACTGAAAAAGAAATTGTCACCTGACCACTGATATTTCAGTCACATGATTAGAAGATTTCAGACTATTTCTATTCTCATGCAAATTGAATTCAACTAGAACACTTTCACAAAAATTGAACTTACCATTTTTATGAAAGATTTAGACCGTTTTGATTCAACGTTTCAAATTCAATTTGAATTTGAACACAAAGGTCTTGACACACAATTTTTTCTATAAATAAGAGAAATTCATACTCAAAGAAAATAATTTTTTTTTTATCCGAGCAAAAAACGTTTTAAATATTAGTTGATTTTTCAATTTCAAATTCTGTAAGTTTGTAAAATCTAATTTTCATTGACAAAAAAGTTTTTCATTGAGTGCTTATCTTATATATCTTATCTTTGAAAAAATCAGTGAAAGAGAAACACATTTTTATTCGACTCTTCAGCTGACTCAAACTTATATTTTTCACTGCTGAAAGAAGTGTTTATCGAGTAAAAGGTTCATAGGATTTAGTATACTAAATTTTATATCTTTCATCTGAGTTGAGTTGTAAGTGCAATTGTGAAAGTTGCAGAAAGATATCCTTGTAAGTTAAGAAAGTTAGTGGTTTTTTCACACCCTTGTAAGTAAAGAGTATAGGTAGTCTTGCACCTGTGAATTCAAAAGTATAGGTAGTCTTGCATCTGTGAAGTCAAGAGTGGAGGTAGATCTCAAGCCTGTAAGTTGAGAGTGTAATGGTTGTTCTCAAGGCCGTGAAATTGAGAAAAAGTGTAACGGTTTGGTTTTCACCCGTAAGAAGATCCGCTAGTGAGGTTGGAAATCCTGATTTAGTAGGCATATTGCTGAACCTCTCTAAATCATCTGTGTAAAATCTATTCATTTTTCGCATTGTCCATTTGCTATTTCACAACAAGCTTTTCTTAAAGTTTTTAACTGACTATAGTGTCTAATTCACCCCCCTCTTAGACATTCCTGGGCCAACAAACATAAATAGGACTCTCAACCTCATAATTCTTTTTTCCTTCATGTTGTCAAAGCTTTGAATTTGGTTGATCTTTGCTTTGATCCTTTGCTTGAGAGGCTTGAAGTACTTTGATCTTGTATTGGCTCTTTTCCACTTTAGGTGCTAAAATATACTAGATGAAATCATTAGCACCATTTGTTATATTATTTGCTAGCATCAAAATAGTTAGGACAAAACTAAGTGGAAAACCACTTAAGTCAACAATCTCCCACTTTTTGATGATGACAATTGATAAACATAACAACTATATAATGCAAGATAATATGATCTTAAATATGAAGTATGAAAAACATACATACTATCAACCAATTGCGTTTATCAAGGTTCAACTATTTCTCCCATTTCTCATGTTTTCTCCCCCTTTGACATTATCAAAAAGGAGGGATGAATCTGTTGATGTAACTACTCTCACCCTATTTTGTTTTGATGATTACAAACAATATACTTGTGATCACTAATCTCTTTGACGTAGTTGTTTCAGTGCAAACTAGCTATATCAGATGGATTCAACTATTTTGTCAAAGCATGTGAAAGGAACATCATTGCACGAAGATTCAAGAGCTTAATGTTTGTAATTCTTATTTAGAATCTTAGTGTTGTAGAGTAACATTTACATGTTCCAACCACAATATGATTTGCATCTTTTCGAAAATCATGCATAGAGTTTATCATACTCATGCATATACACTATTATATTATTAATCATGCATGCACACACATTAGTATGATAATTATGCAATCACACAGTTAAATTGTTTATCATGCATATTTTTATCAGTGATTAACGTGCATTCATTTTACCAACTTTGCATGGTTTCATCGTTTTACGTATATTGTATTGATTGTTTCAATCATATACTTAGTCGATTGATTTAAACGTATTTAACCTTGTCAATTATACTTCAATCTTGTCAAAAATTATTTTTAAAAGTTAGTCTATGTATTTGACAATGTCCTAAATGCATTATGTTAAAAAATCGGGTTTTTGTCACTTCACAATGAAAGAACGCGCTCCTGAGCATTTTTCTCGAGACTCAAAATTTTTTATCAGAGTTCAAGGAACGCGCTCCTTGTAAAAGGAATATGCTGTTATGGTACTTCCCAAGAGTTAGAATTTTCTAATAAGGGAAAAAGGAACACGCTCCTTCCAATAACAATGCACTTTTTTTTTTCAAGGGCAAAATAGAAAAGTTTATAGAGTAGGTGGTTCTTGATGAAGAACCTCGCTCCTATGCCCAACAGACACATTAAGGAACGCGCTCCTCATATAAGGAATGCACTCCTTGATTGGAGGAAAATCTAAAAAGTTTCAGATTTCAAAGAAAAAATGCGCTGTTTCATTGAGGAATGCGTTCCTGCGCCTCGGTGTGGTATTTTTCTATAAATACCACACTTGCTCATTTGAAGAGCAACTTTTGCAAAATACATAGAACTTGTCCATTTTCTTTGTTTCATTTCTACAAGTCCAAAAAAAGTTCTTGAATGATTTTAAACCTCTTTCTAAGCAAACGTTCACCTACATTTAATCCATTGATCCATACTTCCGGATAGTTCTCCAAATCTTTAAAATATTTTGAGAAACACGTGTGTTTCTCTTTGTTTCTCTTGAGCAAATGTTCAAGAAGTTTTTGAGTTTTATTTACACACCTTGTTGTGTCTTGATCATTCTTGAATGTGATATCTCTAATCCAACATCATACTTGAAGAATCTCGGAGCTTCAACCTTACCTAAGTGGGGTGTATTTTCTATATCTAGATTCTTGTGATTTTGGTTTGAGTAAATCAGTTTTGTGCTTATGTTAACATCTTGAAAATTGATTTCGTTTTGAGTGTTATTTGTGAAACCCCAATTTGATCGTCATATCATAGTATCTTGTTTAGTGGTTTTATAAATATCTTGTGGTATCGATTCATGTGTTAAAGTTATACTATATTGAATCGATTTCATAAATCAACACTTGGTTTGTTTGATTCTTGATCTTAATCATTTACACTTTTAGAATCATCAAGTTTTGATCATCATTATATATTGATTCTTGTGCTTTAAACTTATCATTGTTAGAATTAATATCTAGATACATCTGCATATTCAATTCTTGATTTCATATCAAGAAAGTAGTGAGATGTGCATAACTCATTGTGTAAGAGAAGCAGGGGAAACGAACAGAGTATACACACACACGATAAATTGTAAGATGAATTATGCTTAAATATTGAAGGTAAGTATTGTAAGAGAGTTTTAACCAAAAATTCAAAAGATAGTTTAAACAAAAATTGTCAATTTTGGCATAACATGACTAGGGCTCGCAGAGAGGTTTCTAGATTTTCTTAGAAGATTCTGCTCCAGAATCTTCGACGCGAGGACAAGGAAATCCACAAAGGCTATTGGTCCTGCGAGCCATGGGAGTGGCGCTGCTCACATGGACAACCTTTTCAATTAATGCTCGGGATTCCTCATTTTCCTCAAATAGTGCAATCATCATATCTCTCTAATGTTTTGCCTTGGCTTTAAGCTCTTTCAGTCGACTCTTTTGCTGGTTTAGTATGACTAGAACAACTTGAACGCTGGAGGATAGAGAATCACTAAGCTTGGTAAACTGTTCCATGCTGCAGCAGGAAGCGGTGGCAGAGGTTCTTCGACATGAAGTGGAGACACATGGTTTTCCCTGGGAGCAATTTCCCTAGAGGATTCTTCATTAGATCCATCTGATGAAGAGGACCATAAAACGCTAGAGGTGGAGTATGAATCCATTCTAGCTCTTTTCTTAGACTCAGGAGCTTTGGATGCCATTAGAGAGATGAAGATGGAGATGAAACGAGGGAGATGAATGCGGAACGATTTCGCGCTTGGAAGTGAAATGAGAGGGAAAAGTATGAAGCAAGCTAAAGGGCATAGAAAACGGAGTCTCCAATTAATGCAGAAATGACAGAGTCATGCGCCAAAGAGTATGATTAAAAAAAATTTAAGAGAAAGCATAATCATACTTAAGAGGTTAAAGCTAGGTGGCATAGAGTTCTAGGATATATATCCTAAGACATGAAATGCAAAGAAACCTAAGACGAACCCTAAATTGACCTATGGATCAAGACTCTAGGTTGTTAGACCATGATTTTAGAGAACCCTCTCTGATACCAATTGTTGGTCCACCCAAGAGGGGGGTGAATTGGGTGTGATGGTCAATTATAAAATTATCTTCCAATAACTTAGTGATTTACATGAGTTTATTGGAATTGGATGCAAAATAAAACACAAACTAAATTGCAAACGTGTGACACACAGATTTATAGTGGTTCGGCCAAGCCTACGTCCACTACCTAATCTTCCATTTAGGATTTTCTCAATCCACTAACTGATTCTCTTACGGGTGAGAACCAAACCGTTACAACTGCCATTTTATAGGTTAAAGGCAAACCTATCATTTTACAAGCTAAAGATGAACCGTATTTCCTTTTTTTGGGATGAGGAAAAACTCATGATCCTTTTGCGGGATAAGGAAGAACCGTTTTCCTTTTACAGGTTGAGATAAAACCTATCCTTTTTCAGGTTAAGGACATACCTATCCTTTTACGGGATGAGGATGAACCGATTCTCTTTTACATGTTCAAAGACAAGCTTTCATGATTTCAATCCTGAAATCATTAAGTGAACTTCATTCACTTGTCTTGGTTGTTTCAGTTCAGAAACACACCAGCATTACAACACTGAGATGTTGGTTGGTTCTAACGTAGTAGAGCACTTTACAATTAAGCTCAATACATAGCATTACAAAGATATGAAATATGAAATAGGTAATGCTAAGTTGAAATACACCTTCAGTCCTTTACCTTTCAATGTTCGGTATTGCTCAAGTGCAGTTTCGAAGAGCATGAATCATATGATATAAAAATCAGTGCTTTTTCGAAAGTAATAAATACTGAATAAAGATTGACTTAAAACACGAAGGACTGGTGTAAATTAAAGACAGACAATTTTCAAGATAGATATAAAATATAAGTATGAAAACTTCTGGTACAGTACTTAAGATATGAAATCAAGTACAACTGTATATCTTGAACTATTTCTCAAATTCTATCTCCAACAAGAATGATACCAAATATAAATCAGTGCTGAGAATTTGAGTTGATACTAATAAAGATAGATTTTCAAAGATAAAGTATAATTGAAGCTCAATATGAAAATCTATTGTAATCGTAAAGGTATCAGTAAAAAATACTTTAAAAGATTAGAAAATGAAATTCATTTTGACACAGACTAACTTTCAAAAGGTATTGGCACAACACGAAGTGATTGGCAAGTTGTTTGATCCTAAGTGCTGGTATTTATAGACTTAGTAGGACATAGCCGTTAGACATTTGAAGTTCAAATAATATGAACGTTTACACACAACGGCTAGAATGTTATATGAAAATGGCAACTGCAATTTTCCCTAACATTTTGGTTCTTTTTCAGATTTCATGAAAGAGGAAAGTTTTAGAAATACTTATTTCATGTATCAGAGAAGGTCTCTGATAAGTCTGAAAAGGACTCTGTGCAAATGTCTATTTTGAAAAAGTAAACTTACATAGAGTACTTGTTCAAATAGTGACGGTTGTTGAATTTCCTGATTCCATAATTAGTATCCTGACGCATAATGTTAACTTTGTCGTTTTGTTCCTGAGGGGGCTCATTACGTATAAGCCTCCTGCAGAACACTTAAGTGAGGGCACTACTTACTCGTAAGCGTCCAGACTGACTTTGACACTCAAATGACTTAACCTTGAGGGCGCTAATGCACAGTTATCGTCTTGCTATGTTTTAAAACAGTTAAGTACATGACGGTGCTACTATCTGAGTAAGTGTCATAGTTTAAAACATAAAAATAAAACATGAGGGCGCTACAACTATGTCAGCGTCCTACTATTTAAAAATATTTTAAATAAAGACACAAGCACGCTAAAGGACAATCAACGTCCTGAAAGTTACTAAGTTGATTCTTAAAGGTGAGGGCACTTCTATCCAGATAGCGTCCTGATAGATTGTTCAACTTTTAACTATCAGCGTCCTCAAAGAAACATTCTTTGAAGAACTTAAGACATTTCGGTGAGAAAATGTTGAGTCAACTTCCTGACAACTTCAGAGGTTGACTAATAAAGGAGGCCGCTACTATACAAGTAAGCGTCCTGATAAATCACTTCAATTCAACCTTGAACGTTATCAACGTCCTAATGAACTATCACCATCTTGACTTATCAAGTTCAGGAGAGCACTGTTATTTCACTAGTGTCCTGAAAGACTCTTTGACTCGCGATAAAATATTCGATAAATGCGAATAAAAACTCGGTAGATTTTAAATTAAACATATATTATTAGATCATTTGAAATACTGTAAAAACATGAAATCAAAACATGCAGATTAGAAAACATATGTAGATGATTTATGGATGGTTTTGAAGAACATTTTGAGCAATAACAATTAGAGAAAGATATACCTTAAATACTTTGTGTATTTCTCTTTTCTCGTAACCGTTAAATCCAACTCTTCATTATGAGATCTTCAATAAGAGCTTTGCGCGGAGTTGAATAACTTGAACGTTGATCGAGGGATGTAGTCTTGAAGCTTGATCGAATCGTTCGAGTGAAGTGATCTTGAAGTCATGATGTGATCGTTGAAGTCTTTTTGATTGAAACGAACTTGACCGTTGGATGTGATCTTTGAGTTCCTTGATCGAGTCGTTCCTTGGCTTTTTGCTTTCCTTAGGTGCTTTGACGAAATTTTGATACATGCACGTTTAGCACCGAAAAGTACGTTGTTTGTGATCATCAAAATATACTTTATCACAGTATATTTAGGGACGAGGTAAGTGATGAACCGCATAGGTTAATAGACACTTGATCTTTTAATAGACTTGTAAGCTCTGCTTTTTTATCTTGGTTCTTGATATTTCTAAATCACTTAACAAGATCATTAGATACACAAATATGAGAAGTTTGGAATCATCAAAACATTCTCATCATGAGGTTCCTTGAGATAAAAATACCCCCTTTTTTGATGATTTCAAATACTCAAATACCATTAGGCTCAGTGATACATAGATATACATAATTTCATCCAAGTAACGTTAGCATGGTGCATAGGTATCAAAAATTGCAATCATTCAAGATGAACCAATCATTTAATGCTCAATATAGATCAAAGTAAACATATCAGTTTGTATTCCTTTAATATCAACAAGTCAAATAAGACAAAAGTATGGTCATAACACAAGTTTTGGACAAATACAAGACATATACATGACATACATACAAAATATCCTCCATTATATTGTAGCTTCCCTGAGCTAACATAGCCTAATTGTTCATTATCTTCTCCTCCTTTTGAAAACATCAAAAAGTAGATAGGCTAGCTAGAATTGGGGCGTTTTTATTTCCTTTTTTTGTCATCCTCCTTAATTTTCTTCGATCTACTTGAACTACCTTCCTTTTCCTCGGCATGGCTAGCTGCCCGTACTTCTTTAAGGGATTTTCCAAGTACTTTCTTTGAGACACTTGATTTGTAAGGATTAGGAGGTGGGGCAAGCTTAACTCCCTTTGCACGGCTGTCAGCGAGACCGACAACAAATTCTGATGATGGTAAATGACCTTTGAACTCAGGTCTGGTTGGATGTTTGCGTTTAGTACTTGAAAACCTTTGAGTTTCTGCTATTGGTAGTGGTGATATCTTCTATGACACTTTGTGCAATGGTACTTCATCAGATTCCTCTTCGTCTTCACACTCTAGAATGCCTAGAAGTCTATTAGACTCCTTTAAACCTTGTGGTCTCGTGAAAGCTGGGGCTCCAAGAGATTAAAAAACATTCCAAATCTCTTCATACTCGAAGCAATGTACCAAACTGTGGAATGAAATCGAGTGTTCATAGCTTTGAAAAGATTCTTGAAGAAACCAATGACACCTTTCACTCGATCTGCTGTAATGGTGATGATGTAGGAAAGATCTATGATTATGGATGCTAAGAAGAGCATTTTGTATTGAATAGAGCACATCTTTTCATAAGCTTGATTGACAGCATCAAAATTCTTATTTAGCCTGTTGTCCTTAGATGATGCTGGCGGAACAATATCAACTAAAACACTGTCCTTTAGATTTGATATGGCTTTTAGCACTGGATCCAAGTCAGTTTTACTAGAAACTTGATTTAGAATTGCATTCAATACTGACTGTAGTGCATCAGTGGTGGCTGTGTCTTTTAAAGATTCAACAACATGACCCTTCATACTCTGAATATCTTCATAAATCTTCTTCAGGATAGCACCATTTGATCCATTTTGAGGTTGGCTTGGCTGCATCCTCTCTGGATGGCTTGATTGAGGTTGACTTTGCTGTGAGGGCTGCATCTGAGCTGGCTGTGGCTGAGGATGAGTTGGTCGTGGATGGCTTGATGAACAGTAAATTATCTTGAACATCCTTCACCACATTGTCACTTGGAGTAGCTGAACTTGATGATGGAAGAGCCTGCATGGTTGCAAGTTGTTTATCCATTAACTCAGTAACTTGACTCGGTTTATCTGAAACTTGTACCATACTTTCAGTGCAAGCTTTTCTTTCTTCAAGTTCTTCATGCTTCAATTGTATCAAGTGTTGGATTGCTCCCAACATCTTAGAGTTCTGCCTGCTCTGTTCTTCTCTCATTCTGTTCAACAGTTTGGAGTTCACATATTCTTGATCTTCTCTGATTCTCCTTAGAAAATCCTCTTCACCAAACTGTGGGTTTGCAGGTTCACTGTAGTTAGAGTGAGATGGTGAAGATTCATTATCTTGGTCACTTGCCTCATGAGCAACACTCTCGTCTTGTTCTACCTCATTGTACTCCTCGTCCCTAACATGATGTACAATGACAGTTTCATTTATTCTCCCTTCAGGAATTGCCAAAGCAACATCCTGGATTCCTTCTTTAGGAACTTCCATAGCCACTTCTTGAAGTTTTTCTTCATGAATTTCCTCTGGAGGTTCATAGAATGCATCCTCTATTTGATCATGGGGTTCCTCTTTCATAGGAACATCCATTGGAGATGGCAAATCAGAAATGGTTCTTTCAGAGTCCTTACCAACTCTTTCTTGAAGTTGTGTCTCCACAACAACTTGAGCAATCTGATTTACTTTTTCCATGGTCTGATAAGCTTGTTCAATTTGAACATCTTCTTCAGCGTGATAAACCCATTCAACCTGAACTTTTTCTACAACATGATCAGTTTGTTCTTCAGCAGCATGATCTACTTGTTCAGCTTGAACTTCCTCTCTTGCTGCAAGTGGTCCAGTCTCCACCTCTTGTGGAACTTCAGACATGGAAAACCACTTTTTCAAACCAGAAACATATGCATATCTCATTAATTTGATAGTCGTTTGCCCAATGCAGTGATATCTGCTAGTTTCTTTGACTTCCTCACCACTGAAGTCAACCCCACTTCTCTCAAATAAAGTAGTGAGGTCATCTCAAATGGAAGACCTTCTTCTCCTTTACTTATAATGGTGTCGATAACATGAATGAGAATGTGAGCTAGGTTGATCTTCTTGTTTTGGAGAATACACCAAATCAAGAACAAATCCAATTCATTGACATTCCTCCTGCTACCAGACTTAGGATGAATGATGTGGGTGATGATATTGTGGATAATCCTAGGAATGAGCTCGAAGGATTGGTTTGTAAGTTTCTTATCAACACGCACGTGTTCTTTCTTCCTTGAAATGAGATTCACAGCAGATAGGCTATCATAGCCTGGGAATTGAAACTTGCCCTTGGTGAAGGAAAGTATATGGGCACTTTCATCACACGACAAAGAGGAAGTTTTAGAAAAAATCTCCACAGATTTTCCTTTAATCTTGGACTGTCTCACAAGTCCTGATTCCGGTTTCTCTTGAAGATGTAGGAAGAATTTTTTGACAGGGTTAAGATACCATCTAGACTGGTAAGAGAGAAGTTTAATCCAACCCTGGAACTCAAACAGAGGTAGCACATCGAGATGTGCATTAGAAAAGAATTCAAAATCAACAAAACAACCGTCTATAATGGCTCGGTTGGCAAGCTTTTCAACTTTAAAGTCCTTCTTGGATTTCTGGGTTGAAGACGATGGTTGAGCAACATCGGTTGATATTTCAACTGGAGGTAGGTTACTAGGTTCAGAGGCGATGGGTGCCTCAGTAGATTTTTTATGAGATTCCACTTGTCTTTGTCTCACACTCCTAGGTAGAGGTGGCGAAGGTGACAAAGGTCGCTTTCTAGCTGAGAAAGTGCGAAGCTTCTTGGTTTTATGTGCCATTGATAACAATGGTGGTTAATAGAAATGTCTTGGTGAAAACAAGTGAAATGAGGATCAAAATGTTCAAATTTTAACAGAGATCAAGTTTTTACCAAGAGATTGAAGAGCAACTATGGAGAAATTGACTGAGTTGAAGGAGTAGCAGAGGTGCAGAGGCAAGTTCCTTGGTTTGTTCAGAGTGAGCGTCCTAGGGCATCAATCAGATGAAAATGACGACTACGATACTCTGTTCGAATATATATACCCTAATCGTGAGCGTGCTTCTGGCTCACATCAAGTGCTACGTCCTTATTAGCATTAGCGTCCTGCTACTTCTATCGCTTAAACGACCAACGTCCTCCCTTGCGATAAGCATCCTCGAACAACTAATATTTTTACGCATATTAGCGTCCTTGTACGCAATGAGCGTCCTGCTCACACAACAATAGCATCCTGAAACGCTCTTAGTGTCCTCTTGGACACTTATGTACTGATTTTAATTGGATGCGATTAATCATTGTAAAAAAAAAAATTCTCATGAATACACAATCAACACTAATGATTAAACTTCATAAAGAGTTTATCAACAAATTAATCATGTGACCAAAAATATTCAATCATTTGAAGCAATACATGATCATATAACTTCATTAATCACTGAGATATGTATTCAAATAATCTTAGTAGTGATGAAGTGATTTATACCTTGCACAAATTTTTGCCTTTTTACCTCAAGGCACTGCAAAGTCCTTGATTTGTGAACTTTGCTTGTTGAAGCAGCCAAAACACTTCTTGATACTCATTCTCCAAGCTAACTTCCTTGTTGGTACATCATCATGTAAACTTTTGCCCTGTACTAGTGTTCTTGTTGTGCATGTAGATGATTGTTGACGAATCATCATTTGAACTTCTTCATGAGCAAGTTCACTTTTGTCTCTCCTTGGTAGGTTTGCAAGCATATCCTCTCTCTGATGACGGTTCTAATCTACTCAAAACATAATCAATTTCTTCAAAACTGATTTCAAATGGATTGAAAACTCTTCTAAAGATTCTACTTTATATTTCCATTTTTAGGAAAACTGTTTATAAAGTATTGCACTAAAGTAGAATGAGAAATATATTCTCCAAATTGTTCAAGTTCATTAACCAAACGTTTAAATCATCAGAGATTATCATAAACTGAATCATTTTCTAACTTGATTCCTAGTCTCATTTCTTCGTTCCATGGTTTTCAAAAGATCACAAAACTCTTTAAGGTTCATTTCCCATGGATCAACTGTTTTAGCTATTGTGATTAGCTTTTTATTTCATTTCTTTGGAAGCTTGTAACTGAAACATACTATGGCTATGCCTAAGAGTATTACTTGTCCAAGTTGACTCATTCCGTCAAGGATGGACTGGTACCTACAACAGGCTGTATCTAGAGATTCATTCTCAGATACTTCAAAGGCATCAAACAACCTTTCATACTCCTTAAGTTTTTCATTTTGATTCATTATCTTTTCACCATAAAGTGATGTGAGGGTTTCCCAAATTTCCTTAGCACTTTCAAGATGAACTACTCTTCCTACTTCTTCATCGGGTAGACAACAATATAATGCATAGACAGCTTGAGAGTTGTATTTATCATTGAGTCTCTCCTTGTTTTTGCATAGTTCAATAGACTTGTTGGGCATGGTGTAACCATTTACAACCATTTACCATGGACTGATGTCCTTAGATCAAAGAAAGGCTTTCATCCTATTCATCCAATCTTAAAAACAGTCTCTATTGAATATAGGTGGTCTGTCTAGGGATTGACATACTTTCATGATGGAAATTTTAGACTCTACCATTGATATCAAACAAATTGTTATATTTCTTTAGTGAGAAACTTCTCTCTGCCCTGGTATGTCCAAGAGGGGGGGGGAATTGGACACTTAGATAATTGAAATTAATCCGACGGCAAAAATAAAGTGCAAAAAAAATAAATCAATGATTACAATCAATTTATAGTGGTTCGGCTACTTGCCTACCTCCACTACCTAACCTCCTTAGTTAGCATTTTAAACCTCTTCACTAAGGGATTCTCTTACGGGTGAGAACCAAACCGTTACAACTTTTTTCCAACTTTAGGGTGTGAGAACCACCGTTACACTACTCAACTTACGGGCTTGAGACCAACCTACAGCTCTCGACTTATAGGCTAGAGAACTAACTATCTCAACTTTCAGGTGTGAGACTAACCTAAAACCTTCTTAACTTACAGGCTTGAGAATGACCACTTTGTTGAAAAACAAAAACAAGTAATGAGTGGTTTACATAACTACTTTTACAACTATATACAATATACAAGATTTGAAATGAAGTACAACTGCATCCGAAGAACTATCTTTCAAATTTCTCCTTTAGTAAGAATGATATGGGATTAAAACCGTGTTGAAAATTGGAGTATAATAGTTCAATAAACTTCAAATAGATTTTCAATGAAAAATCCTTAAAACATGTTTCAAAAACAACACTTTGAAAAACAATTTAACTTGAAAGACGATATGAAAATTCGACTAACTTTCAAAAGTAATGGCTCAACAATTTTCGGTGTTGTGTGTTTTGATTCGAAGTGTTGGTATATATAGACTTAGTAAGGATAAGGCTGCTGATCATTTGAATTTTGAATTTCAAAATGAACGTTATCTCTCAACAACTAGAATCTTTCATGAAGATGGCAAAAACCATATTTATGAACATTCTGATTCTTTATAGGTTGCATGAGAAAGGAAAGTCTCAAAGGACATGATTCATGCATCAGACGAAATATCTGACAAGCCTGAAAAGGGTTCTGTGCATAAAAAGTTCTGAAAAGATAAACTGAAAAAGTGCACAGATGCAACTTTATGACAGTGTTGGGTTACTATCCTGATTTGACAATCAGGGTCCTGACGCATAGAACCAACTTTGTCATTTTGTTCATTACGTGCGCTACTGGAATGAAAGCATCCTGATTTACTTGACGTTTAAAAACGACTAAAGCTGTGAGGGTGCTATTTGAACATAAGCGTCCTGACTTGTTTTAAATCATTTAAAATCACAAGGGCGCTACTGAAGGCGTAAGCGTCTTAATATTTAAAGCAAGAAAACATAAGGGCGCTACTGAAGGTTTAAGCGTCTTGATGTTTTAAAACATTTAAAACGACTAAAAACATAAGGGTGCTATTGGACTGTCAGCGTACTGATGTTTGAAAATGATCAGCGAGTTGATGTTCAATCTGCGTCTTGATAAGTTCTTTCGGTTGATTCAATGAGGGCGCTACTGTCAAAGTAAGTGTCCTAATGGATATGAACTTTTCAACATTAAACATTATCAGCGTCCTAATACATCAACAGCGTCCTGACTCACCAAGTCCAAGAGGGCACTGCTAAGATATTAGCGTCCTGATAAACATATTAGTGTCCTGATAAACATATTAGTGTCCTGATCGAATACTTAAAGACTGATTTTGAAATTGATTTTAACTTTCAAAACTCAGTTAAATCAGCTAGAAATTTGATCAAACTAAATGATGAAACGATTAAGAGATTAACTCATTTGAGAGAACCTTTCAAACACATCGATCAAAACATGCAAACATGATAATCTTGCCAAGAATCATTTGATCGAAAGTTTTACATTCTAAGTGCTTGAAAACTCGACACTTGATCTTTTAATAGTTGTTTAAGCTCTGCTATTTGATCTTGGTTCTTGATAGTTCTGAAACACTTAACAAGTTCATTAGATACAAAAACATGAGTAGTTTGGAATCATCAAAACATTCTCATCATGGGGTTCCTTGAGATAACACACTTCACATCATTTAAATCATTGTAGTTTTAATAGTGGTGTTTACTCATTCAAGATTGTAGGCCTAATATTGTTGAGAGTGTTGTAGAACACTTCTTTTTTATCTTTTGTAATCTTGATGTATAGTTGACGTGTTTATCAACCAGGAATATACCATATCTTGTACGATTCGTAACCACGCCTGTAAGTTGGTTACAATGTGGCTTTCTAGCCAAACCCTTATATAGGCTAGAGTGTGGCTTTCTAACCAAGCCCTTGTGTAGGTAAGCGTGTGTGGCTATCTGACCAAGCCCTTATGTTGGTTAGTGTAAGGCTTTGAACCAAGCCTTTGTGTTGGCTTTTGTAAACGATTTCTAGTCACGCCCGTAAGTTGACTAGCTAATAGTGTTTTGGGAAATCCTAATCGTGGTGATTGGGTAGTGGACGTAGGTTTTAGAGAAACCGAACCGCTCTAAATCTTTGTGTCCATTTATCTTTCCTGCATTTGTTTATTTTGATTGTTACCTACTGCACACTTTATCTGTTTAATTATATTAATCGAAAGGTAACGCAAAAATCCGCCAAGTCCAATTTACATCCCCCTCTTGGACTATAATATTGGGCCAACAGAATTATCTAAACTCTCATGAAGGTAATCCTAAAGCATAACATCAAAACACTAAAGCTCCCCCTTTCAAAAAGAGATTGAGACTCTCCCTAACTCTATGCACTCAAACTTAAGAGGATTCATGACAACAAGTCACGATTAAGCACATATGAATGCATAAGGGATGCTATAGTATAAAACACACACATAAGATTCAGGATATAATGTTTAAGCAGGAGAAATAAAAACATGACAAGATAAAAATATGAAAAGGTTTAGCTCAACATTCATAGGTTAGCTAAATGATATTTTGGAATGTTGCATAGCATAACCAAGAATAAAGTCATGTAGATACACAAAAGAATTTAAATTTATATAAGGCATCAAGACATGTATAAATGAGAAAGATATGCCAAGAAGATGAATTCATGAAGAATTTTAGGCACAAGCAATCATTCTCATGGTATTAGACATAAAGATAAATTTGATTATCAACCCAAGCCTAATATAAGGTATGCTATATCATGTATGAGAAATAAGCACAAACATACATTAAGATCCATAACATAGGCAAAATGATCTATGATTAAGCATAACCTTGCTATCATGATTCTACTGTGATGCAAAATATAGTTCAAAACCTCAAGACATCCATTAGAAATCAATTTTTAAAGTAATTGATGCATATAAGATTTGAAATTCAAGCAATGCATCAAACTTGTGTGTGAATGAAACATGAATGCCAAAATAAATAATTATAAGCATAGACAGCCTATTTTTTTATTAAGTTAGGCTAGATTCGAAATATGAATTATAGCACAAGAGCCTAGCATAGTCTATGTTTTGATCAAGAGAAGTGTATATGTTATAAAAGTGATCAAAACAATTTTAACACATGAATTATGATGAATATGAGACTAAGTAGAATTTAAGGTATGTCAAGCGTATAAGCATCACATTCACACTTACATATGCATTTTAAATTCAAAGATATATAGTACAAGCCTATGGCATTACAAAAAGAGCAATATGATAGACGGATATATAAGCATGACACTCATATTTCAAGCCTTTGACATTGATAAACATGAAGAATATATCATGTTAAGCTCAACACGCTTATCAATCATATTTACCATGTTTTTTAAAGTAAATTGAGTGAAGTACAACACATGGCAAATGACTTGAATGACTTAAATGTGAAGATGTAGTCGCTCAAGTTCTTTTCATTCATTCTAGTTGACTAGACCTATTAGTTTGAGATAGATTTGGGCTCATGGTCAACTAAGTCACTTAATTGAATTTGTCATGATAGATTCAAAAAATCTAATGGCAGAAGACAAATTCAATTATGAACTATGAAAATGACTAAGATTTCATATGATGGAAATTTTAAGGAAAGATAGTCATTTCATATGAGTTTTCTTCAAGATAGAGTGAATAAATACAAACAATGAAAATATGCACAATTTCACTGATTTATCCTTAAAGGATACTAGTCATGATCATATAAGCTTTCATGATTGTTTAGGATCATAAATAAGTATATCAATCATATATCAACACTGCTAATAAAACATGACACTCTCTCTATATGCAAGGTTAAAGTATAGTAACATGTTAGTACTAGAGCATGCAAGATAACATCTCATACAAGTATAATCATGACAATGAAATAAAAATAGCAAGTACAAGTCATGATTTAACAAATTGCATAAAAGGCAATATAACATTCATGATCAAATAGGCAAGATGAAAACATAAGAATATAAACAAGTTATTCATCAATGCTTGTTCATGAAGGCTAACATGTTCAATTTTCAAGTACGACTAAAATCCAATTATGTGTGAAAAAATGAAGATCATTTTATTCATTTAAATTCAATTCACTTTTAAAGGTATGAATACAAGTAGATGTAAATCTAAACATATGATATCCATTCACTTGAGAGCAAAACCTTTTAAGATTTTTGAATAGTGGGAAGACCTATGTGAATTGGTTATCTTTGTAAGTACATTAAGACTTCTAAATAGATAAAGTTGGAGAAACATAAGTCTTAGTACTTTTAAACAATGATTTCTAGAGACTAAGGTATTTGATTCTAGTTTAAGGTCTCTCTAAGAAGATCATTTTTGTTTTTCTTTGTTTGATCCCATAAATTTCTAATTAAGCTCAAATGAAGGATCAATTTATATTTGCCCTTACTAACCCCTTTTCAATGATATGATCAAAGATCATTAATAAGCATAGGGAGTAAGGTTTCCTTGGATGGGTTGGACAAGTGACCTTTAAGGTCTTCTCATGATTGTTAAGAATCAATATTCTTAGACTAAGCTTGATCAACTCCAAGGAAGTGAGTGAGGTGGCTATTTGATTAACATTTGAAGTAAATGCCACAATCACTAGGCAAGTATCTTGTATTATTCAAAAGATATGAATCATTTTGATCCTAATGTGCAAGAGACATGGACTCTAATGAATAATTCTTAATTCTAGTTCATTTGCTAAGATCATGAGCATACAAACACATATATGAGCAAATCAACCAATTTAATTGTAAGAAAACTCATATCTTAAATCAACATAATTTGATTATGCTCAAATTCCTCATAAAGATCTAAATGGATTGATAGAGATATAAAGCTAGCATATTCCATTTAGACACAAACATACATCTCATACGATAAAGTAAATGCATAGAGTATGCCTTGGATAAGTGAAGAAAAGAATATACAATATAAGCATGTTCACAAAGATGAATGGAAGTAATAAATATGAAATTCAAATCATACTTTTGGGAAGCATACCTAGTATGCTTTGTACCTTTCAAACATTCAACAACTTTTAGGCAATCATATGCATTACAAATTAAAATCCTTTAATCAAGCCTAAATACTTTCAAATGTCATAAAGAATATAGATAGGCGCATATGACATAAAATACATGGAAATTGCCTAAAATGATTAAGGCCTAAATATCTAAGGCCAAGTAGCTTAGGATATGGTTCAATAAAGAAAATCTATGTGATCAGGTGAACCATAGCCTTTTGTACCCATACTTTTTTGGGTTTCGTGATTCTAGCATCAAAGAGTAATTCTTTGGGCACCTATGCCATTTTATGATATTTATCCTGAAAGGGATTTCTATGGTTCCTATGACATGTCTTAGGCTTAAAGTATCTAACATTTGGTTTGCCTAATTGTTTCTCTAAAGTGGAGGTCTTTTTTTTTTCTAATTGAATTTCAATTTCTAAGTCCTCCTTTTCATTAGCAACCTTGGTCACTAATTTGGTCAACTCTTCTAACCTTTCTTGAAGAATGATATTTTCATTTTCCATACCCTCTTTTTCTTCAAGAATGACTTCATTTTCCTCAAGAACATCATTGTAGACATTTTGGAGAGTTTCCAACTTATCTACAAAATTAGTTATCATGTTCTTGAGTTTCTCATTCTTTTGGATGAGTTTGTCAAATTCAATTTCAAGAATCTTACGTGCAATAGACAAATTATCAAAAGAAAGATCAATGACATTTGTAGAACATCCATCAATATTAGAGATAAGACAAATATGTTCTACATTTTCCTTATCTTCACTTGAAGATAAAGAAGCATATGAAGCGCACCATAGAGTTCTTCTAATCTAGTCCAAATATCCTTAGATGATGCACATGAAGAAACTCTATCTATGTCCTTTTGGGAAATACTACTCAAAAGTATGTTTTTAGCTAGATCATCAAATCTAACTAAATGTTTTTCCTTCCTATCCCATTTCTTCCTAAGTTTAGGGACTTCAACCCCATTTATGGTCTTTGTGGGTATAAATGGTCCATTTGAAATAATATCCCACATGTCACATGATTGAGCCTTAGTGAAAGCTCTTATCCTAATTCTCCAAGACATAAAGTTATCAACGTTTAGCATTGGAGGAGTGAAAAGGGTTGTCACCTAAGTCAAAACCTATGATATTGGCCATTTGATCTTTAGCTCAAGGTGGTTAGACCTTAATAACGAGCATGCGCTCTGATACCACTTGTTAGACATCCAAGAGGGGGGTGAATTGGATGTTATGGCTTGTTTTGAAACAATTCTAAGTTCTTTGGTGGAAATCCTTGGATAAATGCAAATGAATGCTTAAATAATCAAAGTGCATAAATAAATCGTGCGAAAATTAAATATAAATGCACACAAATTTTTCCCTAGTTCGAAAAATCTTTTTTCTACCTCCACGCCTAGACAAACCTTATATAGGATTCCACTATACTTAGATTGAATCAAACCATTACAAATGCCCTTTTACAAGTTCAAGGAAAACCTATCCTTTTGCGGGCTAAGGTGCCACACCCCGCCCGGCGCGCCTAAACCGGTGGTACACTCACGGACGGGGTGCGCATTTGGAATTATCACAATGGCATCAGAGTACGCAACGAAAATACAATATAGTACAAGTTTGATTTCATTAATTTCAGAATATTTTTTTACATGAAAGGGTTAAGGAAACATTCTCCCAAAAATCCCCAATGAGTAATACAAAGGGTACAAAATGTGGGTCCCATAAACCTGCACACAGTCCACCCTAATTTCCTGTGAAAAAATTAGATAATAATGGAGTGAGCTTAACGCGCTCAGTGGGTATAATAGTTCGTGAGTATAACAATTAATAAAACATACTTCATAATCAAATATCTTAAATACACATGAGAGCATCATAATCAATCAATATGTATGTATGCATGACACCGTCTCGTAATGGTTTGATGACTGTACATCGTCTGAGTTCACGTACAGATGTCCCTCCCCGGGAATAGTCGGGTTCTCATTGTACGTCCCTCCTCAGGAATGACGCTCTGAATTCACGTACAGATGTCCCTCCCTAGCGGTAGCCAGGTTCTCATTGTACGTCCCTCTCCAGAGAAATATGATGAATAGCGAGCATCACTCCTAACTATTCTATGAATCATAAACCACATACGTCCCTAGGTGGTGATATGTATGATGCCAATGCATGAACTGGTCTAGTCTACTAGGCTGGCCTTTACTTAACATTTAGACTGACATTGGCAACGTCTGGTGATCCTTATCAGGGTCGGTATCACGACGTGCAAGGTTAGGACATTCAGTATTACTTGTATAAGCTGATAGCTTTCAATAAGACCAACCAGATCAGTCTCTAGTTGAGAGGTGAGACACGAGGTTTGCTTAAATACCAATCGCCTAGAGCAGCTCGCTGCCTCCCGTTCACTATTTAAAGATATTGAGGACAAGGCCGAGTATGGTTGAGCTAGATTGACCACAAATCCGGCATTACAATAGTGTAATACATGAACTCCAACTATACAGACATAAGTATGACAGTATGAACGTTATACGAAATAATGTTGTGTAAATGAATGGTAGACATAATAATAAATGAATGTAAACTTGAATAAAAGTTATAAAACACGCAAACCTATGTTTCGTTCCCCACCTTCAGATAAGAACTTCTTTCAGATCTGGCGTCTTCCTCTAGACAGAACCGCGTTGCGCGCATAGAGAGTCTGAAAAGACTAAAAACTCAGAATGAGTGGACAAGAGAAGAAAATCACAATTTGGAGTGAATTTGGTGTGAGAAATGAAGAGGGGGAGGGCTCCTTATAGAGAAGATTTGGCGCCTGAACGAACGTTCGAGCAGGTTGCCTGAACGATACATTTTTTTTTTTGGTAAAATCCTAGGGTATTATACTCTACCCCCTTAAAGGGATTTCGCCCTCGAAATCAATTCAAGTAGTTATGATGGTTATCTGCTTGAGATTCACTGCTGGCATCATCTTTTGCTAGTTCAGGAGAGTGCCTGTGTGGTCCCTGAATAGCACTGTGGGCAGTGGAATCCTCAACATCATGAAAGCATGAAGAGCAAATGGAATCGGATTCGTCCTCAAAAGATTCCAACCTTTGCTTAACAGATGGTGGTGGAGGGCGCTGGTTACATCGTTTGAGGAGAGGTAGGTTGAGCGGTGGAATACTTTTTCGTGCTATTGCTTGAATCCAGCCGCCTGGTAATTTTGGTAGCAAGTTCTGCCATGATGAGGGCACGAGATTGTTTGGAACAAAGTTGATACAAAAAAGCCATGCACGCTCTGGCGATAAGGATCGCTATCTGTCTGGCGATGGAGTTGGTGATGCAAAGTAGTTGTGACTTGACTCAGATCCTGAAGGAGTCGTCACAGGTTGCCAAGGAGGCCATTGCGTATGTGTATCACTATATCCATCGATATTATTTTCAGACATTTGCATAGTTATTCAAGTGAAACGATGTATAAGATATTTGTAAACAAACTTCCATCATTTTATTGATAAGTGAAATAGTACAATGTATCACATCATCAGTTATTACTAGAAAAAAATTCAGGGTATTTCTGTTTAATTGTTGCTTCTAGTTCCCATGTACCTTCCTCTATTCCGTGGTGATCCCAGAGCACTTTCACCCGTGGTATTCTACGTCGCCTTAGTTTTTGAGTTTTTCTATCCAAAATCTATATTGCTCTCTCCTGATACTTATTTCCTTCCTCAACCCGAACCTCGACTAGAGGGATGATATGCGAAGGATCAGGGCGATACTTTCGAAGCATGGATACGTGAAAAACGTCATGAACCTTAGACGTGGATGATGGAAGGGACAGATGATAAGCAAGTTTGCCAATACGTTCATTGATATGAAATGGGCCGATATACCGTGGGGAGAGCTTTCCTTTGATCCCAAAACATTTGACACCTCTTGTGGGTTGAACTTTTAGAAAAATGAAGTCCCTCTTATCGAATTCTAGAGACTGCCTCCACTTGTCGGCATAGCTCTTTTGTCGACTTTGTGCTACACGAAGTCGCTCCTTTACTAGTGTGATCTTCTTAGAAGTCTCTTGAACTAGTTCAAGCCCCAACTGTGGTCGATCTGCCATATCTAACAAGCATACCGGAGATCTGCAAAGGCGACCATAGAGAGCCTCGTACGATGCCATGCAGACTCAGCTAAATGTAAGTACTTTGCCCATTCATCATTAACGTCCAAAATGCAACACCGTAACATGTCTTCTAAGATTTGAATAAGACGCTCTGACTGTCCATCAGTCTGAGGGTGAAAGGCTGTGCTCATGGTGATCTTAGAGCCCATTCTACTCTGGAAGCTTTGCCAAAATTTTGATGTGAATCGAGGGTCTCGATCATGAGCGGTATGCCCTGAATTCGTACGATCTCTCTTTCATATAATTCGGCAAGTTTGGCGGGGTTATGCGTGAACTTTATTGGCGAAAAGTGTGCAGACTTTGTAAGTATGTCTATGATAACCCAGATAACATCTTGCCCTTTATTATTTCGAGGCAAGGCCGTAACAAAATCCATTGCGATGTTCTCCCACTTCCATTCTCCAATAGGTAACGGTTGGAGAAGTCCAGAGGGAAGCCTTCGTTCTGCCTTAACTTGATGGAAAATGAGACATCGAGCAACGAAGTCTGCAATCGCCTTCTTTATTCCAGAAAACCAGAATTGTCGCTTGACATCCTTGCACATCTTGTCACCCCAGGATGCATAGCGAACCTTGAACAGTGCATCTCAGTGAGCACTTCTTTCCGAACCACAGGATCATTCGATAGACAGAGACGTTTTTATATAAAAAATGGCCCCGTCTTCAGAGACCGACTAGTGAGGAAGGTCTTGTCCGCTGAGTAGAAGTTCTCGTTTCTCCATTAACATAGGGTCATTGGCTTGAGCAGCTGAAATCTTTCGAACTAGCTCAGAGTTGGCTGATAATTGAGAGAGTCGTGATTTTGGTCCCTCTTCGATCAGTTGTAGGTTAAAGTTATCCATCTCGGTAGCCAACTTCCCCATTTCGTAGTTAAGAGTACAAGCAACATAAGATTTTCTGCTCAGGGCATCAGCCACAACATTGGCTTTTTCAGGATGGTACTGGAGTTGAAAGTCATAATCTTTCAAGAATTCCAACCATCGTCTTTGGCGGAGGTTTAGGTCTCTCTGAGTGCATATGTACTTAAGACTCTTGTGATCCTAGAAGACCTCAAACCGTTCACCGTATAGGTAATGACGCCATAACTTCCGTGCAAACACAACAGCTGCAAGTTCCAAGTCATGTGTTGGGTAATTACCCTCGTGAATCTTCAGTTGCCTCGAGGCATATGCGATAACTTGGCCTTCTTTCATTAGTACAACACCTAAGCCTTGGAGAGAGGTGTCGGTGTATAGTGAAAATCCAATTGCATTTCTTGGAGTGATTTGTAATGTTGCCGTCGTGAGGCGCTTCTTCAATTCCTAAAATGATGATTCACAGGCGGGATTCCAGATGAATCGCACGTTTTTTAGAGTGAGCTTGGTCATAGGTTCAACAATCTTTGAGAAGTCCTTGATGAAACATCTGTAATAGCCTGCTAAACCAAGAAAACTCCTAATCTGAGTAATAGTGGTAGGCTACTTCCAATTTAAAACCGCTTCAACCTTAGAACGATCGACCTTAATGCCATTGCCTGAAACCACATGGCCTAGGAATTGAACTCGCTTCTCCCAAAATTTGCACTTACTCAACTTTGCATACAACTGGTGGCTTTTCAAGGTCTGGAGGACTATCTTCAGATGCATCTTATGGTCTTCCTCGGTTGAGGAGTATATCAAGATATCGTCCACAAAATCCACCACAAATCGATCTAAGTATAACCAGAAGATGCAGTTCATCAAAGCCATGAATGCAGCAGGTGCATTTGTCAGACCGAACGGCATGACCAAGAACTCGTAGTGACCGTACCGAGTTCTGAATGCTGTATTGGTAATGTCCGACTCTCGAATCCGGAGTTTGTGATAATCGGATCGTAAATCAATCTTAGAGAAGTATTTGACATCTCTAAGTTGGTCGAACAAGTCATCGATCTTGGGAAACGGGTATCTGTTCTTAATGGTGACGTTATTGAGTTTGCGATAGTCGATGCAAAGTCATAACGAACCATCCATTTTGGGAACGAACAGAACTGGAGCGCCCCAGGGTGATGAACTCTTTCTGATGAAGCCATTACTCTCTAATTCCTTCAGTTGTTTGTCTAATTCGACCAGCTCGACATTTGACATTCTGTATGGTGGAATTGAGATGGGCCCTGCCCTAGGTATGTGATTGATTTCAAAATCAAATTCCCTAACAGGAGGTAGACTAGGAAGGTCATTTAAAAAGACTGTTGGGAATTCAGATATTACCGGGACATCGTGTACTTCGAGAGGGTACAGTGCTGGTGATTCATTTTCATCACCAAGGGATAAAACTCGAAGCTGTGCCTTGAGAAGTGCAACAGTCGAGTTGTGTATCCATTTCCTTGTTCCCTGAATCTTGACAGAGTCCCCCGTGGGCAAGGTTAACTGAACTTGCTTCTTCATACAATAGATCTTTGCATTCAGTGGTGTGAGCCAGTCCATGCCGAGGATGATGTCGAAGTCTTCAACGTCCATCACAAAAAGATTTGCATATATTATTTGTTCAGATATTCGAAGCTCACATTGAGAACACTGTAAGTTCACATCAGTACCAGATCCTAAAGATGATGTGACATGGAGTGTGATTTCTGTGGGTTCAGGATGCAACCCTAAATGGCTTACCAATGCAGACGATATAAAGGAATGCGTAGCACCTGAATCGAACAAGACATGCACCATTGTATTGAACAAAAGAAAAATACCTTCGACTATATTGTTGTCTGGGAGGGGTTGTTGAGCGATGGAAAATGCTCTGCCTTGGTTTTTTTGTCCCTGATTTTGCTGGTTCTGCCTGGGTTGGGATTTAGCAGCAGGTGGTGTTTGTTGGACTGAAACAACGGGAATAGGTTGCTGAAGGTGCGGACATACAAATTTTACATGGGCCTTCTGGCCACAGTAGTAGCACGTCGGCCGATACTGCGGATGGTTCTGTTGGCCATGCTGATTGTGGTGCTGACCACCACCTATGCCATTGCCATTTCGACGGCCACCCCTGCCATAACGGCCACCTTGGCCATGATTGCGAAAATCCTGATGGTTTGGGTTAGATGGTGCAGCCGCAGGGGTTGTGGCCTCATTCTTCTGAACAGGGACTGGGAGGGCTGGGTTTTGGTTATTGTAGGGCTTCATCTTGTTGCCCTGTTGTGAGTTCTGTTGGGAAAACATTGCAGGCCATTTTTCCCAATTCATTCTCTGCTCTTGGACAATCTTCTCTTGCTAAATACTCATGGCCTTGTCAACGACCTCCTTGAAAATCTTGAGATCCAAGATCGACATGGCTTGTCGAATATCAGAGCGAAGGCCATTATAGAATTTCTCAGTCTTATCTTGCTTCATTGAGATGGTGGAGAGAGAGTAGACCGATAATTCTTTGAACTTGCCAGCATATTCCCTGACGGTCATGCTGCCTTGGTATAACTTAGCGAATTCCTGGCGCTTCTACCTCTTCACAGCGCCGGGAAAATACTCATCAATAAACATTGACTCGAACTGTTGCCAAGTCAAATCCGCGGTGTTGACCCTTGGGTCCTCTTTTACTGTTATCCACCATGTGTTTGCTTCACCAACAAGTTGGTAGGTCGCTAGTGGAATCTTTTGAGTCTCATCGACTCCCATTGCATCAAGAGCCTTCTTTGACTCATCCAGCCACTTTTGCACCTCTTCATCATCAATGCTGCCAGCAAAGGTAAGAGGTTGTAGCCTCTTGTACTTCGTGATCTGGTCAGTTTGAGTCTCCGACCCAGATCTCACAGGTGCTTCTACAGTGACAGCCTTACTGGCCGCGGTGTCACGAACGACCGTTTGAACAGTGACTTTCATCGCCTCAATAAATTTTGCGAAAAAGGTTTCCATACTCGAAGGCATGGCAAAGGGTGCGGGTTGGGGTGGCATTGCTTGAGCAT
The DNA here is from genome assembly GCA_035771175.1 of Paratinospora sagittata. Taxonomy (NCBI): domain Eukaryota; kingdom Viridiplantae; phylum Streptophyta; class Magnoliopsida; order Ranunculales; family Menispermaceae; genus Paratinospora; species Paratinospora sagittata. The sequence goes on from CM069596.1 coordinate 21,820,692, forward strand.
ATGTAGTGGTAGTGTAGGGTGTGGCTCGTGTTGTCGTCGGAGGTGGCGATTCCTGATTTTGAATCTCAAGGGGTGCCTCCTCTGTTGGACAATAGTACGTGACCTTCCTCTCTTCCTGGTTTGCATTTTCTCACTGGCAAGGAGAAATAAAACCAAGATTTAGGAACTGTAACGAAGTATAATGTTATAGTATGCTCAGCAACAATTTCGAGAGTACTGCAATATAAAAAATCACTTATTTTTCTAAGTATAGTGTAAGGTTTTTGGTGCCGCCCAATTCTGTTGTTGTTGGTTCACAGGAATTTGTGGAACTGGCCGATACGGTACCTCAAGAGTTGGAAACCTTTGGTACGAAGTTTTGCCTTGAGTTGGCACGTTCTAGGTTGATGGATTTTCTTGAGCACTTTGTCTATCTTGATTTGTTTGAGGTTGATTTAGGTTGGCAAATAAATCTTCCTCAGTGAGCAGTTGCTCGATTGGATCATCATTCGAGGCTGGGTTTGACGTTTGGTTCTGGTTTGGCTCATTATTTGGTACTTTCCTAACAGGAATCTTGCGTCGACTCTTTCGGTAACAACGTCCATATTCATCTCTCATTCTTTCGCCATTAAAAGTCACATCGAATACTTCCTTGTCAGTTACCCCTCCACTTGTGACATATGTCTTGAAGATAGAGGATGTTGTAACTGCCTCAGTGATCTGCTTCGAAGATTTATTAAAAGTGTTGATGTTTGACTCACGATCAAGACTCCGTAGCCGAGGAGATCTTTTCTCAAAGGGTTTTGAATGACTCTCAACATTTGTTGGATGATGATGTGAGGTAGGGAGACCTTAACTTTTTTCTCTATGCAATATAACACAAGAAGTTGAGCCCTCGACATAGTGCCTCTAGTCCCCATTTCCGGCAAGAGATGGTTTAAGGAGGTTGTTTGGGAGGATGGTGTACGTTGATTGTGTGTACGGCTCTTTGCTGAGGGAATTGAACAATTGTTTGTTGCACTCTGCGATTTCTACAACTGTCTGGGGTTTGTGTGGATCAATGATTATATCTTCAATTGAAATCTCCATAAGTCGTGCAATAGTTTCGACGTTGATAGAAATATTTGTTCCCTTGACTGTTGTCTCCAAAACAGGGTTGATCTCTTCTTCTTGGAGTCCCACACAATTCATGGCTCCGTAGAAGGATTTCACCAAGTTGTAGGAGACGTGGCCCTCAACTTTTGTTATGTTCAACCACCCCAGTGTTGCAAGTTTTTCGTGAAGAATGGGCCGGAGGGGGAGATCTCTATTGTTGATACTCCTCATATTCATAACCTCCCTTTTGGACAATTCCTTGAGTCTAGTGGGAATTGGTTCCCTGGAAGTCGTTCCTTCACTTGTGGCCTTTCTTTTGCTGAAAGAAAAATAAATTTGTGAAGGACACAAAGTATATTCCTAACATTTTTAAGATTTATGCTTTGTCTATTGGACAATATTTTCTATTTTTCTCTAGATGTTTATGCCATCATCAAAATTCTTCATTAGCAATATGATATATATACATCTCATATACATATATACATGAATGTATAGATATACATATTTAATCATAACTATATATATAGTTTTCATAAATCAACTATATATATATTTGAAACTAAACTATATAAAAACTATATAGATTTCTAGATGTATATTTAATATAAATCTCAACTATATGTAATTCATATATATATATATATATAGTTCTAAAGATATATATATATTTAGTAATTTTTTTTTTCATCTAAATTTCTCATTAGTAATATGGTATATATATATCTCATATATACATAGATATATAGATATATACACTTAATCGTAATAATATATATAGTTTTTCATAAATCATAACTATATATATATATATATATATATTTATATCTAAACTATATAAAAACTATATAGTTTTCTAGATATAATAAAAATCTCAACTATATACAATTCATATAAATATATAGATATATATATATATATATATAGTTCTAGAGATATATATATCTAATAAAATTTTCCTTCTCCTAATTAGATGGACTTGGGCGGGTCGTGGACTGTACGCTCTGATACCATTAAATGTCACACCCCGCCCGGACGCGCCTAAACCGGCGGTACACTCACGGACAGGGCGTGCATTTGGAATTATCACAATGACAGCAAAGTACACAACGGAAATACAATACAATACAAGTATGATTTCATTAAGTTTAGAATATTTTTGTACATGAAATGGTTAAGGGAACATTCTCCCAAAAATTTCCAATGAGTAATACAAAGGGTACAAAATGTGGGCCCCATAAAGCACCCAGTCCACCCTAATTTCCTGTGAAAAATTGGATAATAATGGAGTGAGCTTACCGCGCTCAGTGGGTAAAATAGTTCGTGAGTATAACAATTAATAAAACATACTTCATAATCAAATATCTTAAATACACATGAGAGCATCATAATCAATCAATATGTATGTGTGCATGACACCATCTCGTAATTATTTGATGACTGTACATCGCCTGAGTTCACGTACAGAAGTCCCTCACCGGGAATAGCCGGGTTCTTATTGTACGTCCCTTCTCAGGAACGACGCTCTGGATTCACGTACAGATGTCCCTCCCTAGCGGTAGCCAGGTTCTCATTGTACGTCCCTCTCCAGAGAAATATGATGAATAACGAGCATCGCTCCTAACTATTCTATGAATCATAAACCACATACGTCCGTAGGTGGTGATATGTATGATGCCAATGCATGAACTGGTGTAGTCTACTAGTCTGGTCTTTACTTAACATTTAGACTAACTTTGGTAACGTCTGGTGATCCTTATCAGGGTCGGTATCATGACGTGAAAGGTTAGGACATTCAGTATTACTTGTATAAGCTGATAGCTTTCAATAAGACCAAATAGATCAGCCTCCAGTTGAGAGGTGAGACACGAGGTCTGCTTAAATACCAATCGCCTAGAATAGCTCGCTGCCTCCCGTTCACTATTTAAAGTTACTGAGGGCAAGACCGAGTCTGGTTGAGCTAGATTGACCACAAATCCGACATTACAACAGTGTAATACATGAACTCCAACTATACAGGCATAAGTATGACAATATGAATGTTATACGAAATAATGCTGTGTAACTGAATGGTAGACATAATAATAAATGAATGTAAACTTTAATAAAAGTTATAAAACACGCAAACCTATGTTTCGTTCCCCACCTTCAGATAAGAACTTCTTCTTTCAGATCTGGCGTCTTCCTCCGGACAGAACCGCGTTGTGCCGCACATAGAGTCTCGAAAGAGAGTCTGAAAAGACTAAAAACTCAGAATGAGTGGAAAGGAGAAGAAAATCACAATTTGGAGTTAATTTGGTGTGAGAAATGAGGAGGGGGATGGCTCCTTATATAGAAGATTTGGTGCCTGAATATTCGAGCAGGTGCCTGAACGTTCAGGCGTCCTGCCCGGACGTCCGGACAGTCTGCTTGAACAATACATTTGTTTTTTTTGGTGAAATCCTAGGGTATTTCATAAGGATGAACCTTCGACTTCCTTTTGCGGGATAAGGAAGAATCGAATATCATTTTTACGGGCTAAGAAAGAATTATCTGTTTCCTTCTGCAGGATAAGAAAGAACCGAGTATCCTTTTCGCGGGCTAAGGAAGAACCACTTGACCTTTTTCAAGATAAAGAGTGAAACTAACTTGATTCCAACCTTGGAATCTCAAGTGAATCAAATTCACTTGACTCGGTTGTTTTAGTCTTGAAACAAACAAAAATACTAAAACAAGGATTATAATGTTTGTTCTAAGTGAATAGAACAATTACAAGTACCAAATACAAATATAAAAAATTAAGCTCAAAGTGAAGAGAGACCTTACAATGATTTATACCTTTCTTGCAACCATATTTTCTCAAGAGAATGGTTTTAAAGAAGCTTTAAATGATGCACAAAGAGAAAGCTTGAAATCCAATCTTCAAATCAATATCTCTAAGTTCTAGGTTTTTGTAATAAGAAAATGATTTGATTTTGAAGAACACTTCCTCCCTAAAATCACATGGTTGTCTATTTTGTGTTTAAAATGACCTAACTACATGTATTTATAGATTAAAAATGAGTACTAGCCGTTAAACACAAGAAACTAGCTGTTGGGGGCTCAAAAATAAGTTTTTGACTAATGGAATTGCGCCCAGAGAGTTTTAGACAGCTCAACGTCCTCAAGCTTGGTGAGCGTCTTCAATCACAGCCCAAAAAATTCAGACAGTTCTTGAGTCTCCTCAAGCTCTATCAGTGTCCTGCTCTTGGCTACAAATTTTTAAAACTCCTTTCTTTTTGAAAGATCATGAAACATAAACTATATATAGACATATTATAGCTTAAAACTCATGGAAAGATCCCTCTGCATCCATTTGAACCATTTCCAACCCATCGGGAAAAGCTAACAAAAAATATTAATGGGTTTGAGTTTATTTGGTCATAATTTCATGGTGAAAACTTGGGTTGCTATGATTTTTCGAAATTCTAAATTTACGGGCTTATTTGGGCATCAAAATATAATTGAAATATATTTAGTTTGATTATTAAAACACTTTCAAAACATTGGAAACAAGGAGAGCAAGTCAAAGTTAAAAAACAATTAAACTTTAAACTTTAAACAACGAGTTATGAAAAACTTTGCAAAAATGTGATTTTGACTAAAATTGATGCAAGTATGATTCAAACAAGTTTGAACATTTAAAGATCATTTTTCAAAAAAATCTAATGCATGCTTGAATTTTAAAGAAAATGATTGAGCAAACTAGAGCAAGTAGGCTACATCCTAATTCTAAACATAAATAGGACTCTCAACCTCATAATTCTCCTTTCCTTCAAATTGTCCAAGCTTTGAATTTGGTTGATCCTTTGCTCGAGAGACTTGAAGTACTTTGATTTTGTATTGACTCTTTTCCACTTTAGGTGCTGAAATATACTAGATGAAGTTATTAGCACCATTTGTTATATTGTTTGTTAGCATCAAAACACTTAGGGGAAAACTAAGTGAAAATCTACTTAAGTCAACATACTAGGCCTTGAACAAGTGGACGGTGAAGAACAAGTACCCAACTGCTTTCGTGGCTGATCTGTTTGATTGTTTGGTAAGAGCAAAACATTTTACGAAGTTGGATCTATGCTTGGGACACTACCAAGTTCGTATTGTTGCTAGTAATGAACCAAAGACGACCATGGTGACTAGGTATTGTTATGCCATTTGAGTTGACAAACGCCCCTACTACATTTTGTCATTTGATGAATGATGTGTTGCATGAGTTCATTAATAAGTTTGTTGTATATCTCGATGACATTGTTATTTACAGTTAAAACCTTACTAATCATGTTATTCATATTAAGAGGGTTTTGACTAAACTAAGAGAGCATGAGTTGTATGTCAAAAAGGAGAAATGTGAGTTTGCACAAGAGGAGATCACATTTCTTGGCCATGTTGTCAGCCAAGGGTTGCTGCAGATGGACAAGAGGAAGATCCAAGCAATCATGGATTGGTCAACCCTTACCAAAGTTCCTGAAATTTTCTTCTTTCTCGGTATATCCAACTATTACTAGTGGTTTATCATTAGCTATTCCATAAGAGTTGTTGTTCTGACAGACTTGTTCAAGAATGACAAAGCATGGCATCAAAATGAAGCTTGTACCAAAGCAATGGAGGACTTGAAGCAAACCATCTCAACCGAGCCGGTGCTGCAATTACCAGATTTTGAACTCCCTTTCGAAGTGTACACAAATTCTTCAGACTGTTCCATTGAAGGTGTTCTAATGCAAGAGGGTCATTCGGTTGCATTTAAGAGCGAAAGCTCAATGAAGCGGAGCAGAGGTACCCGATGCATGAGAAAGAGATGCTAGCGGTGGTGTATTGCCTTTGGATTTGGAGGCATTACCTGTTGGGGACAAGCTTTGTGGTACGGCCAAACAATGTTGCTGTAACTTATTTTTTTAAGTCAAAAGAAGCTTACCCCAAAGCAAGCGCGATGGTTGGACTTTGTGGCTGAATTTGGCATGTAAATTGAACATAAACTAGGATGGTTGAACTCAATACCATATGCTTTGAGTAGGAAAGTGGTTGTTGAGGTAGTTGTTACCATCTCTTCAATAGAGATTGATTTTCGATTGAGGATAAGAGAGGAGATAAAGATGTAGCTTGCAAGAAGTTGATTCAGCAAGTTAAAGATGGCACTACACAAAGATTTTAGCTAGATGATAGCTTATTCTATGCCAAATGAGGAAGGATTCTTGTTCCAGGTACTGGGAACTTGAGGAAGAGCTTGTTGAAGGAGACACATGATTCCTTGTGGGCAGGTCATCCAGGGGTGGAACGAACACATGCCTTGGTGGCATGTTCTTACTTTTGGCCTAAGATGGAGGAAAATGTGAAGACTTGCTTGGTTTGTCAACTAGACAAGACTAAGAGGAAGAAGACAACAGGCTTGTTTGAACCTATACCTGTCCCAGATAGACCATAGAGGAGCATATCCATGGACTTCATCTCAAGATTTCCCAAAGTTTAAGGATACCGGTCCATTCGGGTGGTGGTGGACAGATTGTAGAAGTATGCGGTGTTTATACTGGTTCCCCATGCATGTGATGTAGATACTGCTGCAGAGTTGTTCTTCAACAATGTGGTGAGACATTTGGGCATTCTAGAAGATATCATAAGTGATCGTGATGCTCGATTCACAGGAAGATTTTGTACTGTGTTGTTTGGTTTACTTGGTTCAAAGCTCAAGTTTTCAACAACAAATCATCCCCAAATTGACGGTCAGATGGAGAGAATCAATGGTTTGCTGGAGGAATACTTGAGGCACTTTGTGACAACCAGTCAATCAAATTGGGTAAAATTGTTACCTTATGCTCAATTTTGCTACAATCTGCACAAGAGCTCGAGTACAAGGATGAGCCCATTCGAAGTGGCTACCGAGCAACAACCTCTTACCCCTCATGAGATTTCCAAATCAAGGAGTTTGGGGCCAAGTCCAACGGCCTATTGGTTTTCTAAGCACAAACAAGACATGTTGGAAGAAGCCAAGGATAGTCTTGCCAAGGCTATCAAGAGAATGAAGAAGTATGCTGATGAACATCGAAGGGCCGTTAGCTTTGATGTTGGAGACAAAGTGTTGTTGAAGTTAACCCCTCAATTTGGAAGAAGTTGAGCAGCAAGACAGCGCGTAAGGGATTAATTCCTCGAAATGACGGACCCTCTGAAGTCATCAAAAGGGTGGGACGAGTTGCATATAGATTGAGGCTGCCAGAACGCTTCAAGGTGCATCTCACCTTCTATGTCAGTGTTTTGAAGCCATTTCATGAAAACTTGCTAGACCAGTGAAGGAAAATGGAACTATCAAAAAATAGTTTGATAGAGAAGTGGAAGCCATCCTTGATAAGAAGGTTATGGGGCAGAGTAAGAAGAACTGGAGGACTTATTACTTGGTTCAATAGAAGGGATTGTCAATAGTTGAAACATCTTGGGAGAAGAATACGACACTATGGCAGTTCGAAGACCAGATAACAGACTATTTAAGACAACATTTGTCGAGGACGACAAATGAATCTGGTGGGGAAGGTTTGTTAGACCCCTAAACATAAGCTATGGAGAATTGTTAGACTTGGCCAGTTGAAACAATCCAAGGGAGGCCTTAGTATGATGGAGCTAAGGTGATTTGGCCCAAGGAACCAAGAGACAGGCCTTTGTGGTGGACTTCGGACGTATTGGACTCATGGGCAGCTAGAGGAGTTGTTGAAATGGGCCTAGACTATGTGCATTCTGTGGGCTGAGAAAATGGGAATAGTTACTTGCATTTGAGCAGCCTCCAGCAGCAGTAACTATCCCACAGTTATGGGTGGTTATGCCAAATAGGTACCAAGTGGTAGTTGGATAACTACCAGGGACATGTAGCTTTTTTATATTGTGGAGTTACAAACGGTTTGAGCAGTTATGAGAGCTGTATAGGCGAGATTGAATGTTAAAAGAAAGTCATGTGAGATAATGACACGTGTCTAGGTAGTTATAATTACTTAGCAGTTACCTTGTTGGTTATGTATAACCCCCATGTGCTTGGGAAACACATGGGGAGTGTTGTAATCCCATTTTTATGAATGAGAACAAAAATACTTGGTGCCTAATTTCGAGTTCCTTGCATTTTATCTTATCTACTTGATGCTTTGTGTGTTACTAGGTATTACTAGTGTAATTGCTGGTAGATTGATAGTGCATTCCTGATCTAGTGAGTGAACAAGTTAATCCTAAGGAAATCGTTGAGTAAGAAGTCTTTTGGGGGCAAAATACTTGGTGGGATTACATTGGTTTGTTGAGACTAGGTGCGAACCTAGTGCATCATGAAGTAGCAAGGGGGATCTTGTTGTTATCGGGTAAACTAGACGAATTGTCGAGTGAGCAACCGTGGATTGGAGGCAGTTGTTGGTGACAACTCAACCCCGGTTCCTTACTGTTGCTGGTGTGTCAACCTCGTTTTGGCGGAAGTGAGGCAAACACTTGGGGGAATTGTATGAATAATAAGCTATGTTATGAGTACTTTTATTTTTAACATAAATTGGAGATACATAGAGTAATTGCACATAGTTTATGAATTATGTTGAAACAAGGATAGTTATATATTTAATCTCATTAAATTATGAAATATATTGTTTCAAAGTAAGATTTGTTGTTTCTATCTATATTACTTAGCGCATATTATATAAGTATTAATCTATTTTTACTTTTATGCTTAACATATATTGGAGTAATATATATTAATTACACATAGTTTATGAATTATATGTCGTTCATTTTTGTTTTAAATTGGTGTTTTGTAAATCTTATTTTGCTACATCACAAAGTAGGAATAAAGAAACCTTAGCCAATAGTTTGGAATATGGAATGTGTTGAACCAATTATCCTCATGTCCCTTACGAGAATATGTCCCTATTATGAAAGATTTTGATGATTACAAAACTACATTCAGTTTATGATATTACTGCACATATGACATATCTAATCTTACTTAAAGGTTTCAAAGATTTAATGATGCATGGCGAACATATTAAAGATCTTCTTGAAGACCACGATTGTTTGAAGATGTTTAGTTATATGATTAGATTATGATAGGTTGTAGGACCTTTTATGTCATATGATTCAGCAATATGCATGCCTACATGTTTTAATCGATCGGTTGCATATTCTATTTAATTTGGTTACATTATGTTTTATCGAGCTTTAATCAAGAAATTAAAAAACAATTTTTATAAAAGTCTTTCAGGACGCTAATATTTTAGCAACGCCCTCCTGGACTTGATGAGTCAGGACGCTAATAAAATGGTAGGACGCTTAAGGTCGAATTGATCTGATTAATAAGGACGCTCCCTTGGTAATAACGACCTTTCCTTTATCAACCTTTCAAAATGTCAGAACGCTAACTTAAAGTCACACCTGGGTTGCACACAGTGCCCCCTACCCAGGGTGATGAGTACCCCCACAGGGCATACTCCAGCCATTATATACCACATAATATTGCGAAATCAACCTATATGAGGTTTAAAGTTCTAATCCGGGGGAGGCCCTGCACTGTTCATCTGTGAACAGTGTGGACAAATGATCCCGGGGGTACTAGACATTGTTGAGTGGGCTCTGGGATGGGACAATATTATGGTTCCATAATGGTTGGAGTATGCCCTGATGGGGTACTCATCACATCCGTGGGGTGTGACACTTAGTTTCAGCTCGCTAAAAGATCTTTTGTCTTTAAGTGATTTCTATCTTTAAGGACGCTGATAAGTTATAAGTTGAATAAATTATCAGGACGCTACTTGTGTAGGAACGCCCTCATCTTTAGAATCAACTTAAATAACTTTCAGGACGCTTACCATCCGTTAGCGCACTTAACATTGTTTTAAAACCTTTTTTTTTTAGTTCAGGACGCTTACTCTTGAGTAGCGCCCTAGAGTGTCAAAAGTTTTAAAACAAAGCAGGACACTCACTGCAAAGTAGTTCCCTTATTAATTAAGTCGTTTAATTGTCAAAGTTAGTCAGGACGCTTACTATTCAGTAGTACCCTTACTTCTTTTTTCAGTAGGACGCTGATGTTCTTTGAGTGCCCTCAAAGGAACAAAACGACAGAAAATATATTTTTGTTGTTCTGACATTACTGCTATTTTTGTTAACCTTTTCAGAAACGTACGAATAATTTTCAGAACTTTTCAAAATCGTACAACAACTTTTTCAAAACTTCTTAAACGTTCTAAAGACTTCGTCAGAACATTCCTCTTTCATGAAAGGATCAGATGATTCAGGTGTTATCACTGTAATATGAATTGAGCTGAATCGATCCATTTCTGGAAAGAATGTTAATGTTATATTTGAAATAACTTAGAGCGCCAAAATTACCAAGTCCATTGCGTCTCTGTTATTCCTATATATACGTGTTGCCTTAGAGCAGAGAAACCACTAATGAAATACGAAACTAATATTCATTCAAAACATATTAACAGTTTTCGTTTGTGCTAAACACTTTTTGAAAGTTAGTCTTCTTTCACTTCCGCTTGATCTTCTGACCTTTTGAAAGAAAAATTTAAAGTCTTCTGGGTTGATTGATTTTCATCATCATTATTTCGAAAACCCATTAGAGAAGACAAAAGCTTTTTGAACCTATTTTCAGCATAAACTTCATCACACATATTTTGCTGAATCTGTGACTACAGAAGGTTCAATCCAAAGCTTTGTAAGTATCACTTTGATTCTGAGTAAAGGGAATCATATCTTATCTTGTATTCAGTTTGTGGTGACTGGCAAGTCACTGAGTTAGAGCAATTGTTGCTCAAATTTGTAACCGGACTTCTCACACCCGTAAGTTGAGAAATGGTAGTTCTCACACCCGTAAGTTGAGAAAGTGTACTGGTTTGATCTTCACCCGTAAGAAGGTTCATAGTGGAGTTTGAACAAATCCTAACTGAGGAGGTTAGGTAGTGGATGTAGGCGCGGCTGAACCACTATAAATCTTGCTTGCATTGTCTCATTTACATTTGTTGTATTTGATTGCTATACTTTGTTTAATCTGCTTTCATTATTCCGCACATTTTTAAGAAATGTTAAAATCTGCTAAGTGTCCAATTCACCCCCCTCTTGGACATATCTGGGCCAACAAAATTGATGCTTTATAATTATGCATCCAAACCCTAGTACTGCAGAAAAAGAAAAAAAAAACAGTGATTGATTTGGTCACTAAAAACAAACTTCTATCTGATTTTCTCTCAGTTTATCTGTAACTAAGGCGACTCTTACCATTTCTTGAATATGTTTGTTTCTAACTCTATATCTTTAATGTTTTTATTAAATATCTATCTTTACATGCTCATTTTTGTTACATTTATTTTGTTAAGATGTTTTTTTATTGTCCAACATTATGTTCCATATGGCATATATAGTTGACCTAATATAAAATTGTGTCAATCATGTAATACTTGAGAAGCATACCTCCTTTTAACCCATCATGCTTTAATCCCATGATTCACATCCTTTACCTATTTCACAATTCTTTATGAATAATGGATCTCATATACCAAAAAATTATGATGGATAAATCTAAAATTCAAGTTATACAATAATAATTTTAAAATTTTAAAATATTTGTTCATTATTATATATACAAAACTGCATAAGATTCAAAACTATTGAGTTCTTTTGTGTAAAAGCTTGATTAATCTTTTCAAAAATGAAAATAAAAACAAAAATGACTTTTGTGTATCTTATATATAAAAATTTGACCCCTTTATTTCGAAAATCATTTATTTCAAATTAAATTAATCCAAACATATACTTCATTTTTTCATTAGAATCCTTATAATCTAATATAAGAAATTATATCTAAATCATAAATCTTATAATTTCTAAGATTTTCAATATTTAACATAGTATAAGCTTTCTCTTGTATGTCCTTGCCCGTATCATATTACTAAGAATTGAACATTTATGATAAATGCTATTATTTCTCTCCCTCTTTCCTTTTATTTATTTTTTATCAGGTAGTATTTCCCGAATCAGCTTTTCCCGCAGCAGAGAGAGTAATCAACCAAAAAAACACTCCGAGTCTACAAGGAATAAATACCATTTATAAAGGATTTGAATAGAATTGTAATGAGTTTGATATTTTTACTATGAAGACTTGTATATATACACTGTACAAAGACAATAATTTACCAACATTTGGTTGGTTCGGATGGCTTGGCATCCGTTTCCCTTAAGCAAGATCGCGAGTTCAAAACCCCCTATGTGTATGGAGCTACTATTTGTTGGGAGACCTTTACATCTTTGTGGTCCAACACGACTCGAATCCAAGTGGATTAGTCTTGTCACAAGCGGAGGAGGACACCTTGGGTGCCACTCAGCGGTGAAACCAAAAAAAAAAAAAAAGACAAGAATTTTATTTGAATCCCTTAATTGATGCAATTACAGAGATGAGAATAGCATCAAAGATTAGAATTCATTAATTGATGCAATTACAAAGATTAGAATATATTATAATTTCCAAATCTGAAATTTTCCAAATTTGATAAATTATGATCTTGGATGATTCTTTTTCCAAATTTGATATTTTCAAAATCTTTGATTATTGCTTTTCATACCCTCTCAACATTGGAGTTCCATCACGAACACCATGCTTGTACTGTTGCCGAAGGAAAGGTTGTTGAGATAAAGGCTTGGTGAGGGAATATTCAAGCTGATCGGCATTGTGCACATGGGAAACCGGTAGCCGACTGTTTGTAACCTGATCCTGAACGAAATGAAAATCTATTGCTACGTGCTTCATACGTGAATGAAACACGGGATTCACACAAAGTTAAGTAGCACCAATGTTATTGCAATAGCTAGTAGGAGTGGTTGTGAGAGGCATGCATAATTCAAAGAGCAAGTTTTGAAGCAACGATATGATATTCCATCTTCGGTCGACGATCGTGTAACTGCCTTTTGTTTCTTGGAGCTCCAACTAATGGGTGTGGTACCAAGGAAAATGATATATGCAGACGTGGAAATGCGATCATTGACATTACTAGCCCAGTCAGCATCGACAAATGCAAGGAGATTCATTATAGAGTTGTGGCGGAGGAGAAGACCGTGATTGATTGTGCCTTTAAGATAACGTAACACTCTTGATAATGCTCATTTTGACATTAAATTATTATCTTATAATAGAGCATTATCATATTTTAAGGCTCATGATTTAATAATTAATTATAAAATATGTTTGGCTTCTACTTTACATAAATTGATGCATTTGCAAAGAAGCAAATATATTAATTTTCACACCACATGCATAATACAAGTTTCTTATAGTTTTATTTCTCATTACGTGATATTTGTACTAATTGTAGGAAAAGTAGATGTAATGAGAGATTGATCATAATGGAGCATGTTAGCATTAGGAGCCTCGAGATCATCAATTTAAAGAAGTCATCCCCTACTTGGTTTCATGACACATGGCATCATCTCATTCATTCATCATTTGAGTAAAAATTTTGCGAATCCCAAAGAGCGTCTACGGTTACAATGGAAGTTAGAAGAATCTTAAGTCAAGGACACATGGCACAAATGGAGAAATATTCATTATACATCATCATCTTGTAGCGAATCCCGAGAAAAATCCAAGGGATGAGTTTGAATTTATGAGAGAACCAAGGTTGATATTGACTTGTCAAGTAGTCTTCACAAGAACCCCACATGCTTCATTTTCCCTTTAAGCTTAGTCCTAACCCCTCTTATTTCTTTTTTTTTTTTCTCGTAATTACCATTAGGGAAAATCTCTCTTACACACCATATTCTCCTTGATTTACATTGGCTACCCTTCCCCATACTCTTTACTATACATGGCTATCTATCCCCCTTAATTTGAATTTTCTACCATCTTATACAAAAAGGGTAAAGAGAGCATGAATAAGTTGAACCATCCATTCACATCACCCTTAGACCATCTCTCATTGGTTCACCCTATCCATTGATCATCTATTTAAGCCCCTAAAATCCACACTTAAGGGATGTCTTTTATTTCAGTTTCTCCTTTGATCACTTAGGAGTTTTCCCTACCTCTCCTATTTTCTTTTTCACTTCTTTTATTTTTGTTCTTTTATGGCCTTGAAATCCATGGAAGCTTAAGTCTTTTGTTAGGGATAAAAGGAAGTCCTCTCTACTCTCTTCTTTGGAATTCTTGGATAATACTTATATTTTGATTTACTTGGCATATGTGTTCTCTCACACTTTTGTTGGATATTGTATTAAGCTTCATGCATTATATCATGTATTTTGTATAGTTGATTTTGAAAAATCTAATGAAAGATTGAGATATTTCATTTTCATCTTGTAGTGTTGACTTTTTGTAGTTTTCTTTGATGTGTCATATCATGTATTTTATATCTTTAGAATTCACATATTGCCTTCACACACATTAGAACACTAGTTCTTTTTTGTATTTTCATGATAAATACCTCTTGTGGGAGAACACTTCCTTTTAATACATTTGGGCTTAAAGATTTATCTTCATAGGTGGAAAAACTCTTTAGTTATTTCCACCCCTAATCATTTTACTCAAGAAGGACTAAGAGAGAAGCATTGGGCTTACTCTAATGCCCTAACTTTCCATCTCATTATTGTTCCTTATATTATCATTCATCATTAACAAAGTCTTGTCATTTTACTATTATTTCATCTTTTTCTTATTTTTCATTTTATCATTTGTAGCAAACCATAGTTTTAGGCACTCATCCCAATCCTTAAGGTTCGACCTTGACACTCCCCAAGTTTATTACTTGTTGTATTTACCACATCATTTGCCCTAGCTTACACTTATAATTTGTTGCATCATCTACTTTATGTCTAGGGTATATTTATGTTGCATTTCATTGGTTTATAATTCAAAGAGTGCATTCTTGCATCTCTTTATTCACTTAAAAGTGTGCACATAAAGTAAGCAATACTTTTTTTACAACAGAAGGGCTCTTTAAGATAACATAACACTCTCTTTACAACAGTCCAATGTGTCATGTTCGGTTGGTCCATAAACTGAGATAGTTTATTGACAACAAAAGAGATATCAGAGTGAGTTAGCGAGAGATATTGCATGGAACCAATGACTTGACGGTATTGAGTAGCATCTATGGATGGAGCACCATCATGAAGTTTAAGAAGTTCTATATAGCAGACATGGGAGTAGAGACTTTTTTGGCATCAAGCATGTTGGTTTTTGCAAGTAAGTCCCAAATATATTTATGTTGAGATAAGAAGAGCCCTTCTGATATAGGAAATGTTTCAACCTTAGGGAAATAACTCAACAATCCAGGATCTGTCAATGAGAACAGTTGTGCCAAAAGTTGAAAAAATTTGTTGATAACGAACTCCAAATTACTAGTGATGAGAATATCATCAACCCAAACAAGGAGATATATGGTGATGTCTCCATGGATGTAAAGAAAGAATGAAGAATTTGACTTGGAGATTGTAAATCCATCAGAGACAAGAAAACCATGCAATTTATTATACCGTGCTCTAGGTGCCTGATGGGGACCATAAATTGCCTTGTTAAGTTTGAAATGGAGCAAAAAATAAGAGTCTACAAAACCGGCTGGTTGTTGCATAAGACATCATCGGTAAGTGACCCCTTGCAGAAAGTATTATTGATAGCTAATTGGCGTACATGATAGCGATTAGTCTCAACAATAGTCAAAATAAGGCAGATAGTCACCGATTTCACAACAAAGTTAAATGTATCAATGAAATCAGTTCCTGGGCGTTGATGGAATCCCTTCGTAATAACGTGAGCCTTGTAGTGTGCAATGGAGCCATCTGTGTTTCACTTAATTTTATAAATCCATTTGCACTCGAAAATGTTTTGTGACGGATGGGGTGGAAGAAGGGACAAAGTGGAATTATGAACTAAGGCATCAAATTCTTCACTCATAGCTTTGCGCCAATGACGTGAAGTTTTGGCTTGGGTTACATTTCTTGGTTCAGTGAAATAAAGTGGATCTATGGTGACATGATATGAAATTTTTCTTGGCCTAAATATATTGTTCTGTGATCTTGTTACCATGTGATGGGGTCGTGACGTGGTTGCTTGTGGTATGGTTAGTGACGTTGGACATACCTATTGTGAAGTTTCTTTCATAGGGGCAACACTTATTGGTGGAGTGGCATGAGAAATGGAGTGGGTCAACTTTTGCATTGGAATAAAGTTGGGGGTGGAGATGGTTGAATGGCAGAGATGAAATTATTGGAGTTAGATTGAGGGACACTTGGTGGAGGTGGTGTAGGAATATTTGATGGTGGTGGCACAAGAGCACTTGGTGGGAGTGTATAAATTGGTGGAGTGTCTGCCAGTACCCATTGTTTGAAATTGTCTTAGGTAATTTGTGCTTCCTTAGGAGTAAGATTTTTTAATGGAAAAATATGTTCAACAAATATGACATGACAAGAAACATAAAATTTGTGAGATTGAGGATCTAAACATTTGTAGGCATTACGTTCAGTGGAGTATCCTACGAAAACACATAGATGAGAACGGGCATCAAGTTTGTGGTTCGGATATGGATGGAGCCAAGGATAACATAGACACCCAAATATTTTCAGTTTACGATAATTTGGAATTCTTTGAAATAAAATTTCAAAAGGAGGACAAAGACCCAAGAATGAGGTGGGGAGACAATTGATGAGAAAAGTGGTCGCTTGAAAGGCGGGGGACCAATAAGAAAGTGAGAGATAAGCTTGGTGAAGAAGCGTTAAGCTGGTTTTGACAATGTGTCAACGACGACATTCCATTTTACCCACCAATTGAGGTGTGTGAGGGGGTGATATAAGGTGTTGGATGCTATTCTTAACTAAGAAGGGATGAAGACCTTGAAATACACTGCAACCATCTGAATACAATGTGAGAATTGAATTTTGAATTTCTTTTTCAACAATTTGCTTGAACTTTTCAAAATTTTTGGGAACCTCGTGTTTTTTCTTCATCAAATAAAGCCATGAATATTTTGTATGAGGATTGACAAAAATGATATAGTAACGATAATCATCAAAAAATGAAATAGGTGACGGACCCCAAACATCTGTGTAGAAAATTTCAAGTGGTTTAGTGCTAGAAACAGTCAATGTTCCAAAGGGGAGTTTATGACTCTTATTACAAAGACATGAATTACAAAATTTAAAATCAGACTCTGATACGGGAAGTGATTGAGAAAAAAGAAGACTATTAAGAATTTTTATTGATGGATGACTAAGACATCGATGCCATTAATTGATTGAAGTCTTAGGATTGAGAGACGCATGATTAGAAATGATGGGTGATGTTGCATTCGCCGGCCACTCATAGACATTTCCTTTACTCTGACCTTGGATAAGTGGTGCCCCCGTGTTTAGATCCTTCACAACAAAATGATGAGGAAAAAAATTCAATGGATGAGTTGTTTTAATTGCAAAATTGTGACACAAAAATTATATTACGATGAATATGCGGTGCACACAAAACATTGTCAAGTGTAAAGGATTTTTTTGAAGTATTAAGAATAGCAAAACCAGTATGGGTTATAGGGATTCTCTTACCATTACCAACAATAATATCATCATTACCACCATAATTAGAGTGCACGGATAAGTTCTGCAAATTTACTGTAAGATGATGAGAAGTGCCCAAGTCTACCAACCAGTTGGTATTATTGGTTCCATTATTGGTAGTAATGAAATTGGCTCGAGGGTCATATGATGGGCTAGCCCTTGATCTGCATGTTTTAGCATTATGACTTGTTTTGTCACAAAGTTGGTAGATAACTCTCTGTTTATGATACCCCAGTTGCGGTCGCCATGATGAACTTTGAAAGCCTCGAGATCCAAAGAAATTGTTTCGAGGGTGAGAGTAGGCATTTGTAATTTAGAAGTTTTTACTGCCTTGACTGTGTTGCCTGTGATATTTGTTGGCATGAGATTGATCTTGTCATTTGTTGCTGCAATTGCCTTTGTTGTTTGGTGTTTTTTGATTGATTTGAGTTGTGGCTGGTGTCAAGTCCTTTTATACCTTTTTTCTTTTTAGATGCATGTAACACCCTATAATTGTAGTCAAAGAATTGACTTATACATATATCGAAGCGTATTATACACGTATTCCATACGTAGAAGTCTTGTATAGTGATGTATGATGTGTATTGATTGTATGTATGATTGGGTGTGTGTTGAAAATAAGAAAGAAAGTAGGGAACGGTTGACTAAGACAACCTAGTCAACAGGATTGGAACCAGTCGACTGGATTGAATCCAGTCAACTGAATCGGATCCAACCGACTGGATCTTGGTGGAGCCCATTAGGTTGGTGTGGCGGTCCAACGCTTTTTTAACCGGGTTTTTAACACTTTTTTTTGTCATTTTTGTTTTTTTTTCGACCATAAATGACCAGAGGGAGCACCAGAGAAGGGGGAAAAGGATTTTCGGCCCAAATCGATATTCCGATAAGCTATTTTTGTGAAATTTCTTTGTGAAATTGCTATTGAAGTCAAGTGTAAGATTTATCTTGAAATAGATTTTTTTATGGGAGTTGTTTCCGGCATTTTTGAAATTGGGATTTTGACCCACTTGGACTAGAAACAAGCTAGAAAGGTTTCATGACCCCTTCACAACCCCCAGGGCATCCTGATTGACACAAAAATCTAACCATCGAATCACCCATAGGACCATTAGATCCCTGTTAAGCCTCAACCGAGACTCTGATAGAGTCTCCCCATATTTAGAACATCTAACACAAATCCAATTCTCCTAATAATCCATCTAACACAAATGTATATATCATCCACAACCATCAAAATGTAACTAAACAACATTAAACATATTCAGCTATTTCAACTTCCTACTATATACATCCATCTACTTAGTTTCATGTGTTTGGGGTGTTATATACATATATTTTCATAACTAAAAGTATCAAAAAAACATATATACAACCATTACATCAAACCAATATCCAAAACAATTTCTTTTTCTGGCTAGGCACTTAGATTTCACTGAAATGCTATTCCCTTGCCCTTATCTGTAACTGAAGGACCTAAAAAATTTGGGAATAGAATGAGCCAACGGTGCCCAGTGAATAGAATTCAATAATGTCATCATTCATTCATCTAAAATCCATGCTCAATGTCATGTAAGAAACAAATGCAGTTTCACATACATATCATAATCAAAGCACATATAACAATGCAATTTAAAATCTATCATTCATCTTTATTCAAGTATTATGAAAAGTGTCCCAAGGCTATATTATGCATATAATCAATTATAAAACACTTTCAAGTTGATTACTCAACTTGAGGTCACATATCATCTGATAAAACTTGAATACTTCTGTCAGTGGGCAGTGAATAATAAAGTTCATTCAATGGTCCAACGTAAGTTATCCATGACTTTGTTAAAAGTCTAGCCCGATCTCCCCCAAGGCATAGACTCAATACTGATCACAGAAAACTACGCAGTGGAAAAATAAATGATGACTTATATTCAACCAACATACGATATTAAAACACACCTTTAATTCATAATTAGTAAGTTTATTGGAATAAGAGATCCGATTATTTCCTTGTAGGGAATTCTCAGCCTACTAGGGGAATGTCCAAAAATCATCTTTCCCAAGATAAACCAAACCAATAACAAATAAAGGGTTTTCATCCATGTCTACATCATGCAATTCCAAATAAAACATGTATGAGTAAAACAATCCAATATATATAGGATGACATAAATGAATAACAAGATTGAAATTCTACTCACAACCAATGCCAAAATAGTTCCCACACTACCAACTCACTCCAACACCTCTATCAAATCCCGCAATTTCACTATTCTTACATCAATAAAAATACCCAACATTCCCTTTTCATTCACTTATAAAAAATCCAAGCATTTCTAGCATTTCTACCTTTGGAATTTCACCAATTCCATTTCTCGGCTCAATTACAAGTCATATAATATTAGAAATAGTAGACATCAACATTCAAACCAATTCCTACATGTTTCCATCTTCAATTCCCCAATTTTCAACTAGGTTAACCATCAAATTCGAGTTGCTCAACTCTGCAACCATAAATTTGATGTATAAACCCTAAATAAGCATGATTTTTAGGTAATTTGGGTTAGGAAATACTAATCCCACCATTTCCAACCGATTTCCAACAAAGAACATCAAAACCCTAGGTTGGAAATCGCCCAAAACATTCTCTATTACGAATTCTGTATAGTTATAAAGGTTTCTCTTGCACTAATTAGTAATTTCATGGAAAAGGATTGAAGAAAACGCATACCTTAGCTCGGATTTGGCGAAGATTTCACTATGGAACCCACTTTTCTCCTTTCCTCCTTTCCTTTCTTTCCCTCTTGCTGAAATGCGCAAGTAAAATGGGTTTTAGGTCTTCTAATTCGCGCACACCGACCCACCGTCTAACTTAAAAAAAAAATTAGATTTTAACATGAAGAGCGTACTTCTCCCAGCCAGGAGCGCGCTTCTCATGGGTTCCTGAAAATTTTTGTTCACTGATTTACGCAAGGAGCATGTTTCTCCCTTTTTTTTTAAATCACAACTCTCAGGTTTTTGGCAAGGAGCGCTCTCCTCTCCTTTTGGGAGCATGCTCTTAAGCCCAAATTTCCCTTTTTACTCACTTTTTCACCTATTTCTTCTCCTGATTGGTCTCCCAATCAAAATTAAAGTATTAAATACACATCAAACATCACAAAGCATACAATACACATCATTAAAGCAAAATGTTTTGAGGGGCCCATTTATGAAATTGAGGGTTGTTACAAAAGGATAATTACTACTCCCTTAGTAGAAACACTGATTATTGGCAACGATATAGTCGTCGATAGTGTAATTGAACATCGAAAGCCTTCGACAACATGTAAAATTTTGATAAAAATCTGGTTTGAGGCTGTGGAAAGATAGAGTGATCAATTTTGGACCTTTTGGTGTTGATAGAATATTTTTAGGATACAAATTTGTATTTTTAGTAACTGGACATAGGTTTTCAGTAAATGAAACAGGTGTGGGAACTAGTGAGAATGTGACTGGAGAGCCTATTTCCATTATTCTTCACTTTGGGAATTTTTAGATTAGTTGTAAAAACTAAGTTGAAGGATTCTCACATGTTTTTGAGACCTGTGTTGAGTGGGGAAAGAGGTTAGATGAACTATAAATTAATATGTGAATGGGAAATGACTATGATTATATGAATTTGATTTTTAGATTCTATGTGTAACGCCCATACCTTAGGATGACGTCATTTTGACCCGTAGAGTACCCGTATACGTGTATGTATACGTATATGATGCTCGATGTGCGTTGGTTCGAGTGCCTTTGCATGAAGTTTCGGAATGAGCGGAGACCCGTTCAACGTCAAAACGTGTCAAAAATGGTGTTTTGGATCAGTGAAGCTCGCTCCATGGAGGAAGAAATTTCTGTCACCGATTACATCAATAGCTTGATCTCCTAGATCCATGGTCCAATTGAGCTAAAAGTTTGTAAGATTATTATAATCTAATAGATCTTCATTATGAACAGTGAAATTTTAATCGGAGTTGTCTACTGTGAGTTATAAAGCTCCAAACACTATTTTTTGGATTTACAAATATTCTTGCGCAGTTTTGATTAAACGGTTGGATCTTGCAATCCCACCGTTGGATTGAAAAATTTACCAGAATGTTGATAACTGAATTATACAACTTTTGAACGGTTAAGATGTGAAATGGATGAGTAATTTGCATAAAATGGAGTATCTAAGTTGAAGTAATTGGAGCAGAAAAACAATTGTTCCTTCCATTTAAGTGTATTTTGAGTTGTGGGCCCAACTTTTTCTATAAATACAAACCAAAACAGGATTTTCTCACACTTGCTCATTTTTCCACCTTCAAGAGTGCTAGAGAGCTTGGAGAAAGGGCAAAGAAGAGGAGAAGAGAAAAAAAAGGGAAAAATGAGGTTTTTGGGTGGATTCTTGCTCAAGGATCATCAAGGTAACCATTTTATTCCCATTTTTCTTCCTTCCATCATTCTCCTACAAGCATGGAACTGATTTTTTCGACCTAGGGTTCTATTGAATCTTGTTTTGGAAAGGGTGATGGAAAATCAAAGTTGGAATTAGGTCTTGAAATTAATATATGTTGACCTAGAGTGTATGGGGAGTACTCTAGAGGTGAAACCCCCAATTTCTTGTGGGGTTTCATAGACTTGACGTAAAACTAGTATTTGGACCTAGGGTTTTCTATTCAAATTTCTTGTGATTTGTATGAAATTGATGAGTAATTATGGATGTATGACACTCTAAATTATTGATCTTGAATAGGGGAAACCTAATTGTAGGATAATTTTGGCTTAGGCCATGTAAATTGACATTCTCATGCAATTTGGGGATTTCCATGTAAATTGGGGATTTTACCCAAATTAGGGCTTTTGACCTAAACCAAGTCAATTGACCAAATTGACTTGGGAATCATCTAATTGGACCTAAATGGAGTAGAACCATGGGTTTATAATGTTTGAACCTATGATAATTTAGCATGTCTTAGTTCAATTTGGCCTTATGTCATGTATTACCAAATTGGGGATTTTGACCAAGATATAATCAATTGATGAAATTGACTTGATAAATAGTCAACTTAACCCTTAATATGATTGAATGTTCTGCATTATAGTGGTTGTGATCAAGGGGATCCACCTATGGAATTCAATTTGGGTTATGTGTAGTTTGATTTGATGTTAATTGGTCAAATTGAACAATGGGTATTAGGCTCATGGGTTAGCCATTCTAGAATCATAAGTTAACCTTGAAATTGGGATTTAACATGGTTATTAGCATACTTTGGCTGATTTTAATATTGTTTGAACCATGTATATATTGTAGGGATTCTAATTGATTCGAGTAACCCACGTGGGCTAGTTGGAAGTCTATGTATGTGAGGTGATTGGTGATCGTACTAGTACTTGATTTCGGATTTGGAAATTGGATTGGCTAGACTTAGCCAATCGAGAGTGAGTGTTCTTTTATTTGTTGGTTTCCATATACGTGGCATTGTATTATATAACTTGTTTCAAATTGATGTATATATATGGATATGGCATATGCATGTTTTAATTTATTCATGAAATGAAATTTGAGCATATTCCATTGGGTCACATTTGGGTAGAGTCTCCTAGCTTGATTTTCTTTTGGAAGTCTTGTAAGTCTAGAGAGATCCCCACTGTGGGCCTGACAGAGGGTTTCAAGGTTTGGCGCAACCGTTTTTCCAATAGGCCTGGTATAGGGTTTCAAAAGAATTGTAAATCAGTGACATGCTCTTAGAATTCTTATTAGAATACGGGTAAGAGGTCGTTCGGGCACGGGTTTCGCGCACTCGTGTTCTCAAATTTGATTCTTACCTAGGAGGTGTTAGGATTGCATTGCATGTTGTTTAAATAGTATGCATTGTCTTAATTATGACATGATACATTATATTAGCATGTATGTAATCTTGTTTTCATTTCCATGTTATCTCATGTTACTTCAAATGCTTTAATGATCTTTACATGTTTTACATAAATGCATGCATATTGCCACTTGTAGAAGACATTCACTGAGCTTGTTGTAGCTCATACCTCATCCTTATCTTTTCAGGTTTTGATAGGAAGGAAAAATGGAAGGCTTGACTGCGGGGCATTCCTTCTAGTATTTTGTTGATGTGGGTGTTATACAGTTTAGTATTTCGATATTATATACATGATAACACCTAGTATTTGTATTAATAATACATAGATGGGTTGTGTATGTTATATATTATTTGAATTTTTGGAATTTTATACTTGGTATTTTTGGAGATGAAATCTTTAATTGTTGTTGATCATGATTAGATGATGTTATAGGATTAATTGTATTTGGGATTTGTGTTTATGTTAGGCTAACTGGGACGCCGGAGGGTTTCGTGCTGGTCATGACGTCATGTATAGTGGGCCGTGACAGTATGAAATGGCAATAACTATTGGCCCAGTTATATCCAAGAGGGGGGTGAATTGGAAACTTAGACAATTTAAAAATAATAACAA
This sequence comes from Paratinospora sagittata, assembly GCA_035771175.1. Lineage (NCBI taxonomy): Eukaryota > Viridiplantae > Streptophyta > Magnoliopsida > Ranunculales > Menispermaceae > Paratinospora > Paratinospora sagittata. Next base: position 21,844,809 of record CM069596.1, read on the forward strand.
TGTCAAAGATACAATGCATAAACATAAGCAAGTATGCACAGTCGATTTATAGTGGTTTGGCTACTTGCCTATGTCCACTACCTAACCTCCTCAGTTAGGATTTTAACCTTATCACTATAGTCCTTCTTACGGGTGAAGATCAAACCGTTACACCTTTTTCTCAACTTGCGGGTGTGAGAACCACTGTTGCACTGCTCAGCTTGAAGGCATGAGACCAACCTTTCTCAACTTACGGGTGTGAGAACTACTGTTTCTTCGTTGACAGAAGAATATCAACTCAGTGGTTTATGTAACTACCGTTACAACCTTGATAAAGTATACAAGATATGAAATTGAGTACAACCGTATCCTATGAACTATCTCTCAAATTACTTTTTCAGCAAGAATGATATAAGTTAAAACAATACTGAACGATTTGAGTGAAAATAGTTCAAAACTTCAAATAGATTTTCAGATAAAGATAGAATGTTAGCTCAGTATGAAACTCTTTTGAATACGTAAAGTTTCAAAGAAAACTACTGTGAAAACAGATCAACTTAAACGTTTTCTTGACCAGATGAAAATTTGACTAACTTTCAAAAAATGTTTTAGCTGAGAGAATTTTTGGTGCTTAACAAATTGTTAAGTGTCTGTATTTATAAACTTGTAGAGATGAAGTTGTTGTTCATTTGACTTTGAATTTGAATTTCAAATATGAACGTTTACTCACAACAACTAGAATATACAACGAAAATAACAACTACACAATTCATGAATATTCAGTTTTTTTCTCCAAATACACGAATAAGGAAAATTTTAGATGACGTGGTTCGTGATTCAGAGAATATATCTTACCAATACAGAAAATTGATTTTGAACGAAAAGTTGTTCTGAAAAGGTGGAAAAAAATACGTACATGTCAGAACAGTAAAAAAATCATTTTTGTCATTTTGTTCCTTTGAGGGCGCTCATAGAATATCAGCGTCCAACTGAACAATGAAGCGAGGGTGCTACTAAGTAGTAAGCGTCCTGACTTACTTTAAAATTAAACGACTTAAAGCATGAGGGCGCTACTTCGCAGTAAGCATCCTGCTTTGTTTTAAAACGCAAAACATATGAGGGCGCTACTCATGCGTAAGCGTCCTGGGGTTTTGACCTGACTTGAATGAACATTTGTTTGAAAGGTTGAAAAATACTTCCTAAACTGTAGAAGCCCAGAATATATGGTTAGATTTTATTTATTTGTTCATTTGGAATTTTTATGGCTGTTGGAAGTTAGATTTGATATTGGAGACCTTTTGAGATTATAGAAAGATAGATCTATCAATTCTAGACATTTCAATGTTAAGATCAGGATTTTTGGATATGATTTGATATTTTTAGTTTCTAAATATATGGTTTTTGTGAGAAAATTTGACTTTGGATACCTCCGCGAGCATGTAAAACCTTAGTAAAATATCTGTTGAAGGTAGTAGAATGTAGTAGGACTGATTTTACACGTGTTGATGTGGACAAAATAATTTTAGGAATGTTCTATATTTTTAATAAAATTGATATATGTTTCCAATAGAAAAATAAAATTGAGAATTAGTGAAAATATGAATTGAAAATCTATTTTCACTGTTTTTTTTTGTGAAATTATCTAGATTAACTGTAGAAACGGTATAATAGCATTTTCAACTGCTTATGAGTCCTAAATTGGGTTGGAATATAAATTCATTGAATGTGTATGATATGTTTCAAGTTACTAAAGCAAGAATTAGTGATGAATGAACAAGATTTGGATCAAGTGAAGTGCATTGAATAAATAATACTAGTGAGTATGATTATGTATGATATATATTAGATTTTTAAATGGATTGAAAAAATATTTATTGGTGATTGGAAGTGAGCTGAAAAATTAAAATGAATTGAAACTAAGTATTTACGCGTGAAATAGATATGAATAAATGAAATTGAATTATAGAATGGTTATGACAGGTTGAGTTAGTTGGATTTCAACTGGAACTGGACTCGAAAGCGGCGGTGATTATATTTAAGTTGAAAAGTTTTGTACTGTGAGTATATGTTCTTGATTTTGGTTCTTGTATGACATTTTATTTATATGAAATGTTTAAATGTAAGCATATTATGTATATAAATGCGTTGTGTTTTATTGATCATTCATAAATGGTTCTAGAATTGGAGTATGCGAGACGTGCGAAGGCAGATCGCATATGATATCATTTCGTTAGGAATTAGACCTGGATGAGTGTTATGCGTAACCTCATTGTCAAAAGGCCTATCCTAACAATGATTTTAGATCCTTATTTTGACTGTGAATTGGGTAATGGGAGGTTGTGGCGACCTTGAAAACACCATACAAGGGTTAGACCCGCTCTATTACCTGGAAAGAGAGAGAACGTAGATTTTGATGAAAATTCTGCATTGTTTTATTGAACAAGCATAAAATTTATTGTGGACCCCATAACCTGCACCCAGTCCATCCTAATTTCCTGTGAAAGATTTGATAATAATGGAGTGAGCTTAATGCGCTCAGTGGGTAAAATAACTCGTGAGTATAACAATTAATAAAGTATACTTCAATATCAAATATCTTAAATACACATGTGAGCATCATAATCAATCAATATGTACGTATGCATGACACCGTCTCGTATTGGTTTGATGAACGTACATCGCCTGAGTTCACGTACAAATGTCCGTCCGGACGTTCTCCGCTGGCGTAGCCAGATTCTATTGTACCTCCCTCCTCAGGAACGATGCTCTAGATTCACGTACTGATGTCCCCCCCAGGTGTAGCCGGGTTCTCATGTACGTCCCTCTCCAGAGAAATATAATGAATAGCGAGTAATGCTCCTAACTATTCTGAGTCATAAACCACATACGTCCCTAGGTGGTGATATGTATCATGCCAATGCATGAACTGGTCTAGTCTACTGGTCGGGTCTTTTCTTGACATTTAGACTGACTTTGGCAACGTCTGGTGATCCTTATCAGAGTTGGTATCAGGACGTGCAAGGTTAGGACAATCAGTATTACTTGTATAAGCTGATAACTTTCAATAAGACCAACTAGAACAGTCCCCAGTTGAGAGGTGAGACACAAGGTCTACATAAATACCAATCGCCTAGAGCAGCCCGCTGCCTCCCGTTCACTATTTAAAGTTACTGAGGACAAGACCGAGTCTAGTTGAGTCAGATTGACCAAAAATCCGGCATTATAACAATATAATACGTGAATTCCAAGTGTACAGGCATAAGTGCGACAGTATAAACATTAGATGACATAATGCAGTGTAAATGAACAGTAGATATAATAATAACTGAATGTAAACTTTAATAAAATTTATAAAACACGCAAACCTATGTTTCATTCCCTACCTTCGGATAAGAACTTCTTCTTTTTCAGATCTGGTGCTTTCCTCCGGACAGAACTTCGTCGCACCGCACCGAGAGTCTCGAACAGAGAGTCTCAAAAGACTAAAAACTCAAAATGAGTGAAAAGAGGAGGAAAAATCACAATTTGGAGTGAATTTGGTGTGAAAAATGAAGAGGGGTGGTTGGTTTATATAGAGGTTTTGGAGCCAGGAAGTCCGGGTGGGCTGCATTTATGTTTTCTTTGTTGACTAATGCACTTGTGTTTAATGAATGTTTTGAATGATTTTAAATGCCATGTTTCCCTAAATGTATATAATTGCCATATCAAGAGATATATTACGTCACATCCCGGCCGGACGTGCCTAAATCGGGGTACACTCATGGAGGGGGAGCGCATTTGGAATTATCACAATGGCAGCAGAGTACGCAGCAGAAATACAATATAGTACAAGTCCGATTTCATTAATTTCAGAATATAATTTGTACATGAAATAGTTAAGGGAACATTCTCCCTAACACCCCGAATGAATAATACGAAGGGTACAAAATGTGGGCCCCATAAACCTGCACCCAGTCCACCCTAACTTTCTGTGAAAAATTGGATAATAATGGAGTAAGCTTAACGCGCTCAGTGAGTAAAATAGTTCGTGAGTATAACAATTAATAAAGCATACTTCATAATCAAATATCTTAAATACACATGAGAGCATCATACTCAATTAATATGTATGTATGCATGACACCGTCTCGTAATGGTTTGATGACTGTACATCGCTTGAGTTCAAGTACAGATGTCCCTCCCTAGGAGTAGCCGAGTTCTCATTGTACGTCCCTCCTCAAGATTAATGCTTTGGATTCACGTACAGATGTCCCTCCCCAGGAATTCAACTGGCTTCTCATTGTACGTCCCTCTCCAGAGAAAAATATAATGAATAGCGAGAATCGCTCCTAACTATTCTATGAATCATAAACCACATACGTCCCTAGGTAGTGATATGTATGATGTCAATGCATGAACTGGTCTGCATGAATTGGTCCGGTCTTTACTTAACATTTAGACTGACTTTGGCAATGTCTAGTGATCCTTATCAGGGTTGGTATCGCGACGTGCAAGGTTAGGACATTCAGTATTACTTTGATGTGAATCGAGGGTCTCGATCAGAGACGATTGTGAGTGGTATGCCATGAAGACGTACGATATCTCTTTTATATAATTCGGCAAGTTTGGAGGGGTTATCCGTGAACTTTATTGGCAAAAAGTGTGTAGACTTTGTAAGTTTGTCAATGATAACCCAGATAGCATCTTACCCTTTATTATTTCGAGGCAAGGCCGTAACAAAATCCATTGCGATGTTCTCCCACTTTCATTCTCCAATAGGTAACGGTTGGAGAAGTCCAGAGCGAAGTCTTCGTTCTACCTTAACTTGCTGGCAAATGAGACATCGAGCAACGAAGTCTGCAATCGCCTTCTTCATTCTAGAAAACCTGAATTGTCGCTTGACATCCTTGTACATCTTGTCACCCCCAAGATGCATAGCGAACCTCGAACAGTGCACCTCAGTGCGCATTTCTTTCACGATCTTCTCTTGCTCAAAAACTCATGGCCTTATCAACAACCTCCTTGTAAATCTTGAGATCCGAGATCGACAAGGCTTGTCGAATATCAGAGCGAAGGCCATTATAGAATTTCTCAGTCTTATCTTGCTCCGTTGAGATGATGGAGAGAGAGTAGACCGATAATTCTTGGAACTTGCCAGCATATTCCCTGACGGTCATGCTGCCCTGGTATAACTTACCGAATTCCTGGCACTTCTGCCTCTTCACAACGCCGGAAAAATACTCATCAATAAACATTGACTCGAACTGTTGCCAAGTCATATCCGCAATGTTAACCCTTGGGTCCTCTTTTACTGTTATCCACCATGTGTTTGCTTCACCAACAAGTTGGTAGGTCCCTAGTGGAATCATTCGAGTCTCATCGACTCCCATTGCATCAAGAGCCCCTTTTGACTCATCTAGCCACTTTTGGACCTCTTCAGCATCAATGTTGTCAGCAAAGGTAAGAGGTTGTAGCCTCTTGTACTTCGTAATATGGTCGGTTTGAGTCTCTGACACAGATCTCACAGGTGCTTGTACGGTGACAACCTGACTGGCCGCGGTCTCACAAACGGCCGATTGAACAGTGACTTTCATCGCCTCAATAAATCTGGCAAAAAAGGTTTTCATGCTCGATGGCATGGCAAAGGGTGCGGGTTTGGCTGGCACTGCCTGCCCAGATGTAGTGGCAGTGTCGAGTGTGGCTTGTGCTGTCGTCGGAGGCGGCGGTTCCTGATTCTGAATCTCAGGGGGTGCTTCCTCTGTTGGACGGACAGTACGTGACCTTCCTCTCTTCTTGGTTTGCATTTTCTCACTGGCAAGGAGAAAATAAAACCAAGATTTAGGAACTGTAACCAAGTATAATGTTAGAGTATGCTTAACAACAATTTCTAGAGTACTGCAATATAAAAAAAATCACCTATTTTTGTAAGTATAGTGTAAGGTTTTTATTTTTGTTGAGAAATCAAAGAATTTTATGTGCCTCGTATGTTTGGCCATGATATAAAAACATGGCTAGAATGTTTATATAGTAAGTATAAAACTTTGCAAGTATTTCAAATGATTTGGTTCTTGCTTTTGTGAACATACATATATATTTCATTGAAAATCCATACGAGTCATAAGAATTCTAAGATTTGCCTCGGTAAATATCCTGATCTAACGTTCTATCACAATCTTATGCATTCAAACTCTTACTCTTAGTCTTTTCGATTATTATCCAAGCTCGTGTGTCCCATACCACATGACTTTGGTAATATCGGTTGAACAGTAGTTCACTAATAGTATCGTCCAAATTTACTCGTCCCATACCGTGTAAACTTAGTATTAATATTAGTAATGCAATTTTCTCCAAATGTTTCTTTTCACACAAGGTCGTGGGTTTTCTTACTTCCACGTTTTATTTAGTGTCCTCCAATTTTGTTGTGTCCCATACCACTCCAAAGTTAGTGATACAAAAGAAAGAATGGTTGTAAGTCGGCCCACCAAAGATAGTCCTAAACAAAACATTTCATTCATATATAAAAGAAAAGTTTACAATGTCAGTAATCAATCTTGATTTTCCTGCCTACTACCGCTCCTCCCAGACCTCCCGCCAGGTACAAAATGACTATTACAAGAGGTTGAGAATTTGCTCGTTGTTCTTCGAAGTTTTGCATACGTGTTAACATATCATTTTGATTCTCTTTTATCTCAGCAATACTGGATACGATCACATTTAACTGTTCGAATGGATTAGTCGATTGTCCCATCAATGGTTGATGGGTCGATTGTCCCATAGGTGGAGGGTAGGTTGTAGGCATTGGTGGAAAGTATTGGTTGTACGAGTGACTCATAGGTGAGGGGTAGTTGTTTTGATTGTATGGGGATCCCCTAACTGGAACCCCTTCGACATTTGGATATGCTTGGGTTGAAAAGTCTTGGAATAATGGGCTCATTGGGATGTCTTGTCTTCCATAACTTGGTGCTGCCCAATTCTGTTGTTGTTGGTTCACATGAACTTGTGGAACTGGCCGATACGGTACCTCAGGAGTTGGATACCTTTGGTACAAAGTGTTGCCTTGAGTTGGCACGTTCCAGGTTGGTGGATTTGCTTGAGCACTTTGTCTATCTTGATTTGTTTGAGGTTGATTTAGGTTGGCAAATAAATCTTCCTCAGTGAACAGTTGCTCGATTGGATCATCATTCGAGGCTGGGTTTGACGTATGGTTCTGGTTTGGCTCATTACTTGGTACCTCCCTAACAGGAATCTTGCATCGACTCTTTCAGTAACAACGTCCATATTCATCTCTCATTCTTTCGCCATTTAAAGTCGCGCCGAATACTTTCTCATCAGTTACCCCTCCACTTGTGACATATGTCTTGAAGATAGAGGATGTTGTATTCGTCTCAGTGATCTACTTCGAAGACTTATCAAAAGTGTTGATGTTTGCCTCTGATAGCATTCTCATGATCAAGACTCCGTAGCCGAGGAGATCCTTTCTAAAAGGGTTTTGAATAACTCTCAACATTTTTTGGATGATGATGTGAGGTAGGGAGACCTTAATTTTCTTCTCTATGCAATATAACACAAGAACTTGAGCCCTTGACATAGTGCCTCTAGTCCCCATTTCTGGCAAGATGTTACCGAATACGATCTTTCCAAGTCCAGCAAGAGATGGTTTGAGGAGGTTTTTTGGGAGGTTGGTATATGTTGATTGTGTGTACGACTCTTTGGTGAGGGAATTGAACAACTGTTCGTTGGAGTCTGCGATCTCTACAACTGTCTGGGGTTTGTGTGGATCAATGATTCTATCTTTAATTGGAATCTCCATACGTCGTGCAGTAGTTTCGATGTTGATAGAAATCTTTGTTCCCTCGACTGTTGTCTCCAAAATAGGGTTGATCTCATCTTCTTGGAGTCCCACGCAATTCATGGCTCCATAGAACGATTTCATCAAGTTGTAGGAGACGTGGCCCTCAACTTTTGTTATGTTCAACCACCCCAGTGGTGCAAGTTTTTCGTGAAGGATGGGTCGGAGGCGGAGATCTCTATTGTCGATACTCCTCATAGTCATAACCTCCCTTTTGGACAATTCCTTGAGTCTAGTGGGAATTGGTTCCCTACTATTGGAAGTCATTCCTTCATTTGTGGCCATTCTTTTGCTGAAAGGAAAATAAATTTGTGAAGGACACAAAGTATATTCCTAACATTTTTTAGATTTATGCTTGTCTGTTGGACAATATTTTCTATTTTTCTCTTGATGTTTATGCCATCATCAAAATTCTTCATTAGCAATATGATATATATACATCTCATATAAATATATACATGAATGTATAGATATATATATTTAATCATAACTATATATATAGTTTTCATAAATCAACTATATATATATTTGAAACAAAACAATATATAGTTTTCTGGATATATATTTAATATAAATCTCAACTATATATAATTAATAAATATATATAGTTCTAGATATATATATATATATATATATATATATATATATATATATCTAATAAAATTTTTCATCCAAAATTTTCTATTAGCAACATGGTATATATATATCTCATATATACAATAGATATATAAATATATATATTTAATCATAATCATATATATATAGTTTTCATAAATCATAACTATAGATATATTTAAATCTAAACTATATAAAAACAATATATAGTTTTTTAGATATATATTTAATATAAATCTCAACTATATATAATTGATATATATATATATATATATATATATATATATATATATATAGTTCTAGAGATATATATATCTAATAAAATTTTTCTTTCAAAATTTTCCATTAGCAACATGGTATATATATATATATCTCATATATACAATAGATATATAGATATATATATTTAATCATAACCATATATATATAGTTTTCATAAATCATAACTATATATATGTTTAAAACTAAACTATATAAAACTATATAGTTTTTTAGATATATATCAACTATATATAATTCATATATATATAGTTCTAAAGATATATATATATATATATATATATATATATATATATATATATATATATATATATATATATATATATATATATATCTAATAAAAAAAAATTTCCCCTAATTTGGTGTACTTGGGCGGGCCGTGGACCGTACGCTCTGATACCATTAAATGTCACACTCCGCTCGGACGCATCTAAACCGGCGGTACACTCACGGACGGGGCGCGCATTTGAAATTATCACAATGGCAGCAGAGTACGCAGCGGAAATACAATACAGTACATGTCTGATTTCATTTAATTCAGAATTCATTTGTACATGACATAGTCAAGGGAACAAACTCCCCAAAATCCCCGATGAATAATACAAAGGGTACAAAATGTGTGCCCCATAAACCTGCACCCAGTCCACCCTAATTTATTGTGAAAAATTGGATAATAATGGAGTGAGCTTAACGCGCTCAGTGGGTAAAATAGTTTGTGAGTATAACAATTAATTAAGCATACTTCATAATCAAATATCTTAAATACACATGAGAGCATCATCATCAATCAATATGTATGTATACATGACACCGTCTCGTAATGGTTTGATGACTGTACATCGCTTGAGTTCACATACAAATGTCCCTCCTCAGGCGTAGCCGGGTTCTCATTGTACGTCCTTCCTCAAGATCGATGCTCTGGATTCATGTACAGATGTCCCTCCCCAGGAATTCAACTGGGTTCTCATTGTACGTCTCTCTCCAGAGAAATATAATGAATAGAGAGCATCGCTCCTAACTATTCTATGAATCATAAACCACATACGTCCCTAGGTGGTGATATGTATGATGCCAATGCATGAACTGGTCTGCATGAATTGGTTCGGTCTTTACATAACATTTAGACTAACCTTGGCAACGTCTGGTGATCCTTATCAGGGTCGGTATCACGACGTGCAAGGTTAGGAAATTAAGTATTACTTGTATAAGCTGATAGCTTTCAATAAGACCAACCAGATCAGTCTCCAGTTGAGAGGTGAGACACGAGGTCTGCTTAAATACCAATTGCCTAGAGCAGCTCGCTACTTTCCGTTCACTATTTAAAGTTACTGAGGACAAGACCGAGTCTGGTTGAGCCAGATTGACCACAAATCCGACATTACAACAGTGTAATACATGAACTCCAACTATACAGGCATAAGTATGATAGTTTGAACGTTATACGAAATAGGAGAAGAAAAATCACAATTTGGAGTGAATTTGGTGTAAGAAATGAGGAGGGGAAGGGCTCCTTATATAGAAAATTTGGCTCCCGGACGTTCGGGCATTTCTGCCCAAACGATTTTTTTTTTTGTGAAATCCTAGGGTATTTCAATATTTCCTTCAATATTTCAGGTACAGAATCAAAGGGGAAAGGAAAAGCACGAGAGTAGATACGTGATTTAGATTCCTACTTTGTTGATATACGTATATGCGAAGAAAATGGATTATATTTTCTTTATTTTCATATGTAAATCTATATAACATCCTACATATATATCTTATCAATAGTTGGGTTGTAAGGGAACATGGATTTTGGTTTGATATTTTGGGTTATGAAATGCTTGTGATATTGGGAGGATTATTTATTGTGGAATGAACGACATGAATGGATATTGTGGATGAGTATATATATATATATGATTTGATTTGTGGTATATCAGAGAAAAATGTGAAATGTCCAAGATTTTGAGAATTTTGGAAATTATTGTGAATGTAGGTTGAGGCTAATAATGTATTGTATATTATATACAGGTATGTATAGTGTATAGTACACTGTGCTGGTCATGACGTCAGCCTACGTCAGGGGTGTCGTGACACCAGGTCTGCTGCTCATTGTCATGAAATTTCCATTTGACTCTAACCAAAGGAAGTTCTTTATTTCTCAACTTTTGAATCTTCTTATCAAGAATTTGTATGGGCTTTTCTTCATAAGTACCATCCTCCCCAACTTGTAACTGTGTTACATCTAAAATATGTGTCGGGTATGATACCTAGTCGGGTCTGTATAGTATTTTCTCAGCATAAAAACATGAAATACATTATAAACACCGACCAACTAAGGAGGTAGAGCAAGTTTGTATACTAGCGGACCAATCCTCTTCAAGACCATAAACGGTCCAATGAAACGAGGAGCTAATTTCCCTTTTACCCCAAACCGCATTTGACCTTTCCGTGGAGTGACCTTAAGCAATACTAGGTCACCCACTGCAAACTGTAAAGGTTTGTTTCGGTTATCAAAATAACTCTTTTGTCGATCTTGAGCAACTTTTAATCTCTGCCTAATTTGCTTGATCTGTTCACTGTGATCAACAACAACAATAACTGTGATTCTCCCACTTCATACCAACAAGTCAGAGATCTACACGACCTACCATACAAGGCCTCATAAGGTTCCATACCTATACTGGCATGATAGCTGTTGTTATAAGCAAATTCACACAATGGTAAACTTTCACTCCAAGTCCCACTAAACTCTAATGCACATGATTTGAGCATATCTTCCAGCATCTGTATCACCCTCTCAGTCTGACCATCAGTCTGAGGATGAAACGTTGTACTAAAACGAAGATGAGTATCAAATCGAGTCTGCATGACCTGCCAAAAACTCGATGTAAAACGTAGATCTCTATCTGATACAATAAAAACATGTACCCCATGTAATCTCACAATCTCCCGAACATACAGTCTGCTCAGTTTATCAATCGAGTCTCTAGTGTTCATTGGAAGGATATGTGCAGACTTAGTCAATATATCTACAATCACCCAAACGACGTCATATTTACCCTGAGATCTAGGCAGCCCCATGATAAAGTCCATGGTAATATGCTCCCATTTCCATTCTAGAATAGGCGCTGGCCTTTGGTGTTCAGCTTTTACTTGCTGAGACACTTCACATTTTTGCACATACTCAGCTATATCCTTCTTCATCCCATGTCACCATACTACTATTTTCATATCATGATACATCTTAGTAGACCCTGGGTGAATGGTATACTGAGATTTGTGTGCTTTCTGAAGTAAGTCTGCCCTCAATTCTCTCTTTACGGGTACCCATAATCTCCCCTGATATCACAAGACACCGTCTAGACCTATCTGCCAGTCAACTCTGTCAGTATTATCCGCCCAAGAATCATACATGCCAATGTTAGGATCATGCTGCTGCATATCCTTAATCTTCTGAATATGAGAATCGGTCAACTAAATATGCATCAGAGCACAAATATCAACGTGTGGAGCCATAGAGAGGACATTTATCATAGTCACTCTCTCTAGAAGTCGCCACTCGTGAGCCATCTGACATGCTACCACACATGTTTCAACACGTTTCCTGCTCAATGTATCAGCTACGACGTTGGCTTTTCCAGGATGGTACTCCAGAGTGAAGTCATAATCCTTTAGGAATTCCAATCATCTACGTTGTCTCATATTCAGTTCTTTCTGGTCAAACAAATATGTCAAACTTTTATGGTCTGAATACAATGTGAACCTTTCCCCGTAAAGGTCATGCCTCCACAATTTCAATGCAAAAACTAATGCAGCTAACTCTAAATCATGCACGGGGTAGTTTTTCTCATGCACCTTCAACAGTCTAGATGCATAAGCAATCACCCCACCCTCCTGCATCAATACACAACCAAAACTTGGATGTGATGCATCAGTTTAAATTACTAACTCTTTTTCAGGTTCTGGGTGCACTAAAACTGGAGCATTAGTCAGCCTTTTCTTCAATTCAGTGAAAGCGTCCTCACATGCTGAAGTCCACATATATGGCACATTTTTCTGAGTTAGCCTAGTAAGTGGAATAGCCAATTTGGAAAACCCCTCGACAAACCTCTTATAATAACCAGCCAAACCCAGAAAACTATGAATCTCAGTCACTGTGGTTGGTCTTAGCCAATTTATAATTGCCTTGACCTTAGCAGAATCAACAAAAATATCTTCTGCACTAACCACATGACCTAAAAATTTCACCTCATTTATCCAAACTCACATTTACTAAACTTGGCATACAACCGATGCTCTTTCAGTGTCTGTAATGTGGTCCGGAGGTGTTGCTCATGTTCTTCCTATGTCTTGGAATAAATGAGAATATCATCTATGAACACAATGATAAACTGCTCCAAATATGGTTTAAATCCCTTCTGCATCAAATCCATAAACATGGCTGGCGCACTAGTCAATCCAAAAGGCATCACAAGAAATTCATATTGACCATATCTTGTTCTAAACACAGCCTTTGGTATATCTCTTCTCGAATTCTCAGTTGATGGTATCCAGATCGCAAATTGATCTTATAAAAGAATTTAGCACCATTCAACTGATCAAATAAGTCATCAATATGTGGTAAAGGATACTTGTTCTTGAATGTCACCATATTCAACTGACGATAATCTATACATAACCTCAGACTTTCGTCGTTCTTCTTCACAAATAGTACTGGTGCACCCCAAGGTAACATACTCGGGGTAATAAACCCTTTAGTCATCAACTCATCTAGCTGCACCTTGAGTTCCTGTAACTCCTTTAGGGCCATTCTATAGGGTGGAATAGAAATAGGCTTTGTACCTGACATCAGTTCAATAATAAAATCAATCTCCCTTGTAGGTGGTAACTCTGGTAAGTTATCTGGAAATATATTTGGGTATTCACATACTATAGGAATATATGATATCTGAATGTTTGTATCCTTTTTCCTTTACTGGCCTAATACTAGCCAACACCCCTATTTCTTCATCAGTGGCCATCCTACCTCTAGTGGGAGGCTTTAAAGATGTCATACCCCTATAAACAAGCGAGGGTTGTCCTGGTATCTGGAAGACTACTCTTTTAACAAAGCAGTCAACATGGGCATGATAGGCAACCAACCAATCCATACCCAATAGAATATCAAACTCTTGGAATTCTAACACCCTAAAGTTCACAATCATTTCATGATTTCCATATTTCACCACACAATTTTCACACAACATATTAGGGTAGATTCGGTCTCTTGCTGTAGTACTCAAAATCAAGGGTGTACTTGTTCTAATAGGGAGATAAATGTAATCTATCTACCATATGTCTAGAAATAAATGACAAGGTGGATCTGACATCAATCAATAAATACATCATAGTATCACACATGGAAATCATACCTTCCACCCTTCCACCAAGTTTTTATTTGCCTCAGGATCTGGCTCTGTAACAACCCTAGCCTGCTTTCTGGTAGGTGTAGGGATAGTAGCAGTGGCAGATGACCCACTAGAGTTCTCAGAACTGGTTGAAATGGCATTGAAATGCCTTTTGTCCCTTATTTCCACATCTAAAACAAGTAAGAGGCGGGTGAGGTGCAGAGGAAGCCGTCTGAGACTCATTACTCGGCATAGGAAGCCAACCACTCCCACTACCTGCTCCTTTATATGGCCACGGGGCTCTAACAGACGATCCCTGCGTAGGTGGCCTCATCGCAGGCTGTGTGCCTCTGCCTGCCAGTGGTGGTACTAGTGATGATGGTATTGGAGCTGACGGAACAACAAAAGTCTCCACCCCAACTAGAGTCTCATATATCCTTGCCTTCTTTTGTTCTCCCCACCATTTCTTGCCCCATCTACCCTTTTTCTTACCCACGTATTGCATTTGCTGTTCCAACACTATCTGAACTGTCTGAGCCTGCAGTGTCAACTGTTGAGGCCTATATGTCGCCTCAACTGCTTCATAATCAAGTGTTTGTCCGACTGCCTGATCATATGTTTGTACACCCGCAATAACCAAACTCTTTTCGATCTGATCATTAAAACCATCCCGGATCCTCTTCATTCTCATAGTATCGGTATGTACCACCTATGGAGCAAACAATGCTAGCAGATTGAACTCATGCTCATAGTCCCTCACTAACATGTCCCCTTACTTCAGTTCTATAAACTGTTTATGCCTCTTATCAACCTCAAACAGGGGATCATAAGTCTTGTAAAACACTTCCTTAAATTTATCCCATGTATGAATGGGCCCTTGAGCTCGACCAGTAGTCTACCTCCATCTTTCAGCCTTACTCAAAAATTTAAATCGAGCTAGTTTGACCTTGTCTATATCCAACACATGCATATCTTCAAAAATGGCTTCAACTCGTAAAAGCCAATCCTCGGCAATCTCTAGTGCCAGATTGCCCTAAAAAATAGGCGGCTCACACCTCTTAAAGGATCGCATCACTTCTTCATATCTACGGGCCTCATCTAGGCCCTCTTGTGACCCTAACGCCTCATGTACACTCAGTGGCTGCTCAACAGATGCACCAGCACTACTGGCACCAACATCTGGTACTACTAGAACTATAGACCTCTGCATGGCTTCCTGCATCTTAGCCATTGCTTCTAATAACTGAGCATTATGTTGCTATTGAGCAGCATATACCTCTTCTAACTTCCTAATCCTTTTTTCCTGAGGATCCATGACCGATTCAACACTTCTCTTCAACTCTGTCATTCACAGAGAGAGAAGATATCAGTCAAACAGTCAAATCATTTATTTATAAAAATAATCTGACTACCCATACAAACAATCATAATATAATAAGGCTTTTAATCTTTCTGTTTTTAAACCTAACCTTACTCTGATATCAACACTATCACGACGCCCCTTACGTAGGGTGACATCATGATCGACACAGTGTACTCTGCACTGTACATACCGTGTATACAATATACAATACATTGTCAGCCTCAACGAAAATACATAATTTTCAAAAAAGATTTTGTTAGCATGTCCCTATAAAATGGACAATTCCCAAATTTTCCTGATAGCCAACAAATCAAATCACAATAATAACTTTTCCACATCTATACTCATCTATAATCATGTATACATTATCAAAACCATTTACATCATCATCATCTACATAAACATTATCCATTCACGATCCATAACCATTACTCTCACTATGTTTGTCCATGTGATAATAATTACATAGCATGATATTATATATAGCAAAAGTAAATAAGTGTCCAATTCCTCCATTTACATACATTCAAAGTAAGGATCGAAGAATCTCTATCGTTTTTTTGCCTTTCTTTTACCTTTAAGATCTTTACCTAAAACATTGGAGGAAATTGGGTGAGCTACAACAAGCTCAGTGAACAATTTTCATTATATGGCATTCATATGCATTTAATAGACATGTTGATAAAATCAGAATCAAGCACATTTAAAGATTCAGGTGCAAATATCACAATACATATATGCACAAAAATAGCTTGAACCTTCCTGCAATATTTTTCAGAACGTTCATATTTTCCCATTGAAAGTCATATCCATCTCCCACCTTCTAAGTATAGGCAAGACTCACCCCTTGTTCGGCCCAAACAAAGGTAGTCTAATTGTCCTCTCATACTCAATTTCATCACTATCAATTACAAGACATAAGCCCATGAAATACTCAGGGTACTACTTATGCGGGACTTATTCCTAGAATGATTCATGTTCTAACATGTGCTTACAAGTTAGACATGCTTCGTTTTTGAAATATTTTTCATGAATTCAAAAAATGCAATTATATACCATGTTATTCATGCATGCTTATTATTGAAAATAGTTCATAGCACAATGTCATACAATATAACCAAGAAATGGAGAAATACTCACATTAGTCTCACATTAACTCTAAATTACATGTTCAATTCTACAATATCCAACACAAATTGTTCACCATGACCTTCACCCAAATCACCAACTATTCACTCATCAACTTCCAATCTCTGCAACATTTTCCATTCAAAAACATTCTCAATTATACAATTTCAAGTACTCCACATTATTATCATCCAACAAAACACATCTAACCTTATAAAAAACACCATTAATGGAGCTTGAAACCCTCACTTGCTTCAACAATTGGATGGAATCATTTTTCCATTTAAATGCCTCAATTAAACAAAATTTTTAACCCAAATCACATGCACAATGATAAAGAAATACTTACCATCCAATTACACTTCAAAATCACCGAAATCCAGCATGAAACCCATTTTTTCAATCCTCAATTCTAACCATGGAAAATCAACAAAAATCAGATATGTTGAACAACTTGATGAGAGGATTCCGAATCTAGATATTTTAGCTCAAAAGAACAAGGTTTTACCTTAGATTTGAGCCTCCAAATCCATTTGTCGTTTACCTCCTTCGGTCTTCTCTTTCTTTCCAGCTCCAGCAAGTTGTTTATGTTGGAAAAATCGAGCGAAATCCACTTAAAACTTGCATACCGCCTCACCAGCCAATTTAAAAAAAAATTGTCAGTCACCAAGGAGCACACTTCTCCTTGCCCAAATAACAATTTTTTTGCAGAAACCCGTGAGGAGCATACTTCTTTTAACATCCAAAAAAATCACATCTCAGGTTTTTGATACAAAAGTGAGCTTCTTGATAAAATTTAGATATTCCAGCTCTCTGGAATCCACCACTAGGAGCGCGCTTCTTGCATCCTAGTTGAAATTTTCACTAAGTATGGAACTTTTATGATATCACTAACATCCTAGTGTACCAACAACCTACGATACATGTATTTTCATTATTCTAAGGCCAATATACATACATATACGCATATAAATACAACTTAGAAAATGTATAATTCAACGATTATGTTTGACTCGTTGTACGGAACGTTACAAGAACAACTTGATCTATGCTCAAGAGAAACTCACAAGTTTCTCAAAGAGTTTTGAAAGAGGAGGCGAAAGATTAAATCAAAGATTCAAATGTAGGTGAACTTTTGCTATTAAAAGATGATTAAAGCACTCAATAACTTGTTTAAAACTTTGAAGAATGAAAGTATGAAAATCAACACAAGTTCTAGGTTTTTGCAAAAGTTGCTCTCAAATGAGCAAAGTGTGGTATTTATAGAAAAATACTAGTCCGAGACATAGGAACGCGTTCCTAGAGAGAGGGGCGCGTTTTTGGTTTGAAATCTAAAAAATATCAGATTTCCTTCCAATGCAGGAGTGCGTTCCTTCATTTGTCCGTTGGGCATAGGAGCGAGGTTTTTCATTAAGAACCAGTGTTTCTATCAAAATTCCTATTTTGCCCTTATTTTTGTAGGAGCGCATTCCTAGTAAGAGGAGCGCGTTCCTTAAACCTTGATTAAAAAAATTGGGTTTCGAACGGAAACACAAGAGCGCGTTCCTTCAAGATTAAATTGACAGAAACATGATTTTTTGATCAAAACAAGTTTAAGACGTATTCAAATACATAGACAAACTTTGAAAACATTTTATACATGAACAATTGATTAATACAAATAAGAACTAGATGATCAAGGCATTCGATACAATACACGTAAACCGATGAAATCCATGCAAAGTTGGTAATATATGCGATTTACAATGATATAGATATGCATGAAAATCAACCTGAACTATACGATTTCATGATAAACATGATAATATACGTGGATGCATGATCAATATGATAAAAGTATACGTGCGTGAATATCTGATAACCTATATGCATGAGAGATAATAATGTATGCATGATTTTTAGAAGATGCAAATTATACTGTGGTTAAAATAAGTAAAGATTACTCTACAGCACTAAGATTCTTGACAAAAGATTATAGACTTGAAGCTCTTGAATCTTTGCGTTTTATTGGTCCACCCACACGTTTTGACCTGATAGTTGAATCCATCTGATATAGGTAGTTAGTACTGAAACAACTCACTCAAAGATATTAGTACTGTGATTATATTGTTTGTTAGCATCAAAACACTTAGGAGAATACTAAGTGGAAAACCACTTAGGTCAACAATCTCCCCCTTTTTGATGATGACAAACAATATAAACTTGATAAACAAACAATCAAATAGTATTCATAGCATGATTCTTAGGATATGAAAAGCACACATACTATGACATGTTTTAAAACAAATCCGGATTGTTTACCAAGATTCCAATAATTCTCTCCCTTTTGATATCATAAAAAAGGATCCTAGAATTTTCTAAATTCTCATGAAGAAATACCTAGGACATAGCATCAAAACACAAGAGCTCCCCATTTCTAAAAAAGATGAAGACTCCCCTTAAGTCTATGCATTCAATATTGAAGAGGATTCATGATACATAATCAAGATGAAGCACACATGAATACATAGATGATGTCATATCACAAGACAAATCATGAGAATCAAGAATTTGAAGCACATGGAAAAATGTAAACATGATAAGTATTGGAAAAATTCAGCTCAAAAATATACAAGGGCTAGCGAGATAAGATTTAGAACAAATGCAAAGCATAGCCAATGAGATGTACATGTACATGCATATACATGATAAAATCTATAAGAAGCATCTAGACAAGTAAGAATCAGAATGAGATTTGCCAAAATAAATTTGATTCACAAGGAGTTTGAGCCTAGGCAAATTCATCTGAAGATGATAGGCATAAGCATGATCAATTATACGCAGGGCCTAAGATGATATATGCTTTATCATTTATATCAAATATGCTTATGCATGGGCATATAACAAAAATATAGCATAGGCAAAGATTTCAAGATTAATGCATTGCCTAGTGATAGTTGCATATTTAGATAGGTTTTAGAGAAAGTTTTAGGTGTGTTTTAGGATGATTTATGCATTAGTTTAGTGTGTTTATGTTAGTTTTTATGCATTTGTTAGTTTAGGAATAAATTGGTTTTTATGCATTATTTCGGTTTGTTAGTTTATATGTTGGATCAATTTATGTTTTGAGTGTGTTAATTACTTGTTTTGCATTGTTTTGTAGGTGTTTAGATGTGTTAAACATGGATTTGGATGATGAGAACAAGACACAAGAAGTTGGAATGAAGATATATGTGCGAAAAGGTGCAAAAGATAGGCGAAAACGGAAGAAAACGTGCAAAAGCAACACTCTGGGTGCTTCAGCTCCACACCCCAGTAAAGAAATGCAAAAAAAAATAGCTCTCTCGGCGCTGCAGCGCTCGTGCGAATAGAAAGTTGCTATTTTGCGCGACTTATTTGTTTTCACCATAACTTTCTCAATTTAACTCTGAATTGAACGTGGATTGTTTCTATGGATTCCTTACTTGAAATACTACAAAATGGAGGGAATTTTAGGTTTATTTGGGGTGGGAAATAAGGAGAAAAATGGCAAGGAAGAAAGCTGATGTGCGATTCAAAATAGAAACTTTCTAATTTTGTTGCAAACTTTCCTAATTCGACTTGGACTTCTCTTGGACGACTTTCTATGGACTTGTGGCACTATATATACCATTATTTTGGGTTTCTAAATCATGATAGAGTGGAGAATAAGAGGATTACGGCTGGAGCGAAGTGGAGATGAAGATCTACATTGAAGACAATTCACAATCTCTACAACATTCTAGTTTGTTTTCCATTATTCTTATTCATGTTCAAACCATTGTTTAATGTTTTTATGTCTTTAGTCATGAACTAAAGCCTCTTTATAGAGGTGTAGATTGATCCAAGCTTAATACTATGTCTAGTTTTATGGTTTAATTATTGTTAATAAAGCTTTTATCGTTTATTTATATTTCTCTGGGCGTAATGCTTTTGATCCATTGATCACGGATTAGATGATCATAGACTTGAGGTAGATGCTTCAAAAGAGGGTACCTTGGGTTGGAATTTGGAAAATATAACCTAGGCAATCATGAGACTCACAAGGAGATCGAGAACCTTTGAAGATGTTAGGTGGAAATCATAGAACTTAATGAGTTGTTGTTGTCTTAGGTTTTCATTGAAAGAGTAAATCCAAGGCGACAATAACATGCTCTAGTTGTTGATTCAAAAGAGGGAATTAGAAACATTAGGATTTCCGGCTTATGAACGAAGAACTGATTTAATGATAAAATAGATATAAAGGCATAGTTGATAGTGAGGTGACATCGAACCTCTAGACCATTCTACCATTAATTTTCCTATTTGATTTTTATTACATTGTTAATTTAATACGTAGTTGTTTTAGTTTTTTCTTTTAATCACTCAATCATTCAAATTTGATTTTCTAGATAAAATTAGGGTTAAAACGTGATAGCTATTGTAGTAATAATCCCTGAGGACGATACCCGACATCTTATCGGAGTATATTATAACTTGACGTGGTACGCTTGTGGGTTTGCGTGTAACACCTAGCTATTTTGATTCTAATTAGATGCAAAAGATGATTTGAAAAGCGTAAGGCATCAGTTAGAGATCAATGTTAAAAACATTTGATGCAAATGTTGCATCAATATCATGCATAAATGGAAAGGCATGCCGAAAATATATAAACATGTGTACGAACAATTTCTTTTCAATAAATTAGGCATGTAAGAGTACGAATATGAGCATAGCCTAAGTCATGGATTCAAAGTTATGCATTTATAAGGTATTAATCATGTATCATGCATACTTGAATCATGTATATGTGAATCATGCTGTAACAACCCACTTTAAGGAATAAATAATGAAATGACTAGATTAAACAAATAAGGTGGTTTGTGCATGCTATGTACTAGGTGTCTTCACCAAATTCAGCCACCATGAACTCCTTCAAACACCTCTTTAGCTTGCTGGCATGATGGATTAGCCACTTGTTGATTTGTTTGTGTGTTGGCAACTAGGTGAAAGTGGTGGCAAGTTGAAATCAGCTAATTTTGACACATGTTGGCTTGTTGGCAACTAAGTGGAAGTGTTGTTGACCTTGCTGCAAGTGAGGATAAGAACTTGCTGGAGCATGTTCTAAAGGAAAAAAAAAACAAAGAGAAGAGGAAAGAAAGACAAGGAAAGAAATGGGTGCTTGAAGGCTAAAATACCAGGTAAAGAATGGTGATTTTGAGTTGAAAATTTCATTAATGAATTTCTCTCTTCAACTTGTCTATTATATGTAACATGCAAGTGATTTCCATGGCTAGAAATGAAGCTAGAAAGTGAGTGTTTGATGATCATTTCACTGATTTCTAGTAAGTAAGTTGTGGTGTTTTGATGATGGTTAATGGTTGCACTCATTAGAAATTTATCACTAGACAATTGGTGAGTGTGGTGATGTTTAAAACACTAATTTTCAGAGATTAAATTGGTGATGAAAATGGGAAATTTTCATGGCTGAATTTACAGATTTCAAACCTGATTTTAATAACTGAATTCTGCTATTTTGATAAAGTTATTTGCTGGAATTTAGTCTTGAATATTTGGTGACCATTTTGATGATTAAAAACACTGATTTTTATGGGTAGAACATGGTGTTCCAGCCATGTTAAAACAGGGTTTTTGGAACCCAATTTGAGTGACCATTTATGGTCTTTTATTATGTGTATTGATTGGCAATTGATTATGGATGTGATGGGTTGATATTTGACAGAAATTGGAATGCTAAATTTCTGAAATTCTTGGTTGATGATGATTCATTTGATGACTAATGAATTGAACAAGTGCTGGAAATTTAGAAAATTGGGCAATGGCAATACATTGGTAAGTTGTTCAATGATAGGTTTTGATCAATTTGATGGGTAATTGGCTGAAATTTAAGTGCTGGAAATGTTAGAACATTTGAAGAATGCATAGGTAACTTGCTTAGGGATTAAATTGAGTAACTTATAGAGATGGAAATTTTGTGTTCATGGTGATCAAATGAATACTTTGATCATGTGCTGAAAATTAATCAAGTGATTAAATTCATTTTTCTAGCATTCATTTGTATGTGTGTAATGTGTAATTTGCAGTGGGTGGCTTATGACTTGGATGAGGATTTGTGAACACAATTGAAGTATTGGTGAAAACTTGTGGACTTAGGCAAAATTTTGTGATTTGTGAGTATTTCTCACCTTACTTCTCCATGTATAGCATTGTATATATATGAAATTGAATTATTGAATGATATGCATTATATTATATATGTGCATTGTATTTATGATCATGAGCACGGATTTTATGCATTAACATGGCCTTAGGTATTTAGGATTAAATACCTTGGCGTTGGATTTCTTTCTATTTACTTGTTCTTTAGGGAAAAGTGCCAACGGAGTACTTGGATTGGTATTTTGTAAAAAGGACTTTTCGAATCACTAAGGAATGTAAGGGTAGAAGGATTAGTTGGATAACGTGTTGGTTTGAACCCATGGCGCAATGGGGGAAATGTAGGCAATGTTATCCTGATATGACCTCCTGTTGAGGCTTTTCTACATATCTTTTATGAAAATGATGCATAATTATATCTTTAATTTGGAAGCATGAATCATATATTTTCTTAATGCATTTCAATTTACCAATGTTATTTCAAGTAACATACATGTTTTACATAAGTGCATATGTGGAGATTTTTGTGAAAAGTATTCACTGAGCTAGTTGAGCTCATTCCATTTTCCCTTATATTTTTCAGGATCAGATCGTAAAGGAAAGGGTAAGGCTTAGAGTTGGTGTAGCTTGCCTTACTTCTTGTTGATGTGAGTTTTGATTTGTACATAAGGAAAATAGTAGAAGATATTTGTGTTTTGTTTTGTTAGTGTATAATTATCACAGATACTATGATATATAACATATAGTTCGTGAGAAAAGTTTGATATGTATATGCTAGATGGAATAATAATAAACGAATATTTTGAAGTTCCATGTTTATAGCAAGGATAGTCGAATCTTGTGGATTGGGTCGATGACCTCATATTCTGGATGATGATACCAGATCTCGGTATTTAATTCAACTATCCTGATCATATACATATTATGTTTTTCGAGTATAGGCTTATCAGTGCCTCAGGTTTGTCGGGTTGTGACATTCTCTGAGGTATTGTGCCGGTCGTGACGTCACCCGGGAAGGGGTCGCGACACATGCATACAAAAGAGAGACATTTAAATAGACACTGGCAGGATCACAATTCAAGGAAGATAGCATAGCAAGAAAATATTTTATCCTAGTGAGGCTTAGCTATCAATTACTCATATTGATGTTGTGGATAAATCAAGAATTATAGACATCCATGAAAGCAAGGATTTTCAATTGGTTCATATTAGTGTAAAGTTTAAAATCAATGAAAATTCATATAAACAAGAAAGATTGATGTAAGTGTGTTATAAGCATGGTTTTAGTGCAATCAATCAATCTTGAAACTGATTTTCCATATAAGCATGGCATGGCATCAAGTTACTATACTAGGCATCATAGATATGAATTTTAAACAATGAAGAGCCTAACTATATTTTAGTTTTGATAATAAAAAAAAAATGAGTGACATACAAGTGATCAAAGCCAATCTCAAAATATGAATATATATGTTTCAAAAGCAACATTCATATTGCAAACATTAGTTGATGATAAGTGTAATACCCTAAGTTTGCATACAAAATAAAAAATAAAAAAATTGAACTTCGGGCAGGGTGCGTGAACGTGTGGGCAAGGTGCCCGAACCTTCTGGCACATGCCTGAACCTTCGGGCACCCTTTTTTCCTATTTAAGGAACCCCCCTCCTCATTTCTCACACCAAAATCACTTCTCCTTGTGATTTTTCTTCTCTCTCTCTCACTCATTTTGAGTTTTTGTCTTCTCTTTTGAGACTCTCTTCACGGTGCAACGGGGTTTTGCTCGGGGGAAGGTGCCAGTTCGAGAAAGGAGTTTTTATCTGAAGGTGGGGAACGAAACATAGGTTTGCATGTCTTATAACTTTTATGAAAGTTTACATTCATTTATCATTGTGTCTACTATTCATTTATATTGCATTATTGCGTATAATGTTTATACTTGTCATATTTATACCTGTATATTTGGAGTTCATGTATTACACTGTTGCTATGCTGGATTAGTGGTCAATCTGGCTCAACCAGACTCAGTCTTGTCCTCAGTAACTTTAAATAGTGAACGGGGGGCAGCATGTTGCTCTAGACGATTGGTATTTTAAGTAGACCTCGTGTCTCAGCTCTCAATTGGAGACTGATCTAGTTGGTCTTATTTGAAAGCTATCAGCTTTTACAAGTAATACTGAATGTCCTAACCTTGCACGTGGTGATACCGACCCTGATAAGGATCACCAGACGTTGCCAAGTCCTTTCTAATGTTAAGTAAAGACCGGACCAGCTCATGCATTGACATCATATATAAGCACCACCTAAGGACGTACGTGGTTTATGATTCATAGAATAGTTAGAAGCAATGCCCACTATTCACTATATATCTGTACGTGAACTCAGACGACGTACAGTCATGAAACCAATACGAGACGGCGTCATACATACATACATGTTGGATTGATTATGATGCTCTGATGTGTATTTATGATATTTGACTATGAAGTTTGCTTTATTAGTTGTTATATTCACGAACTATTTTACCCACTGAGTGTGTAGCTCACCCCGTTGCTATCCAATGTTTCACAGGAGATTAGGGTGGACTGGGTGCAGGTTTTCGGGCCCACATTCTTGTACCCTTTGTATTATTCGTTGTGGATTTTGGGCGGATGTTCCCTTAACTATTTCATGTACAAACATATTCTAAAATTAATGAAATCAAAGTTGTATTTAATCGTGTTTCTGCAAACTCAGTTATTGTTATAATGCATTCGCGCCCCGTCCGTGAGTGTCCCGCCGGTTTAGGCGCATTCGGGAGGGGTGTGACATTAAGCATGATAGATATACGAGTTTAAGCATAGCATACTTATCACACATTTTCCTAGGCATATGAATATTTTTCTATAAGCACAAAATGCCTAAGACATGATTATGTTAACCTAAGTAGACATGTTAATCAACTAGTTGTACACCTAGTGATTAAGTTTAAGCACAAAAGTTAACAACCTCAAGAAGTACGTGTCATAAAAGATATATAATTATAACTCTAGGCATATAAATCTTTAAAATTTATTTTCCTAAAAATATTATTGATTAAGTGCAAAAGAAAAACATTTTAGAGGAAAATCTTTGATGATAAGTGATAAGACATATGATGGTGTAAATTTAAATTTGCAAGCGCACGAATATCAAGTTATAATATCCGATGTGAGTCGGGTTATCGTATCCACAGGGAAGGTAATTTCACAATTAAAAATACCCAAAACTACAATGATTAGAGGTTTTATCTAGGTGATCAAAGTGGAGTGAATTAAATGATAAAATGCAAATTAAACAAAATCTAAGAGAAACAAACAAGATGAAATAAAAATTGGAGAGAAATCAATGGATAAAAAGTTCGTAGGTTTGATATCACTATGTTGTTTCTTAAGATCTATAAATATTGTGTTATTGAATTAAATCCAAGATTTACAAACCATGAATCCTTAATCATTCAAGTCCCTCTCCCGAGTGTCAACTTGAATATCTATCCTTAAACTATCAACCCCCTCTCCCAAGTGATAGGTCAATCAAACAAGAATGAACTAAGATCTTAGATTCATTCAAAACGGTTTCAAAGGGTTTTGTAGGTCTCCCAACACGATACAAATTCCCTAGGTTGTAATTATCTTGCTCCGATTCAATATCCCCTTTTCCAAGTGTTAGATATCAAATCTAAGTTCATTCAAAAATTGGTCAAAGATTTGAAAGCATTAAGGGTTGGAAATTGCAAATAAACATGAAAATTTCTCAACAACACATAAAAGATAATCAAATCTTAAGATTCAAAATAGTTCAATCAAAACCCTAGAGTATTCAATTAACCCAACATTGAATCCATGGATACAAGATAGAAAAGATGAAGAACAAGGAAAAGAAACATTGCAAGAACTTAAGAAATAGAAATTAAGAGATGAAACCATGAAGATCTTCTTCTTCTTCCTCTTGCAAAACCTGCAACTCCTCTAAACTTTCTCCTCTTCTTTCTTGCTTCCCTTTCTCTCCTCCCTTTTGCAAACCCTAGCCATCCTCTCTCTCCGTTTTTTTTGTTACTCCAAACCCTCTCATATGATAGCCCTTTAAGTCAAGAAGAAGTAGAAAAAAACCGCATCCAATTCGCAATTGAATTTTTATGTAGCGTCGCGGCGCTCAGTGCGTGAAATGCACTCTTTTTTGCATTTTCATTATTCTTTTTGCACTTTTTCTCCATGGGACTTGTTGTGTAATACCTTCAGACTTTTTCTTCTTCTTTTATGCCTCATTTCATCCCTTTAAAGCTCTTTATTCTCCTACAAAATAAAACACAAAAATACAAGTAATCAATCTAAACTAATCAAGTATTAAAATTCTAAATGCAAATATGTATTATCACGCAAAATGTGACAATATTATTATGTAAATGATGCAATTGACTTTAGGAAAAATACCTAAAAATCATTATTATTTTCCTAAGCTAGCCTAATGCATTTTATTCAAGAAAACCACTAAATCCAACTTATAAAACTCGTAAAAATATCTAAATGAACCTAAAACACTAAATATGAACAATTAATGCAAATATATCTAAAAATTAACTAAATGCACCCAAAAACCTATGAAATTCACATGTAAAACACTATCCAAAATTCAACTTATCAACATATACGAAGATCAATGAACACACATATCAATAATATTTACCATGTTTTCAAAAGATCAATGAAGATGCAACATATGACAAATGAATAAATAACTTAGATATAAGATGTGAATAGCATGGTCCTTCAAGTCCTTATCCATTCTAGTTGACTAAATCTATTAGTGTAATAGTCATTGAGGCTAATGGTTGTTGGCCCAAGTGGGGGTCTCCACTTAGCACTCTCCTAAGTGTTTTGATGCTAACAAACAATATGTAATTTGGTGCTAATATTTGAACTAAGTATATTTCAGCACCTACAATAGAGAAGAGCAAATACAAGATCAAAGTACTTCAAGTCCCTCAAGCAAAAGATCAAAGCAGATGATCAACCACATGCAAAGCTTGTTGGACAACTTGGAGGAAAAAAGAACCAAGAGTTTGAGAGTCCAATTTTTGTCTAGAATTAGAACGTAACCTACTTTCTTTAGTTTGCTCAATCATCATCTTAAATATCATGCATTAGTCGTTTGTAAAATCATGTTCGAAGATTTCAAGTTTTCGAAAATGTCTTAATCTTTAGCATGATCTTGTCAAAATAGTTTAAGAAAAAAAAAAGAAAAAAAAGGTTTCGATCTTGTTTTTATTGAGTTTTGAATGATTCAAAAGTGTTTAATCCTATATCAAAATGTTTTGAATCAATGGAAAGGTTCTTGTATGTCAAAAGATTGATTTTTCCAAAATAATGAACCTATAACGCGCTATCATGGATGACAGCCTGCTATCCAGCTAATTGCCAAAATTTTCATAAGGCAACAGCTCGCTATCATTGATGATAGCACGCTACCGAGTCAATTGCCAAATACCGACTTTCTGGAAAATAGGCTATAGCACGCTATCATGGATGACAGCAAGCTATCGAGCTATTGCAAAATTTTCATTTTTCTGTACAAAGGGCAATAGCGCGCTATCATGGATGATAACGCGCTATCGATGAGTTTTAAAAATATGAAACTCTTGATTTTTCAAGATATCAAGCGTAATAGCCCGTTATAGGCCAATATCGTGCATAACGCACAGGCCGATAGCGTGCTATCTTTGGCGGAGACAAAAAAATTGACATTTTTACGAGAAAAACGTGAATGCTTCCACTTGCTCGATTTCTCTATTCATTTCACAGTATTGCCAGGTTATCCTAATTGAAATATTCTACACTAACACTTGATTGATTCCTATTGTCTAGCATGCTTTTACACATTTTGAATTAAACAATTTTTGAAATCAAATTAACCTGCAACTGCTCATTTTCTATAAAACCAGCAAGTGCTCATTTCCAAGATGCCAACTGATTTTAAAACCACAGCTAAGCATGTTTTTGCAAGTTGGTCTATTTTCTCGGAGTGTTGAGAATGATGAACACTCTCAGGTTTTGAGCTTCACACTTTAATTTGCTCATGTTGAGCAACACAACCATGAAAATCGAGAGAAAAGAAAGAGAGAAAAATAGAGTATGAAAGAATGTGAGTGCATCAAAAGTTTCGAAACATCATACCATTCCTCACTCTTTAATGTCCTAGAGCTAAGTATTTCGAAAACCAAATGAGATGATTTTGAAAAGGTTTTCAAAGTAAACTTTTTGGATTTCATTTGAATCCTCATCAAATGCATTCTTGTGCAAAAACTGTTGCAAGAAAGGTAAAAACATTGTAAGGTCTCTCTTTCTCATTTTGAGCTTAATTTTTATATGTTGTATTTGGAAATATGTATTGTGAGCTTCATTGTAATTGTTCTAGTGTATAGAACAAACATTATAATCATTGTTAATCATCTATTGGATTGTTTTAGGTGAAACAAACCAAGTTAAAATGATAGTACATCACTTGCGATTCCAAGGTTGGAATCAAGGTACAATTTCATCCTTTATCTTTAAAATGATCAAGTGGTTAATCCTCAGCCCGTGAAAAGGATAGTAGGTTCTTCCTTATCCCACAAAAGGAAGTTATAGGTTCGTCCTTAGCCCGTGAAAAGGATAGGTTTGTCTTGAACCTTGAAAAAGACATTGTAACGGTTTGGTTCACACCCTTGAAGTGAATCTGGTATAGTGGAATCCTAGAAAAGGTTTCTCTGGGCGTGGAGTAGGAAAAGGATTTTCGAGCCCCATAAAAATATTTTATGTGCATTGTATTTATTTTCAGTATCTTTCATTATGCACTTTACATTGATTTGAGTACATGACTTGAATAAATCAAAGGATTTCCACAAAGAGATTAAAGATTGTGAAAATCGGCCATAACACCCAATTCACCTCCCCTCTTGGGTGACCCAACAATTTGTAATACCCTGTATTTCACAAAAAAAAAATTAAAAAAAATAAAATTAAAAAATTTAATATTTGGGCAACTCCCGAACGTTCAGGCGCATGACAAAACGTTCAAACGCATGCTAGAACGTTCAGGCGCATGACAGAACGTTCAGGCGCATGCCAGAACGTTCAGGCGCATGCCAGAACGTTCAGGCGCAAAAATCTCTATATAAGAAACCTCCTCATTTCTCATTCCTCACACCAAATCACCTTCTCTTGTGAATTTCTTCTCCTTTCCACGCATTCTAAGTTTTTGAGACTCTCTGTCCGAGACTCTCCGTACGGTGCAACAAAGTTCTGTCCGGAGGAAAGCGCCAGATCTGAAAGCGGTGCAACGAAGTTCTATCCGTAGGAAAGCGCCAGATCTGAAAGAAGAAGTTTTATCTGAAGGTGGGGAACGAAACATAGGTTTGCGTGTTTCATAACTTTTATTAAAGTTTACATTCAATTATTATTATGTCTACTATTCATTTACACTGCATTATGTCATATACTGTTTATACTGCCGCACTTATGCCTGTATATTTGGAATTCATGTATTGCACTGTTATAATGTCGGATTTGTAGTCAATCTGACTCAACTAGACTCGGTCTTGTCCTCAGTAACTTTAAATAGTGAACGGGAGGCAGCGGGCTGCTCTCGGCGATTGGTATTTAAGCAGACCTTGTGTCTCAGCTCTCAACTGGGGACTGATCTAGTTGGTCTTATTGAAAGCTATTAGCTTATACAGTAATACTGAATGTCCTATTCTTGCACGTCGTGATACCGACCTTGATAAGGATCACCAGACGTTGTCAAAGTTAGTCTACATGTCAAAGAAAATACCAGACCAAAAGACTAGACCAGTTCATGCATTGGCATCATACATATCACCACCTAGGGACGTATATGGTTTATGACTCATAGAATAGTTAGAAGCATTGCTCGCTATTCATTATATTTCTCTGGAGAGGGACGTACATGAGAACCCGGCTACACCCGGGGAGGGACATCAGTACGTGAATTCAGAGCATCGTTCCTGTACGTGAATTCAGGCGATGTACGTTCATCAAACCATTACGAGACGGTGTCATGCATACATACATATTGATCGATTATGATGCTCACGTGTGTATTTAAGATATTTGATATTGAAGTATGCTTTATTAATTGTTATACTCATGCACTATTTACCCACTGAGCGCGTTAAGCTCACTCCATTATTATCAAATCTTTCACAGGAAATTAGGGTGGACTGGGTGCAGGTTATGGGGCCCACATTTTGTACCCTTTGTATGATTTATTGGGGATTTTGGGAGTATGTTTCCTTGACCATTTTATGTACAAAAGTATTCTGAATTAAATGAAATCAGATTTGTACTGTGTATACTGTATTTCCGCTGCGCACTCTGTTGTTACCATTGTAATTGTTCCAAATGCGCGCCCCGTCTGAGAGTGTACCGCCAGTTTAGGCGCGTCCTGGCGGGCTGTGACATTTAATGGTATCAGAGAGTACGGTCCACGGCCCGCCCAAGTCCACCAAATTAGGAGAAGAAAATTTTTTTTAGAAATATATATCTCTAGAACTATATATACATATGTCAATTATATATAGTTGAGATTTGTATTAAATATATATATCTAGAAAACTATATGATTTTTATATAGTTTGATTTAAATATACATATAGTCATAATTTATTAGAAACTATATGTGTAGTTATGATTGAGTATATGTATCTATATACCTTAGTGTATATGAGGTACGTATAAAAAAAAAAAAAAATTCGAAAAATTTTATTTGATATCTCTAGAACTATATATATATATATGAATTATATATGTAGTTAAGATTTGGATTAAAAACAACTATATATGATTTTTATATAGTTTAATTTCAAATATTTCAAATAGTTGATTTTTGGAAACTATATATATAGTTATGATTAAATATGTCTATACATTCATATGTGAATATGACATATATACATCAAATCACTAATGAAGAACATTTCATGATGGCATAAACATCAAAAGAAAACTCGAAAATAATGTCTAGCAGACAAGGCATAAATCTTAAAAATATTAGAAATAAATTTTGTGTCTTTCACACAAATTTATCTTCCTTTCAGCAAAAGAATGGCCTCAAGGAAAGGAACAACTTCCACTAGCCGGGAACCAATTCCCACTAGACTAACGGAATTGTCCAAAAGAGAGGTTATGACCATGAGGAGCATCGACAATAAAGATCTCCGCCTCCGCCCAATCCTTCACGACAAACTCACAACATTGGATTGGTTAAATATAACCAAAGTCGAGGGACAAGTCTCTTACAACTTGGTCAGATCCTCTACGAAGCCATGAATTACGTAGGACTTCCAGAAGAGGGAATCAGCCCTGTATTGGAGACAACCGTTATGGGGATAAAAATTTCTATCAACGTCGAACTTGTTGCTCGACTTTGGAGATTCCGATTGAGGAGAGAATTATTGATCCACATGAACCCCAGACAGTTGCAGAGATCGCAGAATCTAATGAACAATTGTTTAATTCCCTCGCCAAAGAGCCATACACTCAATCAACATACACCAACCTCCCAAACAATCATCTTAAGCCATCTCTTGCCGGCCTCGGAAAGATTGTATACGACAACATCTTGCCAGAAAGGGGGACTAGAGGCACTATGTCAAGGGCTCAACTTCTTATGTTATACTGCATAGAGAAGAAAATTATGGTCTCCCTACCTCACATTATTATCCAACAAATGTTGAGGGTAATACAACACCCTTTAAGAAAAGAATTCCTCGGCTATGGAGTCTTGATTATGAGGATACTATACGAGGCAAACGTCACCACTTTCGATGGAACCTCAAAGCTCATCACTGAACCAGTTACAGGATCCTCTATCTTCAAGACATATGGCACAAGTGGAGGGTTAACTGACGAAGAGGTATCCGGCACGACCATAAGAAATGCCGAAAGAATGAGAGACAAGCATGGGCGTTGCCTTCAAAAAAGTCGACGCAAGATGCCCGTCCAAGAAGGGCCAAATAATGATTCACATCCAAATCCTACATCAGACCCAGCCCCGAATAGTGATCCAACCGATCGACCATTCACTGACGAAGAATTATATGCCACACTACATCAACCTACACAAAGTCATGATAGACAAGGTACGCAAGCAAATCCACCAACGTGGAACGTGCCCACTCCAGGCACCACTTCGTACCAAAGATTTCCAACTCCTACGGTACAATATCAGCCAGTTCCACAAGTTGCTGTGAACCAACAACAACAATATTGGGCGTCACCAAATCTTGGAGGACAAAACATCCCGATATGCCCATTGTTTCAAACTTTTTCACCACAAACAAATCCAAATATCCATGGGGTTCCAGTTAGGGGATCCCCGCACAATCAAAACAACTACCTTCCACCTTTGAACCCATACTTTTCCCCAATGTCTATGGCCTACCCTTCTCCTACGGGACAAAGTTGCATTACTAATATTATCACTAAGTTTACATAGTATGGGACGAGTAAATTTGGACGAAACTATTAGTGAACTTCTATTCAGCCAATGTTTTTAGAGACCGTGTTCATACAACTTAACTTGGTTGACACCTTTATTACTAAATTCATGTGGTATGGGACACATGAACTTGAATAATAATTGAAAAGACTAAGAGTAAGCGTCTGAATGCATAAGCTTGCGATAGACGTTAGCTCAGGCTATTTACCGAGGCAAATCTTAGAATTCTTATGACTCGTATGGATTTTCAATGAAATATATGTATGTTCACAAAGACCAAAAACAAATCATTTGAAATACTTGCACAATTTTGTACTTATTATATAAACATTCTAACCTTGTTTGTTTTTACACCATGGCCACACATACGAGATATATAAGATTCTTTGATTCCTCAACAACAACTTTACACTCTACTTAGAAAAATAGGTGATTTTAATATTACAGTATTCTCAAAATTGTTGCTGAGCATACTATAACATTATACTTGCCTACAGTTTCTTAATCTTGTTTTATTTTCTCCTTGCCAGTGAGAAAATGCAAACAAGAAAGAGAGGAAGGCCACGTACTGTTCGTCCCGCAGGGGAGGCACCTCCTGAGATTCAGGAATCGACGCCTCCGACAACAGCACTGGCCACACCCAACACTGCTACTACATCTGGGCAGGCAATCCCACCTCCACCCACCCTTTGCCATACCTTCAAGCATTGAAACCTTCTTCACTGGATTTATTGAGGCGATGAAGGCTACTGTTCAAACTGCCGTTCGTGAGACTGCAGCCAGTCAGGTTTCCACGGTCCAAGCACCTGTAAAATTTGGGTCAGAAGCTCAAACCGATCAGATTACTAAATACAAACGGCTACAACCTCTTACTTTCGATGGCACCATTGATCCTGATGAGGTGCAAAAGTGGCTGGATGAGTCAAAGAAGGCTCTTGATGCAATGGGAGTCGATAAGACTCGCAAAATTCCACTAGCGACCTACTAACTTGTTGGTGGAGCAAACAAATGGTGGCTCACAGTGAAAGAAGACCCACGGGTCAACATCGCAGATATGACTTGGCAACAGTTTGAGTCAATGTTTATTGATGAATATTTTCCCAGTGCGGTGACGAAGCAGAAGCGACAGGAATTCGCTAAGTTATACCAAGGCACCATGACCGTCAGAGAATATGCTGGAAAATTAAAAGAATTATCCGTCTACTCTCTCTCCACCATCTCAACGGAGTGAGATAAGACTGAGAAATTTTATAATGGCCTTCGCCATGACATTCGGCAAACCTTATCAATCTTGGATCTCAAGATTTACAAAGAGGTTGTTGACAAAGCCATGAGCTTTGAACAAGATAAGCTCTTACAGGAACAGCGAATGAATAAGGGCAAACGGCCTGCAACGTTTTCCCAACAAGGCTTGCAACAGAGCAACAAGAAAAAGCCCTACTACAATCAAAACCCAGCCCTCCCAGCCCCGATTTCGAAGAATGAGGCCACAACACCTGCGGCTGAACCTTCTAACCCTAACCATGAGGGTTTCCGAAATTATGGCCGCGGAGGTCGTTATGGAAGAGGTGGCCGTCGAAACGGCAATGGCAGAGGTGGTGGTCGACACCACATTCAGCATGACCAGCAGAACAATTAGCATGGCCAACAGAACCATCCGCAGTATCATCCGACATGTTTCAACTATGGCTAGAAAGGCCATGTAAAACATCTTTGTCCGCACCTTCAGCAACCTATTCCGGCTATTCCAGTCCAACAAGCACCACATGTTGCTAATGCCCAACCCAGGCAGAACCAGCAGAACCAGGGTCAATGGAATCGGGGCCGAGCATTCGCCATCGCTCAACATCCCCTACCAAACAACAATGTCGTCGAAGGTACCTTTCCTTTGTTCAATACAATGGTGCATGTTTTGTTTGATTCAGGTGCTACGCATTCTTTTATATCATCAGCATTGGTAAGACATTTAGGCCTGCATCCTGAACCCACAAACATCACACTCCATGTCACATCACCATTCTGATCTGGTGCTGACGTCAACTTGCAGTGTTCTCGATGTGAGCTTCGAATGTCAGAACATATCATATATGTCGATCTGTTTGTGATGGATTTTGACGACTTCGACATCATCCTTGGCATGGACTGGTTAACACCACTGGATGCAAAGATCGAATGTATGAAGAAGCAAGTTCAGTTAACCTTGCCTACAGGAGAGTTGGTCAAGCTTCAGGGAACGAGGCAATGGATACACAAATCAACCGTTGCCCTTCTCAAGGCACAACTTCGAGCTCTATCCCTTGGTAATGAAACCAACTCACCAGCACTATACCCTCTCGAAGTACATGATGTTCCAGTCATATCTGAATTCCCAACGATTTTTCTTAATGACCTTCCTGGTCTACCTCCAGTTAGGGAATTCGATTTTGAGATCAACCTCATACCAGGGACAGGGCCTATCTCCATTCTACCATACAGAATGTCAAATGTCGAACTGGTCGAATTAGACAAACAACTTAAGGAATTAGAGAGTAATGGCTTCATCCGAAAGAGTTCATCACCCTGGGGCGCTCCAGTTCTGTTTGTTCGCAAAAAGGATGGTTCGTTACGACTTTGCATCGATTATCGCAAGTTGAATAACGTCACCATCAAGAACAGATATCCGTTGCCCAGGATTGATGACTTATTCGACCAACTTAGAGATGCCAAATACTTCTCTAAGATTGATTTACGGTCCGGTTATCACCAACTCCGGATCCGAGAGTCGGACATCACCAAGACGGCGTTCAGAACTCGGTACGGTCATTACGAGTTCTTAGTTATGCCGTTCGGTCTAACAAATGCACCTGCTGCATTCATGGATTTGATGAATCGCATATTCAGGTTATACTTTGACCGATTTGTGGTGGTTTTTGTGGACGACATCTTGATATATTCCTCAACCGAGGAAGACCATAAAATACATTTGAAGATAGTCCTCCAGACCTTGAGAAGCCACCAACTGTATGCAAAGTTGAGTAAGTGCGAATTTTGGGCAAAGAGAGTTCAATTCCTAGGCCATGTGGTTTCAGGCAATGGCATTGAGGTAGATCCTTCTAAGGTTGAAGCAGTTTTAAATTGGAAGCAGCCTACCACTGTTACTCAGATTAGGAGTTTTCTTGGTTTGGCTGGCTATTACAGACGCTTCATCAAGGACTTCTCAAAGATTGCTGAACCTATGACCAAGCTCACTCGAAAAGATGTGCGATTTATCTGGAATCCCGCCTGTGAAGCATCATTTCAGGAATTGAAGAAACGCCTCACGACAGCACCAGTACTTATCACTCCAAGAAATCCAATTGGCTTTTCATTATACACCGACGCCTCTCTCCAAGGCTTAGGTGTCGTGCTAATGCAAGAAGGCCAAGTGGTTGCATATGCATCCAGACAACTGAAGATTCATGAGGGTAATTACCCAACGCATGACTTGGAACTTGCAGCTGTCTTATTTGCACTAAAGTTATGGCATCATTACCTATATGGCGAACGGTTTGAGGTCTTCTCGGATCACAAGAGTCTTAAGTACATATACACTCAGAGAGACCTTAACCTCCGCCAAAGACGATGGTTGGAATTCTTGAAAGATTATGACTTTCAACTCCAGTACCATCCCGGAAAGGCTAATGTTGCGGCCGATGCCCTGAGTAAAAAATGTTATGTTGCTTGCACTCTTAACTACGAAATGGGGAAGTTGGCTACAGAGTTGGAGAACTTTAACCTATAGCTGAACGTCGAAGGACCAAGACCACGACTCTCTCAATTATCAGACAACTCTGAGCTCGTTCGAAAGATTTCAGCCGCTCAAGCCAATGACCCTATGTTAATGGAGAAACGAGACCTTATACTCAGCGGCCAGGACCTTCCTCATTAGTCAGTCTCTGGAGACGGCACCGTTTTCTATAAAAAACGTCTCTGCCTACCGAACGATCCTAAGGTTCGTAAAGAAGTGCTTATTGAGATGCACTGTTCGAGGTATGCTATGCATCCTGGGGGTGACAAGATGTACAAGGATGTCAAGCGACAATTCTGGTTTTCTGGAATGAAGAAGGAGATTACAGACTTCATTGCTCGATGTCTCATTTGCCAGAAAGTCAAGGCAGAACGAAGACTTCCCTCTAGACTTCTCCAGCCGTTACCTATTGGAGAATGGAAATGGGAGAACATCGCAATGGATTTTGTCACGGCCTTACCTTGAAACAATAAAGGGCAAGATACTATTTGGGTTATCATTGACAGACTTACAAAGTCTGCACACTTCTTGCCAATCAAGTTCATGGATAATCACGCCAAACTTGCAGAACTATATGAAAGAGAGATCGTAAGCCTTCATGGCATACCACTCACGATCGTCTCTGATCGAGACCCTCGATTCACATCCAACTTTTGGAAAAGCTTCCAGAATAGAATGGGTTCTAAGATCACTGTGAGCACAGCCTTCCACCCTCAGACTGATGGGCAGTCAGAGCGGCTTATCCAAATCTTAGAAGACATGTTACGATGCTGCATTTTGGACTTTAATGACGGATGGGAAAAATATTTGCATCTAGCTGAGTTTGCATACAACAACATCTACCAAACTAGTATCGGCATGGCACCATACGAGGCTCTCTATGGTCGGCCTTGCAGATCTCCGGTATGCTGGTTAGACATGGCAGATCGACCGCAGTTAGGCCCTGAACTCGTTCAAGAGACTTCTGAGAAGATCACACTAGTAAAGGAACGACTTCGCGTTGCACAAAGTCGGCAGAAGAGCTATGCTGACAAGCGGAGACAACATCTAGAATTTGATAAGGGGGACTTTGTTTTTCTGAAAATCCAGCCCACAATAGGTGTCAAACGCTTTGGCATCAAAGGCAAGCTCTCCCCGCGATATATCGGTCCATTTCAGATCATTGAACGTATTGACAAACTTGTTTATCGTCTGTCCCTTCCATCGTCTATGCCTAACGTTCATGATATTTTTCACGTATCTATGCTTCGCAAGTATCGTCCTGATCCTTCGCATATCATCCCTTTAGTCGAGGTTCGGGTTGAGGAAGGACATACGTATCAGGAGAAAGCAATCCAGATTTTAGATCGAAAAACTCAAGAACTACGGCGACGTAGCATACCACTTGTGAAAGTGCTCTAGGATCACCACGGCGTAGAGGAAGCAACATGGGAACTAGAAGCAACAATTAAACAGAAATACCCTGAATTGTTTTCTAGTACCAACTGATGATGTGATACATTGTATTATTTTCACTTATCAATCACAAGATGAAACATTGTTTACACCTATCTTGATCCATTGTTTCACTTCAATAACTACGCAGATGTCTGAAAATAATATCAATGGATATAGTGATGCACACATGCAGGGGCCTCCTTATCAACCTGTGGCTACTTCTCAAGCCGATAACCCTCATCACTACTTGACTTGATTTCGAGGGCGAAATCCCTTTAAGGGGGGTAGAGTGTAATACCCTGTATTTTACAAAAAAAAAAAAATAGAAAAAAAAGTAAAAAATCTACTATTTGGGCAACGCCCGAACGTTCAGGCGCATGACAGAACGTTTAGACGCACGCCAGAACGTTCAGGCGCATGACAAAACGTTCAGGCGCATGATAGAACGTTCAGGCGCATGCCAGAACGTACAGCGCATGCCAGAACGTTCAGGCGCCAAAATCTCTATATAAGAAACCTCTTCATTTCTCATTCCTCACACCAAATCACCTTCTCTTGTGAATTTCTTCTCCTTTCCACGCATTCTATGTTTTTGAGACTCTCTGTCCGAGACTCTTCGTGCGGTACAACAAAGTTCTGTCCGAAGGAAAGCGCCAGATCTGAAAGCGGTGCAACGAAGTTCTAGCTGGAGGAAAGCGCCAGATCTGAAAGAATAAGTTTTATCTGAAGGTGGGGAACGAAACATAGGTTTGCGTGTTTCATAACTTTTATTAAAGTTTAAATTCAATTATTATTATGTTTACTATTCATTTACACTGCATTATATCATATACTGCTTATACTGCCGCACTTATGCGTGTATATTTGGAATTCATGTATTGCACTGTTATAATGCCGGATTTGTAGCCAATTTGACTCAACTAGACTCGGTCTTGTCCTCAGTAACTTTAAATAGTGAACGGGAGGCAGCGGGCTGCTCTCGGCGATTGGTATTTAAGCAGACCTTGTGTCTCAGCTCTCAACTGGGGACTGATCTAGTTGGTCTTATTGAAAGCTATCAGCTTATACAGTAATACTGAATGCCCTATTCTTGCACGTCGTGATACCGACCTTGATAAGGATCACCAGACGTTGCCAAAGTCAGTCTAAATGTCAAAGAAAAGACCAGACCAAAAGACTAGACCAGTTCATGCATTGACATCATACATATCACCACCTAGGGACGTATATGGTTTATGACTCATAGAATAGTTAGGAGCATTGCTCGCTATTCATTATATTTCTCTGGAGAGGGACGTACATGAGAACCCGGCTACACCCGGGGAGGGACATCAGTACGTGAATTCAAAGCATCGTTCTTGTACGTGAATTCAGGCGATGTACGTTCATCAAACCATTACGAGACGGTGTCATGCATACATACATATTAATTGATTATAATGCTCACATGTGTATTTAAGATATTTGATATTGAAGTATGCTTTATTAATTGTTATACTCATGCACTATTTACCCACTGAGCGCGTTAAGCTCACTCCATTATTATCAAATCTTTCTCAGGAAATTAGGGTGGACTGGGTGCAGGTTATGGGGCCCACATTTTGTACCCTTTGTATGATTTATTGGGGATTTTGGGAGTATGTTTCCTTGACCATTTTATGTACAAAAGTATTATGAATTAAATGAAATCAGATTAGTATTGTGTATACTGTATTTCCGCTGCGCACTCTGTTGTTACCATTGTAATTGTTCCAAATGCGCGCCCCGTCCGAGAGTGTACCGCCAGTTTAGGCGCGTCCGTGCGGGGTGTGACATTTAATGGTATCAGGAGTACGGTCCACGGCCCGCCCAAGTCTACCAAATTAGTGGAAGAAAAATTTTATTAGAAATATATATCTCTAGAACTATATATACATATGTCAATTATATATAGTTGAGATTTGTATTAAATATATATATCTAGAAAACTATATGATTTTTATATAGTTTGATTTAAATATACATATAGTCATGCTTTATTAGAAACTATATGTGTAGTTATGATTGAATATATGTATCTATATACCTTAGTGTATATGAGGTAGGTATAAAAAAAAAAAAATTCGAAAATTTTTTTTTTTTGAAAAAACAAAAAAAAAGAAAAAAAAAATTTGAAAAATTTTATTTGATATATCTAGAACTATATATATATGAATTATATATATAGTTAAAATTTGGATTAAAAACAACTATATATGATTTTTATATAGTTTAATTTCAAATATTTCAAATAGTTGATTTTTGGAAACTATATATATAGTTATGATTAAATATGTCTATACATTCATATGTGAATACGACATATATACATATTTCAAATAGTTGATTTTTGGAAACTATATATATAGTTATGATTAAATATGTCTATACATTCATATGTGAATATGACATATATACATCAAATCACTAATGAAGAACATTTCATGATGGCATAAACATCAAAAGAAAACTCGAAAATAATGTCTAGCAGACAAGGCATAAATCTTAAAAATATTAGAAATATATTTTGTGTCTTTCACACAAATTTATTTTCCTTTCAGCAAAAGAATGGCCTCAAGGAAAGGAACAACTTCCACTAGCCGGGAACCAATTCCCACTAGACTAACGGAATTGTCCAAAAGAGAGGTTATGACCATGAGGAGCATCGACAATAAAGATCTCCGCCTCCGCCCAATCCTTCACGACAAACTCACAACATTGGATTGGTTAAATATAACCAAAGTCGAGGGACAAGTCTCTTACAACTTGGCCAGATCCTCTACGAAGCCATGAATTACGTAGGACTTCCAGAAGAGGGAATCAGCCCTGTATTGGAGACAACCGTTATGGGGATAAAAATTTCTATCAACGTCGAACTTATTGCTCGACTTTTGGAGATTCCGATTGAGGAGAGAATTATTGATCCACATGAACCCCAGACAGTTGCAGAGATCGCAGAATCTAATGAACAATTGTTTAATTCCCTCGCCAGAGAGCCATACACTCAATCAACATACACCAACCTCCCAAACAATCATCTTAAGCCATCTCTTGCCGGCCTCGGAAAGATTGTATACGGCAACATCTTGCCAGAAATGGGGACTAGAGGCACTATGTCAAGGGCTCAACTTCTTATGTTATACTGCATAGAGAAGAAAATTATGGTCTCCCTACCTCACATTATTATCCAACAAATGTTGAGGGTAATACAACACCCTTTAAGAAAAGAATTCCTCGGCTATGGAGTCTTGATTATGAGGATACTATACGAGGCAAACGTCGCCACTTTCGATGGAACCTCAAAGCTCATCACTGAACCAGTTACAGGATCCTCGATTTTCAAGACATATGGCATAAGTGGAGGGTTAACTGACGAAGAGGTATTCGGCACGACCATAAGAAATGCCGAAAGAATGAGAGGCAAGCATGGGCGTTGCCTTCGCAAAAGTCGACGCAAGATGCCCGTCCAAGAAGGGCCAAATAATGATTCACATCCAAATCCTACATCAGACCCAGCCCCGAATAGTGATCCAACCGATCGACCATTCACTGACTTGAATTTGCAGTGTTCTCGATGTGAGCTTCGAATGTCAGAACAGATAATATATGCAGATATTTTTGTGATGGATATTGAAGACTTTGTCATCATCCTTGGCATGGACTGGCTAGCACCACTGATCGACTGTATGAGGAAGCAAGTTCAGTTAACCTTGCCTACAGGAGAGTTTGTCAAGATTCACGGAATAAGGAAATGGATACACAAATCAACAGTTACACTTCTCAAATTCGAGCGTTATCCCTTGGTGACAAAAATGAATCACCAACACTATACCCTCTCGAAGTACACGATGTTCCAGTCATATCTGAATTCCCAACAGTTTTTCTAAATTACCTTCCTGGTCTACCTCCAGTTAGGGAATTCGATTTTGAGATCAACCTCATACCTGGGACAGGGCCAATCTCAATTCCACCATACAAAATGTCAAATGTCAAGCTGGTCGAATTAGACAAACAACAGAATGAATTAAAGAGTAATGGCTTCATCAGAAAGAGTTCATCACCCTGGGGCGCTCCAGTTCTGTTTGTTCGCAAAAAGGATGGTTCGTTAAGACTTTGTATCGATTATCACAAGTTGAATAATGTCACCATCAAGAACAGATATCCATTTCCCAGGATTGATGACTTGTTCGACCAACTTAGAGATGCCAAATACTTCTCTAAGATTGATTTACGGTCCGGTTATCACCAACTCCGGATCCGAGAGTCGGACATCATTAAGACGGCGTTCAGAACTTAGTACGGTCATTACGAGTTCTTGGTTATGCCGTTCGGTCTAACAAATGCACCTGCTGCATTCATGGATTTGATGAATCGCATATTTAGATTATACTTAGATCGATTTGTGGTGGTTTTTGTGGACAACATCGTGATATATTCCTCAACCGAGGAAGACCATAAGATACATTTGAAGATAGTCCTCCAGACCTTGAGAAGCCACCAACTGTATGCAAAGTTGAGTAAGTGCGAATTTTGGGCGAAGAGAGTTCAATTCCTAGGCCACGTGGTTTCAGGCAATGGCATTGAGGTAGATCCTTCTAAGGTTGAAGCATTTTTAAATTGGAAGCCGCCTACCACTGTTACTCAGATTAGGAGTTTTCTCGATTTGGCTGGCTATTACAGATGTTTCATCAAGGACTTCTCAAAGATTGTTGAACCTATGACCAAGCTCACTTGAAAAGACGCGCGATTCATCTGGAATCCCGCCTGTGAAGCATCATTTCATGAATTGAAGAAACGCCTCACGACGGCACCTGTACTTATCACTCCAAGAAATGCAATTGGATTTTCATTATACACCGACGCCTCTCTCTCTAAGGCTTAGGTGTCGTACTAATGCAAGAAGGCCAAGTTGTTGTATATGCCTCGAGGCAACTGAAGATTCATGAGGGTAATTACCCAACACATGACTTGGAACTTGCAACTGTTGTGTTTGCACTGAAATTATGGCGTCATTACCTATACGGTGAACGGTTTGAGGTCTTCTCAGATCACAAGAGTCTTGAGTACATATACACTCAGAGAGACCTAAACCTCCGCCAGAGACGATGGTTGGAATTCTTGAAAGATTATGACTTTCATCTCCAGTACCATCCCGAAAAGGCCAATGTTGTGGCTGATGCCTTGAGTAGAAAATCTGATGTTGCTTGCACTCTTAACTACGAAATGGGAAAGTTGGCTACAGAGATTGAGAACTTTAACCTACAGCTGAACGAAGAGGGACCAAGACCACGACTCTCTCAATTATCAGCCAACTCTGAGCTCATTCAAAAGATTTCAGCAACTCAAGCCAATGACCCTATGTTAATGGAGAAACGAGAACTTCTACTCAGCGAACATGACCTTCCTCACTGGTCGGTCGCTGAAGAAGGGACCGTTTTCTATAAAAAAAGTCTCTGTCTACCGAACGATCCTGAGGTTCGGAAAGAAGTGCTCAGTGAGATGCACTGTTCGAGGTAAGCTATGCATCCTGGGGGTGACAAGATGTATAAGGATGTCAAGCGACAATTCTGGTTTTCTGGAATGAAGAAGGCAATTGCAGACTTCGTTGCACGATGTCTCATTTGCCAGAAAGTTAAGGCAGAACGAAGACTTTCCTCTAGACTTCTCCAGCCGTTACCTATTGGAGAATGGAAATGGGAGAACATCGCAATGGATTTTGTTACGGCCTTACCTCGAAATAATAAAGGGCAAGATCTTATCTGGGTTATCATTGACAGACTTACAGAGTCTACACACTTATTGCCAATAAAGTTCATGGATAATCCCGCCAAACTTGCAGAACTATATGAAAGAGAGATCGTACGCCTTCATGGCATACCACTCACGATCGTCTCTGATCGAGACCCTCGATTCACATCAAACTTTTGGAAAAGCTTCGAGAGTAGATGGGTTCTAAGATCACTATGAGCACAACCTTCCACCCTCAGACTGATGGGCAGTCAGAGCGGCATATCTAAATCT
Source organism: Paratinospora sagittata (assembly GCA_035771175.1). NCBI lineage: Eukaryota > Viridiplantae > Streptophyta > Magnoliopsida > Ranunculales > Menispermaceae > Paratinospora > Paratinospora sagittata. Next base: position 21,889,277 of record CM069596.1, read on the forward strand.
TAGAAGACATGTTACGATGCTGCATTTTGGACTTTAATGACAGATGGGCAAAATATTCACATTTAGCTGAGTTTGCATACAACAACAACTACCAAACTAGTATCGACATGGCACCCTACGAGGCTCCATATGGTCGCCCTTGCAGATCTCCGGTATGCTGGTTAGATATGGCAGATCGACCGCAGTTAGGCCCTGAACTAGTTCAAGAGACTTCTGAGAAGATCACACTAGTAAAGGAACGACTTTGTGTTGCACAAAGTCGGCAGAAGAGCTATGCTGACAAATGGAAACATCCTCTAGAATTTGATAAGAGGGACTTTGTTTTTCTAAAAGATCAGCCCACAAGAGGTGTCAAACGCATTGGGATCAAAGGAAAGCTCTCCCCGTGGTATATCGGTCCATTTCATATCATTGAACGTATTGGCAAACTTGCTTATCGTCTGTCCCTTCCATCATCCATGCCTAAAGTTCATGACGTTTTTCACGTGTCTATGCTTCGCAAGTATCGTCCTGATCCTTCGCATATCATCCCTTTAGTCGAAGTTCAGGGTTGAGGAAGGAAATAAATATCAAGAGAGAGCGATATAGATTTTAGATAGAAAAACTCAAAAACTACGGCGACGTAGCATTCCACTTGTGAAAGTGCTCGGGGATCACCACGGCGTAGAGGAAGCAACATGGGAACTAGAAGCAACAATTAAATAGAAATATCCTGAATTGTTTTCTAGTACCAACTGATGATGTGATACATTGTACTATTTTCACTTATCAATAAAATGAGGAAACTTTGTTTACACCTATCTTAATACATTGTTTCACTTGAATAACTACATAGATGTCTGAAAAGAATACCAATGGATATAGTGATGCACACATGAAGTGGCCTCCATGGCAATTTGTGACTACTCCTTCAGGATCTGAGTCAAGTCACAACTACTTTGCATCACCAACTCCATCACCACACAGACAGCGATCCATATCACCAGAGCATGCATGGCTTTTTCGTAACAATCTCGTGCCATCATCTAGGCAGGACCTTCTACCAAAATTGCCAGGCGGCCGGATTCGAGCAACAACACGAAAAAGTATTCCACTGCTCAACCTACCTCCCCTCAAACGATGTAACCAGTGCCCTCCACCACCATCTGTTATGCAAAGGTTGGGATCTCTAGAGGATGAGTCTGATTCCATTTGCTCTCCATGGTTTTATGATGATGAGGATTCCACCGGCCACAGTGCTATCCAGGGACCATACAAGCACTACCCTAAACTCGCAAAACATGACGCCGACAGTGAATCTCAAGCAGATAACCATCATAACTACTTGAATTGATTTCGAGGGCAAAATCCCTTTAAGGGGGGTAGAGTGTAATACCCTAGGATTGCACACAAAAAAAAAAAATTTCAGGGGCAACGCTCGAACGTTCAGGTGCATGCCCGAACGTTCAGGCCCAACGCCCGAACGTTCAAGCGCATGCCCGAACGTTCCGGCCCAACGCCCGAACGTGCAGGCGCATGCCCGAATGTTCAGGCCCAATGCTTGAACGTTCTGGCGCCAAAAACCTCTATATAAGCCAACCCCCCCTTTTCATTTTTCACACCAAATTAACTCCAATTTGTGATTTTTCCTCCTCTTCTCACTCATTCTGAGTTTTTAGTCTTTTGAGACTCTTTGTTCGAGACTCTCGGTGCGGTGCGACGAAGTTCTGTCCAGAGGAAAGCGCCATATCTGAAAAAGAAGAAGTTCTTATCTGAATGTGGGGAACGAAACATAGGTTTGTGTGTTTTATAACTTTTATTAAAGTTTACATTCAGTTATTATTATATCTACTATTCATTTACACTGCATTATATCATATAATGTTATACTGTCGCACTTATGCATGTACACTTGGAATTCACGTATTATACTATTATAATGCCGGATTTGTGGTCAATCTGACTCAACTAGACTCGGTCTTGTCCTTAGTAACTTTAAATAGTGAACGGGAGGCAGCGGGCTGCTCTAGGCGATTGGTATTTAAGCAGATCTTGTGTCTCAGCTCTCAACTGGGGACTAATCTAGTTGGTCTTATTGAAAGCTATCAGCTTATACAAGTAATACTGAATGTCCTAACCTTGCACTTCGTGATACCAACTCTGATAAGGATCACCAGACGTTGCCAAAGTAAGTCTAAATGTCAAGAAAAGACCAGACTAGTAGACTAGACCAGTTCATGCATTGACATCATACATATCACCACCTAGGGACGTATATGGTTTATGACTCATAGAATAGTTAGGAGCATTGCTCGCTATTCATTATATTTCTCTGGAAAGGGACGTACATGAAAATCTGGCTACGCCTGGGTAGGGACATCAGTACGTGAATCCAGAGCATCATTCCTGAGGAGGGACGTACATTAGAACCTGGCTATGCCAGGGGAGAACGTCCGGATGGACAATTGTACGTGAACTCAGGCAATGTACGTTCATCAAACCAATATGAGACGGTGTCATGCAGACATACATATTGATTGATTATGATGCTCACATGTGTATTTAAGATATTTGATATTGAAGTATGCTTTATTAATTGTTATACTCATGAACTATTTACCCACTGAGCGCATTAAGCTCACTCCATTATTATCCAATCTTTCACAGGAAATTAGGGTGGACTGGGTGCAGGTTATGGGGCCCACATTTTTGTACCCTCTGTACTATTCATTGGGGATTTTGGGGAGTATGTTCCCTTGACCGTTTTATGTACAAAAATATTCTGAATTAAATGAAATCAGATTTGTACTGTATGTTATATATTTCCGCTGCGCACTCTATTGTTACCATTATTTTTGTTCCAAATGCGCGCCCCGTCTGCGAGTGTACCGCCAATTTAGGCACGTCTGGGCGGGGTGTGACAAGTGGTTTGTGATCTATGAAATAGTTATTGGAGCAATGCTCACTATTATCAATGTTGCCCTTGGGGAGGGATGTATAATGTTAACCCAAGATTACGTGGGGATGGACATCTGTACGTGAACCCAGGGCGATGAACGATCACAGAACCACTACGAGACTGTGTCATGTATGCATTCCTATTAAGCCACGTTGTACTGCTTATGATGCTATGTGATGTTTGATTATGAAGTCTCCTCTATTAATTGTCATATTCACGAACTATTTTACCCACTGGGCAATACCTCACCTCGTTGTTAACTATTTTTATAGGAGTCTAAAGTTGATTACGTGGAGTTGTTTGGGCCCTCATTTTGTACCCCTTGCTTAACTATTAGTGAGATTTTTGGAGGATGTTCCCTTAATTATATTTTGTACAAATATGCATTCTGAAATTAATGAAATGAGATTTGTACTCAATTGTGTACCTACGCATTCGGTAACTGTTATAATGCATTCGTGCCCTGCCTGTGAGTGTTCCGTTGGTTTAGGTGCGTCCTGGTGGGGTGTAACAGGTTAGGTAGTCGAAGTAGGCATATAGTTGAACCACTATAAATGCTTGTGTACATTATTTTTTATTCCTTGCACTTTTTTTATTAATCTGTAAATAATTTTGAATGAAAAAACATGTTGATTTATCCAATTCATCCCCGGACACATTTTTGGGCCAACACCCACCAGTAAGGAGAATCATGCCACAGGAAATCATATATATGATCATGTAATAAGAATAAAATCCATTCCCCTGAATTTTAGCATTACCCAAAATATATATATATATATATATATATATATATATATATATACGAACACACAAAAGACATGTTGCAAAAAAAATTTGAACACGATAAAACAGGAGTTGCTAGTAACCCAAAAAAAACATGAAATTGAATCTCACTACAGCAGCAGTACTGAAAGATGGGATGGGAGATGTCATTTAGTTAGAGCATCATCAGACTGAAAATAAGGCAATGAAGGAATTTTTTGTTTGTATCAGCATTTTCACAAACATGTGATTGAATTCTAATCATCACTCCCAAATTTCTAGTGTTAACAACTTGTACAGGACAGGAATCCAACACACATCACTCCCAAATTTCTGAGAAGGTTAAATCTCATAAAACTGAAAGATAAAACTACACTAAAATGAAATGTTTTTCACCTGTAAAAGCAATCCCCAACGAGAATTTATGTAAGAACCGCAAATTCTTCTTCTTCTTGAAAGTTCTGCCGCCGATTCAAAGAATTTCTTGGAAGCTCTGTCCCCAATTCAAGCATTACAAATCCGATATGGAATCTTGAGAATTTATGTAAGAACCGCAAATTCTTCTTCTTCTTGAAAGTTTTGCCTCCGATTCAAACGTTACGAATCTGGTATGGAAGCTTTGGTGAGGAGACGAGATCATCGAGGAGAGAGATTGTTTCCCCAAATTTCTTGAAGATGCGCAAGAGTCGTCACTGCATTTGAGGTGCGAAGAGAGCAAGAATAGGTGCGAAATTATAAAATTGTTGTAAATATGTTGAATGTACAAATAGTAAATAGATTTTTCATATATATATATATCAAGAAATATAATATTTAAGTGATGTATGTATTCAAGTTATACATGTATCTAGTGGTATATATATTTATATATATATTGTTTGTATAAATACTCCCTCACATGACTCACGTGGGTTGGTGGTATTATTTAGGTATTCTCTCCCTATAAATATGAGAGTGAATCACGAAGAAGTTGTAAGAAAATAAAAATGAGAAATGGGAGAAAATGATGAGAAATGAAATGAATTTCATTCCTTTATCAAGCTTGTGATTTATTTAATTTGTATTTGTAATTTTATTAGTTAATTTTATAACACATTATCAGCATGAAGGCTCTGCTCAATCAAATAGTTCAATCATAGAAGATATATTGAGGTAAAATTTCATATATTTTTATCATGTTCATTTATTTAATGTATTTTTCAGTTACACCGCATTTTTTATTTTTATTTTTATTCCATAGCCTGAAGCTATGTAGAGAAATTCATATAACATAAAGTTATATTGATATTTTGTTTACGTAACCTGAAGTTATGTAAAAGAATTTATAGATTGAAGCGATATATTAAGAAATAATTTTCTAGCCAAGAGCTATAGTTTTCATAACCAGAAGTTATGTTATAATTTCATTTACTTATTTATTTCTCTAACATCTAACGTAACATATAATTTATATACTCTAACATCATTATAAATTTTCATGTGAACTCATATGAGGTTTGTCCACGGGACCCACATATTTGTGAATTTATAAATTAGCCTGAAGCAAATATAATGCATTAACACTAACATTTTATTTTATTATGATGTATTACTAACATTAACGTAGACACTAACATTTTATTTTATTGTAATGCATTATTATACTAACATTAACACTAATACTAACAGTGATACTAACTTTTTCTTTTATTATGATGCATTATTATACTAACTTTTTCTTTTACATTTCTTTTTATTGTTGAATAATTATTTATGATTAATTAGTTATTTCAATTATTTAATTACTTTTGAAGATTTAACATTTTCAACTATGGACTAGAAGACATAACCTGAAGCTTATAGACATCTCATGACAAAAACTCATAACCTTTTATTTAAAGGTTCATCACAATTAATTGCACCTGAAGTTGTAATATTACAATCATACAGACCCGAAGTTCATTATGACCAAATGACTAATTGCACCTGATGTTGCAATGTTAAAGTTTCATGAGATAAATTATATATTTGAAGAAGACATATTTGAGAAGATAAATTATCTGGCATGTGCTCTTGAAGTAGCAATACAAAGGCTGTTAAAATTTTCTCAAGAAAATTTGTGATGAAAATCACTATGCACATCCACTTAAATTTTATATTATTCCCCGGAGTGAATGCTACTTTAATGATCATGAATATGAGCTGTAAGAAAGACCGTGATCATGGATGAGAAAATGAATATGACAAAGGCCATAATTAAAATTATTATGAGAACCATGATGGTTACAATTTGGAATATATTTACAACCATATATTTGAAATAAATCTATTCCGTTGCATCAGAAGTGGAGCAATCCTATTGTAGCACAAAATAAATGTTTATCTATGTGTTTGCTTTAGGTGTGGAATGAAAATAATTTTGTGATGTACCTATTGTATATCAAACATATGATTAATCTATTATGCTTCAATAAAGAAAAAAAGGTTAAATTAAAAAATATATTCCTAGCTCCAGAAGAGTGAATATTATGTTGTCAAATGAAACAAAATTTTCATATTTGTAATGCCTTATTATATATCAGATCAAGAAGATCTTGGTTAATTTTAAAGATGTCTAAAATGATAGATATCATATATTCAAATAATATGTTTATATTGCTTGGAAATATTTATAAAGGCTTATTACTTGAATTTTTGGCTTATTATGAAATTATGAGGTCAATTGAAAGGATATTGTGATCAAGAACTAGAAGTTATTTGACACAATATATTTATATTTTGGCACAGTTTGCCAAGTCTCTGGGACCTCAATGATATTTTAAATAATGATATCATTTGGCCAAATTTCATTTGTTTATATGCCTACTTTATGACTAGTTGAAATATCATATAATTGTGCAAATTTTTGAGATACTTTTAGAAAAGTATTAGTATAAAGTTAGATGATCACAATATTAAGTATATTTGTAACAATATAGAAAATTCAATTATTGGAATGACTATCCAATGAAATTAAAAGTTGTCGACAGATGATCGACAATTAGGGAAACTTTAATCATTCAATTCAAATGGTGCATTAAGTTAATAACTTTATAAACAACTTTAGCCCTCGTCATTTTGTATCTCAAATCAAAAAAGGAAAGTTTGTGTAGGCAATGGCGCAAAACCAATCTGATACTCGAGGAACGAAACATCTAGAAGATGTGGAAGATGTGTTCGCCAGAAGAGTAATGGATCCAATGGTGATGGATCCTCTAATAAATACTCTAATAGATAATTTGTATAATCATGGGGTGGAGTGACGAATCTTAGATGAAGGAGGAAGACCGTTTATGGAAATCCTTGAGATATATGCGTAGCGCTGGACACAACGACAAACAAGCACATTAATGGTGCTTTGGGACATGATTGGTAGCTCGATTATTAAGGTCATAGCATATTATGCATCAAGGCAATATTTCGTAGAGTATATATTTGATAATTTTTCGCATGGATTGTGGGAGTCTTATTTACCCATAACAGTTGTACATAGTCGTAACTAATGAAGTGTGAATCACAACTATGTAAATCCATATCAACATAAATAAATATATTATTGATAAATAATAAGAATACATTGAGTTCTAGTGATTTGACTTGCCCCCAGAACTTGAAGCTAGTTGGATCAAAAGTTGATCTCGCTCCTCATGGAGCTCTGTGTTCTCCTCCAACACACGGTCTAAGGAATCTCCTAGACCAATGCCTTTTTGTTGTAGCACAGAGTTCTCCCGTCGTAACTCCGCAGTCTCTCTCTGCAAATTACTAGTCTTTTGTTAAAGAATGACAATCTCTTGTTGTAATCTCTCATTTTTCTCAATTACAGACTTCATCTAATATTCTATAAATGATATTTTATTGTCTTTACCATGAGCTTTTTCGTTTAAGGTCTCTACCTCTTTTTCGAGATAGATAACCCTCTGCCTAAGCTGTGATAAATTTTGTAATTTCAAGGAAAGGGTATGGTATATAAATGTCCCCTGAAAAGGAAAAAAAATATAAACAAATAAACCTTAGATAAAAAAAAGGGGGGGAAATGTAAAAACTATGATGATTACCTTGGAAAGTTGGGACAAAGCTTTAAGTAAGCATTCATCTGGAGACAGAGATAAATATTTTTCCACCTTAGCTTCACGAATGCCAATAATATGATCATCATAGTTTAGCACAGTGAATCCGGGCGAAGATTTCATGTCATCTTCCTTATTAGAAGATTTGACTACATCGGTCTGACTAAAAGATCTGACTGCAGCAAAAGAAGAACTAATTTTAGGATCCCTAGAGCAATTTTTTCACCATTAGGGAAAGAACTAGCCAATTCCAGAAGAATGATGTGAGAAATTGCTATAATTCAATACAAGCTAATGTAAGGCAATCCTCCCACTATCAAGGGGAGAAAAGAAAAATGTTAAAAGAATGCCATGTAAAATTGCTTGACAAAAAACATAAGTTATAAGCTAATGTGAACTAGAAGTTCAAATGATAAGTTAAAGTGAATGATGAATTCACATGATCAATCACATGCAAAAGAATTTGCAAATCAGTTAATTGATGTATTCACCTTTAGTCCCTAAAAGACAATTTACAAATAACACACCTGAAGTGTGGTTGATTGGTCAAATCAAAGTACACAACTTCCTAAAAGAGGAAGGTATATGCAAATGATTGATAAATATATAAGCATTTCGAAACAAGAATAAATTGACAAATAAATTTACCATAAAAGGTATACAAGTATCTCTGAAGAGATATAGATTGAGAAATAAACACACCCTGAAGAGGTATGAGAATCTCTTGAAGAGATATGAATTGAAGAATAAATTGTCAATCTGTTTATATTTAAATCCATTCATATTTGAAAACTATGGAATGAAAATAATATTGCTCTTGAAAATATTTTAAAGTGTACTTTTGATATTACGGGATTCCAAACCATATAAGAATGTCGACATTGAAAAAATAGGAAGGAGCAAGATCAAATATAGCTAAACTCTTTGAAAAATTGAGAGCTATTTGAACCATAAGTTTTAATACCTATAGGGTAAATCATGTTAGATATACATGAGGAAATATATTAATCAATGGATAATTATGTTATATGTGAAAATCTCTAAAGGATTTATGAGTTATACTTGAAGCTTCAAAATGATGATCCTTGAAGGATCTAAAAGGCCTGAAGTACGTACTGCATTGATATTCATATTGATCAGTGTGCATATAAAATTTCATAATTGTATAAGTAAGCATTCTAACAATCAAATTTGCATATGCACTTTATTCATTTCATTGTTGCATATGTTAAGACTCCTGAAGAGTTTATTAGAATATATTTATTAAGGGAAAATTTGAGATGAAAGATCTTAGAAAATTGAATTTTTGTCTCGGCCTGCAGATCAAGAATTTTCCAAGTGGGATTCTTGTCCATTTATCAAATATATTAAGAAATTTATTGAAGAAATTTCATCTGGACAAGAATATCCATTAGACTCCCCAATATTGTGATATCACTGAAAAGTGAATAAAGATGATATTCCTCTTCATAAAATAATGAAGAGCTAGCTGGTCTTGAAGTACCATGCCTAGATGCAATAGATGCTCTTATATAAAAAACTAAAAATTATTTTCTCTGTTAACATGCTTGCAGGATATAACTCTACACTAGATTAAAATGGTGCTAAGCATGCTTTATGTAATCTCCAAGAAAGCAAGAGATACAAGTCTATCTTATTCAAGAAAAATAAGATAAAACTGGTTGAATATGCAAATGCTAAATATTTGTCAGACCCCCACCATGCTCGATCCCAAGCACAGTTACACTTATAGTGATATTGTCATATCATGGAGATCTGTGAAGTAGACAATAGTTGTTACATCTTCAATTCATCCAGAAAAGTATCGCGACTCCTGAAGCAAGTCAAAAAAATGTGTATGGATCACATGAATGATCTTAAATCAGAGGCTCTCTTACAATGTTATAAGAAGATAATGCAACATGTATTGCACGGTAATGAAAAGCTTATATTAAAGCCAATAGAGCCAGATATATTTCACAAAAGGTCTTCTTCACACATGAACTACAAAAGATTGACAAATAAGATCGAGCAACATTTTTATCAAAGTTTTGCCAATTACAAAGAAAATTATATACAATATTGAGATGCATCAACTCAAAGATATATGAGGCAAAGAAAAAGAACTGAATTCTCCCATGTCATCTTGAGGGAGAGAATTAAAAAAGGAGTTATTGTTTAATGTATTGTACTCTTTTTCCCTTCGCTACAGTTTTGTTCCACTGGCTGGCTAGGTTTTTAACGAGGCAGTCCTAACAATATCAAGCTCCAATATAATATTGTACTCTTTTTCCTTCACTAGACGTTTCCCACTGGGTTTTCTCTAGTAAGGTTTTAACGAGGCATATTCTACAATAATGGATATTCAAAGGGGGCAGTGTTGTAAATATGTTGAATATCCAAATAATGAATACATGTATTATACACATGTATCAAGAAGCATAATATCCAAGTGATGTATGTATTCAAGTTATAGATGTATCCAGTGGTATACATATACTATTTGTATAAATACTGCCCCACATGAATCATGTGGAAGAGCAACCCACAAATCGTGTGGGAAGCCAACCCACATGACTCATGTGGGTTGGTGGTATTTTTGAGTATTCCCTCACTATAAATATGAGAGATAATCATAAAGAAGTTGCAAGAAAATAAAACCGAGGAATGGGAGAAAATGATGAGAAATAAAATGAATTCCATTTCGTTATCAAGTTCTTGATTTATTTAAATTGTATTTACAATTTCATTAGTTAGTTTTATTACAAAAATGAGTTTTTCCTCTTTCACAGAATCTTCTTCTTGTGAAGATTCAACGTTTTTTTATTTTTATTTTATTTTATTAAGAAAACGCTATAACTTTTTTTAAGTAAATCATCATCCAGCAAATATAGTAATTAATTATTCTTATAACTTATTTGATTTTATTATTGAATTATAGCCCTGCAACAAATATAATAACCAAATTTTTATTCAACAATACTCAAACTTATTGTTATTAAAAGAATACGATAAATTTTGAAATTTTATTTATTTAAAATTAATAAAATAGATATTCTATTAAATTGTAATACCCCTAAATTACAAAAAATAATAAAAAAAAGAATATTTTGAACTTCGGGCACCGTTTTGGCTATAAAAAGGCCCCTCCCCCCTCCCCCTTTGTTATTTATCATTGTCTATTATTCATTTACACTACATTATTGCATATAATGTTCAAACATGTCATACTTATGTCTGTATATTTGGAGTTCATGTATTACATTATTACTATGCCGGATTAGTGGTCAATCTAACTCAACTAGACATTTTCTTGTCCTTAGTAACTTTGAATAGTAAACGAGAGGCAGCGTGTTGTTCTAGACGATTGGTATTTAAGTGGATCTCGTGTCCCACCTCTCAATTGGAGACTAATCTGGTTGGTCTTATTTCAAAGTTATCAACTTGTACAAGTGATACTAAACATCCTAACTTCGCACATGGTGATATTGACCTAATAAGAATCACCAGACGCTGCCAAATCCTGTCTGATGTTAGTAAAGACCGGACCTACTCATGCATTGGCATCATTCATAAGTACCACTTAGGGACGTAAGTGGTTTATGATCCACAAAATAGTCAGAAGCAATTCTTACTATTCTTGATATTTTCTGGAGAACCCAGGTTTACCGGTGGATGAACATCTATACGTGAATCCCAAGCGACGACCTTGGGGAGGGACGTACAATAAGAACCCGGGTTTACCTGGGGATGGACATCTGTACGTGAACTCAGGGTGTCGTATAATCATGGAACCATTACGAGACGATGTCATGCATACATACATGTTCTACTGTTTATGATGCTTGTTGTGTTTATGTGATATTCGATTATGAAGTTTCCTTTATTAATTGTTATATTCACGAACTATTTTACCCTCTAGGCAATAGCTCACCCCGTTGTCATGCAATTTTTCTAAGCAGAGTAGGGTGGACTGGGTGGAGGTTTTTAGACCCACATTTTGTAACCCTTGTTAATTAAAAGGAGATTTTGGGAGATTGTTCCCTCAATCATATTCTGTACAAAAATATATTCTGAAATTAATATAATCAGATTTGGACGCAATTGTGTTCCTGCGCACTCGGTTATTGTTATAATGCATTCACGCCCCACCTGTGAGTGTTCCGCCGGTTTAGGCGCGTCCGAGCGGGGTGTGGAATTTAATGGTATCAGAAAGAAAGGTCCACGGCCCGCCCAAGTCCACCACTTAGGAGAATATAATTTTTTATATAACTATATAAATATATAGTTAAGATATATTAGATATATATATTTATATAACTATATAGTTTTATATAGTTAAGCATAATATATATATAGTTAAGATTTATTATAACTATATATATATATATATATCTATTTATATATGAAATATATATATATATATATATATATATATATATATATATATATATATAGTCTGTTGAAAAATTTGAATTCAATGATGGCATAAACATCAAGAGAAAAACATAAAGCATTGTCCTATATTTTGTGTACTTAACGAGTTTTATCTTACTTTCAGCAAGATAATGGCCTCTAGTGAAGGAACGACTTCTAGAAGTCGGGGACCAACTCCCACAAGACTTACGAAACTTTACAATCAGGTGGTTGTTATTGAGGAGTATCGACATGAAGGAACTCCGCCTTCGTCCAACCTTTCACGACAAACTCGCAAAGTTGGAGTAGCTGAATATAACAAAAGTTGAGGGTTTCGTCTCCCTAAACTTGGTGAAGTCATTTTACGAATGCTTAAATATCATGAGACTTCAAGAAGAGGGGATCAGCCCTGTCTTGGAGACAATGATCAAGGGAACAAAGATTTCCATCAGCGTCGAAACTATTTCATGACTTATGGAAATCCCAATAAGAGACAAGATCATTGATCCACACGAACCTCAGACGGTTGCAGAGATCGCAGAATCTGAGGAACAGTTGTTCAATTTCCTTGCCGACAAGTCGTACACCCGACTGACGTACGCCCACCTCCCAAATAATCTCTTTAAACCACTTCTTGCCGGCCTTGGGAAGATCGTATTCGGCAACATCTTGTTGGAATTGGTGACTAGAGGATCTATGACAAGAGTTCAACTTCTTGTGCTATACTACTTAGAAAAAGGAATCTCTGTCTCCCTACCTCACATTATCATTCATTAAATGTTGCGGGTGATTCAAAACCCTACAAAGAAGGAACTCATCGGCTACAAAGTCTTGATAATGAGGATTCTTTGGGAGGAAAACATAAATATTTTTTATGAATATTCGAAACAGATCACTAATGTTGTTACAGTATCCTTCATCTCAAAGACTTTCGTCTCAAGGGGAGGAGTGACTGATGAAGAAATATTTGACAAGACTTCAGGGAAAAATAACGGAAGAACTAGAGATAACAATGGACGTTGTCAACAAAAAAGTCGGCTCAAGATTCCTATTTGGGAAGCACCAATGAACGAGCCAAACCTAAACACTACAACAAACCCAGCCCCAAATAATAGTCAACCCGTTCATCTATTCTCCGAGGAGGATGTTTTTGGCAACCTCGGTCAACCTCAAACAAATCAGGATGGATGGGGAGTTCCAGTGAATCCACCTTACTGGAACCTTCCAACTCATGGCAATAGGGCATACCAAAGGTTTTCAACTCCTGAGGTACCCTATCAGCCAGTTCCACAATTTCTTGTGAACCAACAACAACAGAATTGGACGGCACCAAACTTTGGAAGATAGGATATCCTAATGAGTCTACCCTTTCAAAATTGTTTGACTCAAGCATATCCAACTGTCCAAGAGGTCCCAGTTAAGGAGTCCTCATATAATCAAACCAACTACCCTCCACCTATGAGTCAACCATACGGCAAACATTTTCCACCAATGCCAATAGTCTACCCTCCACTTATGGGGCGGACAACTTATCAACCATCAATGGGAAAACCAACTAACCCATTTGACCAGTGAAATGTGATAGTTTCTAGTATTGCTCCGATGGAGGAGACCCAGAATGCTTTGTTAACGCGTATGCACAACGTCGAAGAACTCTGAACAACTTCTTAACAATCTTCAGGTAGTCATTCTGTAACTAACAGAAGGTCTAAGAGGAGCAGTAGTAGCGGGAAAATTAGGAATGATTACTGGCATTATAACTATTTTCTTTTTATGAATGAAATGTTTGTTTGAGACTATGTTTGGCGGGTCGACTTGCAGCCATTTTTTTCCTTTGTATTACTAACTTTGGAGTAGTATGGGACACAACAAAATTGGAAGATATTAAATAAAACGTGGAAGTAAGAAAACCCACGACCTTGTGTGAAAAGAAACATCTGGGGAAAGTTGAATTACTAACATTATCACTAAGTTTACACGGTATGGGACGAGTAAACTTGGACGGTACTATTAGTGAACTCCTCTCCCGTGAATGTTTTATAGAGACCGTGTTCATACAACTTAACTTGGTTGAAACCCTCATTACCAAATTCATGTGGTATGGTACACACGAATTTGGATAATAATCGAAAAGACTAAGGGAAAGAGTTTGAACACATAAGAATGCAATAGAACGATAGATTATCATATTTACCTAGGCAAATCTTAAAACTTTTATGACTCATGAATTTTCAAAAATATATGTATGTTCACAAAAACATGAAGCAAAATATTTGAAAAACTTGCAAAGTTTTATAATTATTATATAAATACTCTAACCTTGTTTTACACCATGGCTAAACATACGAGGTCCATAAGATTATTTGATTCCTCAACAAAAACCTTACACTATACCTAGAAAAATATGTGGTTTTATATTGCAAAACTCTCAAACTTTTTGCTAAGAATATCATAACACTATACTTGGCTATGGTTCCTAAAATATGGTTTTTATTTTCTCCTTGCCAGTGAGAAAATACAAACCAAAAAGAGAGGAAGGCTACGCATTGTCCGTCCAGCAGAGGAGGCACCTCCTGAGATTCAAAATCAGGAACCGCCACCTCCGACAACAGAGTAGGCCACACCCGACACTGCCACTACTTCTGGGCAGGCAGTGCCACAACCCACACCCTTTGTCAGGCCTCTAGGCATGGAACACTTCTTTGTCAGATTCGTCGAGGCAATGAAGGCGACAGTTCAGATGGTTGTCCGTGAGACCGCGGCCAACCAGGTGGTCACTGTGCAAGCACCTGTTAAATCTGGGTCGGAGACTCAAACCGACCAGATTACGATGTACAAGAGGCTACAACCCCTTACCTTTGCGGGCACCATTGATGCGGATGAAGCGCAGAAATGGCTCGATGAGTCAAAAAAGGCTCTCTTGGTTATGGGAGTCGAAGAGGTTTTGAGGATTCCGCTAGCTTCCTACTAACTTCTTGGTGGAGCTAATACATAGTGGATAACGATGAAGGAAGACACAAGGGTCAACACCACCGACATGAATTGGCAAGAGTTTGAGTCACTGTTCATCGGCGAGTACTTCCCTAGCATAGTAAAGAGGCAAAAATGCTAAGAGTTCGCCAAGCTGTACCAGGGGCGGCATGACAGTTCACGAGTATGCTGTTACATTTAAGGAATTATCGGACTATTCTCTCTCCATCATCTCAACGGAGCAAGATAAGGCCGAGAAATTCTATAATGGCCTTCGTTCAGACATCCTACAAGCCCTATCAATTTTGGATCTCAAAAATTACAGGGAGCTTGTCGACAAGGCCATGAGTTTTGATCAGGAGAAGATTGAGCAGGAACAGAGAATGAACAGGGGAAAACGGCTTGCAACATTTTCCCAACAGAGCACTCATCAGGGCAACAAGAAGAAGCCCTACTATAATCAAAACCTAGCCCTCCCAACCCTTGTTAAAAAATGTGAGGCCACGACACCTGTGGCTGAAGCGTCTAACCCTGGCCATCAGGGTTTTCACAATAATGGTCGAGGTGGCAAAAATGGCAGGGGTGGCCTCCATAATGAAAATGTCAGGGGTGGTGGTCAGCAACACCACAATCAACATGGCCAGCAAAACCATCAACAAGTGCCTCAGCAGTAGAGGTTGACGTGTTTCAACTACGGCCAACAGGGCCATGTAAGAAATGCCTGTTCCCACCCTCAACAACCGCTACAGCCTATTCTAGTTGTTCTAGTCCAACAAGCCCCACCTACTGCTAACGCTCAACCCAAGCAGAACCAGGGGCAAAGGCAACAGGGCTGAGCGTATGTCGTTGCTCAACAATCCCTCCTAGATAACAATGTAGTCGAAGGTACATTTTCCTCGTTTAATAGAATGGTGCATGTCTTGTTTGATTCGGGTGCTACGCACTCCTTTATATCTTCTACATTGGAAAGGCAATTAGGGTCGAAACCTGAACCCACAAACAACACAATCTATGTCTCAACACCATTAGGATCTGGTACTGACGTGAAATTCAAGTGTTCTCGATGTGAACTTTGACATCATCCTCGGCATGGATTGGCTCGCACCACTGAATGTAAGGATCGATTGTTTGAAGAAGCAGGTTCAGTTAACCTTTCCTACTGGGGAGTTTGTCAAAATTAAGGGAACGAGGATATGGATACACAACTCGACTGTTGCACTCCTCAAGGCACAGCTCCGAGCCTTATCTCTTGGTGATGACAATGAATCATCATCACTGTACCCTCTCGAGGTACATGACATCTTGGTTATATCTGAATTTCCAACGGTTTTTCTAAATGATCTTCCTGGTCTACGTCTAGTTCGAGAATTCAATTTTGAGATCAAACTCATACCAGGGATGGGACCCATCTCAATTCCACCATACAAAATGTCCACTGTTGAGCTGGTTGAGTTGGACAAACAACTGAAGGAATTGGAGAGTAATGGCTTCATCAAAAAATGTTCATCACCCTAGGATGCTCCAATTTTCTTTGTTCGCAAAAAGGATGGTTTGTTACGACTTTGCATCGACTATTGCAAGTTGAATACCGCTACCATCAAGAACAGATACCCATTACCTAGGATCGATGACTTCTTCGACCAACTTAGAGATGCCAAATACTTCTCTAAGTTTGATTTACGATCCGGCTATCATCAATTCTGGATCAGAGAGTCGGACATAAATAAAACGACTTTCAAAACTCGGTACGGGCATTATGAGTTCTTGGTCATGTAATTTGGTCTAAAAAATGCACCTGCAGGGTTCATGGATTTGATGAACCGCATCTTCAGGCTATATTTAGATCGATTCGTGGTGTTCTTTGTATATGATATCTTGATTTATTCTTCAACTGAAGAAGACCATAAGATACATCTGAGGATTGTCCTCCAGACCTTAAGAAGCCATCAGTTGTACGCAAAGTTGAGTAAGTGCGAATTTTGGGTGAAGAGAGCTCAATTCCTAGGTCATGTGGTTTTAGGCAATGGCATTGAGGTGGATCCTTCAAAAGTTGAAGCGATTTTAAACTGGAAGCAGCCTACTACAGTTACTCAAATCCAGAGTTTTCTTGGTTTGGTTGGCTACTACAGATGTTTCATCAAGGACTTCTCAAAGATTGTTGAACCTATGACCAAGCTCACTAGGAAGGACATACGATTCATCTAGAATCCCACATGTGAATTGTCATTTCAGGAATTGAAGAAGCACTTCATGAAAACACCAGTACTAATCTCTCCAAGGAAATAGAGTTGGATTTTCACTATACACCGACGCCTCTCTCCAAGGCTTAGGTGCAATACTAATGCAGGAAGTCCAAGTGGTTGCATATGCTTCTAAGCAACTAACGATTCATGAAGGTAATTACCCAACGCATGACCTGGAACTTGCAGCTGTCGTATTCGCACTAAAGTTATGGCGTCACTACCTATACGGTGAACGGTTTGAGGTCTTCTTGGATCAAAAGAGTCTAAAGTACATCTACACTCAGAGAAACCTAAACCTCCGTCAAAGACGATGGTTGGAATTTTTGAAAGATTATGACTTTCAACTCCAATACCATCTGGGAAAGGCCAACGTTGTGGCTGATGCCCTGAGTAGAAAATCTTATGTTGCTTGTACTCTTAACTTTGAAATGGGGAATTTGGCTACAGAGATGGAGAATTTTAACTTAAAGCGCATCGAAAAGGGAGGAAGATCACGACTCTCTCAATTATCAGCCAACTCTGAGCTTATCTGAAAAATCTCAGCAGCTCAGGCCAACGACCCCATGTTAATGGAGAAAAGAGAACTGCTACTCAATGGACAAGACCTTCCTCCTAAGAGAACTGCTACTCATACGTAAAGGTGTCCTTCAGCGTACTTATTTTTGGCTTCAAATATTTTTAATATGTGGTAGGACACTTACAGTGCTGTAGCGCCCTCATATTGTGTTTTATGTTTTAACTGGTAGGACACTTACTCGAAAAGTAGCACCCTAATGCATTGAATTGTTTTTAAAACATAGTAGGACGCTAACTGTGCATTAGTGCCCTCAAGGTTAAGTCATTTAAGTGTCAAAGCAAGTCAGGACGCTCACGTTTCAGTAGCGCCCTCACTTCATTGTTCAGCAGGACGCTTATACGTAATGAGTGCCCTCAAGGAACTAAACGATAAAGTTGATATTATGCATTAGGACATTGATTGTGGAATCAGGAGGCTAATTCAACAACCTCCACTGTTTGAACAAGTACACTACATCAGTGTACTTTTTCAGAACAAATTTTTGCACAGAGTCCTTTTCAGACATATCAGAGATCTTCTCTGATACATGAATTAAGTTTTTCTAAAACTTTCCTTTTTCATGTAATCTGAAAAGAACCAGGATGTTAGTGAAAATTGCAGTTGCCATTTTCATATAACATTCTAGCCGCTGTGTATAAACGTTCATATTATTTGAATTTCAAATGTCTACCGGTTATGTCCTACTAAGTCTATAAATACTAACACTTAGGACCAAACAGCTCGCCTATAATTTTTATTGTGCCAACACTTTTTGAAAGTTAGTCTGTGTCAAAATGGCTTTCAAATATCCAAACTTTCAAAGTACTTTTTCACTGATACCTTTACGTATTCAAAAGATTTTCATATTGAGCTTCAATTTTATTCTATCTCTGAAAATCTATTTGATCTGGTATCTACTCAAATTCTCAACACTGATCTATACTTGATATCAATCTTGCTGAAGATAGAATTTGAGATATAGTTCATGAGAAATACAGTTGTACTTGATTTCATATCTTAAGTATTGTATTAAACTATATTAGTAGTTGTGTTAACTACTGAACACTGAACCAGAAGTTTTCATACTCATACTTTATATCTACTTTGAAAACTGTCTTTGTCTTTGATTTACACTGGTCCTTCATTTTCAAGTTAATGTTTATTGGTATCATATTATTTTCGAAGAAGCACTAATTTTCATATCACATCATTCATGCTTTTCGAAACTGCACTTGAGCAATACCGAACATTGAAAGGAAAATGACTGTAAGTATATTTCATCTTAGCATTACGTAATCATATTTCATATATTTGTATTTCTATGTACTGAGCTTAATTGTAAAGTGTTCCACTTAGTTAGAACCAACATTATCTTGTGTTGTAAAGCTGGTGTGTTTCTAGACTGAAACAACTAGGACAAGTGAATGTAGTTCACTTAATGATTTCAGAATTGACTTGTAAAATGATAGGTGCGTCCTTAACCTGTAAAAGGATAGGTTATCTCTTAACCTGTAAAGGAGAAACGGTTATTCCTCATCCTGTAAAAGGATCACGGTTGTTCCTTATCCAGTAAAAGGATCACGGTGTTGGCACAGATATGTCCAAGAGAGGGGTGAATTAGACACTTAGCAGATTTTAACCTTTCTTATAAATGTGTGGAATAATGAAAGCAGATTAAACAAAGTATGGCAATCAAATACAACAAATGTAAATGAGACAATGCAAGCAAGATTTATAGTGGTTTGGTCGCGCCTACATCTACTACCTAACCTCTTCAGTTAGGATTTGTTCAAACTCCACTATGGGCCTTCTTATAGGTGAATATCAAACTGGTACACTTTCTCAACTTATGGTGTGAGAACTATCGTTTCTCAACTTACGGGTGTGAGAAGATTGTTTCTCAGCTTCCGGGTATGAGAAGACCGTTTCTCAACTTCCGGGTGTAAGATGACCATTACAACTTTGAGAAACACTTGCTCTTGCCTAGTAACTAACCGGTCACTGCAAATTTAATACAAGATGAGATATGATTCTCTTTACTTATAATCAAAGTGATACTTACAAAGCTTTGGATTGAACCTTCTGTGATCACAGATTCAGCTAAATATGTATGAGAAAGTTTATGCTGAAAACAGGTTCAAAGAGCTTTTGTCTTCTTCAATGTATTGTCAAAATAAAGAAGATGAAGATCAATCAATCCAGAAGACTTGATCAAGCACAAGTGAAAGACGACTAACTTTTGAAAAGTGTTTTGGCGCAAGTGAAAATTGTTAATACGTTTTGAATGAATATCAATTTTTGTATACCCTTAGTTGTTTTTCTGCTTTAAGGCAATACACATATATAGGAATAACACAAGTGCAATGGACTTGATAATTTTGGTGTTCTAGGTTATTTCAAATACAACGTATACTTTTTTTTTCAGAAATGGATCGATTCAGCTTAATGCACATTACGGCAATAACATCTGAATCGTCTGATTCTTTCATGAAAAGAGAATGTTTTGACATGCTTTTAGAACGTTCAAAAAGTTCTGAAAGAGTTGTTGTATGATTCTGAAAAGTATTAGTACGGTTCTGAAGAAAGTAACAGAAATGGTGTTCTTGTCAAAACAATAACATTTGTTGAATGAGCGACCTTGCACATAATATCAACTTTTGTCGTTTTGTTCCTTGAGGGCGCTCATGGAGCATAAGCATCCTACTGAACATTGAAGTGAGGGCGTGTCACACCCTGCCCGGACATGCCTAAACCGGCGGTACACTCGCGGACGGGGCGCGCATTTGGAACAATAACAATGGTAACAACAGAGTGCGCAGCGGAAATATATGTCACACAGTGCAAATCTGATTTCATTTAATTCTGAATATTTTTGTACATAAAATGGTCAAGGGAAAAGAATCCCAAAAACCCCCAATGAATAACACAAAGGGTACAAAATGTGGGCCCCATAACCTGCACCCAGTCCACCCTAATTTCCTGTGAAAGATTGGATAATAATGGAGTGAGCTTAACGCGCTCAGTGGGTACATAGTTCGTGAGTATAACAATTAATAAAGCATACTTTAATATCAAATATCTTAAATACACATGTGAGCATCATAATCAATCAATATGTATGTATGCATGACACCGTCTCGTAATGGTTTGATGAACGTACATCGCCTGAGTTCACGTACAGGTGTCCTTTCCCGGGCGTAGCCAGGTTCTCACTGTACTCCCTCCTCAGGAACTATGCTTTGGATTCACGTACTGATGTCCCTTCCCGGGCGTAGCCGGGTTCTCATGTAAGTCCCTCTCCAGAGGAATGTAATGAATAGCGAGCAATGCTCCTAACTATTCTATGAGTCATAAACCATATACGTGCCTAGGTGGTGATATGTATGATGCCAAAGCATGAACTGGTCTAGTCTACTGGTCCGGTCTTTTCTTGACATTTAGACTGACTTTGGCAACGTCTGGTGATCCTTATCAGGGTCGGTATCACGACGTGCAAGGTTAGGACATCAGTATTACATGTATAAGCTGATAGCTTTCAATAAGACCAACTAGATCAGTCCCCAGTTGAGAGGTGAGACACAAGGTCTGCTTAAATAACCAATCGTCTATTGCAGCCAGCTGCCTCCCGTGCCTGGACTTCCAGGCATGTGCCATGTGCCTGGACTTCCAGGCATGTGCCATGTGCCTGGACTTCCAGGCATGTGCCATGTGCCATGTGCCATGTGCCATGTGAAATATATATCCTAAAAAAATTATTATTATTATATATATATATATATTTTTGTGAAATACACGGTATTACACTCTACCCCCCTTCAAGGGATTTCGCCCTCGAAATCAATTCAAGTAGTTATGATGGTTATCTGCTTGAGATCCACTGTCGGCATCATCTCTTGCGAGTTGAGGATAGTGCTAGTATGGTCCCTAAATTGCACTGTGGCCGGTGGAATCCTCATCATCATAAAACCATGGAGAGCAAATGGAATCGGACTCATCCTCTGAAGATTCCTACATTTGCATATTAGATGGTGGTGGAAGGCGATGGTTACATCATTTGAGGGGAGGTAGGTTGAGCGGTGGAATACTTTTTCATGTTGTTGCTTGAATTCGACCTCTTGGCAGATGTGGTAGAAGGTCCTGCCAAGATGAGGGCATGGGATTGTTGCGAAAAAATCATGCACGTTCTGGCGATAATGATCGTTGTGCGGTGATGGAGTTGGTGATGCAAAGTAGTAGTGACTTGACTCTGCTTCTTGAGAAGTAGTTACAAGTTGCCAAGGAGGCCACTGCGTGTGTGCATCACGATATCCATGGATGTTAGTTTCAAACATCGGTGTAGTTATTCAAGTGAAAAAATGTATTAAGATAAGTGTAACAATGTTTCATCATTTTATTGATAAGTAAAAATAGGACAATGTATTGCATCATCAGTTGGTACTAGAAAACAATTCAGGATATTTTTGTTTAATAGTTGCTTCTAGTTCCCATGTTGCTTCCTCTAAGTCGTCGTGATCCCAAAGCACTTTCACAAGTGGTATGCTACGTCGCCGTAGTTCTTGAGTTTTTCTATCTAAAATTTGTATCGCTTTCTCCTTATACGTATTTCCTTCCTCAACCCGAACCTTGACTAAAGGGATGATATGCGAAGGATCAAGACGATACTTGCGAAGCATAGATACGTGAAAAACGTCATGAACCTTAGGCATGGAGGATGGAAGGGACAGACGATAAGCAAGTTTGCCAATACGTTCAATGATCTGAAATGGACCGATATACCGCGGGGAGAGCTTGCCTTTGATCCCAAAGCGTTTGACACCTCTTGTGGGCTGTACTTTTAGAAAAACAAAGTTCCCCTTAACAAATTCTAAAGGTTGTCTCCGCTTGTCAACATAGCTCTTCTGTCGACTTTGTGCAACACGAAGTCATTTCTTTACTAGTGTGATCTTCTCAGAAGTCTCTTGAACTAGTTCAGGGCCTAACTGCGGTCGATCTACCATATCTAACCAGCATACCGGAGATCTGCAAGGCTGACCATAGAGAGCCTCGTATGGTGCCATGCCGATACTAGTTTGGTAGCTGTTCTTGTATGCAAACTCAGCTATATGCAAATACTTTTCCCATCCGTCATTAAAGTCCAAAATGCAGCATCGTAACATGTCTTCTAAGATTTGGATATGCCGTTCTGACTGCCCATCAGTCTGAGGGTGGAAGGTTGTGGTCATAGTGATCTTAGAACCCATTCTATTCTGGAAGCTTTTCCAAATGTTTGATGTGAATCGAGGGTCTCGATCAGAAACGATCGTGAGTGGTATGCCATGAAGGCGTACGATCTCTCTTTCATATAGTTCTGCAAGTTTGGCGGGATTATCCATGAACTTTATTGGCAAGAAGTGTGCAGACTTTGTAAGTCTGTCAATGATAACCCAGATAGCATCTTGCCCTTTATTATTTCGAGGCAAGGCCATAACAAAATCCATTGCAATGTTCTCCCACTTCCATTCTCCAATAGGTAATGGCTGGAGAAGTCCTGAGGGAAGTCTTCGTTCTGCCTTAACTTTCTGGCAAACGAGACATCGAGCAACGAAGTCTGCAATTGCCGTCTTCATTCCAGAAAACCAGAATTGTCGCTTGACATCCTTGTACATCTTGTCACCCCCAGGATGCATAGCGTACCTCAAACAGTACATCTCAGTAAGCACGTCTTTCTGAACCTCAAGATCATTCGGTAGACAGAGACATTTTTTTTAGAAAACGGCTACGTCTTTAGAGACTGACCAATGAGGAAGATCTTGTCCGCTGAGTAGAAGTTCTCGTTTCTCCATTAACATAGGGTCATTGGCTTGAGTAGCTGAAATCTTTCGAACGAGCTCAGAGGTGGCTGATAATTGAGAGAGGCCTGGTCGTGGTCCCTCGACATTCAGCTGTAGGTTAAAATTATCTATCTATGTAGCCAACTACCCCATTTCATAGTTAAGAGTGCAAGCAACATAAGATTTTCTACTCAGGGCATCGGCCACAACATTGGCCTTTCCGGGATGGTACTGGAGTTGAAAGTCATAATCTTTCACAAATCGGTCTATGTATAACCTGAATATGCGATTCATCAAATCCATTAATGCAGCAGGTGCATTTGTTAGACGGAACGGCATAACTAAGAACTCGTAATTACCGTACCGAGTTCTGAATGCCGTCTTGGTGATGTCCGACTCTCGGATCCGGAGTTGGTGATAACCGAACCTTAAATCAAGAAGCATTTGGCTTCTCTAAGTTGGTTGAACAAGTCATCGATCCTGGGCAATGCATATCTATTCTTGATGGTGACGTTATTCAATTTGCGATAATCGATGCAAAGTCGTAACGAACCATCCTTTTTGCGAACAAACAGAACTGGAGCGCCCCAGGGTGATGAACTCTTTCGGATGAAGCCATTACTCTCTAATTCCTTTAGTTGTTTGTCTAATTCGACTAGCTCAACATTAGACATTATGTATGGTGGAATTGAGATAGGCCCTGTCCTAGGTATGAGGTTGATCTCAAAATCGAATTCCTTAACTGGAGGTAGACCAGGAAGGTCATTTAGAAAAACTGTTGGAAATTCAGATATGACTGGAACATCGTGTAGTTCGAGAGGGTATAGTGCTGGTGATTCATTTTCGTCACCGAGGGATAACGCTTGAAGATGAGATTTGAGAAGTGCAACTGTTGATTTGTGTATCCATTTTCTTGTTCCGTGAATCTTGACAAACTCTCCTGTAGGCAAGGTTAATTGAACTTGCTTCTTCAGACTGTCGATCTTTGTATTTAGTGGTGCGAGCCAGTCCATGCCGAGGATGATGTAAAAATCTTCAATATCCATCACAAAAAGATCTGCATATATTATCTGTTCTGACATTCAAAGTTCACATGGAGAACACTGCAAATTCACGTCAGTACCAGATCCAAATGGTGATGTGACATGGAGTGTGATGTTTGAGGGTTCAGGATGCAGGCCTAAATATCTTACCAATGCTGATGATATAAAAGAATGCGTAGCACCTGAATCAAACAAAACATGCACCATTGTATTGAACAAAGGAAAGGTACCTTCGACTACATTGTTGTCTGGGAGGGGTTGTTGAGCGATGGCATATGCTCTGCCCTGATTCCGTTGACCCTGGTTCTGCTGGTTCTGCCTGGGTTGGGCATTAGCAGTAGGTGGTGCTTGTGGACCGGAATAGCAGGAACAGGTTGCTGAAGGTGCGGACAGGCATTTCTTACGCGGCCCTGCTGGCCGCAATTGAAACAAGTAGGCCTGTACTGCTGATTGTGTTGCTGGCCATGCTGATTGTTCTGTTGGGCTTGCTGATTGTGGTGTCGACCACCACCTCTGCCATTACCGTTTCGACGGCCACCCCTTCCATAATGACCTTCGCGGCCATGATTACAAAAACCCTGATGGTTAGGGTTAGAAGGTTCAGCCGCAGGTGTTGTGGCCTCATTCTTCGAAACAGGGGCTGGGAGGGCTGGGTTTTGATTGTAGTAGGACTTCTTCTTATTGCCCTGTTGCGAGCCTTGTTGGGAAAACGTTGCAGGTCGTTTGCCCTTATTCATTCTCTGTTCCTGTAAGAACTTCTCTTGTTCAAAGCTCATGGCCTTGTCAACAACCTCCTTGTAAATCTTGAAATCCAAGATCAACAAGGCTTGTCGAATGTCATGGCGAAGGCCATTATAAAATTTCTTCATCTTATCTCGCACCGTTGAGATGGTGGAGAGAGAGTAGACTGATAATTCTTTGAATTTTCCAGCATATTCTCTGACAGTCATGGTGCCCTGGTATAACTTAGCGAATTCCTGGCGCTTCTGTTTCGTCACCGCGCTGGAAAAATACTCATCAATAAACATTGACTCAAACTGTTGCCAAGTCATATCTTCTATGTTGACCCTTGGGTCTTCTTTCACTGTCATCCACCATGTGTTTGCCTCACCAAAAAGTTGGTAGGTCGCTAGTGGAATTTTTTGAGTCTCATCGACTCCCATTGCATCAAGAGCCTTCTTTGACTCATCCAGCCACTTTTGCACCTCATCAGCATCAATGGTGCCATCGAAAGTAAGAGGTTGTAGCCGCTTGTATTTAGTAATCTGATCGGTTTGAGCGTCCGACCCAAATTTTACAGGTGCTTGAACCGTGGCAACCTGACTGGTCGCGATCTCACGAACGGCTGTTTGAACAGCGGCTTTAATTGCTTCAATAAATCCGACGAAAATATTTCCATGCTCGAAGGCATAGTAAAGGGTGCGAGTGGGGGTGGTATTGCCTGCCCAGATGGAGTGGCAGTGTCGGGTGTGGCCTGTGCTATTGTCAGAGGCGGCGGTTCCTGAATCTCAGGAGGTACCTCAACTGCTGGACGAACAGTACGTGGCCTTCCTCTCTTCCTTGTTTGCATTTTCTTACTGACAAGGAGAAAATAAAACCAAGATTAAGAAACTGTACTCAAGTATAATGTTATAATATGCTCAGCAACAATTTCGAGAGTAATGCAATATTAAAATCACTTATTTTTCTAAGTATAGTGTAAAGTTTTTTTGTTGAGGAATCACAAAATCTTATATAACTCGTATGTTTGGCCATGGCGTAAAAATATGGTGAGAATGTTTATATAATAAGTACAAAACTTTGCAAGTATTTCAAATGATTTGGTTTTGGTCTTTTAGTACTTATATATTTCATTAAAAATCCATACGAGTCATAAGAAT
Organism: Paratinospora sagittata; assembly: GCA_035771175.1. Classification (NCBI taxonomy): domain Eukaryota; kingdom Viridiplantae; phylum Streptophyta; class Magnoliopsida; order Ranunculales; family Menispermaceae; genus Paratinospora; species Paratinospora sagittata. The sequence goes on from CM069596.1 coordinate 21,915,983, forward strand.
TCTAAGATTTGCCTCGGTAAATATTCTGATCTAACGTTCTATCGCAATCTTATGCATTCAAACTCTTACTCTTAGGCTTTTCGATTATTATCCAAGTTCATGTGTCCCATACCACATGACTTTGGTAATAAGGGTGTTAACCAAGTTAAGTTGTATGAACACGGTCTCTAAAAACATTGGCTGAATAGAAGTTCACTAATAGTATCGTCCAAATTTACTCATCCCATACCGTGTAAACTTAGTGATAATATTAGTAATGCAACTTTCTCCAAATGTTTCTTTTCACACAAGGTCATGGGTTTTCTTACTTCCACATTTTATTTAGTATCCTCCAATTTTGTTTTGTCCCATACCATTCCAAAGTTAGTGATACAAAAGAAAGAATGGTTGTAAGTCGGCCCACCAAAGATAGTCTTTAAACAAAACATTTCATTCATGTATAAAAGAAAAGTTTACAATGCCAGTAATCAATTTTGATTTCCCTGCCTACTTCCGCTCCTTCTAGATCTCCTGTTAGGTACAGAACGACTACTAACAGAAGGTTGAGAGTTTGCTCGCTCTGCTTCAGAGTTTTGCATATGTGTTAATATATAATTTTGAGTCGCTCTCATTTCCGCCATATTGGATTCCATTTCATTTAACCTTTCAAAAAGGTTAGTCGATTGGCCCATTGGTGGTTGATGGTTCGGTTGTCCCATAGGTGGAGGGTAGGCCATAGGCATTGGGGGAAAGTATTGGTTGTACGTGTGATTCATAGGTGAAAGGTAATTATTTTGATTATACGAGGATCCCCTAACTGGAACCCCTTGTATATCTAGATCTGTATGAGGTGAAAAATTTTGAAATAGTGGGCTCATTGGGATGTTCTGCCCTCCAAAATTTAGTGCTTCTCTGACGGGAATCTTGCGTCAACTTTTTCGAAGGCAACGTCCATGCTTGTCCCTCATTCTCTCGGCATTTCCTATCGTTGTGCCGAATACTTCCTCATTAGTTACTCCTCCCTTGGAACATATATCTTGAAGATAGAAGATGTTGTAACTGGCTCAACGATTTGTGTCGAAGTCCCATCAAAAGTGTCGATGTTTACTTCGCGTAGCATCCTCATGATCAAGACTCCGTAACCGAGGAATTCCTTTCTCAAAGGGTTTTGAATCACCCTCAACATTTGTTTGATGATGATGTGTGGTAAGGAGACGTTTATTCCCTTTTCTATGCAATATAGCACAAGGAGTTGGGCCCTTGGCATAGTACCATTAGGCCTCCTTTCTGGCAAGATGTTGCCGAACACGATCTTTCCAAGGCTGGCAAGAGATGGTTTAAGATAATTGTTTGGGAGGTTGGTGAACGTCGATTGAGTGTATGGCTCCTTGGTAAGGGAATTGAATAATTGTTCATTAGACTCCGCAATCTCTATAATTGTCTGCGGTTCATGTGGATCAATAATTCTTTCCTCAATCGGAATCTTCATAAGTCGAGCGATGATTTCGACGTTGATAGGAATTTTTATCCCCATAACTGTTGTCTCCAATACAGGGCTGATTCCCTCTTCTGGAAATCCCACGTAATTCATGGCTTCGTAGAAGGATCTTACCAAGTTGTAAGCGGCTTGGCCCTCAACCTTTGTTATGTTCAACCAACCCACAGTTGCGAGTTTGATTACATGGTCATAACCTCCCTTTTGGACAATTCCTTGAGTCTAGTGGGGATTGGTTCCCTGCTAGTGGAAGTTGCTCCTTCACTTGAGGCCACTCTTTGCTGAAAGGAAAATAAATTTGTGAAGGACACAAAATATATTCCTAACATTTTTAAGATTTATGCCTTGTCAGTTGGGTAATATTTTATATTTTTCTCTTGATGTTTATGTCATCATGTAATCAAAATTCTTCATTAGCAATATGATATATATATATATATATCGTATATAGATATATATATATTTAATCATAACTGAATATATAGTTTTCGTAAATCAACTATATATATATTTAAAATTTAAAGTATATCTAAATCATACACAGTTTTCTTAGATATATATTTAATACAAATCTTAACTATATATATAATTCATATATATATAGTTCTATATATATCTAATAACATTTTTCAATTTTTTTTTTCAATAATATGATATATATATATATCTCATGTACACTAAGGTATATAACTATACATATAGTTTTTAATAAATCGTGACTATATGTATATTTAAATTAAACTGTATAAAAAATCATATAGTTCTCTAGATATATATTTAATACAATCTCACTATATATAATTGACATATATATAGTTCTAGATATATATATATATATATATATATATATCTAATAAAATTTTTCATTCAAAATTTTTCATTAATCACAACTATATATATATTTCTAAACTATATAAAACTATATAGTTTTCTTAGATATATAATTAATACAAATCTTAACTATATATAATTCATATATATATAGTTCTAAAGATATATATATCAAATGAAATTTTTCTTCCCCTGATTTGGTGGACTTGGGCGGCCGAGGACCGTACTCTCTGATACCATTAAATGTCACACCCCACCCGGACGCGCCTAAACCGGTGGTACACTCACGGACGGGGTGCGCATTTGGAACAATAACAATGGTAGCAACAGAGTGCACAGCGGAAATATATAACACACAGTACAAATCTGATTTCATTTAATTCAGAATATTTTTGTACATAAAATGGTCAAGGGAACAGACTCCCAAAAATCCCCAATGAATAACACAAACGGTACAAAATGTGGGCCCCATAACCTGCACCCAGTCCACCCTAATTTCCTGTGAAAGATTGGATAATAATGGAGTGAGCTTAACTCGCTCAGTGGGCAAATAGTTCGTGAGTATAACAATTAATAAAGCATACTTCAATATCAAATATCTTAAATACTCATGTGAGCATCATAATCAATCAATATGTATGTATGCATGACACCGTCTCGTAATGGTTTGATGAACGTACATCGCCTGAGTTCACATACAGGTGTCCTTCCCCGGGCGTAGCCAGGTTCTCACTGTATGTCCCTCTTAAGGAACGATGCTCTGGATTCACGTACTGATGTCCCTCCCCGGGCGTAGCCGGGTTCTCATGTACGTCCCTCTCTAGAGGAATGTAATGAATAGCGAGCAATGCTCCTAACTATTCTATGAGTCATAAACCATATACGTCCCTAGATGGTGATATGTGTGATGCCAAAGCATGAACTGGACTAGTCTACTGGTCTAGTCTTTTCTTGACATTTAGACTGACTTTGGCAACGTCTGGTGATCCTTATCAGGGTTGGTATCACGACGTGCAACGTTAATACATTCAGTATTACATGTATAAGCTGATAGCTTTCAATAAGACCAACTAGATCAGTCCCCAGTTGAGAGCTGAGACACAAGGTCTGCTTAAATAACCAATCGCCTATAGCAGCCCGCTGCCTCCCGTTCACTATTTAAAGTTACTAGGGACAAGACCGAGTCTAGTTGAGTCAGATTGACCAAAAATCCGGCATTATAACAGTATAATACGTGAATTCCAAGTGTACAGGTATAAGTGCGGCAGTATAAACATTATATGACATAATGCAGTGTAAATGAACAGTAGACATAATAATAATTGAATCTAAACTTTAATAAAAGTTATGAAACGCGCAAACCTATGTTTCGTTCCCCACCTTCAGATAAGAACTTCTTCTTTTTCAGATCTGGCGCTTTCCTCTGGAAAGAACTTCGTCGTACTACACTGAGAGTCTCGGACAGAGAGTCTCAAAAGACTAAAAACTCAATATGAGTGAAAAGATGAGGAAAAATCACAATTTGGAGTGAATTTAGTGTGAAAAATGAAGAGGGGAGGGTTGGTTCATATAGAGTTTTTGGCGCCTGGAAGTCCAGGCGAGTTGCCTGGACTTCCGGGCATGTGCCTGGACTTCCAAGCATGTGCCTGGACTTCCAGGCATGTGCTTTATCCTAAAAAAATTATTATATATATATATATATATATATATATATTTTTTTTTTTTTTGTATTTTTTTTTTGTGAAATACAGGGTATTACAGGGCGCTACTAAGTCGTAAACGTCCTGACTTTGATGATTTGAACGACTCAAAACATGATGGTTCTATTTCACAGTTAGCGTCCTGCTTTGTTTTAAAACACTAAACACACAAGGGCGCTACTTAAGAGTTAGCGTCTTGAAATTTTACAGATAGTTTTAAAACAATGTTGAATACGCTGAAGAACAGTAAGCGTCCTGATAATTTATTCAACTTATAACTATCAGCGTCCTTACAGATAGAAATCACTTGAAAATAAAAAGAACTTTCAGCGAGGTGAAACTAAGTCAGTGTCCTAACATTCTCAAAGGTTGATAAAAGAAAGGTCGCCACTTACAAGTAAGCGTCTTTATTAATCAGTTTAATTCAACCTGAAGCATCCTAATATTTTATAAGCAGCCTGACTCATTAAGTCCAGGAGGGCGCTGCTTAAAACATTAGTGTCCTGAAAGACTTTATAAAAGCGATTTTTGATTTCTCGATTAAAGCTTGGTAAAACATAATGTAACCGAATTAAATCGAATATGCAAACGATCGATTTAAAACATGCAGACATACATATCGCTGAATCATATGACATAGAAGGTCCTATAACCTATCATAATCTAATCATACAACCGAACATCTTAAAATGATAATGGTCTTCAAGAAGATCTTTAATGTGTTCGTCATGCATCATTGATTCTTTGAAACCTTCAAGTAAGATTAGATATGCCATATGTGCAATAATATCATAGACAGAATGTAGTTTGTAATCATCAAAATATCTTTCATATTAGGGACATATTCTTCGTAAGGGAAGTGAGGATAATTGGTTTAACAATTTCCCCATTTTTGATGATTTCAAACACATTACTATAGGCTTTGAAGTCAGCTAATAAAATGATATGTGTATGCATGAAATGCAGTACGAATGATCCTTGATTCATCTGATATGAGTTTATTCCCAAGGAATGTACTTAAAACGTCACTAAGACTTCCCCTTAGTGTTAAGCTTTCCCTGAATATATGATGTTTCAATGATATTACTTCTCTCCCTTTTGAAATATCAAAAAGAGTAAAATATCATGAAATATGTCTCCCCCCATATAGAGGTAAGCATCACAAATCAGTCTCAGAGAACATGCCAAGTTCTCTTCGAATGTGAACAAACTAGTCTTTTTGTAAGGCTTTAGTAAGTATGTCAGCCAGTTGTTCTTTGGTTCCAATGTGAGATAATATGACTTCTCCATTTTGCACATGATCCTATAAAAAGTTATGTCTTATTTGAATATGCTTAGTTCAGGAGTGCTATACAAGATTTTTAGAAATGTTAATAGCACTAGTATTATCACACAACATCTCAGCAGATGGAATAAATATTTGATAATCCTTAAGTTGTTGTTTCATGTAAAGAACCTGAGAACAGTAACTTCCAACTGCAACATATTCTGCTTCAGCTGTGGATAGTGCCACAAAGTGTTGTTTCATGCAAAACCAAGAAATCAAAGAATTTTCAAGAAAGTGACAAAATCTGGAGGTACTTTTCCTATCAGTGAGACTACCAGCAAAGTCGGAGTGTACATAACTTCTGAGATCAAATGAAGTACCTTTGGAATACTAGATTCCTAAATGAGTTGTGTCATTTATGTATCTGAATATTCGTTTGACACACTTTAAATGAGATTATTTAGGTTCTGATTGAAATCTTGCACAAAGGGAGACACTGAACATAATGTCAGGTCGACTTACAGTTAAGTACAACAGACTTCCAATAATACTTCCATAAAGTTTTGAATCAATTGATTTACTTTTTTCATCCTTATCTAATTTGATTGCAAAGGTACATGGAGTATCAATCGATTTCAAATTTTGCATTTAAAACTTTTTAACCATTTCCTTAGCATACTTTGATTGGCTTATGAATGTGGCTTTTGGCATTTGCTTAATTTGTAAGCTGAGAAAGTATGTAAGTTCTCCCATCATACTCATTTTAAATTTCTTCTGCATTAATTTAGAAAACTCATCACATAGTTCTTTGTTTGATGCACCAAAAATGATATCATCAACATAAATTTGAACAATAAACATATTTCTATTATGATGTTTGATAAACAAAGTTGGATCAAGTTTTCCTTTGTGAAACTTATGATCTAAAAGAAATGAACTTAGTCGATCATACCAAGCTCTTGGAGCTTGTCTTAATCCATATAAGGCTTTGTGGAGTTTGAACACATATTCTGGGTCTTGAGCATCCTCAAACCCTGGAGGTTGTTCCACATATACCTCTTCGTTGATGTATTCATTTAGAAAAACACTCTTTACATCCATTTGGTATAAGGGAAAATCCTTGTAACAAGCATAGGCAAGTAACATTCTTATTGCCTCTAATCTTGCCACTAGGGCAAAGGCTTCTTCGAAGTCTATGCCTTCTTCTTGGTTGTACCCTTGTGCAACCAATCTAGCCTTATTGCGGACAATGATACCTTGTTCATTCTTTTTGTTTCTAAAGATCCATTTGGTTCCTATAACGGATTGATGAAAAGGTCTAGGAACTAATTCTCATACTTTGTTTCGCACAAAGTGTCCTAGTTCTTCTTGCATAGCAAGAATTCAGTTTTCATCTTTTCGTGCCTCTTCCACTTTAATTGGTTCAAATTGTGATACAAAAGCAACAAGCTCCTGATCTTTTTGAATTGAAGTTCTAGTGGACCCTTTCATGGATCTCCTAAAATTTGATCTTGGGAAAGACCTTGAAGCAGTCTAGAGTTTTTAGAGGATTTTAAAGATGGTTCAGGTTCAAGATCTATAATCTTGGTTGTCTTGGGTTCATCATCATCAAAATTTAATTGTTTAAATTCTTTTCTATAAGCAATAATCACACATCAAACATACAAATATACATGCCAAGGCGAGCACATAGAGTTTGGGCAAAAATACAAATGGGTTATGGGCTAGATGAAATGATTTCTAAGGCGCCACAACCTCTTCCATGGCCATTTTGGAGGCCACCTCTGCCATTTCGACGACCTCGATTTTGATTCTTAAAACCCTAATGACCAGGGTTAAAAGCTTCGGCCACTGGTGTAGGGGCCTCTTGTTTTAGCATGAGGGTTGGGTAAGAGTTCTGGTAGGTTTTTTTCTTGTTGCCCTGCTGGTTGCCTGGTTTGGAAAATGTTGTCGTCTATTTTCCCTTGTTCTTCTGCAGTTCTTGATCTATCTTCTCTTGCTCGTAGTTCATGGCCATATTTATGAGCTTTCTATAGTTCTTGAGTTCCAAGAATGCTAGGGCCTGACGAATTTTCAGTCAAAGGCCATTAAAGAATTTCTCAGCCTTATCTTGCTCTGTAGAGATTGTGAAGAGAGAGAAGATTGATAATTCTATGAATTTTGCAGCATATTCTCAGACTGTCATGCTGCCTTGATAGAACTTGGCAAATTCTTGGTGTTTTTCACTCTTCACAACGTTAGGAAATATTCGTTAACGAACAATGATTCGAATTCCATCCAAGTCATGGTTGTTATATTGACCATCGTATCCTCCTTCACAATTTTCTACTAGAGATTTTCTCCCCCAATGAGCTGATATGAAGCTAGTGGAATTTTTCTGTTATCGCCAACTCCCATAGCCTCTAGAGCCTTTTTTGACTCATCTAGCCATTTTTTGGCCTCACTTGAGTGCCTGCAAAAGTAATGGGTTGGAGCTTTTTATATTTCGTGATCTTATCGGTTTTGCTTTCTGAATCAGACTTGATAATGTTTACAGGTGCTTGAACAATAAGCACTTGATTTGTCGTCATTTCCTTGATGGCCATATGTACAATAGCTTTGATCATCTCAATGAATCCGGAGAAAATATGTTCCATGCGCGGAAAAATATGTTCCATGCGCGGAGGCATGACAAAAGGCGTAGGTTGGGGTGGCATTGTCTGCCCTGTAGCAGTGTTGTGTGTGGGAGGTGGCGGTTCCTGATTCTTTGTCTCAGCAGGTGCCTCCTCTGTTGAGCAAGTAGTTGAGCGTGGCCTTCCTCTTTTTCTGGTTTACATTTTTCTCCACTGCCGAGGAGAAAATATAACTCTTCTTTATAATGTTTCCATGAAATAAAGTCAAGAAATAGTGTAGCGATGTGATATTCTTAACAATTCATAAATTCAAGAATTTTGTAAATATTTGATCACCTAATTTTCTAGGTATAGTGTAAAGTTTTGATGAGGAGTCAAAGATTTCTAATGCACCTCGTATGTTGGCCAAGGTATAAAACAAAAGTGGAGTAGTTCATACTTATAACCTTTAAACCCTTTCAAAAATTTTGTTTTAATCTCTTTGAATATACTTACTTCTTTTGAAAACTCATACGAGTCATAGAATCTCTAAGACTATCATTAGTAAATGCCCTAATATGTTCTATCGCATTCCTATACACCCAAACTCATTTTCTTGGCTTTTCCGATTATCCTTTAAGTTTTCGTGTCTCATACCACGAGAATTTGGTGATAAGGGACGTAACCAAGTCAAGTCGTATGAATGTCATCTCTGCAAACATTACTTGAAAGGTGGTCCACTAATGGTATCCTCCAAGTTTACTCGTCCTATAACACGTAAACTGAGTGATAATCTTAGTGATTCAACTTTCCCAGATGATTTGCCACACAAGGTCGTGGGTTTTCTTACTTCCAAAATTTTGTTTGGTATCCTCCAATTTTGTTGTGTCCCATACCACTCCAAAGTTAGTGATACAAGAGAAAATTAAGGTTGCAAGTATGCCCACCAAACATAGTCACAAACAAAATTTTCATTCATAAAATTTGGTTTTCCATGCCAGTATCCTATTGCCTACTAGTATTACTTTGTCTGGTTCTTCGACTTAAAATGTATTTCGACATGTTCTTCATAACGTTCTTCTAAACATTCTTGGAGTGAAATTTTCCTTTAAGATTTATGCTCTTGTCCTTTGGACAACATTTTCTTTTTCTTTTATTTTTTTCTCTTGAAGTTTATGCTAGTCTTTCCACCTAAGTTTCTAGTAAAAAAAAAAAATTACATGCGTTTTAGGGTTTTCACAACCCCTGGGCGATTCTAGGTACGTGGGTTCTGGGAGGGTCGTAGACCTTTTCCTCTAATACCATTAAAACTGTCACACCCCGCCCAGAGGCACCTAGACCGGTGGAACACTCACTGGCGAGATGTGATGCAGTTACAACAGAAAATCAAATGCGCAGGTACACACTATAAGAACAAAATTTTATTTTTATTACATGTTAATATTTCTGGTACACAATAAGGGCAGTCCAATGACCGCCTGTTCGAGGGAACATGCTCCCCAAAAACTACCCTAACTTATTATATAGTAAAGTCAAGAGTTACCAAACAAGGGCCCATGTACCTCCACCCAAATCCACCTTAAGCTCCTAAAAAATAGTTAGCAACAGGATGAGCCCTCGCCCAGTAGGTAAAACAGATATTCCATGGATTATAGCAATTAATAAAGAGATCGTCATAATCATAATCATCAGATAAACACAACATATCATCAACACCAATGCACAATATCACAACTTAGTAGACACTCATAACATGTCGTTTCATAAAGGTTCATGGCCAGGTACCATCCTGGGTTCACGTACAGATGTCCATCTCCAGGGTAATTTGCCCTGGGTTCACACTGTACGTCCATCGCCAATGAACATATAATCAACAAATAATATTAAAGTACAACCCAATCCGCACATCTCCTTTTGGCTGTCACAATAAAATTTACAACAGAGATGTACTACTTAGGCTTGATTCAATAAAGTAGGTACTCATGCACCAATAATCAGTCATTAGGCCAAGAACGACTTACGTCCCTAGGTGCTATGTCTACTATAATCCCAATTCCCAATGCATGATCATGTGAGTAAGGTTTTAGTCAAAGGTTGTATCTAGTGGAATACTCCCAGAACTGGACTAAGAATCAACCGTATAGGTGAATGGTACTGTATATGTGAATAGTAAAACATGTGAATGGTATCGTATGCATGAATAGTACCATATATGTGAATAGTACAAGACGTGAATGGTATTGTGTATGTGAATAGTATTGTGCACGTGAATAGTTTTGACATACAGTATTTCCTTCACATAGTGAATAGTTCTCAATAGAATCAACCAGACTAGTCCCCGGGCTGAGAGGTGGGACACCACAGTCCACTTAAATACCAAGTCTTCTAGAGCAGCAAGCTGCCTCTCTTTCACTATTTAAAGTTACCGGGGACAAGACTAAGTCTGGCCAATTAAATTGATTACTAATCCAGCAGAGTAACGGTATAATACTTTGATTCCATGTATCAAGGTACAGGTATGACTAGTATAGTCTAAGTGAACATTATACATGATGTTGTAGTCTAAGTGCATATCAGACGTATGATAAATGTATGAAAACTTTATGAAAGACATAATACACGCAAACCTATGTTTCGTTCCCACCTTCAATTTTTCAAGATCGGTGTTCCACTAAAGCTTCCCCTATGCATCAAATAGGAGAGTCTCCAAGAGAGAGTCTCAAGGGAAGAGAGAGAATTTCTAGAGAGAATTTCTAAAGGAAAAAAGAGAAAATGCTTCAAGGGAGAGGACCTAAGGAGGGGAGAGATGAGATGAGAGTACTCTAGAAAATATTTTCTGATGTGGAAGATCAGTAAAAACTACAACCACAGAGCATACTAAGATTTTCAAGAGAGGGAGTCTCCAAGAGAGGGGGAGGAGAAATGAAGAATGGGATGGAAAAAATGAAAGGGAGGCACCCCCTTTTATACTAGTTCCATCCAATCCACACCACTCAATTAAAAATTTACCAAAAAATCATGGCCTTACACTTGTAATCCACTTTCCCACCAAACAATTAAAAACTCACAAAAAATCATGGCCTTACACATGTAATACACTTTCCCACCAAATAAATCATGTCCTTACACTTGTAATCCACTTTTCCACCAACAATTCACACATAGTGTTAGACTTGGACTTTGGGCCTTAGAATCTTTTATCTTTCGGACTTGAATTTGGGCTTGATCTTAAGATTGGTCTTGAATTAACATTGGGCTTTGACCATTGGACTTGATAATGGTCATAGGCTTAAAACTAATATTCCCATCTTGTGACATATATATCATGGACATGGGCTCAAAATGAATATTCTCATCTTGTCACATATGTATGGACATGGGCTCAAAACTAATCTTCCCATCTTGTGAGATATATATATCATATTATTAGCATATATAGAATTTTATTTATCCATATGTTGTATTTTGAATTTATATATATATATATATATATATATATATATATATATTAGTCTAATTTCGGGGGTATTACACTATCAAAGTCCTTAAGTGTTAACAATCAGCATGTTGACTTGTTTTAAAACAAAATAACGTAAGGGCGCTACTGAATTGTAAGCATTTTGATGCTTGAAATACTTAAGATCAGTCAGCCTGTTGATATTCAATCAGCATCCTGATAAGTTTATTTGGTTGAATCAATGAGGGCACTACTCAAGATGTAAGCGTCTTGATAGGTAAGTGCATTTTCAACCTAGAACCTTATCAGCGTCCTAATGTGTCATCAGCTTCCTGACTTACCAAGTACAAGAAGGAGCTACTGAAACATTAGTGTCCTAATTGATACATCAGCGTCCTAAAGAACACTTAAAAATAATTTTGACATTTTTCAACATTTTAAAGCTCGACTAAACATGATTAAATACTTGGTATTTTGAATCAAATCAAACGTTTAAAATTCATTAAGTGATTGATAAAATCAACGAAAAATATTTTGAGATCGAATCAACTAAATCATCCAATCATACACATTTTCTGAATCATATGATAACATAGATTCTACAACCTAAACATAGTCTAATAACACAAAGATATGTCATCGAACGATCATGGTCTTCAGTTTGATCTTGATAGCCTTTTCACCAAGCATCGTCGAGTCTTTGGGTGAATCTTCATGTGAAATTAGATGTGCGATGCATATATTATAATGATCAGAATATGATTTATAATTATCAAAATATATTTTTAAATCTGGGTCATGAGGGAAATTAGATTAACAAGGCCCCAGGCTCAACACAAGCCAAACACCCGTCAAGGCTACAAAACCTTAGGATCGACACGGAATAGCCAAAATGACGCAAACATAATACGTCTTAGGTAAAAATGGCTCGAGCAAGCAACCCGAGAACAGAAAGAATAAAGCGTCAGGTTGCATGAACTCATGCTAGTTGTACGGGTCCTGGGCAATGAGAGATCATAAGTGGACAACAACATCCCAAGCAACTACTTAAATAGCACGTGAACAGAAAATAAGCAAGCCAACGAGCAAAACAAAGTTAATGATCAGATAAAAAGAAGCATCAAACAAAAGCAAACTAAAAGAAGGCCTCACCAGAGACCAACCGTTAATATAAGACCACAAATTCCAGGCCTAATGGTTTACAATAAACAACCACAAAACTAAAACAAGAAAGATGAAAAGCAAAAGAAGCTATGTAGACGAAACCCTGATAACACGACTCTACATCTCGGGGCAATCTTTATCCAAGAAGCCAAGGCTCTGATCTGGGTGGCGATACTCGATCTCAGAGCGCAAGTCTCCCATGCCCTCAATGTAACCGCGATCACCTGCTTGCTTGCTTGCATTCGCCACCTCGGCCTCATACTGGGCGTGCATCTCATCCATCTAATGACGAGCCGCAACAAGTTCATCTTCTTTCTTCTTGATCTTTAGACGAATCAGCTCAGCCTCTTACTCGCTTCAGGCAGCTTTGGCAGCCTGCTCCTTGGCTGATCTTCGCTACTCGGACACACGTCGACTACAACTCATCTCTACCTCCTTAAGTTTTACTCCCACCTTTTCCCAAGTGATGCTCATCGCATACATGGCCTGCAAAGACAACAATGCACACAAAAGAAACATAAGAAACAAATGAAGTGAACCAAATCAAGAAGGAAACAAAAGAAAGAGTCAAGAGGGAATACCTATGCGAGTTGAGTGATCGACTCATCCCACAGGGGTTTAGCGCCTCGAATTTCCCAGGTTCTCACACTCCTAATCCCGACCTACATACTCCTCAAAATCCTCTATTTTCTCAACTGGGATAGGATCTACAAACCTAGAACCCAAAACCTTTTTCTTCTTATAAGGAGGATGAGCATACGTGATTTTCTTTTTTCCTTTCCCGAACACCGAGTAATATAAAACCAGACCTTCCTTAGGCATCGAAACGGGTGGGTCAAACTTGACCTGGCTGACCGGGGCAGAGGTTGCAACATTCTCTTTCCGCAACAAACGTTGTTGACCGAGCAACAATTCGGCTTCGTCCGTCATGGCGGGCGGCAAAGGCAACCTCAGGTTAAAGTGGGGACGATTAGGAACGCCCAATTGAGCGGAAAAGCCCGACATAGGAATCACTGCCAAAAAAAACTAATAATCAACAAAACCAGCAAAGGCTACCAAGCAACAACTTACTTACTACCAACCACCTAACTTACCTCGAGGAGGACTAAGACCCGCTGCAGCTGGCAGTGACGCAATGTGACTCGCCAAAGTTAAAGTAATGAAAGCTCGCTTGGAAGCCGACAGCTCACGCAGGTACTCAACCCTTTCTACCAATTCGTCCAGAAGCTGAGGGCGACGCATGGAACCTGCGAAAGAGATAGCAAATCAACTGTATAAAAGGATTATAAACGACAACAAAAGCAAGAAACCCATGAATAAACCTTCTCGCAGCCTTACCCAACAAGCAGTATCTTCATCGAATCTGGGATCTCGAACTCACATCTGCTCAATCTCCGCGAACCATTCACTCCTCTAAGAAGTACCGTATTGAAAGGATCCCTCGATCAATTTTTTCTAACGATGCAGCATCGCCCCATACCAACCAGTAGAACTACCGAGTTGGACTATTTTGTAACAGAATAAGAATTCCCTAAGACTAAAATCCTCAAAATCGTACTTCGTCCACAAAGAAAAACAACTCACCAATAACCCCGAAACCCATGGACACAACTGAGTAAGAGCCGCTTCCAACTTTGCTAAAAACTCACATAGAACAGGATGAATTGGGAGCCTAAACCCATGAACAAACATGTCTTTATTGAGGGCTAATAAGTAGGTATTTAGTATATGTTTTAGAGTATGTTTTAGGTGTGTTTTATGGTATTTAGTTCATATATTAGGTTAGTTTACCATAAATTTAGTTATTTGATAGTTTAGTTACATTTTGGTATTTTTGCCTTATTTTAGTATGGATTTCTATAGGTTGGTTCATGAGATTATTAAAGCATGATACTCACTTGGTTTGATGTGTTTTGTAGGTGTTTTGATGTTCTAAATGATGATTGAGAAGATGAAGACACGATGCAAGAGGAGCCAAGGGAGTTAGAGTAAAGAAACAAGTGCATACAAGCCTCGGGAGTGTAAAATATTGGCTAAGTTCACAAGAAAATCAAGAAAAAAAAAGTGTAAAATCTCGTAACTGGGCGTCGCGGTGCCGGAAACTTTGATTCTGCGTGACTTTGTATTTCGGCCATAACTTTCTCAATTTAACTCCGAATTGGATGTTGTTTGTTTCTATGGATTCCTTACTTGAAATACTACAAGATAAGAGGGTTTTGAGGTCGATTTGGAGTGGAGAGCATGAGAAAAAATGGCGAGGAATAAATCGAATGTGTGATTCAAAATAGAAACTTTCTAATTTTTTTGCGAACTTTCCTAATTCGGCTTGGATGACTTCCTATGGACTTGTAGTTATATAAAGACCATTTTTTAGGGTTTTCAAAGCATCATGGAGGATAAAATAGAGAAGAGAACAAGTTGAAGAAAATTGAATCCAAGGAGGCAAAAAACGCGAAGTTGGAAACAAGGGAGCATCTTCAACATCTTCCAATTTGTTTTCTAGTTTCTTCTTATTTATATTTAACATGTTCATCAATAATTTTATGTTTTTTTCTATTTCAATGACGAGCTAAGTTGTTTGTCTACAGTTATAATTGGATCTCATTTAGATATTGGATTTTATGTTTGATTTTAGATTTTAATTAATTATTTAGAGTTGTTTATTTTAATCTGTTCTTAATGCTTCTAATTAGATGATTTGTTGAATCTATATGGTCTTAACGAAGGGAGTTTAGATTTGTGAACTTGATTAAAATAACATATGATCATAAGGGTAAAAGCTATTGAGTTCATGTGAGATAGAAATATACTCATGTGACACGTGGAACCATTGAAGAATATAATCTTAATGAATCTTGTTTTAATTTAAATTTCATAGAAATATAGAGATTTAATTATTCAAGGTATTTTTGCTTGACCATCGAAAGAGGCTTGTAAATTATTTAGATTCTTGGTTAACAAATTTAATTAATTAATTGAAAACTAGTTAGATAAATCCAATTGAAATATGAGAGAAGATTGTAATTCTAGGTTTTAATTATTCTGATTACTTTGATTAATTTTGATTTGTTTTAGATTTAACTTTATTGTTTAGATTACAACGAATTTAATTGGTGTTTAGATAAGATTAGGGTGAAATAATTTTAATATTTAACATAGAAATTCAGTAACAAATCTCTGTGGGAACGATACTCTATTCATTACTTTATTACTTGTTAATGGTATTGTGCACTTGCAATAATTTTACGCAACAAATTTTTGGCGCCATTGCCAGAGATTTGTTTTTTAATTTCTTTTGTTAATATTAATACCAATCCATCATAGCCTTAATCTAAATTTTTAATTTTTATTATTACTATTATTTTTATTTTATTTTTTTAGGTACTTGACGTCGTTGTATGCGAAGGGTGGAGCTATTATGGACAAAACTATTGATGAAGCATTCAATTTGCTTGAAGACTTGGCTTCCAATAATTATGAATGGCCTGCAGAACGAAGATTTGCCAAAGAAAGTTGCTGGTGTATATGAAGTTGATGCACTCACTGCATTATCGGCTCAAGTTGCGGCTCTTTCTAAAAGTTTGATACGTTGAGGGTTAATGTTGTTCACAACCCTCCAGTAACTTGTGATCTGTGTGGGAGTAATCATTCCAGTAATCAGTGTTCTCTTAACACTGAGTCAGTGCAATATGTGAGTAATTACAGCAGGCAACAGAATCAACAGACTTACTTCAATCCAGGATGGAGGAATCACCCAAATCTGTCACGGAGTAATAACCAAGGCCAATGTTCAGCTGGAAGGCATATGTTTCCACCTGGTATACCTCCTCAAGCTCAATCCCAAGAGAAGAAGTCATCACTGGAAGAAATAATGCAGCAGTTGGCACTCAATACTGATAAATTTATGACTGAGACACGAACTCAATTTCAAAGCCAAGCAGCTACTGTTCGGAATCTAGGTATGCAAGTTGGCCAACTGGCCAATAATATTAACAACCAATCTCAAGGAACTTTCCCAGGTAACACTGAAGTGAATTCTAAGGAGTAGTGCAATGCTATTATTCTTATAAGTGAAAAGGAAGTTGAGGGAGTTCATCCACAAGATAACACCAATAGCTCTCCCACAACTCCAACAAGTAGCCTTGAGGAAGAGAACACCACTCACAAGGACATTGAAGCAGAGCCACAGGAGAGACCCTACAAACCCTACATTGATATGGAGCATGGTGAGTTGACTCAGCGGGCTAATAAAGAAGAGGTGATGTTTACCATCTACAGCACACCAAATTTTCAAGAGGCGGAGAACACTTGCTACCAGATAGACATTCTTGGAAGTTGTGATCAAGAGGTCCTTATGAGAGAAATACCAAACTATCCCTTTGAGCAATATATTGTCAAAGTGGAGTATCTAGATGACCCTCCTCCAATGGAGTGGAAGGACCCTTATTTAATATCTCATGTTAAGGAAGATGAGTGGTTACATCATTTAGGGAAGCAAAAGTGCATAAATGGGTATTCCTATCGAGCCGAAAGAAAAAGGTTAAAAGATGAATTTGGCCCAGATAAAAGGAATGTGAAGGCGAATCTTCTTGATGATTCACCTTGAAAAAACAAAGAGGAGTCGGGCTGAGGACTTTAAACCAAACGCTTGTTGGGAGGCAACCCATCAGTTTCTTTTATGTTTTTATTTATATATTGGTTTATTTAGTTCTTTAGTATTTACCTTTGCCAATGAAATATCTCTTGCTATCTTTTTCCCAAGTGCTAAATCAAGTTTGGGGGTCCTTGTGCGAGCTACATGGAGAGGATGGAGCTTATGTGGAAACTTCAACCCTTTGGGTTCAAGGAGGTTTTCTCAACCTCTCTTTCTTTTATTTTCATTCGTTCTCTGATTATGTTTTATTGTGAAGCATTAAAGACAATGCTTGTTTTAAGTTTGGGGGGAGAGTTTTGATTTTTTGACTTGTCATGGTAAAGATGTGGTAGTTTTAGGTTAGGATGTCCTATGATCTTAAAAATTCTGATTTGATTCTAAATTTTTTAATTTTTCTGAATGACCAATGATAAGAGAACATGAATATAAACCTGACTCTAGGATAATGTAGAGAGTAATTTATAAGTATGTGTGCTTGATTCAACTTTGAACTTGGTTTTGTTTGAAATTTTTTACATGTCTAGTGTGGTTGATTTTGTGCAATCATGATTTTTTTTGGATTGGATTTGTGCAAGTAAAGTTATATATATTAGATCTCTAGAAATCCTAGAACAAGTTTAATTATCACTTGAGGCAAAGTCCTAGAGAACATGCCATGAGGGAGATGATTTAGGCCATGTTTGGATGAGTTTGAGCCATATAACCAACCTTATTTTTTATTATATCCTTAGTCACTCATTTTGAGCTTTATGATCTTCTCTTTGTTACCTATGCATTAATTTATTTGAACTTGGTATGTTTAAATTTTTTTCTCTTTCAACCTATGCATCTTATACACTTTGATTATGTTGGAGTGTTATCTTTTTGGAAGGAAGAAAAGGGGAATAAAGAAAAAAAAGTATGAAAAAAAGGTGATGAAGTGAAGTACTATTGAGTTGGAAGTTTGCTTATTTTATGAGCTTTATAAAAAAATAAAAATAAAAAATGAATAAAAAGGATGTTACTCCCATGATTATGAAAAGAAATAAGTTTGGAAGTGTAGTTGTTCTTTGGAAATAAGAAAATAAGCAAACAATGTAAGAATGGAGATTGAGTAAAAATTGAATAATTGAAGTGAATATATATGCTGAAATTGGGTTTTTGGCTCTACATGTAATGTTGTGGATGTTTGTAAAAGCTCAAAGTGTTGGGGTGTTTTTGAGCAAAATTTTTCCAAGTATCCCTACCTTTGAACCTTGGCCATACATTACAATCTAGGAAAGACCTATTGATTCTAAATGGCATGTGATCTACATTAGTGGAGAGTGGTAAGAAAGATTTGCTTATGGGATTCACTTTATATATATTTATTTGAGATCACTTACAATTTATACTTTCTTGCGCTTATCTATGAATTTCATGAATGGTTTTATGATATTGACTATGTGATGGTATGTTTGAGAATGAAAGATGAGGTTAGGTGAAGGGTTAGATTGAAATTCTAGACATCTCTAACACTCTTGAAATTTTCTGATGAGTTATTATCTTTCAATGTGATCTTAAAGGCCATGATGATGGTATGCATGTATATTTTGAATCAAATTTTTATTTCTTTGAGAATAGGATGGTAGATGGATGATTGATTTGTCTGTTGAGTTTTTGTTTTGTTTTTCCTTTGTTCGGGACGATCAAAGTCCTAAGTTTGGGGATGTTTGATAAGTAGGTATTTAGTATATCTTTTAGAATATGTTTTAGGTGTGTTTTACGGTATTTAGTTCATACACTAGGTTAGTTTACCATAAATTTAGTTATTTAATAGTTTAGTTACATTTTGGTATTTTTGCATTATTTCGGTACGGATTTCTGTAGGTTGGTTCATGAGATTATTAAAGCATGATACTCACTTGGTTTGATGTGTTTTGTAGGTGCTTTGATGTTCTAAATGATGATTGGGAAGATGAAGACAAGATGCAAGAGGAGCCAAGGGAGTTAGAGTGAAGAAACAAGTGCATCCAAGCCTTGGGAGTATAAAAAATTGGCTAAGTCCACAATAAAATCAGGAAAAAAAAGTGCAAAAATCCGTAACTGGGCGCCGTGGCGCCAGGTATGGGTGTTGCGGCGCCGGAAACTTCGATTCTACGCAACTTTGTATTTCGGCCATAACTTTCTCAATTTAACTCCGAATTGGACGTCGTTTGTTTCTATGGATTCCTTACTTGAAATATTACAAGATATAAGGTTTTTGAGGTTGATTTGGAGTGGAGAACATGAGGAAAAATGGCGAGGAATAAAGTGAATGTGCAATTCAAAATAGAAACTTTCTAATTGTTTTGCGAACTTTCCTAATTCGACTTGGACGACTTCATATGGACTTGTAGCTATATAAAGACCATTTTTTGGGGTTTTCAAAGCATCATGTAGGATAAAAGAGAGAAGAGAACGAGCTGAAGAAAATTGAATCGAATGAGGTGAAGAACGCGAAGTTGGAAACAAGGGAGCATCTTCAACATCTTCCAATTGGTTTTCTAGTTTCTTCTTATTTATATTCAACATGTTCATCAATATTTTTATGTTTTTTTCTATTTCAATGATGAGCTAAGTTGTTTGTCTAGAGTTACAATTGGATCTCATATAGATATTGGATTTTATGTTTGATTTTAGATTTTAATTGATTATTTAAAGTTGTTTATTTTAATCCGTTCTTAATGCTTCTAATTACTTGATTACTAATTAGATGATTTGTTGAATCTATATGATCTTGACGAGGGGAGTTTAGATTTGTGAACTTGATTAAAATAACATATGATCATAAGGGCGAAAGCTATCGAGTTCATGTGAGATAGAAATATACTCATGTGACACGTGGAACCATTGAAGAATATAATCTTAATGAATCCTGTTTTAATTTAAATTTCATAGAAATATAGAGATTTAATTATTCAAGGTATTTTTGCTTGACCATCGAAAGAGGCTTGTAAATAATTTAGACTCTTGGTTAACTAATTTAATTAATTAATTAATTAAAAACTAGTTAGATAAATCCAATTGAAATATAAGAGAAGATTGTAATTCTAGGTTTTAATTATTCTGATTACTTTGATTAATTTTGATTTGTTTTAGATTTAACTTTATTGTTTAGATTATAACAAATTTTAATTGGTGTTTAGATAAGATTAGGGTGAAACAATTTTAATATTTAACATAGAAATTCAGTAACAAATCTCTATGGAAACGATACTTTATTCATCACTTTATTACTTGTTAACGGTATTGTGCACTTGCAATAATTTTACGCAACAAGGGCAATCTCCTCTCGACCACGGGGAGAACAAGCCCTATCATCCTGCGCGGGAGCCCTGAAGTGACGGTAGAGTGAACCCCAAACTTATGAAAAACCTCATGAATATCCTCGACAACCATAACAGAAGCACAATCTTTCATCATGAAAGCTGGCCTAAAAACAACCTCCCCGCAAATGTCGCGGTGTAGGCCTTCATTGGCTGGATCCCCTTGCAATGGAATGAATCCAAAGTGCATGACACTTCCTCTCTAGGGGAGGCGTCACCGAGATGAGAATTATAAGAGGATGACTTGATCTCATTACTGAGGTATTGAATTTTTAAGGTATAGGGCCATGAAAAACCAAGGTTTTCACAAGGCGCACTCATCTTTTTTCGCCAAACCAAAGAATAAAAGCGAAAGAAAGAAAAATGAGTTAAGAACTCAAACACCAACCTAGCAACAAACAGAACGTCGCGCGCAGCACTGTGCATACAACAAGACAAGTCCACACCCCGCGTCGAACATTTGACGATCGGATGAGTAAACGCATGAACGAAACGAGACAGGAAGTATTTCGAAGCAAAAGAGAAACAAAGTTAAAAAAAACTAAAGATCAAACAAAGACTCACCTCAAACGTTATACCCAAGACATAGGTGACGATGCGTAGTTCAGGAATGAAGGATAAAAATGAACCACCTCCTCATATATATAGAGAAAAATGAGCTCTTTATAGCTATACGACTCACACACCTCCATATCACATAATCCAAATGGCGAGTGACCCAACACATGGAACATCCAGGCACTCGCCAGGGGGCCTATTGTTATACCAAATGATCTTCAAAACGTTTAAGACAGAAAACATAAAAAACAAAGAAAATGAGGAAAAGATAAATTAATGAACGGAACACGACAATCCCGCCCGAAAATGGGTGAACTTCTCACCCAGGACCAGAGCAGAACATCCCAGCCAAATTCTCGGCCAAGGCCAAAGGGGGGGTTCTCCAGGCCTTGGCCGGGGTGCTCCCCTCAGTCAATGGACAAGGGACCCCCTCGTCCATGTCACAACCCCCTTCGTAGGGTGACATCATGACCGACACAGAATACCATATACGCCTTACTTAGACGTATACGACACTCTGTCAGCCTTCATCCTTTAAGACATATACGTAAATCACTAAAAATTTATCACATATGAATCATATTATCATCATTCATATTAATCCATTCCACATATACACAAAATATCATTCATATATATAATTCTTTTTTTTTTTTCATAAGACTTATACAACTAAGTCTCCCCAAAATATACATCAACATATATTATTCTCATGTATACTATCATTTATACATCTCATTATAAACTCTATGCAAGCCAATATCAAATAATAACATGTGCTCAAGATACTTCATGTCATTTGTACAATTTAAACCATGCATATTTTCATAAGACACGTGCACACGATCCTGGTATACGGGCCAAGTCTGTATCCTTTTCATACGTCTATAAAAGGAGAACTTACCCTTTCTAACCAGATCCAATTCATCAGGTAATGAGCGAGTCTGTATCCTTATTATACATTCATAAGGAGAACCCAACCTCATCTTCCTTGGTCTTACCAAGCTTAAAACACATTTTTTTGTGCATTCAAACTGAAATGCAATATTTCATAACATGCTTACATTTATTAAATAGAGTTTATATATTTTACAATGCCATAAATAAAACCAAGATAGAAATACTCACAATTACAGGATTTTCACTAAGTCCACAGCATACAGTACACACTTAGTCAATTCACCACTATATTAGCACAAACACCACATTTAGTCATTTTCTCAACTTTTACAGCACAACCCAAGTACCTTGCTTATTCATTTCATTACTCAACTCAATGCAATTCAATATTGCAAACATTATACATGAATTCCAGTACATGAATTCATTCAATTACTTATCAAATTAGTCATTTAATCACTATTTAATCATTGATTCATCAAATTAATCTCAATATATTAAGAAACATCTTACCAATGTATTCCCAGCACTCTATAATCACACAAGCATCTCACTTGTATCCATCCATTACTCAATTCATATCCAATTCTCTGCAAAGTTCATATTGCACATACATTCCAGCTACAAAATTAGATCAATTAATTACCAATTAATCACAACACATCAATAGGCCATTACCTTAGCATTACCCAATTCTGTAAATTTCCAGCACATGAACCGAATTTGTGCACATCACCAAACCCAGATTTTCACAAAATCTGTATTCCGATATCTATAATTCACAATCACCAATCATCCAAGATCAGTTTCTAGCAATTAAAACACATCAAAACAACCCAAATCAGTTACTGAAAATGGGTTCCAAAACCCTTACTCAACAAGGTCTGGAACACCCAAATCAGTAATGGAAAATTAATGAATTGAACATTAATTAACTTACCAAGCAACCAGGAATCAATCTCTCATGGTCGTAGTCAACAATTCAATCATTTCCAACTCAAAACCCTCACTTTCCAGCCATGTAAAATCAGTGTTTTAAACATCAAAACACTCACTAATAACCCAACAATTGATCTTCAATCGTCTCAGCTAGTAATTTGATCAATTTCCAAATGAAACTCCCAATTTCCACCTTTTGAGCTAGCCATGGAAACCATGTGCATGTTATATATGGTGTATAAATGGAAGAGAGGAGATCAAATAAGTAAATTTCATGCCCAGAAACCTTAGTTCTCACCTCAAATTTGAAGCTCGAAGATCAGTCCTCTTCTTCCTCTCCTCAACGTTGCTCTGCAACTTTCTTCTTTCTCATTTGATTTTTTTGTTTTTCTTTTTCAAATCAACAAGTTTTAGACAGTACAAATGGTTTCATATGGTCGTGCCAGCAAGCCATAACGTGTCCAAATTAGTTCAACATGGCTGCAAAAGGTCAAGACAGGTGTTTCATAACATGCACACACCGCCTCACCGACCAAATCTTTTAAAAAATTTGTAGGCCCACTGAGAAGTGCACTTCTTTCACCCAAATCTAAATTTTTTTCTAGTGTTGGACATTTTATGATACGACTAGCCTTCTAGGGTACCAATAGCCCTAAAATACATACAAATATACTATCTAAAGGTCATGTACATACGTACACCCGTACACATACCCCTGACAATACGTATAAGTAAACGTACACGTTTGACTCATACATACGGGGCGTTACAATCCATGACCAAAAATCTCCCCTCAGTCACAGTCGAGGGCCCCCCTCGGTCATGGACGAGGGCTCCCCTCGGTCACTGCTGATGGGTCTCTCTCGGCCACGACCGAGGGGTCTACTCATTTTCTCTCTTTCCCTGTCTCTCTCCCGAATGCGGGCAAGAGATCACCATCCTCGACCATTGATCATGGCCCGGACACCTCAAAGAACAGATCCCGAGGCCCAAAGCTACAAGCTGAATCCTGATGAGGAAAGGCGTATATCACTCCACCGATGGAACCCTGCATTTAATGCACCTAAGCACTCCCCCTTAACTATAAAAGGGGATTCATTCTCCAAAAACAGGAAGGCTCAAAGATCGAAGAACTTATTACTTTATGCTATTCTATTATTCTGATTTCTGACTTAAGCGTCATAGTGCTTTTGATGACTATGAGTCACCACCCTTGCAAGTTCAGAGCACAACACTCAGAGGAGTCTGGTTAGAAGATTCAACCAGTCACAGCAACTAGTCAGTTGGCATCATCTCGCGACTTAGCAAAGAGATTTTTGGCTGAAACAGTGCTTTTTTTCCATTAAGTAAAAATAAAAGTCCAATTCCTTTTATGGTTATACATTCTGATGTTTGGGGTCCGTCTAAAGTCTCTACTTTGAATGGATCATGCTGGTGTGTTACTTTCATCGATGATTGTACCATGATGACTTTGGTGTGCTTGACGAAGTCCAAAAGTGAAGTAAATAGATTATTTCAGAATTTTCATAAAATGGTCCGAACTCAATACAATGCACAGATCTAAGTTCTTCGTAGTGATAATGGTGGCAAGTATCAAAAATTTGAATTTAAAAAATATCCGGAAGCACATGAAATTATTCATCAAACTATTTGTTCCAATACACCTCAGTAGAATGGAGTCGCTAAGCGGAAAAATTGACACTTGTCAGAGGTAGTTCGTGTTTCGTTGATAAAAGCTTATATACTGCTAACTTATTGGGCGGAAGCTCTTACCTCCGCAATGTATTTAATCAACCAAGTACCCACAAGTTCTATTGACTTTCAAACTCCGTTCCAAGATCTTATTGAAGCAGTCACTGCCCCAACCATTCCCAATTTACCATCTCATGTCTTTGGTTGTGTAGCATTTGTACACCTCCATAAGCACCAGTGTAGTAAGTTGACTCCTCAAGCGTTACGATGCAATTTTTTAGGGTATGCTTCTCATCAGAAGAGGTATCGATGCTATCATCCTCCAACTCGAAGAATGTTTATCACAATGGATGTTGTTTTCCATGAAGGCTCAATGTATTTTTCTTCCGGGTCTGAACTTCAGGGAGCATCCCATGAGGAAATTTAGACTCTAGAGTATGGTTTATTCCCTGAATCTCATAACCAGGATTTGGGCAATATGGATGTGAACTTGGATTCTAGTAGTGATTGCTCGTAAATTTGACCAATTAATCAAAAAGTGGGTGAACTGGATTTAAATGGTCTGACTGAGAATCAAAGTGGTAATGGACTGATAGAAATGGAAGAAACTGAAGATGTGGCTCCCCCTCCACCTTCGTCTAAAGTCGATTCCCTCATACCACAAGCAACGAGTATACCAAACCAATCACCTGTTGAGGATGGTCCTGATTTAGTGTCTAAGCCATTGAGAAAACAGTTATCGCAACGTCACACGAGAGGTATTCCTAAACCCACATATGAACCCAAACTTTCTAGTAAAGTCAAATATCCCATGAGTCATTATGTGTCTAACCATCGTTTGTCAAAATCAAACAAGTCATTTATGAATCAATTAGCTTTTGTATCTATTCCTAACAGTGTGCAGGAAGCCTTAGCTAACTCAAGATGGAAAGCTACAATGAACGAAGAGATGAAATCCTTGCAGAAAAATGAAACTTGGGAACGTGTTAATTGTCTCCCTAACAAGGAACCAGTTGGATGTCGATCGATTTATACAATGAAGTATAAAGTAGATGGTACAATCAAGCGGTTTAAAACAAGATTAGTGGCAAAAACGTACACCCATACCTATGGGATTGATTATACATAGACATTTGCACATGTAGCTAAAATCAACACCGTTTGTGTCTTGTTGTCTTTAGCGACGAACTTAGATTGGCCATTACAACAATTCAATGTGAAAAATGTCTTTTTTCATGACGAGCTCTCTGAAAAAGTTTATATGGATCTCCCGTCGGGTTGCATGATATCAAAAAGACATATTTCAAATGTGTGCAGATTAAAGAAATAGTTGTATGGGTTGAAACAATCTCTTTGAGCATGGTTTGGAAGATTCACAAATTCTATGATAGCCTATGGTTATCATCAGAGCAATTCTAATCATACCTTATTTTTTAAGCGACATCGAGATAAGATCACTGCGATGACATGATAATTACAAGAAATGGTTTGAAAGAAAGGAAAGCACTACAAGATTATTTGTCCAATGAGTTCGAAATGAAAGACCTTGATTCCTTGAAATATTTTCATGGAATTGAAGTAGCTCAATCTGATAAAGGAATTTTTTTGTCTCAAAGAAAATATGTCTTGGATTTGTTACAAGAAATCGATATGTTAGCGTGTCAACTAGCCGATAGACCAGTGGAAAAAGGATTGAAGTTATGTATTGAGACTACTCAAGTACCAGTTGATAAAGAAAGATATCAAATACTTGTAGGGAAATTAATGTACTTAGCACACACAAGGCCAGATCTTGCGTATGCATTAAGTATTGTCAGCTAGTTTATGCATGATCCTAGAAAAAAACTTATGCATGGAGTAACGTGAATTTTAAGGTAAAATCTTCTCCTGGAAAGGGAATTTTATTCACCAAGAATACAGATTATCGGAGGGTAGATGTCTATATCGATGCTAATTGGGCTAGAGAAATAACTAACAGATGATCTACATCAAGTTACTTTACATTTGTCGGAGGTAATCTAGTTACATGGGGAAGTAAAAAGCAGAATGTTGTTGCTCGTTCCAATGCGGAAGCTGAATATAGAGGTATGACACTTGGAATTTGTGAAGTATTATGGTTAAAGTTTCTATTACAGGATTTAGGCTATTTGCCTAAGCAGCCAATTCGACTATATTGTGATAACAAAGCAGCATATGATATAGCTCATAACCCTGTTTAACATGATCGCACAAAACATGTCGAGGTTGACAAATTCTTCATTAAGGAGAAGTTAGATGAAAATATTGTGGAATTGCCTAAGATTCGATCTAAAGATCAATTGGCCGATATCCTCACGAAAGCAGTATCCAATCTGGTATTCTCAAATAATTTAGGCAAGTTGGGCATGTGTGATATCTATGCACCAACTTGAGGGGGAGTGTTGAGATATAGAAGGAAAGAGGGATTCATGAAAATCTTTTTCTATCGTGAGTTGATTGATTAATCGTGTCACGACGCCCCTTACGTAGGCTGACGTCATGATCGGCACAATGTATTATACACTATACATCCCCGTATACGGTGTACAATACACTGTCAGCCTCAATGTAAATACACGAATTTCAAATTCCTTGATAGCCTTCCATTTAAAATCTACATTCATTCATTTTCATACTCATTTACATTCAGATCTTTATCATCATAACAATATTTCATACCCCAATACGTCAAGTATGGTTCATATTATCACCCCACTCACTCGTCTATGTGATATCATATATATACATGCTAATTATACATATCAAAAGTAATCATGTTGTAACCGTTTCTTCCATACATACATAGCAAGTAAAGTTTCCAGAAGACGGTTTATCCTTTCTTTGCTTTTCCTTTTGCTTTTGGGTCCTTACCTGAAATATTGGAGGTAATGGGGTGAGCTACAACAAGCTCAGTGAGTAAGTTCCATTCTATAGCATTCATATGCATTTAATAAACATGTTGATAAAATCATAATCAAATACATTTAAAGATGCAAGTGCAAAAAGACAATACATATATGCACAAAATAGCTTGGAGCTTCCTGCAATATTTTTCAAAACAATTTCACTTTCCCACTGAAAGTCATATCCATCTCCCACCTTCTAAGTATAGAGCGGGACTCACCCCTCGTTCGGCCCAAACAAGGGTAGCCTAACTGTCCTCTCATACTCAATTTTATCACAATCAATTCCAAGACAGCCACTAAGCCCATGAGATACTCAAGGTACTACTCGTGCGGGACTTATTCGTGGAATGACTCATATTCTAACATGTTCTTACGGGTTAGACATGCTTCGTTTTTGAAATATTTTTCATGTATTCAATCAATACAATTTTATACCATGCCATTCATACATGCTTATCATTTCAAACTGTTCATAGCTACAATGCCATACAAAATAACCAAGAAATGGAAGGATACTCACCTAATGCCAACACAGCCTAGTGTTGACCAAATATCACTACCACTGCGTACTGTCCCCACCTATTCCAAACTTTGCTGTAATTTCACCAAACAATAATCAATTATTTTCCATATGATTTTACTTTCAAATATACCCACAAGTATTACGTGTCAGTATATAGTCATGAAACTTAATCTTATTTGTATATAACCATCTCAATCCCACCTATATATTATTCCATCAATATATTTGCATGCCATCAAATAAGTCTCAAACCTATTCATATATACATATGTTTATATACTTTTCAACCTGATGCATATATGACTATATATATACACATTAATATATTAATATATACCCATTCATATATTAATATATTCATTCATATATTAATATACTTTTCAACCTCATGCATATATGACTATATATATACACATTAATATATTAATATATACCCATTCATATATTAATATATTCATTCATATATTAATATACGTACATATTAATCTATTAATATCATTCTCACTTTAATTACTATGTACTTACTGTGATTACTACTCTAACATAAGCCAATTGCCAAATCTATTTAATTCCAGCATATCAATAGTCCATTAACACATGTCTAAGGATTCACACACTGATTCTCATCAAAGCATCTTAAATTTCTTGCTGGAATTAACATTAAACACTTACCATCAAACCAGCAAGTGAACATCAAGGATTCTGGTACGTCATTCACCAAATTTTCAGTCCAAATTCTTGAATTTCTAGTTCCTAATCACATCATAGAACCCATTTGTATATCACATATATTGTATAAAATGAAAAGAGGAACTCAATGATGCAATTTACGTACAAAAACCAAAGATTTTACCTTCAATTTCTCCTCTTCTTCTTCACGTTTCTGTTCTGGTGTTTGATTTCTCATAAATCTAGCAACCAACGTTTATTTCCTTTAAACTCACTAGCAACTCATTTTATTCTTGCAACACACTAGCAAACAACACATGGCTACATATGGCCAACAACTCACTTAGGTGTCATGTTCTCTTCTCAACGTGTATTTCCTTTAGCAATTCATGTTGTTGTTGCCAAGACACTAGCAACTTATTTTATTCTTGCAACACACTAGCAAACAACACATGGCTACACATGGCCAACAACTCACTTAGGTGTCATGTTCTCTTCTCAACGTGTATTTCCTTTAGCAATTCATGTTGTTGTTGCCAAGACACTAGCAACTTATTTTATTCTTGCAACACACTAGCAAACAACACATGGCTACACATGGCCAACAAATCTCTTCAATTGCCAACCAAAATGTACACTAGACACTTGTCACTTACATGCCATGAATTCTTTATTTAATTTATGTATTAGAGTAATTTAACACCTAATTGATCATAAGACATGATTATTTTATGTATTAGACCATTATACACTAATACATATCAAACACAATAATTTATTAAAATATCTCGTACACACTGTATACGAGTATTATACACATCGACTACGTGCACAAGACCTCGTATTGGGCAGTCCACGTCATCATGACGTCAGGTCCAGAAAGTGGGTCGTTACAAATCGCGATTATAATATTTTCTATTTTAGGAGATACTATGAAATTTTTCCTAATTGAGAGTTACAAATTTGGTTGCTCCATTGTATCTATATATTCTTCTCTTGTGATTTCATTTAAATCATGGAATAAGAAAATCTTTCCCTCATCTCTCATGGACGAAGGCTTAATGCCAAACAACGTAATTTTTGTGTGTTTATAGTACAAATATTTGCAATTTAACCTGTATCAAAATTGTTCGGTTAATTAAGAAGTAAATATGAAAATTATTTTTATATCCACTATGAATAAAACAATATGAAAATCTTAATATTTTTTGGTCACTATATAATTATTCTAATAAAATAATTTAATAATGTCTGTAAAAATTATTTAAAAAAATATTTTTATTAAAATAATTAGTCAAAAATATTTGGAATCAATAATAAATTATTTTATTCGTCACCAGACTGCGCGACAAATTTCTTGTCATTGTATAATTATTTTAATAAAATAATTTATTAATGCTAATAAAAATTATTTCAATAAAATAATTTTCTATTACAATAATTAGTCAAAAATATTTGGGATAAACAAAAAAACATTGTATTCGTGTCACTGTAGAATGGGTCTGCGACATTTTTTTTGTCACTTTATAATTATTTAATAATGTTAATAAAATTAATTCAATAAAAATTTTTGTTAAAATAATTAGTCGAAAATATTTGGAATTAGCGACAATTATTGTATTCGTCACTATAGATTGGGTCAAGCAACAATTGTTTGCTATATATATTTTTCATAATCTTATTGGATTTGCGAGAAAGGATAAATTTTGTTGCTATATACAAATTTTCTTTGTTACTAAAATATCTTGCCACTAAATTGAATCTAGCGACAAATTTTTTTTATCGCCGTATTAATTTTTTCATAATCTTGGTAAATTTGCCACAGAAAAAATTCCGTTGCCATATATCATATTTATCGACAAATTGTATTTGTCGCTAAAATCACCTCTTGTTATAGTATGCACGGCATCATCTCAAAAACGTACTAGCTCATAGCCATCTTTATTTATTACTTTCTTATAATCGTCATAATACATGGTCTATGGTTGAATATGCTAATGCATAGACGACTGGCTACATGTACAGGACGATAAAGAGATGGCAACTACAAACTATTTACTTGGATATATACATGCATGTTCGCGCTTGAGCATCATCATCAAATGCTTGAGAAATATTCAAGAACACCACTTGAATACTTATTTTCAGCAGGCTTTGGTGTGAGCCGGACAGCTTTAACGATTTTTCCACTGTAATTTGTGAGAACGTCATAGTACCTGCTCCACAGCATAACACCTCCATAATCTTGTGTCCGCTTAATGACTGGTAAGATACGTTCAATTAGAATTTCAGGAGGGATATAACCACCACTGGGAGCTGCACTAGGAGAAGCTGGCAACCCAAGGAATAAACTTCCTGCTTTAACCTTTGCTCTCCAAACGTTGTTCCATGAATTGAACAAGGGATTTGCATTCCCATCATACATAGAATATTGGCAAGGAGGATTGTTATAGAATTGAACCCATATGTAATCAAAAAGCCCGGTATCAATGGCTTTTCCCATCCTATAATCTGGATAAGGGCACTGGGGCGCAGCACTTAAATATACTTTTTTCTCATCTCTGTTATACTGAGAGAGATATCGAGCAAGATCATCGTAATGTAAACTTGATCCTCTTTCAATATCGAAATCAATGCCATCAAGATTAACATCACCTAAGAGACCAGAACCACCAGATTGTCCTGCAAGAAAGTTTTTCCAGAGATACTGAGCAAATTGCTTTGCGTCTTCCTTGGAGGAAAAACCATAAGATCCGGAAGCTCCACCTAGTGAAAGGAACACTTTGATTCCTTTCCGCTGGCAAAATTTTATTTCATCAGCAAAACATGTGCACCAAGTACGGCATTGGTAGCAGTGGGCTGCGAGATTAATAGCTGGAGTTCGACCTTGGCCAAATACGTTAAGGAATGCTAGGTTGATGATCCCATAACGACCTGTTGCACAAGCTTCTCTCAAGGAGCCCTCATTCCCGTTTTGACCCCAGTAGGTGCTGATTACTCCTTTAGCCCTTACTTCAACAAGGGTAAGAAGCATCAGTAGAGAAATCACTTGGAGAAGAGTAGCAACTAGTGCAATACATTTAGCCATATTGATAGGATGCTTAATTTTCTTAGTGATGAGGCCTCATGGGTTTCCTTTCACCCTTTATAGATGAGTAAAACATCGTGGTCAAATTATTTAATTCGTTACTTTTTATTGAGCTATTAGTCAATTTTTTTAATTTGATCTTATCCTTGGGATGTCACCACTCAAGCAATTCATGCTAAAAAAACAAAACAAGGGTGCGGCCCATTTGTTAAAATTTAGCACCGTGAATTTTGGTGAAATATTTAGCACCGTGAATTCATGCTAAAAAAACAAAACAAGGGTGTGGCCCATTGGTTGAAATCTTTAGAACCGTGAATTCAAAAAAGGAAAATGATAAAAAAATAGATATTATTGACACACTTGTTGATATTGTAGGACACGAGGTGATATTACTTAATTCGAGGCGATTCAACAATTTTTACCTATAGTACCAACAAAGTGTGTCTCCCTAGCATTATTCTTTTTTCTTTGAGAATAATGCTAGGGGGACACACATTGTTGATATTATAGATACGAGTTATTAGATCGTCTCGAATCGCATATCAGCACTTCGTATCACTCATTAATTGCGTGATACAAGGCGATGTTACGTAATTTAAAGCGATCCAATAACTCTTAACTTATAATATGAACAATGTGTGTCTTTTAATCATTTTTTCTTAAAAAAAATATCCTATTAAAGAAAGATTGGGCCTCTGGAGGGATCACGAGTTCGGCATTATCACAAACCAAGTGACACGTGGCTATTACTTGCAATGCATATACTATATTTATATTATAAGACACCATACAATGATCATACTTGAGCTATTCATATCATTATTTGATTTCAAATAAATTGACTTTTATATAGATACTTTTACAGCATATATGTGTGTGTGTCTTAGTTTATTTATTTTTATTTTTTTATACTTGTTTTTGCACTTACATAATGACTAAATAAGTCAACAAAAATAAGAAGTTTTTAATATTTTATATGGTTTAATGTTCTAAAATATAATTTCAACCTCTATTATATGTATATCATAATTAAATAAGTTTGTTGAATGATATTAATTAATAGTTTAAATTACTCTTCTTATTCAATAAAATTAGAGCTAATTAATCGCATTTAAGTACCCTTTTTAATTTAACACATCAATTGATAAGATATAGAACCCACGAGAAGTACTTTATATTTGCCAAATAATTAAATATTTTAATGAAATAATACAAATTATAAAATAGGATATTAACCTACGGTTGGCATTAACATTCACATTCTATAAGGGAATAAAAAACGTGATGAAATTATTAATTGGTTGGTTATTAAATTGGGTCAATTTTTTAGATCTCAATTATATCCTAGTGATGTGCCCACTTGCCCACTACAAGCTATTTATTACTGAACTGCATTCACTACTTATGCAGCGTTAAAAGGATAACATTAGTAGTGAAATGTCGTACGTGGGTCAATTT
The DNA here is from genome assembly GCA_035771175.1 of Paratinospora sagittata. Taxonomy (NCBI): domain Eukaryota; kingdom Viridiplantae; phylum Streptophyta; class Magnoliopsida; order Ranunculales; family Menispermaceae; genus Paratinospora; species Paratinospora sagittata. The sequence goes on from CM069596.1 coordinate 21,949,198, forward strand.
TTTGCTTCTCAATCATATCCTAGTGATGTGCCCACTTGGGCACTACAAGCTATTTATTGCTGACCTACATTCGCTACTTATCCATCCTTCAAGGATAACGTTGGTAGTGAAATCTGGTGAGTCTTTTGCTTTTTTTTTTTTTTATGTGTGTGTTGTTTGGGGGTCGTAAGAGTTGAATGATAGACGTTTTTAATAAAGCCATCTTTAAGAATTGAATTCTCAAAATTTCTTTTCATTTTCAATAAAATTAAATATGTAAGAGAATTAAATTACGCGTGCGCACACGCACTTTTGAGTTGCAATTTGTAGTAGACTGTCAGAAAGAATATTTCACATGAAGTCTTGTGAGCTTACGGGGGTTGAGTTCCAAAAAATTTCTTTCTTTTTATAAATCAACAATATATTGGATAATGAAAAATGTTAAAATAATTTAAAATATGTACACCTAATTAAGATGATGCAGTGAGCTTGTTTCTTATTTCTTTTTCTTTTTGTCTTTTTATCTATTTGTTGATGTATTGACTCGTCACATTAGCTTGATTATGAGTTTGGTTACTATTTTGAGTTATTTTAACATTGTCAGTGGATAATTAAATATGACCCTTAATCTATTCTATTACAAAGTTAAAAGTTGGAAAAGTTATGGTGTGATCATTTTTATACTCTTCTATAATTATATTTAAAGATTAATATTGTTATTTTTAAATATTAAAATGCAACTTCAGAAATTTAAAGATTAATATATAGTAATTTAACAAAATTAATTTTTTCCATTACTCTCTTATGTTTCCTCTACTTTTTAATGCATAAACTAGTATTTTTTGAAATTCTATATTGTTTTACTTGTATTACCTTAATTTTATTTAAAAATGAAAAAGACAATTTTATGCTCCAGCTCTCATTAAAATTTTATAGTTTTTTTACATTCAGCATTTGTTGTAACGACAATAAACTTCACCCAAGGAAATAATTTAAGTATGTGGCTCGAATATTTAAGACATAGGATCTTGGATTTCATAAAAGCATGTACAAAGTGTTTAGACATGGACCCAAGGGATATATGAGGAAAAACGCTAAAAATAAGAGAAAATGCTTTGCAAGCAAGCAGCAACACCTTGGTGCTTGAAGGGCAGCACACTGCCTACTCTAGTACAAATTAGATATTCAACGGCGTTGGGAAAAGCTGTTAAAAGCTATTTACAGCGTTTTTCAACCGTTACAATCAAGGCTGTATTAGGCCTCGCTATGGTTTCTTTTACGCAATCAACAGCGTTTTTACCCCATCTTTAGAACCTCGTTCCCCTGCCCTCTGCCAGCCCTGCTCTATACCTGCCCGTACCCTACCAGTGCCTCCCGCGCGATGAAAATTTGGCCTGTGAGGCCACGGGTCTAACTCGATGAAAATTTGGCCTGTGAGGCCACGGTCTAACTCGATCCGTTATAAATAATTTGGTCCAAACCTTGACCTGAATATTATATCGCCCAGTCCGGCCCGACCCAGTTCTAAAATTTATTAAAAAAGTTTAAGATCATATACCGGTCCAACCCGCTAAACCGGTTCAAAAGGCCCAAAAATTGAACCCAATTATATATATAATATTTTGTATATATTTTATATATTTTAGATTTACTTTAAAGTATATATATATATATATATATATATATATATATATATATATATATATATGTATGTGTAAATTGTAATATATTCTTAATATAAAATTACACATACACACAGACACACACACATATATATATTAAATATAAAATATATATGTGCACGTAATTAAGAGTATAAAATAAAAAAATAAAACATAATTAAAATGATGTTATATAAATATATAATTAAAGTATATATAGTATATATAAATATAATACGTATTACATACATAATACATTGTGTCAACAAAAATATAATGTATATATAATGATAAAAAAAATATAATCAAGCGTATTATTACAATTAAGATAGTGTATAAAATGTGTATAATATATATTTAATTAAGTTAATAGTAATATTTAATTAAGGGTTTATATTTGTATTATATATACATTATTAAGAATATGTTCAATTAAATATATAATACAAATAATTCACATACCTAGTCTATTTCTTAATAAAACAAATAATCTACATGCCTATTCTATTTCTTAATAAGAGTATGTATAGTATACAATTAAAATATAAAATGATAAAACAAAGCATAATTAAGATTCAAAAGTATTATATAATTAGATAATATATTATACATACATATATACACACGCAAACTTATTTATATATATATATATATATACTAAATATATTTTATTAAGTATACTCTCTAAAAGTATGTAGTAGAGCTAGATATAAATATATAATAAATTTGACTAAATTATAATAAGAGTTGAGCTAAAATTATGAAAAAAAGAAATATATTATTCAACTACATATATAAACTAATTCATTTAGAATAAATTAATACATATTTAAGATAAATTAGATAAATAATATTTTTAATTTGTATATTTTATTTAATTATTTAACTAAAATTTATATTTTATTGTAACTAATCTAACCTTAAAATACTTATTTGGTTATATTAGTAATCTAAAAGCCCGACCCAAAGACTCGGTTTTGTATATTTTTTGAATTGAGTTTGGGCCAACGCTTTTTAATATTGGCCCGACTCGACCCAAAATTTTATAAGGCCCGACTCGACTCGATTATTCATATGCTGAGCGAGACCTGACCGGGTCGGGCGGGGCCAAATGGCCCAAATTGCCACCCCACTCCCGCCCTCCCTTGCCCCTAGCAATCCTCCCCCATAATTTTACTGCATCTAACTTACTGCCCATTATTTGAATTTTTCCACTTTTCACAATATTAAAATATAAAGACAAAATAATCTTTTTTTTGAAAGATGAAAAAATAATCTAAACACTTTATTTAATGATGTAATGTTAACAATAATAGTTTTTTTATGTACGTCTCTCTCTCTCTCTCTCTCTCTCTCTCTCTCTCTCTCTCTCTCTCTCTCTCTCTCTCTGTATCTCTCTCTCTCTTCACTTCCTCTTTGACATGAATTACAACAAATATAAATATCACAACTCATGCCCTTGTAGCTCCAAGCATCATGTCCTTTGGCAACAGCAACTTCATCGAGAAGCATTAGATCAAAAAGTGACAAACCCCTGCAAAAACACATTTTAAAATAAGGCAAACTCATTTTGAGAAATAATATATATATATATATATATATATATATATATATATATACATATTTGGTGATATAAAAATAACAAAAAAAACTGAACCATATTTTCCTACTAGTGATAATAATCTTGTTCTCAATACCATTACAGGTCAAAGAAGGGAATTTCCCAGAAATGCATTGCCTCAACTTCCAAATTGACTGAAAAGTAAACAAAGCTTGTGGATAAGCTGAAGTAAAGAAGTTGGTGCATTTATAAAATAAGAAGCCTAAAAACTAAATTTCTCTATCCTTGCACATCCAAAACTACTACAATATTCCACTAAAAATCTTCATTTTAAGCCAAAAAAAAATAAAAAATAAAATAAAAATCCACTCCAAAATTCTTAATAGATGTCCAACATTAATTTCATAGATAATAACATAAATGAAAACAATTTATAAACCCCATCACTTTACTCATTAAGAAAGAAAAAATATGAAAAGAAAAAGAAAAAAAGATTTAAATGTACTAGATTTGTTTCAATAATAAGGTCAATTGGAAAACATTAACAAGGGCCACTCAAGAAGCACACAAATCAAACATTCTTCCTTTTCTAGACGTGAAAACCCTTTGCGCGCACATGAGTATCAGATAAGATTGATTATATTTTTAAAAAAAGTCGAAATCATCCTCATAAAAAAAAAGTTAGTAAGTACCTAATTCATTTATATGTGTCTCCAAAAAATTTACTGGGGCAGGCAATCCATTTACAAAAGTCAAAAGGGTCAATAGATACCTTGTTGAAAGCTTTTAGAACACCCCAGTGGGTCATCGGAGAATGTTAAATTGATTGGTGCAGTCATAATTTAGTGTGATTACTGTTAAGGTGGCATGATACGAGGGGCTGCCCCTTATATTACAAAAGACAACTAAATAAGAGAGTTAAATAATCATCTCCTCATATCACGCTACCTCAACAACAGCTACAATCAATTTAACATTTCCCTAAATCATATATTAAAACCTGGACAGAGGTCAACACTTGAGCTTGCCAATGTACACAAGAAGCTGCTTTGTGTCGAAAGCATCTAAAAGAGAAGTACCAATTGTTCAACAAACAAAGCAAGCTGGTTAAATAAGAAACTACAGCCAGTTCTAAATACGTTAAAAGAATGACCAAGATGATCAAAATTACACAGTGTAACTTACACAGTGTCATAATCTTCCTCCAGTTGATTCCGAAGTTCCACAGCCTACAACAAAGAAAACAGAAATTATTTATTTCGCACCCCATGCTTACGTAAATTCAAGTCAAGTAAATATGTGAACTTTGAACATCCATGTCATCTTATGACAATAAAACTAGTTTTTAATTTCAAATCACCAAAAAAAAAGGGCGTTAATTAAATAATAAAAGATTGAAAAAAAGAGTATTAAATAGATGTGCTGATGCTGGGAATTGTTTCAGCTGCTGCAGCTACATTCTACGCTGTAACCTTTCTTGAGATTCTTGAGGTAAGTGCATCTTAATTTTTCCAAATAGGAAACTCCTTAATTAATTCCTCTGTGGAATTGGGAATTTCGGATTGTGAAATATACTTTTTCTTTTTGTTGGAAAACTAGAAAAAAAAGCATAAATCATTTAGAGAATTGGTGTTGGCCTAGATATGTCTAAAAGGAGAGTGAATTGGACACTTAGTAGATTTTAACATTTCTTTTAAATGTAAAAAATATTGAAAGCAGGTTAAATAGAGTATAGCAAATAAACACAATGAGAGTAAAATAGACAATACAAATAAGATTTATAGTGGTTCGGCCTCGCTTACGTCCACTATCTAATATCCTCAATTAAGATTTGTCCAAATTCTACTAAGGATCTTCTTATGGATGAAGACTAAACCGGTACACTTTCTCAACTTACAAGTGTGAGAAGAACCGTTGTACTTTCTCAACTTAGGGGTGTGAGAAGAACCTTTTCTCAACTTCGGGGTGTGAGAAAAACCGTTACAACTTTGAGCAACACTTACTCTAACCCAGTGACTAACCAATCATTAATATCTGAATACAAGATGAGATATGATTTCATTTACTTAAAATCAAAGTAATACTTACAAAGCTTCGGATTGAACCTTCTGTTGCCACAGATTCAGCAAAATATGTATGATGAAGTTTGGCTGAAAACTGGTTCAAAAAGTTTTTGTCTTCTTCAATGAATTTCTTGAATAATATAGATGAAGATCAACTAATCCAGAAGACTTAATGTATTTCAAAAGATCGTGAGTTCAAAAGCAGAGAGTAGAAGACTAACTTTCAAAAGTTTTTGCACAAGAGAAAACCGTTAATACATTTTGAATGGATTTCAGTTTTCGTATTTATAGATCAATTGTTTTGATCTGCTTTAAGGCAATATATATAGAAATAACAATGGTGCAAAGGACTTGGTAATTTTGGCGCACAAAGTCATTTAAAAAACAACGAATATATTCTTTTCCGAAATAGATCGATTCAGCTCTGTGCGCCGATAGCACCTGAATCTTTTGATCTTTCACGGAAGAGGAATGTTCTTATAAACTATTAGAACGCTTTGAAAAGATTCAAAAAGTTATGAAAAGTTTTGTACCGTTCAGAAAAAAGTGTAAGTGTCAGAACAGTAATAGTGTTAAATTTGCGTCCTGACGCGTAGCAACAACTTTGTTGTTTTATTTTTTAAGGGAGCTCATGAACCATAAACTTCCTGCTGAACTGTGAAGTGAGGGTGGTACTTAATCGTAAACTCCCTAACTTACTTTGACGATTAAAAAGACTAAACTTCGTGAGGGCGCTAATCCACAATTAGCGTCTGTGTTGTTTTAAATTATTTAAAGTCACGAGGGCACTACTAACGAGTAAGCATACTGATATTAAAAACAATTTAAAAACTATGAAAACAATCAGCGAGTTGATTCTGAATCAGCGTTCAAACAAATTCACAGGTTGACTTAAACGAGGCCGCTACTGATAAAGTAAGCGTCTTGATGAATAAGTACAATTCAACCTTGAATATTATCAACGTCTTGATGAATAAGTACAATTCAACCTTGAATATTATCAGCGTCCTAATGTATTATCAGCGTCCTGACTCACCAAGTCCAAGAGGGTGCTGCTAAGACATTAGCATCCTGATAAGGCGTATTAGCATCCTGATGGACACAATAAAAAAAAAATTGAATCTTCATTTCAACTCGATAAATATGATTAAAATCTCGATCTTTTCGGATTAAATCAAACATAGAAATTTCAATGCAAATGATAAAATAAATTCTACTAAATCATGCGGCCATGCATATTGTTGAATCATATGATAGTGAAGATTTTACAACCTAAACACAATATAATCATATAATTATATATAAATCTTCAAGTGATCATGGTCTTCAATTAAATCTTGATAATACGTCCACCATGCATCATTGATTCTTTGAAACCTTCAAGTAGGATTAGATATGTCATGTATGCAATAATCTTAAACGGAATGTGGTTTGTAATCATCAAAATATCTTTCACATAAGGGACATACTCTTATAAGGAACATGAGGATAATTGGTTCAACAATCTCCCCTTTTTGATGATTTCAAACACATTACTATAGGCTTTGAAGCAAACTAAGATAATGCTATGAATATGCATGAAATGCAGTAAATAATATATACTAATACTCCTTGTTTCATATGATATGAGTGTAGTTCCAAAGAATATACTAAAACTCCCCCTTAATGTTAATCTCCCCCTGAATTATGATGCTTTAATGATATTACTTCTTGTTGGATATACCCAAGAGGGGGGTGAATTGGGTATGATGGTCAAATATGTAGCTTTTGAACATGTTAGTGAAATACTTGAATACAAGGGAGATAAATTGTAATACCCTGCATTTCACAAAATAATAATAATAATAATAATAATAATAATAATAATAATAATAATAATAATAATTTTAGGATAAAGCACATGCCCGGAAGTCCAGGCACATGCCCGAAAGTCCAGGCACATGCCCGGAAGTCCAGGCACATGCCCGAAAGTCCAGGTAGCCCGCCTGGACTTCCAAGCGCCAAAAACTCTATATAAACCAACCGTCCCCTCTTCATTTTTCACACCAAATTCACTCCAAATTGTGATTTTTCCTCCTTTTTTCACTCATATTGAGTTTTTAGTCTTTTGAGACTCTCTTTCCGAGATTCTCAGTGCAGTACGACGAAGTTCTGTCCGGAGGAAAGCGCCAGATCTGAAAAAGAAGAAGTTCTTATCTGAAGGTGGGGAACGAAACATATGTTTGCGTGTTTCATAACTTTTATTAAAGTTTACATTCAATTATTATTATGTCTACTGTTCATTTTCACTGCATTATGTCATATAATGTTTATACTGCCGCACTTATGCCTGTACACTTGGAATTCACGTATTATACTGTTATAATGCCGAATTTGTGGTCAATCGGACTCAACTAGACTCGGTCTTGTCCCCAGTAACTTTAAATAGTGAACGGGAGACGGCGGGCTGCTTTAGGCGATTGGTTATTTAAGCAGACCTAGTGTCTTACCTCTCAACTGGGGACTGATCTAGTTGGTCTTATTGAAAGCTATCAGCTTATACATGTAATACTGAATGTCCTAACCTTGCACGTCGTGATACCGACCCTGATAAGGTTCACTAGACGTTGCCAAAGTAAGTCTAAATGTCAAGAAAAGACCAGACCAGTAGACTAGACCAGTTCATGTATTGGCATCATACATATCACCACCTAGGGACGTATATGGTTTATGACTCATAGAATAGTTAGGAGCAATGCTCGCTATTCATTACATTTCTCTGGAGAGGGACGTACATGAGAACCCGGCTACGCCCGGGGAGGGATATCAGTACGTGAATCCAGAGCATCGTTCCTGAGGAGGGACGTATAGTGAGAACCTGGCTACGCCCGGGGAAGGACACCTATACGTGAACTCAGGCGATGTACGTTCATCAAACCATTACGAGACGGTGTCATGAATACATACATATTGATTGATTATGATGCTCACATGTGCATTTAAGATTTTTGATATTGAAGTATGCTTTATTAATCTGAATTAAATGAAATCAGATTTGTATTGTGTGTTATATATTTTTGCTGTGCACTCTTTTGTTACCATTGTTATTGTTCCAAATGTGCGCTCCGTCCGCGAGTGTACCGTCGGTTTAGGAGCGTCCGGGCGGGGTGTGACATTTAATGGTATCAGAGCGTATGGTCCTCGGCCCGCCCAAGTCCACCAAATTAGGGGAAGAAAAATTTCATTAGATATATATATCTAAGAAAACTATATAGTTTTATATAGTTTAGAAATATATATATAGTTGTGATTAATGAAAACTATATATATTGTTATGATTAAATATATATATATCTATATATTTAAGCATATAGGAGATATATATATATACTATGTTGATAATGAAAAATTTTGAATGAAAAATTTTGAATGAAAATTTTTATTAGATATATATATCTCTAGAACTATATATATATATATGTCAATTATATATAGTGAGATTGTATTAAATATATATCTAGAGAACTATATGATTTTTTATACAGTTTAATTTAAATATACATATAGTCATACGTTAGGGTATATGAGATATATATATATATATATATATCATATTATTGAAAAAATAAATAAATAAATAAATTTTGAAAAATGTTATTAGATATATATAGAGCTATACATATAGTTAAGATTTGTATTAAATATATATCTAAGAAAACTGTGTATGATTTAGATATAGTTTAAATTTTAAATATATATATATATATCTATCATATTGCTAATGAAAGATTTTGATTACATGATGCCATAAACATCAAGAGAAAAATATAAAATATTACCCAACTGACAAGACATAAATCTTAAAAATGTTAGGAATATATTTTGTGTCCTTCACAAATTTATTTCTTTTCAATAAAGAATGGCCTCAAGTGAATGAGCAACTTCCACTAGCAAGGAACCAATCCCCACTAGACTCAAGGAATTGTCCAAAAGGGAGGTTATGACCATGAGGAGCATCGACAACAGAGATCTCCGCCTCCACCAAATCCTTCACGACAAACTCGCAACTGTGGGTTGGTTGAACATAACAAAGGTTGAGGGCCAAGTGTCTTACAACTTGGTAAGATCCTTCTACGAAGCCATGAATTACGTGGGACTTCCAGAAGAGAGAATCAGCCCTGTATTGGAGACAACAGTTATGGGGATACAAATTCCTATCAACGTCGAAATCATCGCTCGACTTATGAAGATTCCGATTGAGGAAAGAAATATTGATCCACATGAACCGCAGACAATTACAGAGATTGCGGAGTCTAATGAACAATTATTCAATTCCCTCACCAAGGAGCCATACACTCAATCGACGTTCACCAACCTCCCAAATAATTATCTTAAACCATCTCTTGCCGGCCTTGGAAAGATCGTGTTCGGCAACATCTTGCCAGAAAGGAGGCCTAATGGCACTATTTCAAGGGCCCAACTCCTTGTGCTATATTGCATAGAGAAGGGAATAAAGGTCTCCCTACTACACATCATCATCCAACAAATGTTGAGGGTGATTCAAAACCCTTTGAGAAAGGAATTCCTCGGTTACGGAGTCTTGATCATGAGGATGCTACGCGAAGTAAACATCGACACTTTTGATGGGACTTCGACACAAATCGTTGAGCCAGTTACAACATCTTCTATCTTCAAGATATATGTTCCAAGGGGAGGAGTAACTGACGAGGAAGTATTTGGCACAACGATAGGAAATGCCGAGAGAATGAGGGACAAGCATGGACGTTGCCTTCGAAAAAGTTGACGCAAGATTCCCATCAGAGAAGCACCAAATTTTGGAGGGCAGGACATCCCAATGAGCCACTACTTCAAAATTTTTCACCTCATACAGATCTAGATATACAAGGGGTTCCAGTTAGGGGATCCCCGTATAATCAAAACAATTACCTTTCACCTATGAATCACACGTACAACCAATACTTTCCCCCAATGCCTATGGCTTACCCTCCACCTATGGGACAATCGAGCCATCAACCACCAATGGACCAATCGACTAACCTTTTTGAAAGGTTAAATAAAATGGAATCCAATATGGCAGAAATGAGAGCGACTCAAAATTATATATTAACACATATGCAAAACTCTGAAGAACAATGAGCAAACTCTCAACCTTCTGTTAGTAGTCGTTCTGTACCTAGCAGGAGATCTAGAAGGAGCGGAAGTAGGCAGGGAAATCAAAATTGATTACTGGCATTGTAAACTTTTCTTTTATATAGATGAATGAAATGTTTTGTTTAAAGACTATCTTTGGTGGGCCGACTTACAACAATTCTTTCTTTTGTATCACTAACTTTGGAATGGTATGGGACATAACAAAATTGGAGGATACTAAATAAAATGTGGAAGTAAGAAAACCCATGACCTTGTGTGAAAAGAAACATTTGGAGACAGTTGCATTACTAATATTATCACTAAGTTTACACGGTATGGGACGAGTAAATTTGGACGATACTATTAGTGAACTTCTATTCAGCCAATGTTTTTAGAGACCGTGTTCATACAACTAACTTGGTTACCACCCTTATTACCAAAGTCATGTGGTATGGGACACAAGAACTTGGCTAATAATCGAAAAGACTAAGAGTAAGAGTTTGAATACATAAGATTCTGATAGAACGTTAGATCAGGATATTTACCGAGGCAAATCTTAAAATTCTTATGACTCGTATGGATTTTTAATGAAATATATACGTATGTTCAGAAAGACGAAAACCAAATCATTTGAAATACTTGCAAAGTTTTGCACTTATTATATAAACATTCTAACCTTGTTTTTACACCCTGCCAAACATACGAGTTATATAAGATTCTTTGATTCCTCAACAAAAACCTTACACTATACTTAGAAAAAAATAGGTGATTTTAATATTTCAGTACTCTCGAAATTGTTGCTGAGCATACTATAACATTATACTTGACTACAGTTTTTTCATCTTGGTTTTTTTTTCTCCTTGCCAGTGAGAAAATGCAAACAAGGAAGAGAGGAAGGCCACGTACTATTCGTTCAGTAGTTGAGGCACCTCCTGAGATTCAGGAACCGCCACCTCCGACAACAGCATAGGCCACACCTGACATTGCCACTCTATCTGGGCAGGCGATACCACCCCCACCCGCACCCTTTACTATGCGTTCGAGCATGGAAACCTTTTTCGCAGGATTTATTGAAGCAATCAAAGCCACTGTTCAAACGGTCGTTCGTGAGACCGCGACCAGTCAGGTTGCCACGGTTCAAGCACCTGTAAAATTTGGGTCGGAAGCTCAAACCGATCAGATTACTAAATACAAGTGGCTACAACCTCTTACTTTCGATGGCACCATTGATGCTGATGAGGTGCAAAAGTGGCTGGATGAGTCAAAGAAGGCTCTTAATGCAATGGGAGTCGATGAGACTCGAAAAATTCCACTAGCGACCTACCAACTTGTTGGTGGGGCAAACACATGGTGGATGACGGTGAAAGAAGACCCAAGGGTCAACATAGCATATATGACTTGGCAACAGTTTTAGTCAATGTTTATTGATGAGTATTTTCCCAGCACGGTGACGAAACAGAAGCGCCAGAAATTCGCTAAGTTATACCAGGGCACCATGACTGTCAGAGAATATGCTAGAAAATTCAAAGAATTATCAGTCTACTCTCTCTCCATCATCTCAACGGAGCGAGATAAGACTGAGAAATTTTATAATGGCCTTCGCCATGATATTCGACAAGCCTTGTCGATCTTGGATCTCAAGATTTACAAGGAGGTTGTTGACAAGGCCATGAGCTTTGAACAAGAGAAGATCTTACAGGAACAGAGAATAAATAAGGGCAAACGGCCTGCAACGTTTTCCCAACACGGCTCGCAGCAGGGCAACTAGAAGAATTCCTACTACAATCAAAACCCAGCCCTCCCAGCCCCTGTTTCGAAGAATGAGGCCACAACACATGCGGTTAAACCTTCTAACCCTAACCATCAGGGTTTTCGTAATCATGGCCACGGAGGTCGTCATGGAAGGGGTGGCCGTCGAAACGGCAATGGTAGAGGTGGTGGTCGACACCACAATCAACAAGCCCAGCAGAACAATCAGCATGGCCAGCAACACAATCAGCAGTACAGGCCTACTTGTTTCAACTGCAGCCAGCAGGGCCACGTAAGAAATGCATGTCCGCACCTTCAGCAACCTTTTCCTGCTATTCCTGTCCAACAAGCACCACCTGCTGCTAATGCCCAACCTAGGCAGAACCAGCAGAACTGGGGTCAACGGAATCAGGGCAGAGCATATGCTATCGCTCAACAATTAGACAAACAACTAAAAGAATTAGAGAATAATGGCTTCATCTGAAAGAGTTCATCACCTTGGGGCTCTCCAGTTCTGTTTGTTCACAAAAAGGATGGTTCGTTACGACTTTGCATCGATTATTGCAAGTTGAATAACGTCACATCAAGAACAGATATCCATTGCCCAGGATCGATGACTTGTTCGACCAACTTAGAGAAGCCAAATACTTCTCTAAGATTGATTTATGGTCCGGTTATCACCAACTCCAGATCCGAGCATCGGACATCACCAAGACGGCGTTTAGAACTCGGTACGGTCATTACGAGTTCTTAGTTATGCCGTTCAGTCTAACAAATGCACCTGCTGCATTCATGGATTTGATGAATCGCATATTCAGGTTATACTTAGACCGATTTGTGGTGGTTTTTATGGACGACATCTTGATATATTCCTCAACCGAGGAAGACCATAAAATACATTTGAAAATAGTCCTCCAGACCTTGAGAAGCCACCAACTATATGCAAAGTTGAGTAAGTGCGAATTTTGGGCGAAGAGAGTTCAATTCCTAGGCCATGTGGTTTTAGGCAATGGCATTGAGGTAGATCCTTCTAAGGTTGAAGCCGTTTTAAACTGGAAGCAACCTACCACTATTACTCAGATTAGGAGTTTTCTTGGGTTGGCTGGCTATTACAGACGCTTCATCAAGGACTTCTCAAAGATTGCTGAACCTATGACCAAGCTCACTCGAAAAGACGTGCGATTCATCTGGAATCCCGCCTGTGAAGCATCATTTTAGGAATTGAAGAAACGCCTCACGACGGCACCTGTACTTATCACTCCAAGAAATGCAATTGGATTTTCATTATACACCGACGCCTCTCTCCAAGGTTTAGGTGTCATACTAATGCAAGAAGGCCAAGTTGTTGCATATGCCTCGTGGCAACTAAAGATTCACGAGGGTAATTACCCAACATGTGACTTGGAACTTGCAGCTGTTGTGTTTGCACTGAAGCTATGGCGTCATTACCTATACGGTGAACGGTTTGAGGTCTTCTCAGATCACAAAAGTCTTAAGTATATATACACTCAGAGAGACCTAAACCTCCGCCAGAGACGATGGTTGAAATTCTTGAAAGATTATGACTTTCAACTCCAGTACCATCCCGGAAAGGCCACTGTTGTGGCCGATGCCCTGAGTAGAAAATCTTATGTTGCTTGCACTCTTAACTATGAAATGGGGAAGTTGGGTACAGAGATGGATAACTTTAACCTACAGCTGAACGTAGAGGGACCACGACCACGACTTCCTCAATTATCAGCCACCTCTGAGCTCGTTCGAAAGATTTCAGCTACTCATGCCAATCATCTCTTTAAATATTCAAACTTTTCATTTCATTCCCCGTTCTTTTGTTTGCTTGTTTTCTTATTTTCAAAGAACAACCACACCCCCAAACTTATTTCTTTTCATAATCATGGGCATAGCATCCTTTTCTTCTCTTTTTCATTTTCTTTTCTTTTTCAATAAAACTCATAAGCAAACTTCTCATTTTTTTTTCTTTGTCACCTTTTTCTAAACTTTTCTTTCTCATTGTTCTTTCATCCAAATAATAACACTCCAACATGATCAAAGTGTATAAGGTACGTAGGTTGAAAAACAGGGAAATTAAACATGATAAGCTCAAATTTTCTGATGCATAGGTAACAAAAAAAAGATCATAAAGCTCAAATTGGGTGACTAGGGACATAAACAAAGATAAGGTAGGCTATATGGCTCAAACTTATCCAAACATGGCCTAAATAATTTTCCTCATGGCACGCTCTCTAGGATTTTGCCTCAAGTTATAATCGAACTTATTCTAGGATTTCTAGAGATCTAATATATATAACATTACATGCACAAATCCAATCCAAACAAGTCATGATTCCACAAAACCAACCACACTAGACATGTAGAGAATTTCAAACAAAGCCAAGTTGAAAGTTGAATCAAGCACACAAACTAAGTAATTTACTCTATATATTCTCCTAGAGTCATGTTCATGTACATGTTCTCTTAGCATTGGCCATTTAGAAAAATAAAAATAATTGAATCAAATCAGAATTTGTAAAATCATAGGACATCCTAAACAAGCCTATACCATGACAAGTCAAAAATTCAAAACTCTCCCTCCAAACTTAAAACAAGCATTGTCCTCAATACATGAAATACACTAATAAATACTAGGAAAAACAGAGGCATATAAGATAGAGCGGAGTTTCGAAAACCCCCTGAACCCAAATGGGCAAAGTTTCAACATGAAACATTCCAATCGCCTCTCCTAGTTGCTCCAAGAGGTCCCCCAAACTTACTTTAGAACCTGGAAAGGAAAAGAAATACTTGAAAATAGAATGAAACTCAAATCTATACTACAATGACTAAAAACATAAAACACATAAAATAAAAAATTCGAAAACCGATGGGTTGCCTCCCAACAAGCGCTTAGTTTTAAGTCCTCAGTCCAACTTCTTCTACACCATTTAATCGAGTATGTTTCCTTATTATTTCAAGCATCCTCCCGTCTTCCTCATTGGTCAGCATTAATGACGAAATCACCGGACTTGTGCACTTTTCCCACAAAAACGCATGAGAATGATCCTCAAATAGAAACACAAAGTTCGATGAAGCCTCACTCCTATCTAATAGAGGAATGTCATTGAAATACTCAATTGGTGTTTACAAAACATTTATGCATTGGTAACCAAACACCTTGAAATGGCTTTGAATCTTGTTATCAACCCATTCAACTTTCTCTTGAAGTACATGGGCAAACGGATCCTCAAAAGTGAATGCAAATTCCTTGATATCCAAACACTCCTCCACACTAGTAGGCGTCAATTCATCATATGGCATCATAAGCCCACTTGATTGTGCATCCATGGGCACCTCTTGATCATCACAGTCAAGCACATCTTGTTGAATATTCATCTCTTCTCCTCTCGAGGCCTTATAGCGTTGCATCACTTCTAAAATAGTCAATTGTCTTAGTGGAGGTGGTGGTGTCATCTCTTGACATAATGAATAAGCCTCCTTAACATATTCTTCATCGCTCAATGTGATGACATTGTATTGCTCATTCGGGTTCACCTCGGTAGTACTAGGCAATGAACCACATTGTTGGGCATTCATGTCTGAAGCTAGTTGCCCTATTTTCACTTCAAGGTTCTTCAGTGAAGCCCTAGTCTTCATCATGCATGAACTCAACATATCCTCAAAAGAAGACTCATCTTCTACTTGATAGTAGAAATCCAATTGAGGTTGCAAGGCATTCCATGAATTATCATAGGAGTAGTTCTCATGGTTATAAATACTCGAATGGTACGGGTAGGGTAAAGGGTTACCCATACAATCACAAGCCCAATGGTTACAATATTGAACATGCTCTATATTTGAATCAAATCCTGAATATCTCATGCTTGCAACTCCCATTCTCTCCATAGTAGGTTGAGATCTTGCATCAACAAGTTTGGATATTTGAAGTTGAAGATTGGACATTGATGCCGACAACGTTCTAATAGGATCAACTTGCTCGAAACTATCTTGGAAAGTTGAGTGATTGAAATTGTACGCCATTGCTCTACAAAAGAAACAAAAAATAAAAAAATCAAAAAAATCAAAATAAAACTCTAAATTAAAATCAAAGTTAGTTACTAACGATATTAGTGAAAATAGAGTGAATCAATCCCAACAACGGCGCATAAAATTTGATGCGTGCAAACCGCAAGTGTACGGTGTCAAGTTATAATATAGAACCGATGAGATATCGGGTTGTCGTCCTCTAGGATTGATACTCACACTAAATACCACGTTACTAACATCAACTTTATTTAGAAAATCAGATTCGAGTGATTAAGTGAAATATGTAAATACTTAAATAACTAGAAAGTAAACTAAGCATGCAATAGAAATCAAATAGGAAATCAATGGTAGAATGGACTAGAGGTTCAATATCACCTCACCATCAACTATGCCTTTATATCTATTTTTATCATTAAATCAATTCTTCATTTATAAGTCGGAAATCCTAACGTTTCTAATTCCCTCTTTTGAAGCAAAACTAGAACTCTTTCAATGAAAACCTAAGACGACAACAACTCATTAAGTTCTATGATTTCCACCTAACGACTTCAAAGGTTCTCGATCTCCTTTTGAGTCCCACGATAGCCTAGGTTACATTTCCCAAATTCAACCCCAAAGTACCCTCTTTTGGAGCATCTACCTCAAGTCTATGATCATTTAATCCGTGGACAATGGATCAAAAGCAATAAACTCAGAAAAATATAAATAAACTAGAGAAACTTTATTAATAATAATTAAATCATAAAACAAGACATAGTATCAAGCTCGGATCAATCTACACCTCTAGATAGAGGATTTAGTTCATAACTAGAAAGATAAAAGCATGAAATAACATGATGAACATAAATCTAAAACCTAAAAAACAAGTAGAAGGAAGGGAAAATGTAGGAGATTCTTTAATGATCTTCAATTTTGTTCTTCTCCTCGCTTCCAAACCCTAGCCGTCTTCCTTGCTTTCCACAATCTTTTCTCCTCTCCTTGATGCTTTGAAAACCCTAAACAATGGTCTTTATATAACTACAAGTCCATAAGAAGGCTTCCAAGAAGTATCTAAGTCAAATTAGGAAAGTTTACAACAAAATTAGAAAGTTTTTATTTTGAATCTCACATCCGCTTTCTTCCTTGCCATTTTTTCTCCTTATTTTCCACTCCAAATCAACCTCAAAACCCTTCCATTCTATATTATTTCAAGTAAGGAATCCATAGAAACAAACCATATCCAATATGGAGTTAAATTGAGAAAGTTATGGCCGAAATACAAAAGTCGCGCAAAATAGAAAGTCTGTCGAATCCTAGCGCCCCGGTGCCCACACACTAGATTTTTGCACTGTTTCCATCACTCTCTTGTGAACTTAGCCATTTTTCCATGCCTTTTTGTCTTGATTTGCACGTGTGTCTTTAAGCAAGTTTCATGCAACTTCCTTCCAAGTTCCAAGTCCACTGTAGGTCCATCAAAACTCCTTCAAAACAGCCCAAATCAAGTGAGTATCATGCTTTAATAATCTCATGAACCAACCTATAAAAATCCAAACCGAAATACTATAAAAAAACTAAAACTTGACAAAACTATCAAATAACCAAATTTATGATAAACTAACCTAATAAATAAACTAAATACCATAAAACACACCTAAAACATGTTCTAAAACATATCTAAATATGCAACTATCAACAAGCAAATCTGTAAGGCTATTATTTTTAAAAAAAAAAATTATTACAATCACAATCTCTTTAAGACACCTAATGCATGGGTTACAAACTTGTTTAAAATTATTAGGGGACCATATTGATAGTCACCCAAGAGGGGGGGGGTATGAATTGGATGTCTTGGCCAATTAAGTAAATTTTAAATTGCCTTATGTTAATCTTGTGTGATCCATAACTTTATTGAGGCATTCAATCAAATAGATCACGTAGAATGGTAAAGTGCAAAAATTAAATGCAAAGACACATAACTTTTATGTGGTTCGAAAATCGAATATCCTACGTCCACGCCTAGAGAAAACCTCTCTAGGATTTCACTATCTCAAATTCACTTACTGGGTGTGAATCAAACCATTACAAATACCTTTTTACAAGTTCAAGGCGAGCTTATCCTTTTCCGGGCTAAGGATGAACCAACTACTTCCTTTTGTGGGATAAGGAAGAACCTAATGTTGGCCCAATATTATAGTCCAATAGGGGGGGTGAATTGGACTTGACGGATTTTCACGTTACCTTTAGGTTAATTTAATTAAACAGATAAAGTGCGCAATAGGTGCAATCAAAACAAACAAACACAGGAAAGATAAAATGGACAAAAATATTTAGAGTGGTTCGGTTCCTCTTGAACCTACGTCTACTACCCAATCACCACGATCAGGATTTTCCAATACACTATTGGCTAGTCAACTTACGGGCGTGACTAAAATTTGTTTACAGAAGCCAACATAAAGGCTTGGCTCATAGCCTTATACTAACCAACACAAGTGCTTGGTTAGAAAACCACACATGCTAACCTCCGCAAGGACTTGGTTAGAAAGCCAAGCTCAAGCCAACATAAGGGCTTTGCTAGAAAGCCATACTATAGCCTACACAAGGGCTTGGCTACGAGCCATACAATAAATGGTATAAATCCTGAGTTGACACACACGTCAACAATACATCAAGATTACAAATGATAGAGATGTGTTCTACAACACACTCAACAATATTAAATTTACAATCTTGAATGAGTATACGCTACTATTCCAACCACAATGATTTAAAAGATGTGATGTGTTGAAATAGTTTTTCTCAAATATGCAATTGATTCAAATATATGTGATATGAAATCTAGAATTGAATATACACAACCATCAAGATGTTGATTCCAACAATGATAAATTTAAAGCACAAGAATCAATATACGATGATGATCAACACTTGATGATTCTAAAAGTGTTAATGGTTAAGTTCAAGAATCAAACAAACCAAGTGTTGATCTATGAAATCGATTCACTATAGTATAACTTTAACACATGAATAGATACCACAAAATATTTATGAAACCACTAAACAAGATATTATGATGTAAAGATCAAAATAGGTTTCACACACAATAATCAAAACGAAATCAATTTTCAAAATATTAACTTAAGAACAAAACTAATTTGCTCAAACAAAATCACAATAATCAAGTTAGAGAAATTTCGCCCCACTTGGGTAAGGTTGAAGCTCGATGATTCTTCAAGAGTGATGTTGGATGAGAGATTTCACATTCAATAAAAATCAAGACACAACAAGATTTGTAGTGAACACTCAAAAACGTCTTGAACAATTGCTCAATGGAAACATACGAGTTTTTCAAAGGTTTGAAAGATTTGGAAAAATAGATCAAATGTAGGTGAACTTTTGCCGTAAAAGAGGTTTAAAATCGCTCAAGAACTTGTTTTGGGCTTGTAGAAATGTTAAGATGAAAAACACACAAGTTCTTTAGTTTTTGCAAAACTTGCTCTTTAAATGAACAAGTGTGGTATTTATAGAAAAACACCACATCGAAGCACAGGAACGCGTTCCTTAAAGTAGGAGCGCGCTTCTGCTTTGAAATTTGAAAAATCTCAGATTTTCCTCCAATCAAGGAGCATTTTCCTTACTTAAGGAGAGCGTTCCTTAATATGTCCATTGGGCATAGGAACGGGTTCCTTCATCAAGAACCACTGACTCTACAATTTTTCCTATTTTGCCCTTGACAACAGGAGTGTGTTTCTATTGGAAAGAGCGCGTTCCTTTTTCCCTGAGCAAAAAATTTTGACTCTCAAGAAAAGCCACAGGAGCGCATTCCTCTTACAAGAAGTGCGCTCCTTAAACTCTGATAAAAAGAATCTGAGTTTCGAAAAAATGTATAGGAGCATGTTCCTTCACTGTGAAGTGAAAGAAACCCAATTTTTCGATCATAATGAGTTTAGGATATTGTCAAATACTTAGATTAACTTCAAAAACAATTTTTGACAAGATTGAAGTACAATTGACAAAGTTAAATATGTGTAATCCGATCGATTAAGCATATGATTGAGAAATTCAATACAATACACGTAAAACGATGAAACAATGCAAAGTTGGTAAAATGAATGCATGTTAGTCACTAAAAAGTATCTGCATGATAAACAATTTTAACAATGTGATTGTATAATTATCATACTAATGTGTGTGCAAGCATGATTAATAATATAATAGTGTATATGCATGAGTATGATAAACTATATGCATGATTTTCGAAAAGATGCAAATCATATTGTGGTTAAAATATGTAAATGTTACTCTAAAGCACTAAGATTGAAAATAAGAAATACAACCATGAAGCTCTTGAATCTTCGTGCAATGTTGTTTCTTCCACATGCTTTGACAGTATAGTTGTATCTATATGATATAGTTAGTTAGCATTGAAACAACTACGTCAAAGAGATTAGTGATCACAAGTATGTTGTTTGTAATCATCAAAACAAAACAGGGTGGGAGTAGTTACATCAACAATCTTTCCCTTTTTGATGATTTCAAGCAAATTCACTATTGGACTGATTGAAGTAAGAAGCATGATTTCTCGAGTGAATGAATGAGTGAAGTGAATGATTATATCATGCAACTTTTAATAATAAACCACTTAATAAAAGGTTTAATATTCAATAACATGTGGAAAATAATTAATCTGATACCAATAAAAACATACTTAGAAATATGATCAATAGTTACAAAAGTACATGTATATCAATATAATTGAATCAACCATATACGTGTGATCATCATAGATGTGTACATCAGAAATAAAAACAAAGATAACAGAAGAACACAAAGAGTACAAAAATGTAAACAAAAAAATATACAAAACATCTCCAAAATATATATCCATAAACCAGACACTCCCCCAAAGTGTATAAGCTCTCCCCCTGAGTGTGTGCACAGAAATGATCCAGTCAATTAGACCAATCATACTAATCTCTCCCCCCTTTTGAAATATCAAAAAGAGGGTGTGCCTAAGATGGAGGGGACAGCAGTAGCGACAAATGAGGTAGGAGTGGTGGAGTGATAAATAATCAATTAAGCACTTGGTATGTTTGAAAAGTCAAACATGCCCAATTCTCGCCTTATATGTGAAAATTGATGTTTAGCCAACGACTTAGTAAAGATATCAACTAACTGATATTTGGTTCCAATATGGATCAATTTCACATCTCCACGTTGCACATGATCTCGAAGAAAATGATGTCTAATTTCAATGTGTTTCGTTTGAGAGTGCATTACAAGATTTTTGGAAATGTTTGTAGCACTTGTATTATCACAATAGATATCCGTGCATGGAATATTGATTTGATAATCTAAAAGTTGTTGTTTTAGATATAACACTTGAGCACAGCAACTTCCAGCTGCAACATATTCAGTTTCTGCTGTGGATAATGCCATTGAATTTTGTTTCTTGCTAAACCAAGAAATGAGTGAATCGCCCATGAAGTGACAAAATCCTAGGGTATTTTTTCGATCTGTTAAACTTCCGACATAGTCAAAATCAACAAAGCTTCTGAGATTGAAATAAGTTCCTTTAGCGTACCAGATACCCATATCTAGTGTGCCACTTATGTATCAAAATATTCGTTTAACACACTTTAAATGAGACTCTTTAGGATCAGATTGGAATCTAGCACATAGACAACACCAAACATAATATCAGGTCTGCTTGCGCGTTAGATACAACAAAGTTCCTATCATTCATCGATAAAGCTTAGGGTCAATTGGTTTGCTTTTTTTATCCTTATCCATTTTTATGGATGAACTGCAAGGAATATCAATAGTTTTAGCGTACCCGATACCCATATCTAGTGTGCCACTTATGTATCAAAATATTCGTTTAACACACTTTAAATGAGACTCTTTAGGATCAGATTGGAATTTAGAACATAGACAACACCAAACATAATATCAAGTCTGCTTGCCGTTAGATACAACAAACTTCCTATCATTCGTCGATAAAGCTTATGGTCAATTGGTTTGCGTTTTTCATCCTTATCCAGTTTGATGGATGAACTACAAGGAATATCAATAGTTTTCAAATTCTCGAACTTGAATTTTTTAATCATGTCCTTTGCATACTTAGATTGGTTTAAGAATGTTCTATTTTTCATCTGCTTAATTTGTAAACCAAGGAAGTAGTTTAATTCTTCCACCATGCTCATTTCAAACTCACTTGTCATGATAAAAGGAAAACTCATCACACAAGATCTTGCTTGATGTAACAAAGATAATGTCGTCAACATAGATTTGCGCTAAAAGGATATCATTATCTTTCCATTTGATGAATAAAATTTGATCTAGGGTTATTTTCTTGAAGTTAAGAGGAATGTGCTAAGCCTATCATACCACGCTCTAGGTGCCTACTTCTAACCATATAAAGCTTTTCTAAGTCTATAAACGCAATCAAGTTTGTAATAGTCCTCAAAATCGAGTGGTTGCTTCACATAGACCTCTTCATCTATAAATCCATTCAAGAAAACACTTTTGACATCCATTTGATGTAACACGAATCTGTTATAGCAAGTATAAGCAAGTAATAGTCTGATTGCTTCAAATCTTGCTATTGGAGCAAAAGCTTCTTCATAAACAATTCCTTCGTCTTGATTGTAGCCATGTGCTACCAATCTTACTTTGTTTCTGACTATGATTCCTTTCTCATCTTTCTTGTTCCTAAACACCCATTTTGTTCCAATGACACTTTGGTGTTCAGATTTAGGTACAAGATCCCATACTTTGGTTCTAGTGAAGTGTTCCAACTCTTCTTGCATTGCAAGAGTCTAGTTTTCATCAGTTAAAGCTTTTTCTATCTTAGTAGGCTCAATCCGAGATACAAAGGCTGCATGTTCTTGATCTCTAAGTGAAGCTCTAGTTGCTACACCTAGGTTTCGATCACCTATGATCTGATCTTTAGGGTGACCAATAAGCAACCTAGTGTTCTTGGGTGGGTCAACAACTAGTTCAGCTTTGGGCTCACTAGATTCATGTTCAATTGGTTTGTTTGTTATGATTTCATCATCACCATCATCATCATCATCATACTCTATTTTAACCTGTTCCACTTTCTTTTCTAGAGCCATTCTAGGGTCAGATTCATCAAATTTAACAAGTATTGATTCTTCTACGATTTTTGTAGATTTATTGAATACCCTATAAGCTCTACAGTTAGATACATACCCTAAAAATATACCAATATCAGACTTAGGGCCAAATTTATTAAGATTGCCTTTATCATTTAAGATATAACATTTGCAACCAAAGACTTTTAAGTGGTCGATTTTAGGAGTTCTGCCCTTCCAAAGTTCATAAGAAGTTTTGTTTAGTTTTCTCCTAACCATCACCTTATTCATGACATGGCAAGTAGTATTTATAGCCTCAGCCCAAAAGTATTTTGCTACATCATATTCACATAACATTGTTTTGCACATTTCTTGAAGGGATTTGTTTTTCCTTTCAACAAATACATTCTATTGAGGAGTTCTGGGGGTTGAAAGGTGATGGATGTATCCTTGCTTGTTGTAAAAGTCTTCAAGACCTTTTTTTTACAAACTCCTTGTTAACCTAAGCAGTTCATCACTAAGCTCGTCCCTAAGTATACTTGATGAAGTATATTTTGATGATTACAAAAAATTTCTTTCGGTGCTAACGAGCTTTAATCAAGAACCTATCTTAGCACCTCAGGAAAGCAAGAAGCCAAAGAATGATTCGATAAAGGAATTCTAGAACATATCTGACGTTCAAGATCACTGCATTCAAAGAACCTCAAAGATCATACCATGATTTCAAGATCACACCACACGAACGATTCGATCAAGAGCTTCAAGTCTACATCTTTTGATCAACGTTCAAGATATTCAACTCAAACATAAAGTCCACATTGAAGATCTCATACTAAAGAGTTTGATTTAAAGATTATGAGAAATATGAGAAATACACAGTATTTAAGGTATATATTTCTCTAATCGATATTGCTCAAACGTTTTTCAAAACCATGCACAAATCACCTTCATATTTGCATGTTTTAATAAAACGCTTTACGGTATTTCAAATGACTTAATTTTCTATGTTTAATTTGAAATTTACCAAGTTTTTATTCGCTTTCATCGTATTTTTAATCGCGAGTTAAAACTATGTTTCAAGAGTTTTTCAGTACGTTAATAATTTTGTAGCGCTCTCTTGAACAAAATAAGTCAGGACGCTGATGATTCATTAGGGCGCTGATAACATTCAAGGTTGAATTGAACTGATTAATCAGGACACTTACTTGTAAGTAGCTGCCTTTCTTTAGTCACCCTCTGAAGTTTTCAGGATGCTGACTCAGGATCAACTTACTAAAAGATTTCTAAGTTCTTCGAAGAATCTATTTTTGAGGACACTAATAGTTATAAGTTGGATGAATTATCAGGACGCTACCTAGCTAGGAGCGTCCTCATCTTTGGTAAACAACTTAATAACTTTTAGGACGCTGATTGTCCTTTAGCGCACTTAGTTTTATTTTCAAATATTTTGAAATGTCAGGACGCTTACATAGTGTAGCACCCTTGTGTTTTATGTTTTAAAAGGTAGGACGCTTACTCGGAAAGTAGTGCCCTCATGTGTCCAAATTGTTTTAAAACAAAGCAGGAAGCTAACTGTGCATTAGAGCCCTCAGGGTTAAGTCACTTATGTCGCAAAGAAAGTCAGGACGCTTACAAGTTAGTAGCGCCCTCACTTCATTGTTCAGCAGGATGCTTATACATAATGAGCGCCCTCAGAGAATAAAACGACAAAGTTGATATTATGCGTCAGGATGCTGATTACGGAATCAGGACGCTAATTCAACAACCATCACTATTCTAATAAGTACACTATATCAGCCTACTTTTTTAAGAATATATCTTTGCACAAAATCCTTTTAAGACTTATCAGAGATCATCTCTAATACATGAATCGAGTTTTTCTAAAACTTTCTTGATTCATGTAATCTGAAAAGAATAAAAATATTAGTGAAAATTGCAGTTGCCATTTTCATATAATATTCTAGTCGTTGTGTGAAAACGTTCACGTTGTATTTGAACTTCAAATGTCTAGCGCCTATTATCTACTAGGTTTATAAATACAAACACTTTGAATTAAACAACTTGCCGATAATTTGTATTTTGCCAAAAACTTTTTGAATGTTAGTCGATGTTTAATCTTTCAAAATGTTTTTCAAATGTACTAAGTTTTCAAAGTATCCTTCATTGATACTTTACTTAGTCAATAGATTTTCATATTGAGCATCAATTTTATTCTATCTTTGAAAATCTATTTGAACTGGTTTATACTCAAATTCTCAGCATTGATCTATACTTGATATCAATCTTGCTGATGAAGGAGTTTGAGAAGTAGTTCATGAGAGATACAGTTGTACTTGATTTCATATCTTAAGCATTGTATTGAACTACGTCAGTAGTTATGTTAACTACTGAATACTGAACCATAAGTTTTCATACTTATATTCAATATCTATTCTGAAAATCTTATGTGTCCATGTTTTACACCGGTCCTTCATTTTTAACTTCAATGTTTTAATAGTATCATTATGTTTTTGAAGAAGCACTTAATTGATTTACATATCATTCACGCTTTTTGAAACTGCACTTGAGCAATACCGAACATTGAGAGGTAAATGAATGTAAGTGTATGTCTCTTAGCATTACGTATTCCAATTTATACATCTTTGTAATGCTATGCATATAAGCTTAATTGTAAAGTGTTCTACTCAGTTAGAACCAACATCATTAGTATCGTAATGCTAGTGTGTTTCTGGTTTGAAACAACTAGGTCAAGTGAATGTAATTCACTTAATGATTTCATGGTTGAAATCATGTTAAGGTTCATCCTCACATGTAAGTAGGAAACCGATTCATCCTAATCCCGTAAAAGGAAAACAATTTTTCCTTATCCTATAAAAGAAAAACAGTTCTTCCTTATCCCATAAAAGGATCATGGGTTTTTTCTCATCCCGAAAAAAGGATAGGTTTGCCTTGAACCTGTAAAAGGGCATGTATAATGGTTTGGTTCTCACCCGTAAGAGAATCAGTTAGTGGATTGAGAGAATCCTAATTGGGGGATTAGGTAGTGGACGTAGGCTTGGCTGAACAACTATAAATCCTAGTCTGTTTTATGTTATGCATTTTACTTTATGGTTAAGTATGTGAATTTATTTCCAAGTGTGTTCTCACATTCCATCCTCTCCTCATCAAGGATATTCTCCGATAGGTGATCGTTTCTCACGTCGACCTGTTGAGGTCCCAGCTCGATCCCATGCCGAGGCTCCCACTGCTCCTCCTTCGATGCCTCAATCTTCCGAGCCTTCCTCAGATATTGCTTCCATTCTACGGATCGTTCAGGAGATGCAGACGATGATGTTCTCGATAATTACATCGACCTTGACCACCATGCAGATTAGGATGGATGCTCAGGAGCGGATACTGACAGCCCTTCGAGATCGACAGGCTCCTGGATCATCTGCCACGGAGGCCCCATCTAGCACGATTCCTCCATGGTTTGTCAACCTAGATAGGACCATATGCAGCGCAATTGGTCAATCTATAGAGAGCACCATGTCATTTGATTCTCGGCTACAGACTATGGTTGCATTGCTCTCCCACGCTACGAGGTCCATGAACACAACCTCGCATCAGGTTCGCATTAGAGTTGATTTTCTCCAGAGGTTGGAAGCCATTCTAGCATCTCGTCTGCGACTACCTCCGGCTCACATTGCGCCTCCACAGTCTTCCAGGACATATACTCATCCACATCTTCCACCCAGTTAGGGCCCCTCGACCTATCGAGCTTTGGGATGATCATCACGCCGATCGACTCAGACTCTTGAAGAGATTCTTCGGGATCTAGTCGACGATCAGGCAGCTCGGGGTTATTGTCGTCTATAGTGGACCATCCCCTCTTTTTGTAATTTCAGAAGGGGGAGAAGGTATTTTGGGAATATTGTGTATAGGAGTGGCATAGATAAGCGGAGAAGCATATGTATTATTGATAGGGGGAGAGATGTATGTTTTGCTGATTGTACCATATATCTATGATGATGATCTGCCATGTATTGTATATATATGTGAGATCATGGATACCTTGGTACATGTTATGAATGTGTTTGCTTGTGTTGACTTGTTGCGAGCATTCATTTTTTAAGACAAAATGCTGCCAATTTTTTTCAAAAATCATATATATTAGGATTGCTTCCTAAGGCCAATATCAGGTGTTTGACATCATCAAAAAGGGGGAGATTGTAGCTCCAATGCTCCTCGCATCGGTATCTTGGTATTTTGATGGTTACAAACCACATGATATCGCTTGCATTGTTTTTCTAAGTGTTACAACTAATTTGTCAAGAACACATCAAATAGTAGTTATCGGAGAGACTACCAAGATCAAGCTCGAAGTTCGACGAAAAATTTCATATGTAATGCATTAGTTTGATCTTAGGTGTGTAGGGTAACCTCTCGATCAATCTCAGCACTAAAACTCTCTACATTGCAAAGTTCTCAAAATCACTTCGATTTTGTATTTGATTTTGACAAAATGTTTTTTGAAAGGTTTTAATCATAATTGTAATGAGTTTGAATGATTTAAAAGTGTTTAATCTTATATCAAAGTGTTTTGATTCAATGGAATGGTTCTTGAGTGTCAAAATATTAATTTTTCCAAAATCAGGAACTAATAGTGCGCTATAGGACCTATAGCCTGCTATCCAACAATTTGCCAAAAATTTCTAAAAGGCAATAGCACGTTATCAGTGTTGATAGGATGCTATTGGGTTGAATAATCAAAAATCTATTTTTCTGGAAAATTGGTTATAGCGTGCTATCCCCTTTGATAGCCCGTTATAGAGTTATTATCGTGATCTTTCGATTTTTAGTAAAATGGGCAATAACGCACTATAGGCCTCGATAGCGTGCTAACAGAAAGTCTAAAAAACTCGAGCTCTCGAGTTTGTGTATATTGACCTGCTATAGCCCGCTACCCATCAATAGAGGGCATGATACACAACTCGATAGCGTGCTATCCACGTCCGAGACAAAAATCTTACATTTATGACGAGAAAAACGTGGGCACTTCCACTCTCTCAATTTTTTTATTCCTCACACCCTTTCGCTAGGTTATCTTAACTGAAATGTTCTTCACTAACACTTGGATGATTCCCATTGTCTCGCACGCCCATAACTACTTTAGATTAAATAATGTTTTGAATTCAAATCAACCCACACTCTCTTGTTTTTTAACCTGTAACTGCTCATTTTATAAAACACTTACTTTCTGATTTTCATATGGACAACACACATGGGTTTTGCAAGTTAGACTAAGCTTTCCAAAGAGTGTTTCAAGAGAAGAAAGACGTGATTCTTGCATTCCACAAAAAAGTTTTGAATTGAATCAAAATTGCAAACTGTCTTGAAGATAACTTTATTGCTTAGCAAGTTCTTCATTTTATCCTTTTATGCTGAGATTTCCAGAGGCTATCCATTGCTTTAAAATGTAATTATATGAAGTGTTCTTGGTAAGACAACAATGTCAAAAGCTATATTTGTATTCCAACAAGTATTGTAAGTGACTGAGGTCACAAATGAGAAAGAGTTGAGTGATTAGGCTCTTGTAAAGGTTGACTTACACTTGTTAAGTAAGTGTTGTAACTGGTTTGATCCTCACCCTTGAAGTAGGATCCATTAGTGAGAGCTTTGGGAAAATCATGATCGGGGAGATCAAATCATGGACGTAGGTTGTTAGCACCGAACCACGTTAAATCCTATGTGCTTCAATTTTTGCCGTTGCACTTTACTTACTTTCTTTTCGACTTATTTTTGAACGATTAAAAACTTGCAACTCGTCCAATTCACCCCCCTCTTGGACGTTTAATCTGGGCCAACAGGGGTGTCGTTGTTCTTTCGACATAAGAATGAAAGCAAACAAAAAAATGGGAATGGAATGCAAAGGTTGAATATTTGAAGTGGCCATATGTGCTAAATTTGGGTTCTTTTTGGTTCTAAATATAATGTTGTGGACGTTAGAAATATATCAAAGTGTTTAGGGTATTTTTAGCCTAAATTTTTTCAATTTTTCCTACCTTTGAACATTGGCCATACATTACAACCTAGGTAAAACCTATTGATTCTAAATGACATGCAGTCTACATTAGTGGAGAGTGGTATGAAAGATTTGTCTATGGGATTCACTTTATATATATATATATTTGAGATGACTTACACTTTATACTTGTTTGCACATATCTATGAAATTCATGAATGGTTTTATGAGATTGACTATATGATGATATGTTTGAGAATTGAAGATGAGGTTAGGTGAGGGGTTGGATTGAAAATCTAGACATCTCTAACATTCTTGAAACTTTCTTATGAGTTATTATCTTTCAATGTGATCTTAGAGGCCATGATGATGATATCCATGTTATATTTTGAATCAAAGTTTAATTTGTTTGAGAATAGGATGGTAGATTGATGATTGAGTTAGTTAAATTTGAGTTTTGTTTTCCCTTTGCTCTGGACGATCAAAGTCCTAAGTTTGGGGGTATTTGTTGAGTTGCGTATTTAGATATGTTTTAGAGCATGTTTTAGATAAGTTTTAGTATGATTTATGCATTAGTTTGGTTAGTTTGTCTTAGTTTTGATCTATTTGTTCGTTTAGTCACATTTTGGTATAATATGCTTTATTTCAGTTTTTAATTCTTTAAGTTGGTAAATTTGATTATCTAAGTGTGTTACTAATTAGATTTGCTTTGTTTTTCTTTGTTTTGTAGGTGTTTAGATGATGTGAATGTGAGTTTGCATGATGGAAACAAAGTACAAGATGTTTGAATGAAGATACATGTGTAAGAAGGTGTGTAAGATAGAAGAAAAAGGAAAACAAACGCAGAAAACACACAACTGGGTACCGCGGCGCTGCACAAAAACCAAACTGCGCGACTTTTATATTTTGGCCATAACTTTCTCAATTTAACTCCGAATTGGATGTGGTTTGTTTCTACTTCTTACTTGAAATGATACAATATGAGAGGGTTTTGAAGGGGATATGGATTGGATAAAAAGAGGAAAAATGGTGAGGAAGAAAGCGGAGATGCGACGGAATTAAAAACTTTCTAATTTCATTGCGAACTTTCCTAGTTCGACTTGGAGTCTCTTATTGCGACTTCCTATAGAGTTGTGGCTCTCTAAAGACCATTATTTAGGGTTTTCAAGGCATCATAGAGGAGATCATAGAGTGGAGAATGAGAGGGTTATGGCTAGAGCGAAGTGAAGAAAAAGATCAACTTTGAAGATTATTGAAGATTCTCTACACCATTCTAGTTTGTTTTCCATTGTTCTTATTCATGTTCAAACCATTGTTTAATTTTTTCATGTCTTTCGTTATGAACTAAACCTCTTTTCTAGTGGGTAGATTGATCCAAAATTGATACTATGTCTTAGATTTTATTACTTGATTATTATTAATGAAGTTTTTTAGTTTATTTATATTTTTTTGGGTGTAATGCTTTTGATCCTTTGATCACGGATTGAATGATCATAAACTTGAGGCAAATGCTCCAAAAGAGGGTACCTTGGATTGAAACTTGAAAAATATAACCTAGGCTATCGTGAGACTCAAAAGGAGATCGAGAATCTTTGAAGTCATTAGGTGAAAATCACAGAACTTAATGAGTTATTGTTTATTTTCTATTTTCATTAAAAGAGTTAAGCCAATATGACAATAAGATGCTCTAATTGGTGGTCCAAAAGAGGAAATTAGAAACGTTAAGATTTTAGACTTATAAACAAGAGAACCGAATTAATAATAAATACATATAAAAGGCATAGTTGAAAGTGAGGTGATATCGTACCTCTAGACCATTCTACCATTGATTTCTTATTTGTTTTGCTATTGATTTGTTAGTTTAATTATTGTTTTTATCTACTTGAACTCTCGAATTCGATTTTCTAAATAAAATTAGGGTTAAAAATGTGGTAATTAGTGTTGTAGTCAATCCTTGAAGACGATATCTGATTCTCATCGGTATTTTATAACTTGACACTGTACGCTTGCGGTTTGCATGTAACAGCTAGATTGGGAACTAAGGATCCAATCACTAGACTTGGTGGCCTTGATTTCTTTCTCACTGGCTACCAAGTTGGGTGTCCGCAGGATTTTCTTGAGAGACCACTTAAGGAAGGATATGTTGGCAACCTCAAACTGTGTTTCTTCAACCTCAATGCGTTACTGCATAGATTGTTGTGAATGCCATAGTCTCCCTGAAGCAAGTAGAGCAGATGCTAACTCGCAGTAAGGCAAACTATTCTCAGGACCTCAAGATTATCGGGTTAAAAAGCAAGCTAGCGGGTTATGAGAAGAAGTTGACCGTCAAGGAGGTGGAATGGCGTGCTCTTCTAGACCAGCAGAAGAAAGTGTTTGAGCTCCTTAAAGCTGATAGGGTAATGAAGTGTGGCGAGCTCGAGGCAGCGCGCAATGAACCAGATAGGGTAGAACACGAGATCCCATCCGAATATAAAGAATCTTGGGTGTTTTCCTCCCTACTGAAGGAGAACTATAAGAAGGGTTCCTATAATGCCATGTTTGACGTAGGCAAGTTCTTCAAGGACCGTATCGATATGAAGATATTTATTACGACTAAGAAGCAGGAAGAGGAGGCATAGAAAGCTAGGGAAGAAGAGGATGCGAGGGCCAGGCGACAGGCCGAGACAGATAGGCTCATGGTGTTGGCGACAAGGAAAAATAAGACTCTGATTGTGGAGAAGGCCACAGGCCCAGTCAGGGAGAGGACTCTGGTGCAAGCTAAAACAAAGGCCAAGGTCACAACCATTGAGAAAGCCAAGGCTCCTATTGTTGAGCAACCTCAGGCATTGGTTGCTCTTGAAAAAGCCATAACACCGGATAAAGAAAAAGTGAAGGCATCCGTAGCTCATGAGACTTTGGTAGGTCCTCCTGCGGGAGGTACTTCATGTGACGCCCCGAAAATTATTTCATCTAGCCCATAACCCAATTGCACTTTGCCCAAACTCTACGCGTTGCCTTGATATGTTTGGTGTTTGTTTGATGATTGTTTAATGTTTGTATAGTTGATGCTTGATAATGTATACAAATATGTGTATCATAAATTGTATATGGGTCATGTTAAATTAAATTATAATGCATATGTTATTATTTATGCATGGACCCATTAAACCATAAATTGATATGAGTTAGGATTGATTGAATAAAAAGATAAATGAGAATGAAAAATTGGTGTATTAAATGGATTGGACATCTAAAATACATGGAAGCATGAAATTGGTTAAAGTACATGTGGTTGGTATGGGTAGTATGAGACCAACACATGTGAAGGTTGGTGCATGGACAAGTGTCCCATGCCCTCAAGGAAGTGCTAGAATGAGTGGAGGGAATCAAGGAGAGAATCAAGGAGGAAATCAAGGAGAGAATCAAGGAGAGAATCAAGGAGGGAATCAAGGAAGTGCTAGAAAGAGGTGAGTGGAGAGAAAGGAAAGAAGAAGAGAAAGAAAAGAAGAGAAAGGAAAGAAGAAGAGAAAGAATGAGAGAGTTGCAGGAGGAAGATCCCTGCGACATTTCCATCAAAGAGGTGGATCTTTAGAATATATGGTCAGATTGAGCTCAAACTTTGTCAGCAAGTTCGTAGCTTATGGTTATTCATTCTGGTCGGTGGAGATCTTGATCAGAGGTTTCTTCTAAGAGATCTAACCTCTCAAACAAAGCTGGTCGGAAAGTCTGGATTTCTCGCGCCGTTTTGCTCAAACTTCTAGATCTCCTTAATCTACCGTTGGATGGATATAAAATTTGGGTATGTAGTGTAAAACTGATAGTTCTGCATTCTGAACGGTGGAGATCTTTATTTAGTGTTTCTTCTGAGAGAGCTAACCTCGTGGTATTTCGCTCAAACTTGTAGATCTCCTAAATCTACCGTTGGATGGATATCAAATTTGGGTATGTAGTTTAGAACTGATATTTCTGTATTCTGGACGGTGGAGATGTGTATTAATTTAGTATTTTGTGTGATATAGTCATCTGAGTTTGAGTATTTGCAGTAGGAAAGGAGAAATTGTCTGATTAGAGACTTGTTCATCACATATACTTATCTTTTCGGTCCACCGTTGGAATGGGCTGATATTTGGAAAGAAGGTTTGTATCTTCACGTACTTCAATCTGTACGGTTGATTTTGTGATTACATATTTCTGTTGGTATATTGATACATCTGAACAGAATAGTAAATGAAGAATTGGTAGGGTTGCTTGTATTAGACCTAAATTTAGAATATGAACTTAGACCTTTCCAAATAGCTTGCATGTCAACTATGTTGACCTAGTTGCCATTGTTGATGAACCCATGATGCAAAATCAGTGATATACATGGCTGAACATGGTGACCTAGTGTAAATCGACAATATGGCCTAAGTATGGAAAATTTCATATTTTAGGGCTTTTGATGCTTTTGGCCTAGAATCATTGAATTGATGCAACTTATGTTTAATTAAGCATGATTAGAGTTGATTATGCTACTGATTCGGTGGTTGTGACCATATCATGGGTTAGGCCTACTTGTGATCAAGTGACCCAATTTGGGCATGTTTATGCCTAAGGAATTGAAAATCAGTAATTTTGATTAATAGAATGGTTTATGAATGAGAACTATGCATTAGAGGCCTAAGTCATGTGATTTGAGTTGAATGATGGGATTAGATGGAATTTAGTCCTATTGTTTATATGTGGGCTGATTTAGGGTTGATGTGTAATGTCTATGTGATTGAGCATAGAAATTGATGTATGGTAGGATATTGATGAATGTTTCAGGATCTTGATTGGGTTGATTCGGTTTGGTGGTCGTGTGTGGTTAAATACTCTCGCGAGGCTTGGTTGTGAGTAGACTTCATTTATGATTATATCTTTTATGTCATCATATCACTTATGTATATTGTATGTTGAAAGCATGAATGTGTTCTAATGTTTTGAATGATGCATTGATTTGAGAAAACCTTATGACTTTGGTTGGGCCCATCTATCTGGCTAATAGGGGGACTTAACCTTGTCATAGGAGGGTTTTAGGAAAGGAAATGATTGGGGTCAACGGCACGGTGAAATAGACGTGTACTAGTAACCCAAATAAACATGATTGGGGTCAACGGTACGGTGAAATAGACGTGCACTAATAACCCAATGCATGTGGAATGTGGATCCAAGTTGATAAGCTTTTACTTGCATCGAATTTATTATAAATGCTTGATATCTATATGTTATGAGCTTTTAATCATGCTACACATTGACATGCATACATGATATTTATTGATGAGTATTGATAGCATATTTGAATTCTATTCACTGGGCACCGTTGGCTCACCCTCATTTTCCTCTTTCAGGTCCTTCTGTCCCGAATAAGGGCAAAGGAGTAGTTATATCTTGAGGGCCTTGCCTGCGAGAGAATCCAAAGCCTCGATGTGAGTTGTGAGGCATTTTGATTGAACTGTGTTTTAAATTATGAAGTATTATATTTTGGATTATGTAATTATAACACTTACCACATTGTAGTATGGGTGAGTTGGGACTTGTTAGATAAACCATGTGGGCATATGACGGTTTTTATTTGTACCCACAATTTTGGACTTTATGTGTATGTCAATTTTAATGGACTGTAGGGATTATGATTTTATTTATGGTTCATTTTTATGGATTATCTCTTGTCTTTGATGATTAATACGGTGGGTAGTTTTGTTTAGTACCTTTTGATATTATGTCGTTGTTTGAAATAAGGCTCGTAGGGTCTCAACCACCTCATGGGAGTTGAGGAGTGGTCGGAAATGCCTACGCCGAGCGTCTCGCCCCGGCATTCCGCATGCCATTCCCTGCGGGGTTTGGTGGTCCGGGGCGCGGGGTCGCCACACTTCAGGTTTTGATCCCAGGGCTCCAGCGGTTTTTGCCCCTCCTAGGGGATGCTCGGCGAGGTCCCCTGGTGGAAGAAGTACACGACCTGGAAAAAAAAATATCGAGTCCCAAAGTAGGTTTTCGCTGGTTGAGGTGGTTGGTGTTATTTTGTGTTCAGTTTCTCCCTCTTTGTTTTTTAGCATTTTGTTGATATATGTGCTTGTCTACCTGTTTAATTTTTTTTTGTATCTTGTTAAGGGTTTTCATTGTACCCTAACTTATTCATCAGTAAAATGTTATGATGTTCATCCATTGTTGCTTGTTGTTAAACTTTCATTTTTTTTCTTATATTTGTATCTCTGTTGCCTCTAGTCGTAACAACCTCTTCGATGAGACTCAATCAGCCTTTCGGCTTTGTTGATTTAATCTGTTATGATCAAATCAACATTATAATGCTAAAATTGTATGTAAAACTATTAACTTGGTTCCCTCTTTCTAATTGGATAAGATTAGTGTTTACCTAATTGTCAGCCACTTGTCAACTTTTTAGAATCTTCTACCAGTTGTCGATAAGCTTTACCTTGTTGTAATCAATAATTGTGGCTAATCTTGTTGAAAAATAAAGTAATGATGCGATGTTTTTGAAGATTTTGTATTATATATTTATATATAATTCATCATTTGGTAGTGATGTTGAACCCACTATCTATACTAATCATCCACCTAACATGAATGATGGTAGTCGTGGCCTTTAATAATAATTAGGTTTAAAATATGTATGATTTAAGTTATTGGTGAGGTTTTGGTAGTAACATGTGCTTAAATGGTGTCATTTCTTCCTTTTTGGTTTCTTAGGGTAAAATTATGAAAATACCTAGATAGTCAAAATTACAAAAATACTCTTGAGATTTTTGGGGTATTACATTTTGCAATTAATAGTAATGTACACATTTGAAGCTATTAAGGTTATTTAACTTTATTCTTTCGCTCTTTCATAATTGCTAATATCGATAACATGAGTACAAGCTATAGATAATAAACGTTTATATTTCATTAATAACTTCTTCTAAATAGGCGTTGATTACAGTCCTTACATTACGTACTAAAATCACTATCCCTGTCACAAATCCTTTATTCCACCCTAAGGCAACCCTAATGCCTATCATTTATTTCTAAGTCATTTCAAACCATTACTACTACCTTCCTATATACTAGGCTTTCATCTTCCACTATTTCACCAGGCTCACTTCCTTTTGTTCATCTGTTTGGAGTTTAGCTCACATTCAATTTCCAAGGCTCGTTCTACCCAGCGCACTGCGTGTGAAGTTCAGATGGTGTTATATTCCTTCAAATTTCCTCATTCAGCCCTCTATAGAGTTGTTGGGCTCGACTTTACATTGCTAAAAAGATCTTGTGCAATGTGTGAGAGTCTTGTGAAGATGGCTTCATACTCAGTAACCGTTCTATTTTCTTTGTAAAGGTAAGGCTTCGCTCTTTTTAGAAGCAAGACTCACCAAGCCCATAGGGTTTTACACACCATGCAATCAAAATTAAAATTCATTTCATGCTTTCAAACATACAACATATAATTTGATATGATGACATAAAAGATTAAACATAAATGAAGTCTACTCACAACCAAGTCAATGAGAGCAATCCTATGTACACACAAGATCCCCTATATCAACTTTGATCTTGCAATTACATATAAATTCATACATATCACAATCGATATATACAACACTTCCATATATACAACACATCCATTTCATGATCTCAAATTACATAATCCACATCAAACCCATGTCTAATCCCCAACAATGTCAATTTAGGTCCATACACCACACAACATTCTATTCTAATCGTAATTATCAATTCCCATGCCATAGACATCATCTATGTCCAATATCATGACCAAAGCCCAACACTTAGGCCTAGGTTCCTACATGATCATCATAGGTCAATCTCAACATTAATCATTCTAATTCATGCTCAATTTGGTCACAACCCACTAAATTGCCAATTCAAGTCAATTTACATAATAAACCCCAAAATTGAGAAATTCTCCACAATAGGCCAACATGGCCAAATAAACTAACCAACACTCTACATCATGGAAAATCCCAAATCAGCACCATATATCATTCAAGCATGCTAATTTAATCAACATGAGTCACATGCACCAACACTGGAAAACCCTAAGCCCAATTTCTAGGGTTAAGTCATTTGTATAGAACCACACATAAACGTCAATAAAAATTGGGGCAAATGCCACCAATATACTCACAACTACCCTAGAAGATGAAATCAAGGTCATGCACCTCGGTCTTAAGGGTTTCCATTGAAATCCTAACCTCAAACCTCTCCAAAATTGTGGAGGAAAGCTTGGAAAACAAGGTTTGGACATGGGTCTAGGTCAAGGACGCCCAAAACCACCATTTTCAAGTCATTTCAATCTCAAGCAACCGAAACCCTAGGTTGGGTTTTTCCCAACTCGTGACTAGTAATAAAACTTACACCATTAGAAAGCTTGCAACTACCATTAATGGCATTTGTATGGAGGAAAATGGAAGAAAACCTTACCTTGGAGTGAGATTTGAGCAAGAGCACACCCAAACCCTAAATCTTCTTTTTTTTTCTCCTCTTTTCTCTTCTTTACTACCTCTTCTTTATTTTCTTTCTCTCCTCAAAGATGTGAATGAATGAGAGAGTATGGTGTAAATGGGAGCAAGTTATAAGCCTTGCTCCCATGCTCCCATGAGTCACTTTATAAACTAACTCCTCCCATTCAAAGTTACACATTCAAATATTAACATTAATTGATGCATTAAATGAGAACATTTAATTTTGGCCTTCCTAATAAGCCACTAGTCACGACAATAGCTTGCTCAACAAGCTACTTGAATGTGGCTTCTCCAACAAGCTACCAATAATAATAATAATAATAATGGTAATGATATTAATTCCAATATTAATCCTCTCTCCAAGCAACAACTACATACAAATCATTAACCATTTGCCTAAAAACATTTCGTCAACATCGGAGGGTCTAGGATTAGTCCCACTACTATTTTATAAGCTCGAACAATAATTCCATTGGGTTTTACCAGGGTTCCAGAGGTCTTCGATGTTTCCAAAATACTGTCTGCGAGAATCAACTAATTTCATGCTCATGACTCATGGCTAATTTTTTAGTTCGTTCATAAATTTCATGGAAATTCATGGTAAACACATACTATACACAAACCATAACATGCAGCAAGTAAGTAACATGAACAACATAGTATGAAAACTACCAAATCCTAGAACATAGAGTTAGGCATTTGTTCAAGTGGGACACGGACTAGGCAGAGGAAATGTCGGGGTGTCACAGTCGACGCACAGGCTTCGGCCACATTCAAATTGGTTGTGGATTGTTTAGGCTCAATAGAGCATTCAAGAATGGTAACTGGATGAATTTTGGAGTTCAACTCCTCCTGAACCGGCTTCACTGAGGGCGCTTCCTCCACGACTCTTGTTGGATTAGCCATCGAGTACGCATAGTTGCAGAAAGAATGGAAAAGACAGAAACAAAGATGGGAATGATACCTAATTGGAGAAAGCAAGGGAACACCCACACTGAATAGACTACCAACCGAAGACGATGAGGAAAATGACATAAAGGAGAAATAGAAACTCATCAAGCAACAAAATGAAATCGTTGGAAACCAAGCACGACAGGGAACATCAAGCGAAAGAAGATTCTATACTGACCAGACAAGATCCCGATGACCAAATGGAAGTCGTTCGTTCCTCGAGAAAGTGGGGCCTTCCCCCTTTTTATATGAGGAGGGACCCAAAATGCCAATCGGCGCTTCACTACGGATATCACAAAGATAGAGGGGAAATCAAATCGCCCAAAATGAGCCAGGGAAGATCACAACCCTTACCTGAAAAGAGACGTGAGCACTGGTTATTTAATCACAAAGTTATTAAATAACTAAGCTGTAACACGTATCTCAGTACCCGCATTTGACGACACGTGTTGCAACATGTATCTCAGTACCCAAGACGTGGCGTCCCACAGGCTACGAACTTCCCAAGAAACGATGACATTTAACAGGTGTGACGGTTCACCGAGCGAACCGCTTGGACCTGTAACACCCGTACCTTAGGATGATGTCATTTTTACCCGTAGAGTACCCGAATACGCGTATGTGTGTGTATTTGTACGTGGTTTCAATTCTGTAGGTCCATGTCTTATGCCCAAATGGGCGAGAGGATATTCAAAATGAGTCTGGAACGTGTTTTTACATAAAAATTGACCTATTATACACGAAATTCTGATGTGTATTGACCGTGTAGCAAAAAGAAGAAGAATCAAAAAAATCTGGAAACCTAGAACGCGTTTCTCCACTGTTGGAACGCGTTCACAGTAGCCAAAATGCTTCCAATCCAAATGAGGCCGTGAAACACGTTCCATGGCCCAGGAACGCGTTCCATCTGGGTAAAAATACAAAAATGTGGCTTTTTGTGTGGGACCCACTCGTGACTTGGCTTGGTATATTTGCCTTTCATTTGCACATTAGAACATTGAGGAAAGAAGGGAAAATAAGAGAGAAAAGGAGATTTGAAGGGGATTGAGCAAGGGTTTGGATTTCTTGGCTTATAAGGTATAAATCCTCACCTCTTAGCTTTTTAATCTTGCTTCCATGGTTTAGTAGCATCACATAGTTTGTTTTGGGAGTGTTTGCTACTGTATTTTATGGGTTTGAGACCATGTTCTAGGTTTCATAGCTAGAGTTTGACTTAGATCTTGCATGTCACCTATGTGGTGTACATTGGAGTCCTTGAACACATCCTAGTGTTGGTTTCGATCAAGGCATGGCTATGGTAGACTTATGCTCATTTCTTTAGTCCAACTATGAGGGTTTTGGTTCTCATATTTTGGGATTTGATTTTTCTTAGGTGAGCATTGATGTATTTGTGGCTACCTAGCGCTGGATTGTTTGTTTAATGACCTAATTTGATTGAGAATACTATTGGCCCAGATATGTCCAAGAGGGGGGTGAATTGGACACTTAGCAGATTTTAACATTTCTTTATAATGTGCGGAA
This sequence comes from Paratinospora sagittata, assembly GCA_035771175.1. NCBI lineage: Eukaryota > Viridiplantae > Streptophyta > Magnoliopsida > Ranunculales > Menispermaceae > Paratinospora > Paratinospora sagittata. The sequence goes on from CM069596.1 coordinate 21,989,405, forward strand.
TAATGAAAGCAGATTAAACAAAGTATAGCCAAAAGATACAATAAATGTAAAAGAGACAATGCAATCAAGATCTCACCGACATCCACTACCTAACCTCCTCAGTTAGGATTTGTTCAAACTCTACTATGGATCTTCTTATGGGTGAAGATCAAACTGGTACACTTTCTCAGCTTACGGGTGTGAGAACTACCATTTCTCAACTTACGGGTGTGAGAAGGCTTTTTCTCAACTTACGGGTGTGAGAAGACCATTTACAACTTTGAGCAATACTTGTTCTAGCCCAATTACTTACCAGTCACTATAAACTGAATACAAGATGAGATATGATTCCCTTTACTTAGAATCAAAGTGATACTTACAAAGCTTTGGATTCAACCTTCTGTTACCACAAATTCAGCAAAATATGTATGAGTAAGTTCGGCTGAAAAACAAGTTCAAAGAGCTTTTGTCTTCTACAATGGATTTCGAAAATGATGAAGATGAAGATCAATCAATCCGGAAGACTTGATGTTTTTCTTTCAAAATAATTGTAAGTTCAAGCACAAAGAGTAGACGACTAACTTGTAAAAGTTTCTCGCACAAGTGAAAACTATAAATTCGTTTTTGAATGAATATCAGTTTTCGTATTGATTCGTAGTTTTTCTACACTAAGGCAACACATATATATAGAAATAACAGAGGCGCAATGGACTTGATGAATTATGGCTCTCCAGGTTATTTCAAATACAACGACTACATTCTTTCCTGAAATGGATCGATTCAGCTTTGTGTGTATTATGGCGATAGTACCTGAATCATTGATTATTCACGAAAAAGGAATGTTCTGACGAAGTTTTAGAACGTTTAAAAAGTTCTGAAAAGTTTTTGTACAATTTTGAAAAGTTGTTGTACAGTTTTGAAAAGTTTTCGTACAGTTCTGAAAAAGTTAACAGAAATAGCAGTAGTGTCAGAATAGGAACATTGTTGAATTACCGTCATGACGCTTAATATCAACTTTGTCATTTGGTTCCTTGAGGGCGCTCATGAAGCATAAGCGCCCTGCTGAACATTGAAGTGAGAGTGCTACTCAATCGTAAGGGTCCTGACTTGTTTTACGATAAAACGACTTTAAATTATGAAGGCGCTACTCGAAAGTTAGCTTCCTGTTTTGTTTTTTTTTTAAACATTTCTAAACAATGTTAAGTGTGCTGAAAGATAGTAAGCGTCCTGAAGGTTATTGAATTGATTCTAAAGATGAGGGTGCCCCTATACAAGTAGCGTCCTGATAGTTTATTCAACTTATAACTATCAGCGTCCTTAAAGAAAGAAATCAATTAAAAACTAAGAGAACTTTCAGCGAGCTGAAACTAAGTCAGCTTCCTGACACTTTCAAAGGTTGACTCAAGGGAGGCCCCTACTTGTAAGTAAGCGTCCTAATGAATCAGTTCTTCAACCTTGAATATTTTATCAGCGTCCTGACTTATCAAGTCCAGGAGGCGCTGCTAAAACATTAGCGTCCTGAAAGACTCTATAAAAATATTTTTTTGATTTTTCGATTAAAGCTCGATAAAACAACAAGATATTTTTGGATTAAATCAAATATGCAGATGTTTGAAAATCAATTTGATTAAAACATGCAATCATGCATATTGCTGAATCAAATGGCATAGAAGGTCCTACAACCTATCATAATCTAATCATACTACCGAATATCTTCAAATGAACATGGTCTTCAAGTAGATCTTTAATATGTTCGCCATTCATCATTGAATCTTTGAAACCTTCAAGTAAAATTAGATACACATGTATGCAATAATATCATAAACAGAATGTGATTTGTAATAATCAAAATATTTTTCATATTCGGGGCGTATTCTCGTAAGGGACACGAGGATAATTGGTTTAACAATCTCCCTTTTTTTTATAATTTCAAACACATTACTATAGGCTTTGAAGCAAGCTAATAAAATGATGTCATTATGCATGAGATGCAGTACCAATGTTCCTTGTTCCATATGATATGAGTGTATTTCCAAGGAATGTACTGAGAACTCCACTAAGACTCCCCCTTAGTGTTAATCTCCCCCTGAATATATGATGCTTCAATGATATTATTTCTCCCCCTTTTGAAATATCAAAAAGAATAAAGTATCATGAAATATGTGTCCCCCCATATAGAGGTAAGCATCACAGATCATTCTCAGAGAACATGCCAAGCTCTCTTCAAATGTGAAGAAACTGGTCTTTTGGTAAGGCTTTAGTAAATATGTTAGTTAGTTGTTCTTTGGTTCCAATGTGAGATAATATGACTTCTCCATTTTGCACATGATCTCTTAGAAAGTGATGTTTTATTTGAATATGCTTAGTTCGAGAGTGCAATACATGATTTTTAGATATGTTAATAGCACTAGTATTATCACACAAAATCTCAGCATATTGAATAAATATTTGATAATCTTGAAGTTGTTGTTTCATGTAAAGAACTTGAGAACAACAACTTCCAACTGCAACATATTCTACTTTAGTTGTGGATAATGCCACTGAGTATTGCTTCTTGTAAAACCAAGAAATTAAAAAATTTCCAAGAAAGTGACAAAATCCGAAGGTACTTTTCTTATCAGTAAGACTACCGGCATAGTCGGAGTCTACATAACTTCTTAGATCAAATGTAGTACCTTTGGAATATCAAATTCCTAAGTGCGTTGTGCCATTTATGTATCTGAATATTCGTTTAACACACTTTAAATGAGATTCTTTAGGTTCTAATTGAATTCTTGCACAAAGACAGACACTGAACATAATGTCAAGTCGACTTGCTGTTAAGTACAACAGACTTCCAATCATGCCTTTAAGTTTTGAATTAATTTCTTTGACATTTTCATCCTTTTCTAATTTGATTGCAGAGGTACAGGGAGTATCAACTGATTTTAAATTATGCATTTGAATTTTTTTTAACAATTTCCTTAGCATACTTTGATTGGCTTATGAAGGTACCTTTTGGCATTTGCTTAATTTGTAAGCCGAGAAAGTATGTAAGTTCGCCCATCATAGTCGCCTAAAATTCCTTTTTCATTAATTTTGAAAACTCATCACGCAATCCTTTGTTTGATGCACCAAAAATGATATCGTCCACATATATTTGAACAATAAGAATATTATCATTATGGTGTTTAAAAAACAAAGTTGGATCAAGTTTTTCTTTTTGAAACTTATGATCTAAAAGGAATGAACTCAGTCGATCATACCAAGCTCTTGGAGCTTGTCTTAATCCATATAAGGCTTTGTGGAGTTTGAACACATATTATGGGTCTTGAGCATCCTCAAACCCTGGAGGTTGTTTCACATATACCTCTTCATTGATGCATACATTTAGAAAAGCACTCTTTAAATCCATTTGGTATAAGGGAAAATCCTTGTAACAAGCATAGGCAAGTAGTATCCTTATTTCCTCTAATCTTGCTACTGGGGCAAAGGCTTCTTTGAAGTCTATGCCTTCTTCTTGGTTGTACCCTTGTGCAACCAATCTAACCTTGTTTTGGACAATGATACATTGTTCATTCTTTTTGTTTCTAAAGATCCATTTGGTTGCTATAACAGATTGATAAAAAGGTTTAGGAACTAATTCCCATACTTTGTTTCGCACAAAGTGTCCTAGTTGTTCTTGCATAACAAGAATTCAGTTTTCATCTTTCAGTGCATCTTTCACTTTAATTGGTTCAAATTGTGATACAAAAGCAACAAGTTCTTGATCTTTTTGAATTGAAGCTCTAGTGGATACACCCTTTCGTGGATCTCCTAAAATTTGATCTTGGGAATGACCTTGAAGCAGTCTAGAGTTTTTAGGAGATTCTAAAGATGTTTCAGGTCCAAGATCTATAATCTTGGTTGTCGTGGGTTCATCATCATCAAAATTTAATTGTTTAAATTCATCCTCAAGACTTTTCTTATTAACACTTTCATCAAAATTTACATGAATTGATTCTTCTATAGTTTGATTAGATTTATTGAAGACTCTATAGGCTCTCCTGTGAGAAAAATATCCCTATGTCAGATTTAGGCTCAAACTTATCAAGATTCTCTTTATCATTAAGAATAAAACATTTGCATCTGAATACTCGGAAGTAGCTGATGTTGGGTGCTCTACCCTTCCATAGTTCATATAGAGTTTTATTCAAATCTTTTTTGATCAGAACTCGGTTCATTACATAGTAGGCAGTGTTAATAGCTTCACCCCAAAAATGATTTGCAGAGTTGTACTCATTAAGCATTGTTCTATACATTTCTTGCAACGTTCTATTCTTTCTTTCAACTACACCATTTTGTTGTGGTGTCCTAGGGGCTGATAGATGGTAAATGTAACCTTGATTATTACAAAATTCTTCAATATTTTTATTGACAAATTCACCACCTTTATCACTCCTAATTATGTTGATTTTATAATCTTTTTCATTTTCAACTCTTTCATAAAAATTTATAAATGTTTCTCATGCATTAGATTTATGAGCTAATAGAATTACCCATGTGAATCGAGTAAAGTCATCAATAATCACAAATACATATGATTTGCCACCTAAGCTTTTGGTTTTGGTTGGTCCGAAAAGATCCATGTGAATCAGTTCGAGAGCTCTAGAGGTTGATTGATGCCTCTTGCTCTTAAATGATGATCGGGTATGCTTACCAAGTTGACATGGTTCACAAACCTTATCATTTGAGTAAGTTCCTTTCAAAATACTCGTGGCAAGATCATGTTTAAAAATTCTAGATATGTTGTCCATATTAACATGAGCTAATCTCCTATGCCATAGCCATGCATCATTACAAGAGATAGCACTTAAACATGTTACATTTTGTTTCTTCGTGTCATCAAAGTTCGTGCAATACACATTCTAAAGTCTAGATGCCATGAATGCAACAACTTTATCTATATGCTTGAAAATGCACCTATTTGCCTCAAATGAAATGTCATAACCCTTGTCACATAATTGACTTAGGCTCAAGAGATTATGCTTCAGCCCTTTAACATAAAGTACATCATATATGGATAGAGAATTGTTACCAATGGTTCTGATGCCTTCAACATCACCTTTGTTGTCGTCTCTGAAGGTGACCTTTCCTCCTTTCTTCTTTTCAAGGCTCAAAAATTTAGATTTATCTCCAAACATATGCCTTGAGCAGCCGCTGTCTAGATACCATATATCTTCGTTTTTGCATATCTACACAACATAAAATATTTTTGATTTTGGTACCTATGCTAGTTTGGGTCCATGCATGTTAGCATCAATAAGAACAGATTTTTCAATCCATGCATATTTTCATTTCTTTCTACTTAGAACATAACATCTACGTATGGTATGACCTTCTCTATGACATTTGTTGCATTTTGGTCTTTTGGTCAGTACGGTATCGTATTCCCTTTGTTTTGACCCATGAGTATAGCCTAAGTCGGCTTTGTCGAATGCACGTCTTTGTGATCCTAACATCATGTTAAATTTCTTTTGACCATTTGTGAATCTAATCACGGTGCAGTTCAGGTCTTCCTTTTATTTTCTAAGAGCTTCATTTTCAATATTTAGTTTCCCAACAACTTCCTTAAGTTGTTCATTATCTAGAGACAGTCCATCTAGCTCTTCTTGTTAGAATTTTATTTCCTCAAGAGCTTCTTCAAGACTATTCTTGAGCTTTTCATTCTTCCTGATCTCTTTACTAATTTTTGTCTTAAGCTCCTGAATACGAATGTTGAACTCATTAAGTTCATCAATGGGTTCGGTTTTTACCTCTGTGTTTGCCATTAAGCACAATGCAGCAGTGTGATCTGAATCCGCTTCATCTTCGCTTGAGCTTAAATCATCCCATGTAGCTTTGAGAACTTTCTTGTCTTTTCTATACGAGCTGGTGTTTTTCTTATATTTTATGCGACATTCACTCTTTATATGACCTGGTTTGTTACAACCGTAACATATTAACTCTACAGGTTTAGACTCGGGTTTCTTTCCTTTGTTAAACCTTGAGTAAGAACTATTCTCACTCTTTCTCCTAAGTAACTTGTTGAACTTTTTAGATAACATAGCCATGTCATCTTCTGAGTCTGAATCATCTTCAAAATCAGTTTCAACATTGAGGGCAATAGATTTCTTTTCTTTTTCCTCAAGCTTGACCAGGCACATCGTATCTTTTATCTTCAATTCATAAATCATTAATGAACCGCATAGTTCATCAAAAGTGTATTTAGCCAGATTTTTGGCTTCTTCAGTGGCTCTGGACTTGGGTTCCCATGCTTTGGGTAGGCTTCTTAGAAACTTTCTAACAGTTTCTTCTTGGTCATAGATTTTTCCTAGGTTCTTCATGTCATTGATGTTTGTTGTACACTGAGCAATAGCCTCAGCTATCGAATTAGTTTCTTTCATCCTATAGGTCTCATATTTTTCAACTTACAATTGGAGCCTTGCCTTTTTAAGTTGCAAAGTTCCTTCGTGGGTGACCTCTAACTTGTTCAAGATTTCCTTAGCAGTTTCACACACACTAATTCTATTGAACTCTTCGACGGATAAACTGCAAAACAAAATGTTTACAGTTTGGTTATTTAATAACTCTCTTTTCTTTTCTTTGGTACTCCATTCGTCTAGTTCCTTCGGGACTGTAGCACCGTCTACTATTTTAGTAGGTGTTGGATATCCGTTTGTCACAACATCCCACATCTCTAAATCTTGGGATTTGAGGTAGTACCTAATCATAGTTTTCTAGTATGAATAGTTTTCTCCCTTGAACAGTGGTGGTCGGTTGGTGGAGTTTCCTTCACCTGAAAGATAAGTACTTCTTTCATTTTGTCCTGCCATACTCAACCAAAGATGGTTAGATACTTTGATGGTTAACCTGCTCTGATCCTAATTGTTGGCCCAGATATGTCCAAGAGGGGGGTGAATTGGACAGTTAGCATATTTTAACCTTTCTTTATAATGTGCAAAATAATGAAAGCAGATTAAACAAAGTATAATAATTAGATGCAATAACTGTAAATGAGACAATGCAATCAAGATTTATAGTGGTTCGGCCTTGCCTACATCCACTACCTAACCTACTCAGTTAGGATTTGTTCAAACTCCACAATGGATCTTCTTACGGGTGAAGATCAAACCGGTACACTTCTCAGCTTAAGGGTGTGAGAACTATCGGTTCTCATCTTACGGGTGTGAGAAGGCGTTTTCTCAACTTACGGGTGTGAGAAGACTGTTTACAACTCTTAGCAATACTTGCTCTAGCCCAGTGACTTACCAGTCACTACAAACTAAATACAATATGAGATATGATTCCCTTTACTCTGAATCAAAGTGATACTTACAAAGCTTTGGATTGAACCTACTGTTACCACAGATTCAACAAAATAAGTATGATTAAGTTCGACTGAAAAACAGGTTCAAAGAGCTTTTGCCTTCTTCAATGGATTTTGAAAATGATGAAGATGAAAATCAATTAATCCAGAAGACTTGATGTTTTTCTTTCAAAACGACCGGAAGTTCAAGCACTAAGAGTAGACGACTAACTTGCAAAAGTTTCTTGCACAAGTGAAAACTGTAAATCCATTTTTTAATGAATATCAATTTTCGTATTAATTCGTAGTTTTTCTACACTAAGGCAACACATATATTTAGAAATAACAGAGGCGCAATGGACTTGATGAATTATGGCGCGCTAGGTTATTTCAAATCCAACGTCTACATTCTTTCCCAAAATGGATCGATTCAGCTTTGTGCGTATTACGGCGATAACACCTGAATCATCTGATCATTCACAAAAAAGGAATGTTATGACGAAGTTTTAAAACGTTCAAAAACTTCTGAAATTTTTTTGTACAGTTCTGAAAAGTTTTTTTACGATTCTGAAAAAGTTAACATAAATAGCACCAGTGTCAAAACAGTAACATTGTTGAAGTAACGTCCTGACGCTTAATATCAATTTTGTTATTTTGTTCCTTACGGGCGCTCATGAAGCATAAGCGCCTTGTTGAGCATTGAAGTGAGGTCGCTACTCAATCGTAAGCGTCCTGACTTGTTTTATGATAAAACGACTCTAAATTATGAGGGCGCTACTCGACAGTTCGCTTCCTGCTTTATTATTTTTTAAAAGATTTCTAAACAATGTTAACTGCGCTAAAGGACAGTAAGTGTTCTGAAGGTTATTGAGTTGATTCTAAAGATGAAGGCGCTCCTATACAATTAGCGTCCTGATAGTTTATTTAACTTATAACTATCAGCGTCCTTAAAGATAGAAATCAATTAAAAACTAAGAGCACTTTCAGCGAGCTGAAACTAAGTCAGCTTCCTGACACTTTCAAAGGTTGACTCAAGGGAGGCCGCAACTTGCAAGTAAGCTTCATAATGAATCAATTCTTCAACCTTGAATATTTTATCAACGTCCTGACTAATCAAGTCCAGGAGCGCACTGCTAAAACATTAGAGTCATGAAAAACTCTATAAAAATGATTTTTTGATTTTTCATTTAAAGCTCGATAAAACAATAAGATATTTCTGAATTAAATCAAATATGCAGACGTTTGAAAATCAATTTGATTAAAACATGCAGTCATGCATATTGCTGAGTCAAATGGTAGAGAAGGTTCTACAATCTATCATAATCTAATCATACTACCGAACATCTTCAAATGAACATGGTCTTCAAGTAGATCTTTAATATGTTCGCCATGCATCATTGAATCTTTGAAACCTTCAAGTAAGATTAGATACGCCATGTATGCAATAATTGTTATTTCAATGAACCCCATGACATGAATTTTTTGAGGATTCCAAATATCTCCAATTTGTGTATCTAATGATCTTGTCAAGGAATTGAGCTTACAAGCCTACTGATCATCTCAGGTAAAGTTCTGAGTCTGTCAGTACTTAGAATGTAATGTTTATCGATCAATTTTCTCTTAGCAAGATTTAATCATTTTCATATTTTGATTGTCGAATTTTAAAGGTATTTCAATGATTTCTAAAGTATTTGATTTAATCTGAAAATATCATGTTTTATCAAGCTTTAATCGAGAAATCAAAACTCACTTTTATAGAGTCTTTCAGGATACTAATGTTTTAACAGCGCCCTCCTAGACTTGATGAGTCAGGACGCTGGTAAAATATTAGGACGCTCAAGGTTGAATTAAACTAATTTATAAGGAAGCTTACTTGTAAGTAGCGACCTTTCTTTGTCAACCTTTGAGAATTTCATGACGCTTACTTAGTTTCAGCTCACTAGAAGTTCTCTTTGTTTCTAAGTGATTTTTATCTTTAAGGACGCTGATAGTTATAAGTTGAATAAATTATCAGGATGCTACGTGTGTAGGAGCACCCTCATATTTAGAATCAACTTAATAACTTTCAGGACGCTTACTGTCTTTCGGCGTACTTAATATTGTTTTAAAAACCATTTTTAAATATCAGGACGCTAACTCTTAAGTAGCGCCCTCCTGTGTTTAAGTGATTTTAAAACAAAGCAGGACGCTAACTATCGAGTAGCGCCCTCATGATCTTGTCAAGTGTTTCAGATTTATCAAGAATCAAGATAAGGAATTGAGCTTACAAGCCTATTGATCATCTCAGGTAAATTTCTAAGTCTGTCAGTACTTAGAATGTAATGTTTATCAATCAATTTGATCTTAGCAAGATTTAATCATTTTCATATTTTGATCATCGCATTTTAATTGTCAAAGCAAGTCAGGACACTTACGATTCAGTAGTGCCCTCACTCCATTGTTCAGTAGGACGTTGATGCTCTATGAGTGCCCTCAAAGGAACAAAATGACAAAAATCATATTTTTTTTGTTCTGACATGTACATCCTTTTTAGCCACCTTTTCAGAACAACTTTTCGTACAAAATCAACCTTCTATATTTGTAAGAGATATTCTTTGATTCACGAACCACGTCTTCTAAAACTTTCCTTATTCGTGTATCTGGAGAAAATCAGAATATTCATGACATGTATAGTTGCCATTTTTGTGATATATTCTAGTTGTTGTGAGTAAACGTTCATATTTGAAATTCAAATTCAAATGAACAACAGCTTCATCTCTACTAGTCTATATATACACGCACTTAACAACATGTTAAGACCACCGAAAATTCCCTGAGTCAAAACACATTTTGAAAGTTAGTCGAATTTTTTTCGGGTCGAAAAAGTTTAAGTCACTTTGTTTTCAAAGAGTTTTCTTTGAAACTTTACGTATTCAAATGATTTTCATACTGAGCTAAATTTATATCTTTATCTGAAAATCCATTTGAGATTTTGAACTATTTTCACTCAAATTGTTAAGCACTGTTCTAACTTATAACATTCTTACTGAAAGAGAAATTTGAGAAATAGTTCATAGGATACAGTTGTACTCAATTCCATATCTTGTATACTGTATCAAGGTTGTAACAATAGTTAGATAAACTACTGAATTGATATTCTTATATTCAACAAGGTTAGGTCTTCTCACACTCATAACTTGAGAAACGATCTTCTCACACCCGTAAGTTGAGAAACGGTAGTTCTCACACCCATAAGTTAAGAAAGCTTAGGTCTGTCTCACATCCGTAAATTGAGCAGTGTAACGGTTGTTCTCACACCCGCAAGTTGAGAAAAGGTGTAACGATTTGATTCTCACCCATAAGAGAATCCCTTAGTGATAAGGTCTAAAATCGTAACTGAGGTTAGGTAGTGGACGTAGGCAAGTAGCCGATCCACTATAAATCGACTGTGCACATTTATTTTATTTCTACACTTTAATTTTACCATTGTAATTATTTTTAAATTGTCTAAGTGTCCAATTCACCCCCTTCTTGGATAATTCTAGGCCAACAATAATATCATAAACAGAATGTGGTTTGTAATCATCAAAATGTCTTTCATATTAGAGACGTATTCTCATAAGGGACATGCGGATAATTGGTCCAACAAATACATGGTATTGATGTGGGTTGGATGATTAAATCTATATTTGGCATTCTCTTGGGTTGCATGTGATCTAATTGAGTGTTTTATGGCTTGAATGAGTTGTAATTGCTGGCACATAGGTGCAGCCATGTTAGAGTTAAGTGTTGGCGTGTGATTTGGGGCTTAAATCATGATTTTTGGCATGTGTATGGACTGTTATTAATGGATATATGAACCTAAATTGTATGCAAGATTTGTGGATAATCCAAGTGTCCTAATTGTGCTAAACTGAGGGCCAATTTTGTTTATGTAACTACTCTCACCTGATTTTGTTTTGATGATTATAAGCCACATACCTGTGTTATCTAATTTCTTTGACGTAGTTGTTTCAGTGCTAACTAGATATATCAATTGGACTCAACTACATTGTCAAAGCGTGTGAAAGGAACAACACCTCACGAAGTTTCAAGAGTGCCATGGTTGTATTTCTTTAGAATCTTAGGACTGTAGAGTTAACATTTACATGCTCCAACCACACATGATTGGCATCTTTTTAAAATTCATGCATATAGTTTATAACTCTCATGGATATACTTTATTACATGATTAATCATACATGCACACATATTAGATTGTTAATTATGCTATCATATGATTAGAATTGTTCATCATGCATATTTTCATTTGATGTCACACCACGCGGATGTGATGAGTACCCCCGCAGGGCATACTCCAATTATGAATCCATAATATTGTCACATCTAGTCGATCTCGCGTCCCCAAAGGGCCCTACAACCATAGCCTAGATCATTTGTCCCCACTGTTCATGTGTGAACAGTGTGGACAAATGATCCCGGGGGTACTAGACACTGTTGAGTGGGCTGTGTATTGGGATGAGACAATATTATGGGATCATAGTGGCTGGGGTACGCTCGATGAACAGTGCAGGGCCTCATCGAGCGTACCCCAGCCACATGAACAGTGTGGACAAATGATCCCGGGGGTACTAGACACTATTGAGTGGGTTGTGTACTGGAATGAGACAATATTATGGGATTATAGTGGCTGGGGTACGCTCGATGAGGTACCCATCACATCCGCGGGGTGTGACATTTGTGATTCACATGCATTATTTTCACCAACTTTGCATGGTTTTACCATTGTACGTAAAATGTTCTCATTGTTTTAATCGTTGGTTTAATCGATCAAATTATTCATGCTTAACTTTGATTATTGTGTCTCAATTGTGTCAAAATGTTCTTAAGATGTTAAACTATGTTTTTGACAGTGTCCTAAACTTAATTTGATCAAAAATCGAGTTTTTATCACTTCATAGTAAAGGAAGGCGTTCCTGGTTGAAGGAACTTGCTCCTGTACATTTTTCTCGAAACTCAGTATTTTTTATCAGGGTTTACAGAACACGTTATTTGTAAGAGGAACGTGCTCCTGTAGCATTTCCCGAGACTCTGAATTTTTCTGATCAGGGAGAAGAAATGTGTTCCTGTTATTAAGGGCAAAATGGAAAATTTTTAAGAGTCAGTGGTTCTTATTGAAGGAACCCGTTCCTATGCCCAACGGACACTTTGAGGAACACGCTCCTAAATTAGAGGGAAATCTAAAAATTTTCATATTTCAAACCACCATCTAGCCCAATGGAATTACCCAAAACTCCATACTAAGAGATCCACCCAATTGCTAACCCAAGTAAACTATGCTCAAATTCATGTCATGAATCATTAAATCATGCATAACACGTATATCAATTCAAAACATTTTATATAATATAATGAAAAATATAGAAACCAAATGTAAAGAAACACTCATTATTGATTGGCTAGACTTAGCCAATCCAAATCCAACCAATACTAGGCACTTCAACCCTCAATTGGCACAATTGGATCAATCACAAACCCTGCACATAACATAGGTTCATTCATCATTAAAACCAGTCCAATTACATGCCTATTAACCATGATTAAGCCCCAATTCACTAGCCAACATAGACTCTAAAATGGTTGAACCAATGAGCTAACCTATATAGCTCAATCAAACAATTATACACCTAATTAAATCTCATACAACCCAAAGGATTGCCTAAGGTTGATTTCCATGATCCAACCATCAATAATAAAATGCATTCAAACATCAATTGAAACAATTTAGACTAATCTCATGTCAATTTAATTAATTGACTTAGTCTAGGCCAAAAGCCCCAAACTTAGGCAAAGTCCCAAATCATGGCCTTAGCCAAATTTGCACTACACCTAGGTTTTCCAACATGCAAAATCAGTATTCTAAACCATCATTCATCCACAATGACTCATTTAATCAACATAGTTGACATGCAAATCAATTGGAAAACCCTAAGTCCATAAACTAGTTTTAGGTCAAATACAAACAACCCCACCTAGAAATTGGGGGTTTCACCATTAATGGGTTCCCAACAGCATCTAAACACACATATCAAACATGTAAAGTCTATCTCTAATAAGTGTTCTTCCACCACCCCTTCAAATACGAGATTTGAATGTGTAAAACACTTCATGGATGTTGTTCTAGGTCAAGGGAAGCCATTTCTACCATTAACAAGCTCAAAAGAGCACATGCAACCAAACCCTAGGTTTGAAACACTTCCAAACCATGGCTCATTTCATTACTTAGATAAAAAAATGAAGCTCAAATGCATAAGCTAAAGAGATTTTTAGGAAGAAAAATGGTAAAACATGCTTACCTTAAGAGATTCTCAACCTCTTTTCCCCATTTTCCAAACCTAAAATGAGCAAGAAAGTCTTCCAATTAGAAGCCAAGTTGCAAGTTGGGCCCACACTAAAGAAAACACACTTAAATAAAAAAAATAGATTCCCTACTGCAATTACTTGTACTTAGATAATCAATTTCTTGCAAAACACTCAACGGTTTAACATCTTAACCGTTCAAATATTTTATGAGTCCGTTACCAATCTTTTGCTAAATTTTCAGCTCACTCCAATGGTGGGAATGCAATATCCAACGGTTTGATCAAAACTGCGCAAGAAAATCCACAAATTTGAGCAGCAATGTTTGGAATCTTATACCTCACAATTGACAACTCCAATCAAGATCTTCACCGTCCAAAATATAGATCTATCAGTGAAGAATAATTTGCCAAAATTTCAGCTCAATAGGACCACGGATCTAGGAGATCAAACAATTGATGTAATCGGTGATAAAAATTTTTTCCTCTCCATATATATATATATATGTATGTATATTTAAAATTTTTTGATGTTCCGCTCTCGGCCATTCGAAAATCAAAGCAAGACCTACCTTATATGAATTTTTTTTAAAACACGTTCCGGAAGCAACTGTGAAGTCCGCGTCGTTATTTGGGGCACGCATCTCAAGGTCATAGTCAATTTGGACTTTTTAATTCCTAAGGTACGGGCAACTGGAACGTTACTGAATCGGGTCCATTTGGCTTCTAAGCCTAGGGAATTCTGAACCAACAAAATATGTGGGGTTTCTACGAGTCATACACATATAAATACATATATTTCAGTATCCTACGTGTCAAGATGATGTCTGCCTGGGGTACAAGGCATTACATGATCATTTGATCCTTCAAAATCTTTTCAAAACTTTGAGAAACTTTGAAGTTTCTCTTGTGCAAGTGTTCAAGATGATTTTGGTGATTTCTACATCTTTGTTTGAGTCTTGATCGTGTTTTGAGCGACCAACTTCACACAAGAAGAATCTCGTGCTTCAATCTTACCTTGTGGGGTATACATTTCTTTAAACTTAATTCTTGTGATTTTGGTAAATGCAAATCAGTTTAATGCTTATCTTGTTATATTTAAACTGATTTTGTATTGAGTTATATGTGTGAAACCCTATCTTGTTCATCATATCAAAATACATTGTTTAGTGATTTCATAGATAGTTTGTGGTATCGATTCATGTGCTAATATCATATCCTATTTGAATCGAAGTTTTAATTGATACTTGATTTGTATGATTTGTGTTCTTAAACATATATTCATTTAGAATCATCAAGTCTTGATTATCGTAGTACATTGATTCTTGTGCATTAAACTTGTATTTGTTTAGAATCAATATATTGATTGATTGTGCATAATCAATTCACTGTTTTACATTGCATATATTTGAATCGAGTGCATTTGAGTAAAGAAAATATTTCAACACTTTGCATTATTTAAAATCATAAGTGGTTGGAATAGTATTTGTTGATTCATTCAAGATTGTAAGCTTTCATTGTTGAGAGTGGTTTTAATCACATCTCTATATTCTTTATAATCTTGATGTATTGTTGACGTCTGCGAAATTTGGGATTATTTGACCATATATTGTACGACACATAACCACGCCTATAAATTGGTTGCAAGTGTGGCTTTCTGGCCAAGCCCTGGTTTAGGATAGACTGTGGCTTTCTAACCAATCCCTAGTGTAGGTTAGAGTGTGAGTTGCTTCCTATCCAAGCCCTGGTGTCGGTTAGTGTGTAGGCTTGAGCCAAGCTTTGGTGTAGGCTCAGTGTAAACGGTTTCTAATCCTCCTGTAAGTGATTAGCCAATAGCGGATTGAGAAATCCTGACCGGTGCGGTTGGGAAGTAGACGTGGACTCGAAGGGAGTCAAACTACTCTAAATCTCTGTGTTCATATTTATTTCTTGCACTTGTCTTTATTTGTTTTGATTTTGTTATTACCTACTGCGCATTATATTCTGTTAATTTATTCAACCGAAAGGTAACACAAAAATCTACCAAGTCCAATTCACCCCCTTTCTTGGACGGTTATACTGGGCCAACAAATTCATGGTTTAGATGTTGCTTTTCATTGAAGGATCAATGGTGGCATCCTAGTGCTTGTTTTAGTTGGAATTGGATTGGCTAGTCTAGCCAATCGACTGTGAGTGTTTCTTTGCATTTGGTTTCTATTTGTGGCATTGTAGTATAAGAAATGTTTTGAACGGATATTTATGTGTAATGCATGTTTTAATTATTCATTAAATGGATTTGAGCATAAACCTGAATAGGTTAGCAAATAGGTGCATCTGCTAGCTCGGATTTTGGAAAATCTCATGTGCTAGATTGTGATCCCTAGCAGGGGATTTTATGGCTTGTGTAGATAGGATCGCCTAGGCATGAAAAGTGTCTTCGATGGGCTGATCCTATTAGCTACACAACCCTAGGAATCCTAATAGAATATGAGTATTTGATGTCGGATCGGGCGTTGAGTGTCGCAAACTTAGGCCTTGATCACTTCTTACTCAGGAAGTGAATTAGGATGGCATATTGCATGTTTGAAAAATGAAAATGCATTGATAGATTATTTTCATGGCTGCATTATATTTCAGCATGTAAATGATATTTGTATCTCATCATATTATTTGTGATGATCTCATGCCTTATTTGTATGAATGCATATATATTATCATTTGTAGAAAACATTCACTGAGCTTGTTGTAGCTCACACCTCCTTCATATCATTTCAGGTTCAGATAGGAAGGGGAATGGGAAGGCTTAACTACAGAACACATCCTATGATCTTTTGTGATGTAAGTGTTAGTTGTTTCATGTGGTATTGTATTTTGAGACTATGTACATGATAACACCTATTATATATATTTAACACTTTGATGGGCTGTAATTATTTTGGAAGTTTAAGTGCGATGATGTTTATGATATGGATTATGTTGCTTGAGAATTGGATATATTTAGCAGGTTGTTTATGTTGAGGCTGAATAGGACACCCGAGGTATCGAGGGAGGATATACCCAGGGTTCAATGCCAGTCATGATGTCACAGGTTGTGGGTCGTGACAGGACCACTCGCTTATGCATGCAAGAAATGATTGTCAAGGTTCCCACCCCAACACTACACCACGTGTTCCCCCACTTGTGTAGTTCCTCGGCTTAAACACTTGAGTCATTAACTCCCTCGGCGCTCACACCTTGGAAGTGAGGGGGTAGATGTTGAATAATATATAAATGAGCACCTATAAAAGTGTGGGGCCCATGCTAAGTCCCAAGTGCAAGCCCAAGGCGGAAAAAGTCGAGAAAGCAGTGTGAACTCCACTTCAGACCTCCGAGGTGGTTCAGCTAAACGTCCACGTCAGCAACCATCAGAATCATGTTTACTAGATTCCATCACGTACTCTTCGGGACCATTTTTCCACCGGGGACCACAATGCCACTTGTCCCCCTTGGTGGGGACCAAGCCCTCCACTATAAATATGCCTGCACTATTCACCAAAAAGGTATGAGACAAATTTCTACTTTTGAGTCTTACACAAGCATTACGATTGCTCCCAGTTCTAACTTAGGCATCGGAGGGTCTTAGGTCGACAACACACCAGTGCTTCTAACACCATCCTTTGTCATTCTTTCCCCCTCTCTCTTGCTTCAAGAGGGTGTCTCAGTGCCTCCTGGATAACCTTGGAGGAAAGGCAGCAAGTCAAGTCGGCTGAGTTCTTCCAATCTCTTTGCGAGGTCGGCGTAGCTGAGGCTTAGTTCAAGCCTCCGTCGTGGAGAGGACTCTGGCGAAAGCTGAAAAAAGGGCCAAGGACACAGCCATTGAGAAAGCTAAGGCTCCTATTGTTGAGCAACCTCAGGCATTGGTTGCTCCCAAGAAATCCATGATGCCATGATGCCGATTCGAGAAAAAAAAGTGAAGGCATCAGTGGCTCCTGAGACTTCGGTAGGTCCTCTTGCAGGACTTACTTCGGGTTCTGCTCCCAAGGCTCTAGCGGTACTTGCCCCACCTGAGGGAAGCTCGGCTCGGTCCCCTGGTGGAAGAAGTACACGCCCTGAGAAAAAAAATATATGAGTCCCAGAGTAGGTTTCGCTAGTTGAGGTGGTAGGCATTATTTTGTGTTTGATTTCTCCCTCTCTTTTTATTAGCATTTTGTTGATATATGTTCTTCTCTACCTGTCTAAATTTTGTATCTTGTTGATGGTTTTTGTTGTAACCTAACTTATTCATCAGTAAAATGTTATGATGTTCATCCACTGTTGCTTGTTATTAAACTTTCTTTTTTTCACTTATATTTGTATCTTTGTCGCCTCTAATCGCAGCAGCCTCTTCGATGAGACTCGATCAGCCTTCCAGCATTTTTTATTTGATCTGTTATGATTAAATCAACATTATAATGCTAAAATTGTATATAAAGCTATTAACTTGGTTTCCTATTTCTAATTGGATAAGATTAGCGTTTACCTAATTGTTGCCCACTTGTCGACTTTCTCGAATCTTCTACCAGTTATCGATAAGCTTTACCTTGTTGTAATCAATAATTGTGGCTCATCTTGTCAAAAAATTAAGTAATGACGTTGAACCCATTTGGTGTGATGTTTTTGAAGATTTTATATTATGTATTTATATATTATTCATCATTTGGTAGTGACGTTGAACCCACTGTCTATACGAATCATCCACCTAACATGAATGATGGTAGCGGACTTTAATAATAATTAGGTTTAAAATATGTATGATTTAAATTATTGGTGAGGTCTTGGTTGTAACATGTGTTTAAATGGTGTCACTTCTTCCTTTTTGGTTTCTTAGGGTAAAATTATGAAAATACCTAGATAGTCAAAATTACAAAAATATTCTTGAGATTTCCAGGGTATTACATTCTACAATTAATAGTAATCTATGCATTTGAAGTTATTAAGGTTATTTAACTTTATTCTTTTGTTCTTACATAATTGCTAGTGTAACGCCCGTACCTTAAGATGGCGTCATTTTGACCCGTAGAGTACCCGTATATGTGTACGTATACGTATATGATGCTCGATGCGCATTAGTTTGAGTGTTTTTGCATGATTTTATGTCGTTTAGAGTGCGCATGAAGTTTCGGAATGATCGAAGACCCGTTCGACGTTGAAACATGTCAAAAACAGTGTTTTGGATCAGTGGAGCTCGCTTCATGGAGGAAGAAATTTCTGTCACCAATTACATCAATGACTTGATCTCCTAGATCCGTTGTTCGATTGAGCTAAAATTTTGTCAGCTTATTCTTCTCTGTATAAGCCATTGAGACGTGATTTCTCTCATTTTTCACTTCCAAAAGAGGCTAAGGAGCTTGGAGAAGAGAAAAGGAAGGGGAGAGGAGAAAAGGAAGGGAAAAGTTGGGGTTTTGGGTGCATTCTTGCTCAAGAATCCCTAAGGTAATTACTTCTTCCTCATTCTTTCTCAATTTTCTTCCTTTTATCACTTTCATTCATGCATTCAAGCTTGCTTTTAACCTAATGGGTGTTTTCCACTCATCATTCCCTGAATTTAAGGAGGGTGGTGGAAAATACATTTTTGGAATTAGGTCTTGCATTTGAGATATGTTAATCTAAAGGATTTTGGGAGTCCATAAATGGTGAAACCCCCAATTTCTAACAAGAAATTGGTAGGGCTATAGGTATTTGACCTAAACTAAGATTTTGGACTTAGGGTTTCCTATTCAATTTGCATGTGATTTATGTTGAATACATGGGTAAATGTGGATGTGTAGTAGTCCAATTTACTAATTTTGATTAGTGGATAACACTAGTGTAATGTAATTTTGGCCTAGGCCATGTAATTTGGAAAATTTCAATGAATTTGGGGATTTGTCCAAATTTGGGAATTTTGACTTAGACTTAGTCAATTGATGAAATTGATTAGTTAAATAATCTAATTGACCCCTAATTATGATTGAATGCCTTGTATTATAGTGGTTGGATCATGGGGATCAACCTATTGCATTCAATTGGGTTATGTATGGTTTAATTTGATTTTAAATGGTTGAATTGAGCAATATGGGATTGACTCATCTGTATAATCATTTTAGAATCTTAATTGGCTATGGAATTGATCATGGTTGTTTGGCACACTAGTGGACTGATTTTCAGTAATGTATAAACCATGTTTCATGCAGGGATTTTGGTTAATTTAAGTAACCCAAATAGGCCAATTGGGGATTTGAGGTGCTTGGGGTTATTGTGGTCATTCTAGTGCTCTCTTGTAGATTGGATTGGATTGGCTAAGTCTAGCTAATTAAGTTGTGAGTGTTTTTTTACTTGTTGGTTTCTATATGTGGCATTGTAGTATAGAAATGTGTTTTAAATTCTTATCTATTGTAGTATGCATGATTTAATGTCTCATGAAATGTATTTGAGCATAATCTAATAGGGTTAGCAATTGGGTAGAGTCTCCTAGTTGGGATTTTCTTCGGGGAATCTCGTAAGTCTAATGATGATCCCTAATTGTGGACCTAGCAGAGGATTTCTATGGGTTGTGTATGTTAGGATTCGCCTAGGCATAGTACTTGTCTTGGTGGGTGGATCCTATGGTTCATACAATCCTAGGAATTCTAATAGAATACGGGTAAGAGGTCGATCGAGTGATGGATGTCGTGCACTCAGGCCCTTGTATTGATTCTTACTCAGGAGGTGTTAGGAGTGCATGAGCATGTTTATAAATGATATGCATTGTCATGTATATGACATGATGCATTATATTGAGCATGTATGTAATCTTATTTGTATCCATGATATTTAAATGGTTTTAATAATCTTGCAATGTTTTACAAAAATGCATAAATATGTTGCCACTTGTAGAAAACATTCATTAAGCTTGTTGTAGCTCACTCCTCACTCTTATCCTTCCAGGTTTGGATAGGAAGGAGAAGGGAAAAGCTTAGTTGCGGGCATTTTCCCTACACTTTTGTGACGTAGGTGTTTAGTACTTTTCCGCATTTATTTTGATAAATTGTACTATGTAGAACCTAATGCTTATACTTAACACATAGATGGGTCGTAATTTATGGTTAAGTAGGATTTGTATATTTTGAACATTATGAACTTAGAAAAAAAATTATGGTTGTCATTTGGGTATGCTTTTACATTGATGATTTATTATTGTCCATGTGTTTTGATTTTGATTATTGGGATTATGGTGTGTTTTAGAAAGCTGACAGGATGTCGGGGATATCGAGGGAGGATATACCCGGGGTTCCATGCCGGTCATGATGTCACAGATAATGGGTCGTGATATCTAATATCGATAACATGAGTACAAGCTATAGCTAATAAAAGTCTATATTTCATTAATAACTTCTTCTAAATACATGTCGATTACAATCCTTACATTACGTACTAAAATCACTATCCCTATCAGAAATCCTTTATTCCACCGTAAGGCAACACTAATTATGCCCATCATTTATTTCTAAGTCATTTCAAACCATTACTACTACTTTCTTATATACGAGGCTTTCATCTTCCACTATTTCACTAGGCTCACTTCTTTTTGTTCATCTGTTCGGAGTTTAGCTCACATTCAATTTCCAAGGCTCGTTCTGCCTAGCGTGCTGCGTGTGAAATTTAGATGGTGTTATATTCCTTCAAATTTCGTCCTTCAATCCCTTAAAGAATTGTTGGGCTCTCAACTTTTCGTTGCTCAACAATTCTTGTACAATGTGTGAGAGTCTTGTGAAGATGGCTTCATAGTCAGTGACCGTCCTATCTTCTTTGTAAAGGTCAGGCTTCGCTCTTTTTAGAGGCAAGACTCACCAAGCCTATAGGGTTTTACACACCATGCAATCATAATTAAAATTCATTTCATGCTTTCAAACATACAACATATAATTTGATATGATAACATAAAAGATTAAACATAAATGAAGTCTACTCACAACCAAGCCAATGAGAACAATCCTATGTACACACAAGATCCCCAATTCCAACTTAGATCCTGCAATTATATAAAAATTCATATGTATCACAATCCATATATTCAACACATCCATTTCATGATCTCAAATTACATAATCCACATCAAACCCATGTCTAATCCCCAACATGATCAATTAAGGTCCATACACCACACAACATTTTATTCCAATCATAATTATCAATTCTCATGCCATAGACATCATCTATATCCAATATCATGACCAAAGCCCAACACTTAGGCCTAGGTTCCTAAATGATCATCATAGGTCCATCTCAACATTAATCATTCTAATTCATGCTCAATTTGGTCACAACCCACTAAAATTCCCAATTCAAGTCAATTTACATCATAAACCCCAAAATTGGGAATTTCTCCACAATGGGCCAACATGGCCAATAAACTAACCAACACGCTACATAATGGGAAATCCCAAATCAACACGATATATCATTCAAGCATGCTAATTTAATCAACATGTCACATGCACCAACATTTGAAAACCCTAGGTCCAATTTCTAGGGTTAAGTCGTTTGTATAGAACCACATGTAAAACTTTAATAAAAATTCGGGCAAATGCCACCAATATGCTCAGAACTACCCTAGAAGACCAAATCAAAGTGATCCACCTCATCCACCTCGACCTTGAGGGTTTCCATTGAAATCCTAACCTCAAACCTCTCCAAAACTGTGGAGGAAAACTTGGAAAACAAGGTTTGGGCATAGGTCTAGGTCTAGGATGCCTAAAGCCACCATTTTCAAGTCATTTCAAGCTCCAGCAACCAAAAACCTAGGTTGGGTTTTCCCCAACCCGTGACCAGTAATAAAACTTACACCATTAAAAAGCTTGCAACTATCATTAATGGCATTTTTATGGAGAAAAATGGAAGAAAACTTTATCTTAGAGTGAGATTTGAGCAAGAGCACACCCAAACCCTCAGTCTTCTTCTTTTTCTCCTCTTTTCTCTTCTTTATCTCTTTTTTTTTTCTTTCTCTCCTCAAGGACGTGAATGAATGAGAGAGTATGGTGTAAATGGGAGCAAGTTATAAGCCTTGCTCCCATGCTCCCATGAGTAACTTCATAAACTAATTCCTCCCATTCAATGCTACACATTCAAATATAAACATTAATTGAAGCATTAAATGAGAGTATTTAATTGTGGCCTTCCCAATAAGCCACACGTCCCCCCCCGTAGGGTGACGTCATGACCGTCACAGGATACCGTATACGCCATACATGGACGTATACGATACTCTGTCAGCGTTCTTCCTTTAAGACATTATACTAATTCACTCAGATTTTTTTTTCAACAAGAGGTCATTCATATTAACAAAATCTACATAATCAAAACTTTCCAAAATATAAGTACATCATCAAGTATATCATTCATACTCATTCTCACATTTTATCTATGTGATATAATTTTTTTTTGCTAATGTTATATATACATAATCATAACAAAATAACAATTTCAAAATTCTCAACAATACATACATATCAAAAGGAAGGATGTTCTATCCTTCGCGTGTCTTTCCTTTCCCCTTGGGATCCGAACCTGAAATGTGTGAGAATTTGGGTGATTAACTGCAGCTCAATGAATATTCCTAACTATGGCATCATACATGCATTTAATAAAAGTCACATGATTCAATTCTTTTAAAATCATATTCAACATGCATGAAACATTTCATAATACATACATGCTCATAAAGTTTAATTTAAACATGTAGATTTTCAGTGAAATCATCAATCTCCCTCCTGCTAATAATGGAGTGGGTAAACACTCCCTATTATCCACCCATAAGGAGTATTCGCTCAGCCTCATATTACCCAATTTTTTTCTGTTATAAACCATTTCAAAATAGGCCTAAATCTCAATTTCATTCAGAAGATTATCGCTCGACCATGAGATTTAACAATCATCATGCGGGGTTGTCTTCTCGAAATGATTCCATGTTTTAACTTGCTCTAGCAAGTCCAAAACATGCTCCAATAAAATGTTTTCATGAATTCAAATAGTGCAATAATTATAGAAATATTCATGATTTGAAACACATTATTCATTTTTATAATGCCATATACAAATATCCAAAGTTAAGAGATACTCACAACACAAAACTTTCACCAAGTCCACAGCATACGCACTTAGTCTCTTTTCACCATTCACCCAACAAATTCTTGCTGAAAAATACACACAAACAGTACATGCACCATACTTTCTCAATTCATGTCTCAACCTACTGCAATTCAACATTGCACACATTCAATTTCACATTCCACCACATGAATTTATCATCTAAATCATTAATGAATCACTAATTCAACCAAAATGTACTGGTGATCTTACCAAATCAGTCTTTAATCTGAAATTTTTCCAGCAACTTGTATCCAACTTGTACACATCATTAAACTCAGAATTTCACATACTTTGCACTCCAATCTCTGCAATTTATCATCACAGAATAGTCAAGACCAATATCAAATCATAATACACTATAAAACACTACAATTTCAGTCACTAAAATGGGTTCTAACACCCTTGTTCAGCCAGGTTTGGAATACCCAAATCAATGATAGAATTTCAGTGAATTGAACCTTAATTAATTTACCCAGCAATAAGAAATTTTCTCTAATTGTTTCAACCAATAATTTACCCAATTCCAGCAATTCAAATACATTAAATTACTACCATTCAATCATTGAAACTTAATGAATTCATCATCAAAAAACTTACCCATAATCCAGGAATCAAACCCCCATGGTTTGAGCTTCAATTCACCTCAATTTCAATCCAAACTCATCACTTTCCCTGTTTCAAACTATCCATGGAAAGTTGTCGCATGTCACATATAATGTATAGAATGAAGAGGAGAGTTTGAATATGAAACTTTCACATCTAAAACTATGGATCTCACCTTCATTTGGAGCTCCAAAATCTCCTTCTTCCTCAACTGTATTCTCAGTTTCTCTCCAGCTTAATGTTCTGTTCTGCAACTTGACTTGCACATTTCAGCAACTAAATCAACTCATGCCAACACACCAACAAATCAATAACGTGGCTAATCCATCATGCCAACAAGCTAATAGGTGTCTAAATGAGTTCATGGTGGCTGAATTTGATCAAGACACCTATTACATAGCATGCATAAACCGCCTTATTCATTTAACTTCCATTCATTCAACTATTCACCTATAACAACTATTCATTAAATTAACAACTTCATTTAATCATTTACCAATTAATACTATCATCCTTATTTAAGTTAATTTAATCATACCCTTATCTAACTCCAATTCACATATTTAATTCACATATTTATATAACAACTCACATATTTAATTTATACTCTTCACTTTATGTATTTAGCACTTATTCTAATACGTACATACATTTAACTCCGTATGTATACGCGTATTACACACCTCGATATATGCGTAAGTCAATGTATGTATTTAATTAAAACTACGGGGTCTTACAATCTCCTCAACTTAAGGAATTTCGTCCTCGAAATTTAAAGTAAGGTTAAATATACCTCAAGCAGTGAAAAGATCTGGAAACTGTTCCCACATTTGATCCTCTCGTTCCCAAGTCTGCTCTTCATTATCATGGAATCTCCACTTGATTCTTACCAGAGGAATCTGTTTATTTCTGAGCTTTTGAAATCTTCTGACCATAATCTGAATTGGCTCTTCAGGAAATGCAGTGTCCTCCCCAACTTGTAACTGACTCAAATCTAAAATATGAATCAAATCTGGATACCGAGTCGGGTCTTATGGTATTTCCTTAGCATAGATACATGAAATACATTATGGACACCAGCCAACTGCGGTGGTAAAGCAAGCCTGTAAGCTAATAGACCTATCCTCTCAAGGATTTTAAATGGTCCAACAAATAGAGGAGCAAGTCTTCCTCTGACCCCAAACCTCATCTGACCTTTCATAGGAGATACCTTCAACAGCACCAGGTCTCTTTTTTCGAACTCTAAAGGTCTATGACGGTTATCGTAATAACTTTTCTGACGGTTTTGGGCAGTCTTTAGATTTTTTCTGATCTGTTTAATCTTTTTTGAGTGATCTGAAATGACAGCTGGCCCCAACAACTGCGACTCTCCAACCTCATACCAGCAAGCTAGAGATCTACAAGGTCGGCCATACAAGGCCTCAAAGGGTGCCATGCCGATACTAGCCTGATAGCTATTATTATACGCAAATTCATACATAGGAAGATATTCTATCCAGCTCCCACCAAACTCTAGAATACAAGCCCTGAGCATATCCTCAAGCATTTGTATCACTCTCTCAGACTGACCATCAGTCTGGGGATGAAATGTTGTATTGAGACGGAGATGAGTCCTAAATCGAGTCTGCACTAAATGCCAAAACCTCGATGTAAATCTTGGATCTCTATCTGAGACAATAGCTACCAGAACTCCATTTAATCTCACAATCTCTCGTATATACAACCTACTCAGTCTGCCAACAGAGTCTCTAGTGTTTGTCGAAAGAAAATGAGCAGATTTCGTCAATCTGTCAACTATCACCCAAATGGCGTCATATCTACCCTGAGATCTGCGTAATCTTGTAATAAAATCCATGGTGATATGCTCCAATTTCCATTCAGGAATGGGAAATAGTTGCATCTGTCCTCCAGGTCTGTGATGTTCAGCTTTAACCTGCTGACACACCCCACATTTTTGTACATACTCAGCTATATCCTTTTTCATCCCATGCCACCAAATTGTTCTCTTCATATCGTGATACATTTTGGTTGACCCTGGGTGGATAGTATGTTGAGATCTATGTGTTGTCTAGAGTAATTCTGCCCTCAGATCACGATCTACAGGAATCCATAATCTTCCCTGGAAACGCAAGACACCATCTGGATATCTATGCCAATCAACTCTATCTGCTTTATCAGCCCATGCATCATAAATATTAAAGTCGGGATCATACTGTTGTAAATCCTTGACTTTCTGAATATGAGCGTCAGTAATCTGCACATGCATCTGGGCGCAGATATCAACATGTGGAGCTATAGAAAGTACGCTCATCATAGTCACTCTCTCTAATAACCGCCACTCCTGGGCCATCTGATAAGCTACCACACTGGTTTCTGTTTTCTTCATGCTCAGTGCACCTGCAACTGCATTGGCTTTCCTAGGATGATACTCCAATGTGAAATCATAATCCTTCAGGAATTCAAGCCATCTTTTCTACCTCATATTCAACTTTTTTTATCAAATAAATACTTCAGACTCTTATGGTTTGAATACACTGTGAATCTTTCACCATATAGGTAGTGCCTCCATAATTTCAAAGCAAAGACTATTGCAGCCAACTCCAAGTCATGCACAGGGTAATTCTTCTCACGCACCTTCAACTGTCTAGATGCATAAGCTATCACGCTACCCTCCTGCATCAATACACATCCCATACCTAAATGAGATGCATTAGTATAAATCACTAACTCTCTACCAGGCTCTGGAAGTATCAATATTGGTGCAGTAGTCAATCTTCTTTTCAATTCTGTAAAAGTTTCCTCACAAGCTACTGTCCACACAAAAGGTACATTTTTCTGAGTCAGTCTGGTAAGTGGAGCTGCCAGTTTAGAAAAACCTTCCACAAATTTTCTGTAATAACCAGCTAATTCCAGAAAACTACGTATCTCTGTCACTGTGGTTGGTCTTAGCCAATTGGTAATAGCCTCAACTTTAGCAGAATCAACAGATATTCCCTCTGCGCTGACCACATGACCTGGAAATTTGACTTCATTTATCCAAAACTCATATTAATTGAGCTTGGCATACAACCTATGCTCTCTCAGTGTCTGCAAAGTAATGTGGAGGTGTTGTTCATGCTCCTCCCGAGTCTTGGAATAAATGAGAATATCATCAATGAACACAATGATGAACTGATCAAGATATGGTCTAAATACCCTCTGCATCAAGTCCATAAACATGGCAGGTGCATTGGTTACACCAAATGGCATCACTAGAAATTCATAGTGTCCATATCTCATTCTGAAGGCTATCTTCGATATATCCTCTTCCCTGATTCTAAACTGATGGTACCCCGATCGCAGGTTGATCTTGGAAAAGAATCTGGCCCCAATCAGTTGATCAAACAGGTCATATATTCGTGGGAGAGGATACTTATTCTTCACTGTCACCTTATTTAATTGACGGTAGTCTATACACAGGCATAGGCTTTCGTCTTTCTTCTTCACAAAGAGTATAGGTGCACCCCAAGGTGACATATTGGGGGTAATAAACTCTTTTCCCATCAACTCATCTAGTTGTACCTTGAGTTCTTACAACTCTTTAGGTGTCATTCTGTATGGAGGAATGGAGATAGGTTTTGTGCCAGGCATCAGTTTTATAATAAAGTCTATCTCCCGTTTAGGTGGTAATCCCGGCAAATCATCAGGAAACACATCTGGGAAATCAAGCACCACAGGAATCTCAGACAACTAAATACCCTCTTCTTATGTCCCTGAGGCTTTAAACCAGCCAATATTTCCATCTCCTCATTAGTCACAATCGTACCTCTAGTAGGAGGTTCAGAGGTAACCATACCTCTGTATGTAAATAATTGCTGACCATGTATCTGGAATATCACCTTTTTGGAAAAATAGTCCACTAAGGCATGATAAGCTGCTAGCCAATCCATGCCCAAGATGGCATCAATTTTCAAAAATTCTAACACCCTAAGGTCAACTGTCATTTCATGTCCAACATATCTGACAACACAATTCTGACAAATTATATCCGAATAGATTCTTTTTCCTGCTGTTGTACTTAAAATTAATGGTGTACAAGCCCTAACAGGAGTCAAATGTAATCTATCTACCTTGTGGCCAGCAATAAAAGATAAAGTAGATCCAACATCAATCAAAATATATATCATCACATCACAGATACTGATCATACCTTCAATCAGGGTCTTGCTGGCATTCGGATCTGGTTCAGTCACATCTTTTGCTTGTTCTCATATGCCAGAAGGTGTAGTAGTCACTGGAATAGTTGGGGTCTTCGGGACCGACTGAAAAGGACACTGAATAACCTCGTGGCCCTTAATGCCGCACCCGAAACATGTCGGCGGTGGATGTGGAGTGGAAGATGCAGTCTGGGACTCTGTACCCGGAATTGGAAACCAGCTCTATCCTGACGCTTTCTGCTGAGGCCATGGCGGTTTCACGGAAGAGCTCTGACTCTGAGGTCTCCCTACTGTCGGTGCGCCTCTGCCTGCCGATGGTGGAAATGCTGCAAATGGTGGGAATGGTGTCATGGGTGTCACAAATGACTCGCCCCCACTAACTGCCTCACTCGTCTTGGCTTTCTTGGCATCAGTCCATGGCTTCCTACCTCATCTGCTTTTTTTCTTTCCCTGGAGTGGTAAATATAACTTTGGAATAGTAGACTGTGTAGGATGTATTGGTTGTGCTACTTTAACAACTGGCCTAGTTACGACTGCCTCTGCAGTCTCAAAATCTAAGGCCTGTCGTACTGCTTGATCGCACGTCTGTACACCCGATACTGCCAAGCCCTGACGGATAGGATCTCTGAATTCGTCTCTGAGCTGTCTCATCTTGTTCTCATCAGTTTGCATAAGCTCAAGTGCAAAACACTGACAACCTATTAAACTCATGCCCGTACTGTCTCACAGTCATATTCGTTTGTTTTAATGTCATAAATTCCACTCTTCTTCTATCACGTTCAACCTTTGAGGCATTGGCTGCACGAAACACTGTTGTAAACTTCTCCCAGGTGTCAACAACTCCCTGGATTCTCTTTGTAGTCTACCACCATCTCACAACTTCATCAGACAACTTAAACTTTGCCAGTTTCATTTTATCACTGTCAAAGACTTGTGTATCATCAAAGATGACTTTCAATCCAGGAGTCAATTTTTTGCCACTTCAAGTGTTAGACTACCCGGAAAAGAAGGTGGATCACGCTTCTTAAAGGCTTTCATTACTTCTTCGTATGTTCTTTCTCTTTAGTCTTCTCAACCTCCAGATCAACCATCTGGACCTCATCTACATGCTCAGCTATAGGTGCAAGTGCACCAACACTACTGGCTTCAGCATCAGGAACCATAACTGTAGTAAGCCTCTGCATATCTTCCTGCATCTTTGCCATCATCTCTATAATCTGAGCATTTTGCTGTTGTTGGGCAGCTAATGTTTCTTCTAACTTCCTGATCCTTTCTCGATCAGACGAATCCATGATCAAATTGAATGTTCCCTTGTCTTAATCTGAAATTTACAAATACAAGGGACAGTTAATCAAATGATCATGATATTTAGTTGTAAACTAGCTACCCATATCATATACCCATACAAACAATCATAATATAATAATGCTTTTAATCCTAACCTGGTTCTGATACCAATGTTGTCACTACCCCCCAGTAGGGTGACGTCATGATCGGCACTGGATACCGTATATACTTGGACGTATACGATACTCTGTCAGCCTTCGTCCTTTAAGACATTATACTAATTCACTTAGATTCTTTTTTTGAACAAGACATCATTCTCATTCATATTAACAAAATCTACATAATCAAAACTTTCCAAAATATAAGTACATCATCAAGTATATCATTGATACTCATTCTCACATTCTATCTATGTGATATATTTTTTTTTTTTGCTAATGTTATATATACATAATCAAACAAAATAACAATTTCAAAATTCTCAACAATACATACATATCACAAGGAAGGATGTTCTATCCTTCATGTGTTTTTCCTTTCCCCTTGGGATCCGAACCTGAAATGTGTGAGAATTTGGGTGAGC
Organism: Paratinospora sagittata; assembly: GCA_035771175.1. NCBI lineage: Eukaryota > Viridiplantae > Streptophyta > Magnoliopsida > Ranunculales > Menispermaceae > Paratinospora > Paratinospora sagittata. The sequence continues at coordinate 22,019,801 of CM069596.1, forward strand.
AACCGCAGCTCAGTGAAAATATTCCTAACTATGGCATCATACATGCATTTAATAAAAGTCACATGATTCAATTCTTTTAAAATCATATTCAACATGCATGAAACATTTCATAATACATACATGCTCATAAAGTTTAATTTAAACATGTAGATTTTCAGCAAAATCTTTAGTCTCCCTCCTGCTAGTAATTGAGCGGGTAAACACTATTTTTTGGATTTATGGATTTTCTTGCGCAGTTTTGATCAAACGGTTGGATCTCTCAATCCCACCATTGGATTGAGCTGAAAGTTTACCAGAATGTTGGTAACTTACTCATAAAACTTTTGAACAATTAAGATGTTAAATTGGAGAGTCATTTACAAGAAATTAATTATCTAAGTGAAAGTAATTATAGCAGAAAATTGTTCCTTCTATTTATTAAGTGTATTTTTAAGTTGTGGGCCCAAAATTTTTTTATAAATACAACCAAAACGATATTTTTGCTCATTTGCTTATTTTTGGACTTAGAGAAAAGGGGAGAAGGGTGGAGAGGAGGAAAAGAGGAGAAAAACGTAGGTTTCTTGATGTTCTTGGTGATTTCTACTCAAATCTCACCTAAGGTAATGAAATTTCTCATTTTTCTTCGTTGAATCTCTTTGTGGATGTATGAACAAGCTTGGTTTTGACCTAGGAAAGGGTATGAAACCCAGATTTTGAGTGACCCTAGCCTAGAATGGACTGATTTTCATCTCTTTTAGCTTGTTCTTGGTGAAATCAACCCTCTAAGAGTTAGATATACCCTTGAGAAGCATTTCTCAACAATTCCAACTCATTTTTTTAAGGGGTTTGGAGTTAAGGTTTTGTGTAAAACTCATAGGGGAGACTAGTAGGCCACTGATTTGGGTTCCTTGAGTGATTTGAAACCCAATGGCATCATTTTCCCCAATTCTAGCAAGAAATTGGTAGATCTAGAGATTTTGATCTTTTGCTCGATTCATGGACTTAGAGTTAGAATCGAGTCTTGCCCTTCAACTATGTTGACCTAGGGACCATTGTTGAGGAAACCATGTTGCAAGATCAGTGTTTGGCATTGTCGAGCATGGTGGTGTAGTGTAAAATTGGCCTAGGGTTCAATTTTGGGATTTTTGCCCAAATAAAGGCTTTTGCCCCAAATCAAGTCAAATGATAAAATTGACTTGGAGATTGTTTAATTGGACCTAAATGGAGTAGAACCATAGGTTTAGAATGTTTGAACCTATGATAATTTAGCATGTCTTAGTTCAATTTGGCCTTATGTCATGTATTGTCAAATTAGGGATTTTGACCAAGATATAATCAATTGATGAAATTGACTTGATAAGTAGTCAACTTAACCCTTAATATGATTGAATGTCTTGCATTATAGTGGTTGTGATCAAAGGAATCCACCTATGGCATTCAATTTGGGTTATGTGTAGTTTAATTTGATGTTAATTGGTCAAATTGAACAATGGGGATTAGGCTCATGGGTTAGCCATTCTAGAATCATTAGTTAACTTTGAAATTGGGATTTAACATGGTTATTAGCATACTTTGGCTGATTTTAATATTGTATGAACCATGTCTATATTGTAGGGATTCTATTTGATTCGAGTAACCCACGTGGGCTAGTTGGAAGTCTATGTACGTGAGGTGATTGGTGATCGTACTAGTACTTGATTTTGGATTAGAAATTGGATTGGCTAGACTTAGCCAATAGAGAGTGAGTGTTCTTTTATTTGTTAGTTTTCATATACGTGGCATTGTATTTTATATATATATATATATATATGGATATGGCATATGCATGTTTTAATTTATTCATGAAATGAAATTTGAGCATATTCCATTGGGTTACATTTGGGTAGAGTCACCTAGCTTGATTTTCTTTTAGAAGTCTTGTAAGTCTAGAGAGATCCCCAGCGTGGATCTGGTAGAGGGTTTCAAGGGTAGGAGCAGCTGTTTTTTTATTAGGCCTGGTATAGGGTTTCTAAAGAATTGTAAATCGGTGACGTGCTCTTGGAATTCCTATTAGAATACGGGTAAGAGGTCGTTCGGGAACGAGTTTCGCGCACTCATGTTCTCGAATTTGATTCTTACCTAGGAGATGTTAGGATTGCATTAGATGTTGTTTAAATAATATGCATTGTGTTAATTATGACATGATGCATTATATTAGCATGTATGTAATCTTGTTTTCATTTCCATGTTATCTCATGTTATTTCAAATGTTTTAATGATCTTGACATGTTTTATTTAAATGCGTGTATATTGCCACTTGTAGAAGACATTCACTGAGCTTATTGTAGCTCACACCTTATCCTTATCCTTATCCTTTCAGGTTCTAATAGGAAGGGAAAAGGGAAAGCTTGACTGCGGAGCATTCCTTCCAGTATTTTGTTGATGTAGGTGTTGTACAGTTTAGTATTTTGATATTATGTACATGATAACACCTAGTATTTGTATTAATAACACATAGATGGGTTGTGTATGTTTTATATTATTTGAATTTTTAGAATTTTATACTTGGTATTTTTGGAGATGTAATCTTTAATTATTGTTGATCATGATTAGATGATGTTATAAGATTAATTGTATTTGAGATTTGTGTTTATGTTAGGCTGACGGGATGCCGGAGGGTATACCCGGGGGTTCCGTGCCGGTCATGACGTCACGTATAGTGGGTCATGATAAAAACTATGGATCTCACCTTCATTTGGAGCTCCAAAATCTCCTTCTTCCTCAACTGTATTCTCAGTTTCTCTCTAGCTCAATGTTCTGTTCTGCAACTTCACTTGCACATTTCAACAACTAAATCAACTCGTGCCAACACACCAGCAAATCAATGACGTGGCTAATTCATCATGCTAGCAAGCTAATAGGTGTCTAAATGAGTTCATGATGGCTGAATTTGATCAAGACACCTATTACATAGCATGCACAAACCACCTTATTCATTTAACTTCCATTCATTCAACTGTTCACCTATAACAACTATTCATTCATTAAATTAACAACTTCATTTAATCATTTACCAATTAATACTACCATCCTTATTTAAGTTAATTTAATCAGACCCTTATCTAACTCCAATTCACATATTTAATTCACTTAATTTAATTCACATATTTATATAACAACTCACATATTTAATTTATACTCTTCACTTTATGTATTTAGCACTTATTCTAATACGTACATACATTTAACTCTTACGTATGTATACGCATATTATATACCTCGATATATGCGTAAGTCAACGTATATATTTAATTAAAACTACGGGGTGTTACGTCATGACAATAGCTCTCAACAAGCTATTTGAATGTCGCTTCTCCAACAAGCCACCAATAATAATAACAATTCTCTTTGCAAGCAACAGCTACATACAAATCATTAACCATTTTCCTAAAAATATTTCGTCGACATCGGAGGGTCTAGGATTAGTCCCACTACTGTTTTATAACCTCGAACAATAATTCCACTAGATTTTACTGGGTTCCGGAGGTCTCCGATGTTTCTGTAATACTGTCAGCCAGAATCAACTAATTTCATGCGCATGACTCATGACTAATTTCTTAGTTCGTTCATAAATTCATGGTAAACACATATTATATACACAACATAACATGCAACAAATGAGTAACATGAACAACATAGTATGAAAAATACCAAATGCTAGAACATAGAGTTAGGTATTTGTTCGAGTGGGACACGGGCTAGGCAGAGGAAATGTCAGGGCGTCACAGTCGACGCATAGGCTTCGGCCACATTCAAATTGGTTGTGGATTGTGTAGGCCCAGTAGAGCGTTCAAGAATGGTAACTGGATGATTTTCGGAGTTCAACTCCTCCTAAACCGGCTTCACAGAGGGCTCTTCCCCCACGACTCTCGTGGGATCAGCCACAATGTCACAAAAAGAAAGGTAAAGACAGAAGCAGGGATGGGAAGGAGACCTAATTGGAGAAAGCAAGGGAATACCCATACTGAACATACTACCAACCGAAGACGATGAGGAAGATGACATAAAGGAGAAACATAAACTCACCAAACAACAAGATGAAATCCTTGGAAACCAAGCACGACAGGGAACGTCAAAACGTCAAGCGAAATAAGATCCTATACTGACCAGACAAGATCCCAATGACCAAATGGAAAGCGTCCGTTCCTTCAGAAAGTGGGGCCTTCCCCCTTTTTATATGAGGAACCCAAAACGCCAATCGACGCTTCGTTACGGATATCATAGCTCTGACGTCCCACAAGCTATGAACTTTCTAAGAAACAACGACATTTAATGGGTGTGACGGTTCGCCAAGCGACCTTCTTGGACCACTTGCTTATGCACGCAAGAAATGATTTTCAAGGTTACCACTCCAACACTGTAGCACGTGCCGCCCCACTTGTGTACTTCCTTGACTTAAACACTTGAGTCGTTAACTCCCTCAGTGCTTACACCTTGGAAGTGAGGGGGTAGATGTTGAATAATATCTAAATGAGCACCTATAAAAGTGCGGGCCCATGCTAAGTCCCAAGTGCAAGCCTAAGGAGGGAAAAGTTGAGAGAGCAGCGTGAACTCCACTTCGGACCTCTGAGGTGGTTAAGCTGAACATTCACATCAACAATCGTTAGAGTTATATTTACTAAATTTCGGCATGTACTCTTCAGGACCATTTTTCCACCGAGGACTACAATGTCACCTATCCTCCTCTGTGGGGACCAAGCCCTCCACTATAAATATGCCTGCGCTATTTGCTAAAAAGGTATGAGACAAATTTCTACTTTTGAATCTTACACAAGCATTATAAATGTTCTCAGCTATAACTTAGGCATCGGAGGGTCTTAGGCCGACACCGCACCGGTGCTTCTAACACCATCCTTTGTCCTTCTCTTTCCCTCTTTCTCTTGCTTCAAGAGGGTGTTTTAGTGCCTCTTGAATACCCTTGGAGGAAAGGCAACAAGTCAGGTCGGCTGGGTCCTTCCAATCTCTTTGAAAGGTCCACAGTTGAGGCTTAGTTCAAGCCTCTTGTTTGGTTCGTGCTTCTCCCCTTTCCCTTTATTTTGTTATTCATCCAGTTCGATAAATATCGGTATTGGACAAATCTTGCTTCGACAACTATATTAAAAAGAAGAGGAAACAAAAGGGAGTTGGGGAAAATATATTTTGTTAAATTACTATATTAACTTTTATATTAGTGAAGTTACACTTTAAAATTTGAAAATAACAATATGATCTTTAAATTTATTTATGGAAGAACAGAAAATTTATTACACCATAATTCTTTCAACTTTTAACATTACAATGGTATACATAAAGTCATATGTAATAATCCAATATCTTGTTGTTATAAAAGGAAAGGAAAAATGAAGTCAAGCTGCAGCACTAGGCCATACGACTTGTAATTTTATAATTTCGTCTGCGAATTGCAGCTCTAAAAATATGGATCACACTACGTCCTTTTGAAAAAAGCCCTCCTACATATTTAAAATTGAAAAATATTTTAATTACCCTTTTAAAATATATTTTATTACAACATATCATTCCAAACAATCTAACAACAACTCTTATTACAATATCATCGTTCAAAACAAAAAAAAAATGAAGTGAAAAGTCGAGCCTTTAAGGCTGCATTTATTGGTAAGGTTAGTTGAGTAATAAATAGCATGTACGGCCTGTCTAGTCAGGCAGGCACATGACTAGGATATGATTTTTTATTTTATTTTATTGCCAAAACATGACAAGGATATGATTGAGATATGTAAAAATTGACCGATGGTGCTGTGATAAGAAACCAATTAATAATTTTATCACTTCTTTAATTCTCTTATAAAAAAAATGTACTTGGTATTCTGTCTCACAATTTGTGCTTTTTCGTTAAAATGTTTAATCATTTCACAAATCAAAAACTTCTTTATGATTATAAATTTTAACTAAAGGTCAATATGGAATCAAACAGTCATATGAATAAGCAAATAATGATATAAATGCAACTTGCAAAAAAAAAATGATATAAATGCAAAACCGAGCAAATAGATACAATAACTATAGAATGGAACTCCAAAATTAAATGGATAGAAACAATACTTTTTTTTGGAAAATGTTATTTAATTACAAAAAAGATAACTACAAATACAATTATATTTTTATTTTCATTGAATGTGCGTGTTTTACACATTTTGTTTTAACCAAAAATCTAACCTTCTTAACATGGTATTGAAGTTGGTTGAAAACGAACTAACAAGTCTTTTTTTCTTTGTTTTGGAGTTGTCTTGTCTCCAATTGGTTGCCTTGCACTTTACTTAACAAGTGCGGTGGCGCCGAGGGGTGTCTCGACAAATGAAAAATTCTTTAGAGGCTTGTCTAAGGAGTGAGATCTAAAGGTCACAACAATTGAAGAAGCAAAGAACTTTGGAAAATACACGTTCGATGAGCTATGCAGTTTGCTTATGGTGCATGAAATCAAGTTGAAAAGTCGAAATATAATTGCACCAAAGTAAGATAACAAGATCAAAAAGGACTTAGCCTTAATCGCCAATGAAGAAATCGAAAAAACATCATCCGAAGGCAAAGCTACTGATGATGAAGTGATTATGCTAACTAGAAGGCTTAGCTACTTATCGTAGAAAGGCAAGATTGAATCAAGCTCAAAGTTCTACAAGGAAAAGAAGTTCACGGCAAGCCTAGTGAATTGATATGCTTTGGATGCAGCAAATCAAACCACATAAAGAGTGAATGCCCAAACAAATAGAAGAACTTCAACCCGAAGGGAAAAGAATAAGAAGGTATTGAAGGCTACTTGGGACGATTCAAATTTGAGTGAAAGTGAACCGGACTCCGGTAAAGAGATGGTTGTTAATGGCAAAAAACGAGGCAAAATATTCATCTTTTAAAAATTTTGATGATTATGATGATTTATATAGTGAATAGGTTTTGATGTGAGCTTGACAAGCAAAGTAGGAAGAACTCAAAGCTCAAGAAGAGCTTAATGACTGCACTCGTAGAGATAAAATCTCACAAGGTGTCTTGGACATCCTCTAAATAGATTTTGAAATACTTAAGAAAGAGAGAGAAGCACTAAAAAAGAATGTAAATGACGTAACCGAGGTAGTGAAAAAGTTTATAAATGTTTAAAAGTTATTTGACATGATATTAAGAATATAATGGTATGTTTTGACAAAATCGGTTTAAATTATACACAAAGGTCAAAATAAAAAAAAAAGTTATAATCATTTGTTGACCAAAAGAAGTGAAAGAATGTCACCAGGTTTTTTTTTTCAAAAAGGAACTAGAACCAAAATAAAGCTAACACTACACTACAAAAAAAGGACGGCATGCTCCCAAAAAAAGAGATCTAGGATCCTATAGTGGAGTTGATATCAGCCTTTAATTTATTTCAGAAGGTGAATAATTTATTTCAGAAACAACACTACAAAGGAACTAGAAGCAAAATAAAGCTAACACTACACTACACAGGAAGGGCCACATGCTCCATCTTAAATTTTCTATAATGGAGTTGCTATCAGCCTTTAATGGTCGTAGCTCCATCTTAAATTTTCTATTGTTGGGTAGTTTGGACCTACGAGCCCTTATTGCATGCTTATTAGCTTGTACGTTGTGTAGGCTCAGTAGCCCATTTATCATTTAAGGGTCCATTTGTTCATTGTGAGTTTATATGTATATCCATTACCACCATTAGATTCATAGATTCTATGCCGAATGCTCTATCTCGAGTGATCAAAAAATTAAAATAAATAAATCATATGCTGCGTTTCCACTACAATTTCTACTTTTCACTTTAAAATGTTCAAAAACTTTTTGGTAGATTTGAACCTTCTCATGGTTATCTTGCAATAAATTAATATGTTAAGGGAAAAATGAACGTAGTTTTAGATAAAATAAACAAGCATTAATTTATAGCATTAAAAAAGTAAATAAATACACATTTAATATAAATAAATTATTGAGAAAATAATAGAGAGATGTTACGTGGCATCAAATATTTGTTATGAATGTTATTAATTTGTATAGTCTTGCAACATCAAATGTAACTAAAATATGTGCAAATGGTGCAAGTAAAAAAATTATAAAATAACCAAGCTGGAGCATGAAATTGTCTTTTTTTATTTGAAATAAAAATAAAATAATATATAATTTGAAAATTACTAACTTTTTCATTAAAAAATGGAGAAATCATAGGAGAGTCATGGAAAAAATTTATTTTGTTAAATTACAATATTAAACTTTATATTAATATAGATACATTTAAAATTTTAAAAATAACAATATGGTCTTTCAATAGAATTATGAAATAATAGAAAAATGATCGTACCATTAGTTTTTCAACTTTTAACTTTATAATAGTCTATACTTCTTATAATGCAAATAGTTGGTGAAACTCATTGGGTGATCATTTTAGAAACTTTGGATAGGTGGCAAAAGCTTTTTTTTTTTTTTTTGGGTTACCGTTTTCCTGCACCCAAGAGATATCCTCCTTACCTTTGGGCGAGACTAATCATTCCAGACTTGAGCATAGTAGAGGCGTTTGGGCTGGTCCTCCCAACAAAGGTGAATAAATGGAGGCATGCCCAGACTCGAAGTCAAGACCTGGACCTCAATCCCACTTATGCTCAGTTCCTCAACCAACTGATCTACATGTGATTTTGGGTAGGACTAAGTTGAATATTACTCTCTAATATGTGGAGATTAGGAATATATAATTATTTAGTTATATCCATTTTCATATGAATGAGAAATTGAGTCTAAAGTAGCCTACTTGATAAATGTAAAAATGTAAAAATTTGTAAACATAGTTTAGTCCCACATGAGAAAGTTAGAAAACAAAGTGTTTACTTAGAAGTGATAGCTAGAACCTTTCACTTGCTCACTACACACACAAAAGGAAGGCTTAGGGGTGATACAAAATCATGTCTCGCGCGCACGAAAGGGCGATTGGGCGACTTAAGGCTCATTGGCCGCACAACACTTTGTACTTTGCACAACACATGCGTCAATTGCAATTGTCAGATTGCACCTACATTATCAGGCTCGATCCAACGGTGTGCGATCAGATGCGCTGATCGAGATGGCCAGATCGTGCCTTCACGGATCATGCACGATCCACCAGTGTATGACCAGGTGTGTCAATCGCGACCGTCAAATCGCATCTAGTTACAATTGAACTTGATCCGCATGGACAACCACTAAATGCCTATAAATAGGCCCCTCCACAACTCAAAACAAATCATTCAAAAATATCTGAATTCTTAGAATTCTCTCCTTTTTCTTTCTTCTCTATTTCCGCATTATTTTTGTGAGAGAATACTAGCATTTTTGGTTTGAATATTTTTGTGAGAGAATAAGTAGTTATATTTTTACTAGTTCTTAGGATTTTATGATAATTGTAAATAAACAAGTAGATAGTTGTGATTGTATATAATTTTTGTTATGAACATATTGTATAATTTTACATTTTGATGCATTTGTTTTCATTGCAATATATATATATATATATTATGAGTTGAGCAAAATTATAAAAATTTAAACATTATTAAGTATAAAGTACTATTAGAATAAATTATATTATTCTAAATTATTATAAAGATATCACATATTTTTCAAGGAATACAATACATGTCATTAAACCTTTGGAGTAGCATGTATATCTACAGCATGTTGAACAAGTAGTTATACATGCATTTAACGACACATTAAACAAGCCATTAAAAGTAAAAACTCACTACAAGAAAAATCACTTTTAACGACTTAGTTTTAACGACATGTAATTATTTAAATCGTAAAAAACATATCTAAGACAACGTGTTTAATATACAAGCCATTAAAAAACATCTTAAAATTAGTATTATGGCTTGTATTTTAAACATGTCGTTAAAATAGCTTATTACGACATGTTCTACATGCCGTTAAATGTTTATAAAATAACAGCTTGTACAGCAAGCCGCTCATCAGGTTAATTGAAAGGGCACTACATATGACGGCATACGCTTATATGTCGTAGTTTCTATATGAAACAACGGCTTGTCGCATAAGTCGTGATTGTCTTAATTAAAAATGCGGCGAATTTTCCCTCTGAATCGCGCCTTAGAAGGGCACTACATATGACGGCATACGCTTATATGTCGTAGTTTCTATATGAAACAACGGCTTGTCGCATAAGTCGTGATTGTCTTAATTAAAAATGTGGCGAATTTTCCCTCTGAATCGCGCGAACAAAAGAAACCTAATTGAATGGACATTACGTATGACGACATGTGCTTATATTCTGTTGTTTGTGCATAAAACAACGGCTTGTCACATAAGCAGTGATTGTTTCAATTAGAAGTGCGCGCTGAACAAAAGAAACCTTTTTGTTGGAAACCCAAACCCCTGAAACCAAATCGCGCCTCTCTCTCTCCTCTGGTTCGTCTAAAACCCCTGAAACCCAATCGCGCTTCTCTCTCTGTTCTGGTTCGTCGGAAACCCCAAACCTATCAGTGATTGTTTGAAATACGAGGGATAGGGACATGCCACTGCTAAAGAACTCGCTGCTAAAGATAGGGGTTGGGATGGTACTGAGATTTTTGAATTTCATTTTTAGTTGAAGAAATTGGCAATATTTAAGGGCTCAGCCTCAAGTTCAACTAAGAACTTGCTGCCGCTACTGCTACTACTGAGCTCTATTGCTTCTTATCCCCAACTTCACGGTCTCACCTTCGTTGTTATTTCCTTATTCTCTTTTTGTGGATATGGTTATGGTTTCGGTTTCTCTCTACATTTCGTCTTGCTCTTGTGCAAATCTTTGGTGATCTTCTGGTTCTTCTTGTAATAATACGACGAAGATAGTTTCTGAAGCCTAGTTTTGACGAGATTTCAAGTGTTTTAGATTCATTTGGTATCTTTTGTTTTTTTTTAAATGCGAACTGCCATTTGGTTTTTGTGTTGGTGCGTGTGATTCGGTGGTGCTTGAGCAGTGTTGCTGGTTTCGATCGTCTCTTGTTTTATTTTTTAATTTTTTTTTTCCTTATGTGGATTAAGGACATGGATGAGCATCGTCTCTGGTTCTTCTTTATTATTTTACTTCTGTATGGGCTAGGAATCACCAAAACATATACAAAGTGTTTGAGAAAATGCTAGACACTTGTTGCTAATGGAACACAATCTTTAACACATCATCAGATTACATGCTAGACACTTTTTGTTCTATTGCTTTTTTTTCTTTCTTGAATGGGCAGAAAGAAAAAAAAAAAAGTTAGCAAGATCTCTCAATTAATGCTTAGGAGGAGATAGTGGTCAATTTTTTTATCAGTGAGTTTGAAGATATAACAGTTTTTTTCATACATGAAGAAATAAAATAGTAATTGGAACTAGCAACTAACATCTTATCTCTTTATGTGGTAGTGACTATTATTTTAATACCTCAAGTCAAACAAATTATAAGAGTTATATTTTTGAAAGAAGGCATCTGCTGTAATTTTATTGATGTAATATAATATTGAAATCCACCGTCTGCTTTCGATAATCAAAAGTGTTTTGCTAGCAAAAGGCACGAGGAAAATAATTACATAAAAAAACTATTTAATAATATGCAAGCCCACTTCTTTGTTTTGTATTTTAGCTGCTTACATTTCACTTTTAAGATAGGAAGATTTTGAAATTAATGGCCTTTAAACTTCATGGTAAAGTTATATAGTTTTCATCATCTTTGTGTCACCGTCCTAACTATTGCCCCTTGAAGTTATACACTTGTTACTTCTTTATTTTTTTTAGAGCTTAACGCCCTTCTCATGCTTAATGCAACAAACTTTTATGGGGTACTAACTATTTTTTTGAATACGTAAAGTTTCAAAGAAAATTACTGTGAAAATAGATCGACTTAAACGTTTTCTTTGACCAAATAAAAATTCGACTAACTTTCAAAAAGTGTTTTAGCTTAGAGAATTTTCGGTGCTTAACAAATTGTTAAGTATCTGTATTTATAGACTTGTAGAGATGAAGTTGTTGTTCATTTGAATTTGAATTTCAAATATGAACGTTTACTCACAACAGCTAGAATATACAACGAAAATGGCAACTGCACAATTCATGAATATTCTGATTTTCTCCAGATACACGAATAAGGAAAGTTTTAGAGGATGTGGTTCGTGATTCAGATAATATCTCTTACAAATACAGAAAATTAATTTTGTACGAAAAGTTGTTCTGCAAAGGTGGAGAAAAATACGTACATGTCATAGCAGTAAAAATATCATTTATGTCGTTTTGTTCCTTTGAGGGCGCTCATAGAACATCATCGTCCTACTGAACAATGAAGTGAGGGCATTACTAAGTAGTAAGCGTCCTGACTTGCTTTGACAATTCAACGACTTAAAGCATGAGGGCGCTACTTCTCAGTAAGCCTCATGACTTGCTTTGACAATTCAACGACTTAAAGCATGAGGGCGCTACTTCTCAGTAAGCGTCCTGCTTTGTTTTAAAACGCAAAACATATGAGGGCGCTACTCAAAACTAAGCGTCCTGAACTATTGAAAGCAGTTTTAAAGCAATGTTCAAGCGCGCTGACAGACGGTGAGCATCCTGAAAGTTACTTATGTTAATTATAAAGATGAGGGCACTCCTACACAAGTAGCGTCCTGATAATTCATTCAACTTATAACTTATCAGCGTCCTTAAAGATAGAAATCATTTAAAGATAAAAAGATCTTTCAGCGAGCTAAAACTAAGTTAGCGTCCTGACATTCTCAGATGTTGATAAAAGAAAGGTCACTACTAACAAGTAAGCGTCCTTATTAATTAGTTCAACTCAACCTTGAACGTTCTAACATTTTATCAGCGTCCTGACTAATCAAGTCTAGGAGGGCGCTGCTAAAACATTAACGTCCTGAAAGACTTTATAAAAATGATTTTTGATTTCTCAATTAAAACTCGATAAAACATTATTTTTTCTTTTAATCAAAGCAAATACTTTGGAAATCATAAGGTACGATTAAAATGTTACAATCAAAATATGCAAATGATAACAATCTTGCTGAGAGTAAGATGGTCGATAGAATTTACATTTTAAGTATTGGCAGACTCAGAACTTTACTTTGATGTTCAATAGGCTTGTGATCACAGTTCCTTGATCTTGATTCTTGATAAATCTGAAACACCTGACAAGATCATTAGATAGACCAACTGGAAATATTTGGAATCATCAAAAAATTCATGTCATGGAGTTCATTGAGATAACAGAAGTATATTTTGATGATCACAAACGAAATCTCTTTCGGTGCTAACGAGCGTTTATCAAGAACTTATCTCAACACCTCAGGAAAGCAAAAGGTCAAAGATTGATTCGATCAAGGAATTCAAAATCATATCAGACGTTCAAGATTGTTTCAACCAAAGAACCTCAAAAATCATATCATAATTTCAAGATCACACCACTCGAACGATTCGATCAAGCTTCAAGTTTACATCTTTCGATCAACGTTCAAGACATTGAACTCTAGTGCAAAGTTCACATTGAAGATCTCATAATAAAGAGTTAGATTTAAAGATTATGAGAAACATGAGAAATGTTGATCTAAGTGGTTTTGCACTTAGTTTTTCTCCAAAGTGTTTTGATGCTTACAAACAATATAACAAATGATGCTAATGTTTCTATCTAGTATATTTCAGCACCTAAAGATGGAAAAAAGCCAATACAAGATCTAAGTCTTCAAGTTCAAGAAGTCTCTCAAGCAAAGGTCAAAGCAAAGGATCAACCATACTTAAAGCTTGGACAACTTGAAGGAATGAAGACAAAAAGGTTGAGAGTCTTTATGTGTCCAGAATTAAGACTCAATTTCTCTAAACCTCATGCATTCATACTTCGCATATGCATAGTTTAGATAAAACTCATTCATGCATTAAGTATTCTTTAAAAATGATTTTCAAGTATTCAAAATGTTTGATCTATGTTTTTAAACTATTTTGAATCATATTTGCATTAGTTTTGATTAAAATGATATTTTTATTAAAAATTTCAAAATAATCAAAATTGTTTTGATTTTTATCAAAATCTTGTTTGATTGTTTAATTGTTGATTTCTAAAGTATTTGATTTGATTAAAAGAAACATTATATTTTGTCGAGCTTTAATCGAGAAATCAAAAACCGCTTTTATAAAGTTTTTCAGGACGCTAATGTTTTAGCAGCGCTCTCCTGGACTTAATGAGTCAGGACGCTGATAAAATGGTAAGACGCTCAAGGTTGAATTGATCTGATTAATAAGGACACTTACTTGTTAGTAGTGACCTTTCTCTTATCAACCTTTGAGAGTGTCAGGACGCTGATTTAGCTTCAGCTCGCTGAAAGATTTTCTTTTATCTTTAAGTATTTTTTATCTTTAAGGACGCTGATAAGTCATAAGTTGAATGAATTATCAGGACGCTATAGGAGTGCCCTCATCTTTTGAATCAACTTAAGTAACTTTCAGGACGCTCACCGTCCGCCAACGCGCTTAAACATTATTTTAAAAGTGCTTTTAATAGTTCAGAACGCTTACTCTTGAGTAGCGCCCTCATATGTTTGTGTTTTAAAACAAAACAGGACGCTTACTGCGAAGTAGCACCATCATGTTTTAAGTCGTTTAATTGTCAAAGCAAGTCAGGACGCTTACTAATTAGTAGCGCTTTCACTTCATTGTTCAGTAAGACGCTGATATTCTATGAGCGCCCTCAAAGGAACAAAACGACATAAATGATATTTTTACTGTTCTGACATGTACGTATTTTTCGCCAACTTTTTTGAACAACTTTTAGTACAAAATAAATTTTCTGTATTTGTAAGAGATATTTTCTGATTCACGAACCACATTTTCAATGGTCCAAAATCATATTTTTCACCCCCAACGACTATATTCTTGTGTCTAACGGCTATAACTTGTTTCTAATTTATAAATACAAGTAGTTAGGCCATTTTAAACACAAGAGAGACAACCATGTGAATCTAGGAAGTGTTTTTCAAGATCAAATCATTTTCCCACTTCAAAAACCATAGAACTTAGAGATGTTGATTTGAAGATTGGATTTCAAGCTTTTTCATTGTGGATCATTCAAAGCATCTTCAAAATCATTCTCTTGAGCAAATATGATTGCAAGAAAGGTATAAATCATTATAAGGTCCCTCTTCACCTTGAGCTTAAATTTCCATATCTTGTATTTGGTATTTGAATTTATGAGCTTCATTGTAATTGTTCTAATCACTTAGAACAAACATTAGATTCACTGTTTTCAGTCTTTTAGATTGTTTCATGGTTTGAGACAAACCAAGTAAAGTGATTTAATATCACTTGTGACTCCAATGCTGGAATCACGACTAGTTTCATCCTTTCTCTTGAAAAGGATGTGTGGGTTCTTCCTTAGCCCGTAAAAGGAACACAGGTTCTTCCTTAGCCCAGAAAAAGGATACACGGTTCTTCCTTAGCCCGCAAAAGGAACATGGGCTCTTCCTTAGCTCGAAAAAAGGGTAAATGGTCTTCTCACACCCGTAAGTTGAGAAACGGTCATCTCACACCTGTAAGATGAGAAACGGTAGTTCTCACACCCGTAAGTTGAGAAAGTGTACTGGTTTGATCTTCACCAGTAAGAATATCAGTTAGTGAAGTTTCAAATCCTAATTGAAAGATTAGGTAGTGGATGTAGACGCAGCCAAACCACTACAAATGCTTGCGTACTTTTCTTTTCACATTTTACTTTATGCTCATTAGATTTATTTATGCATTGAACCCAATTGAGTCAAAGAATCTCATAAGAAATTAGAAAAGATTGAAAATGACCATGACACCCAATTCACCCCCCCTCTTGGGTGTACCAACAAGAAAGACACAGTATTAAAGGTTTATCTTTCTCTAATCAATATTGCTCAAACGTTTTTTTTTCCAAAACCATGCACAAATCACTTGCATATTTGCATGTTTTGATCTTACGCTTTATGGTATTTCAAATGATTTATTTTTTTATGTTTAATTTGAAATTTACCGAGTTTTTATTCACATTCATCGTATATTTAATCGTGAGTCAAAACTATTTTTAAAGAGTCTTTCCGGATGCTAATGATTTAGCAGCACTCTCCTGAACATGATAAGTTAGGACGCTGATAATTCATTAAAACGCTGATAACATTCAAGGTTGAATTGAACTGATTAATCCGGATGCTTACTTATAAGTAGCGGCCTCTTTTTAGTCAACCTCTGAAGTTGTCAAGATGTTGACTCAGCATCAGCTTACTAAAAGATTTATAAGTTCTTCAAAGAATCTATCTTTGAGGATGCTAATAGTTATAAGTTGGATGAACTATCAGGACGCTACTTGGATAGGAGCGCCCTCATCTTTGAGAACCAACTTAATAACTTTCAGGACGCTAATTATCACACCCCGCGGATGTGATGTGTACCCTTTCAGGGCATACTCCAGCCATTATGGAACCATAATATTGTCCCATCCAAGTACACAGCCCACTCAATAGTGTCTAGTACCCCCGAGATCATTTGTCCACACTATTCATCATGAATAGTATAGGGCCTCCCCCGGATTCAAACTTCAAACCTCATATAGGTTGATTTCGCAATCCGAGTAACCATTGAGCCAATCTGGAGTATGCCCTGAGGGGGTACACATCACCTCCGCGGCGTGTGACAAAAAGGCCTTATGTACATAAGGCCTTTTTGTCACACCCCGCGGATGTGATGGGTACCTTATCGAGCGTACCCCAGCCCGAACAGTGTAGACAAATGATCCCGGGGGTACGAGACATCCTTGTGTGGTGGGCTGTGCATCGGGATGGGACAATATTATGGAATCATAGTGGCTGGGGTACGCTCGATGAGGCACCCATCACAACCGCGGGGTGTGACACTAATTGTCCTTCAGCGCACTTAGTTTTATCGTCAAATATTTTGAAATATCAGGACGATTACATAGTTGTAGCGCCCTTATGTTTTATGTTTTAAAAGGTAGGACGCTTACTCGGAAAGTAGCGCCCTCATGTACTTAGTTATTTTAAAACATAGCAGGATGTTAACTGTGCATTAGCGTCCTCAGGGTTAAGTCACTTATGTCGCAAAGAAGGTCAGGACGCTTACAAGTTAGTAGCGCCCTTGCTTCATTGTTCAGCAGGACGCTTATATATAATGAGCGCCCTCAAGGAACAAAATGACAAAGATGATATTATGCGTCAGGATGCTGATTATAGAATCAGGACGCTAATTCAACAACCGTCACTATTTTAACAAGTACACTATATCAATCTACTTTTTCAGAACGGATCTTTGCACAGAGTCATTTTCAGATTTATCAGAGATCTTCTCTGATGCGTGAATAAAGTTTTCTAGAACTTTCCTTATTCATGTAATATGAAAAGAACTAGAATGTTAGTGAAAATTGCAGTTGCCATTTTAGCCATTGTGTGTAAACATTCACATTGTATTTGAACTTCAAATGTCTAACGACTACTATTTACTAGGTCTATAAATACAAACACTTTGAATCAAACAACTTGCTGATATTTTGTATTGTGCCAAAACCTTTTTGAAAGTTAGTCGATATTTAATCATTCAAAATGTTTTTCAAATGAACTAAGTTTTCAAAGTATTCTTCATTAATACTTTACTTAGTCAATAGATCTTCATATTGAGCTTCAATTATATTCTATCTTTGAAAATCTATTTTTACTGTTTTCTACTCAAATTCTCAGCACTGATCTATACCTTATATCAATCTTGCTAATAAAGGAATTTGAGAAGTAGTTCATGAGATATACAATTGTACTTTATTTCATATCTTAAGTATTGTATCGAACTATATCAGTAGTTGAGTCAACTTCTGAATACTGAACCAAAAGTTTGCATACTGATATTTTATATCTATTTTGAAAACCTTTTGTGTCTATGTTTTACACTGGTCCTTCATTTTCTACGTCAATGTTTAATTGGTATAATTATGTTTTCGAAGAAGCCCTTAATTGACTTTCATATCATTCACGCTTTTCGGAACTGCACTTGAGCAATACCAAACATTGAAAGGTAAATGGCTATAGGTGTATATATCTTAGCATTACGTATTCAAATTTACATATTTGAAATGCTATGAATATGAACTTAATTGTAAATTGTTCTACTCAGTTAGAACCGACATTATTAGTGTTGTAGTGCTGGTGTGTTTCTAGGTTGAAACAACCAGATCAAGTGAATGTAGTTCACTTAATGATTTCAGGGTTGAAATCACGTTAAGGTAAATCCTCCCTTGTAAGTAGGAAACCGGTACATCTTAATCCCGTAAAAGGATAGGTTCGTCCTCAACCAATAAAAGGATAAGTTATCTCTTAACTTGTAAAAGAGAAACAATTTTTCGTTATCCCGCAAAAGGAAAACGGTTCTTCCTTATCTCGCAAAAGGAAAACGGTTCTTCCTTATCCCATAAAAGAAACATAGGTTTTTCCTAATCCCGGAAAAAGGAAAACGGTTCATCCTTAACTCGCAAAAGGATAAGTTTGCTTTGAATCTGTAAAAAGCCATGTATAACGGTTTGGTTCTCACCCTTAAGAGAATCAGTTAGTGGATTGAGAAAATCCTAATCGGGAGATTAGGTAGTGGACGTAGGCTTGGCCGAACCACTATAAATCTTAGTGTGCTTTAAGTTATGCATTTTACTTTACGGTTAAGTATGTGCATTTATTTTCAATGTACCAATGTATATCACTAAGTCATTGGAAAAGTTTATTATTGACCATCACACCCAATTCACCCCCCTCTTGGGTGGATCAACAGTATTGAATTCATGGATTCACTGAACAATAGCACAAAAAATAATAGTATTATTTGGGGGTAGATGATCTATAACTTTATTTTTGTTACTGACTTAAGTTCTAATAATGGGATTTTCTTTTTATTTATTTTTATTTTCTAATAATGCATGGGGTTTAGTTCATTTGGTATGCGGTATTGGTTTTGATTTTCAATGCTTCCTTGTATGGTTTTATGCTTTCTGTGACATGGACTTCTTGATTAATTTACTCGGCCATGGTTCTTATAAGCAGAATGAAGTCACAATAAACTTTGGCATTAACTATTTAGGACGATCTCTATGTGTTTTCTCTTTACAATGGTGGTCCTGGATAGTTTATGGATATCAGATTTAAAGACCCAAATGAGTAAGCCTATAGTAGTTAGGAGACTAAGATGCGGAACACTTAGGTGTCTAATATTGTTGGTCATTAATTATATACCAAATCATTGCTTCTGTTGACATCCTTGTTGGCCTATGGCGCATTGGCCTATGTTGGTTTTTTTCTTTTTTCGTTTTATTTTATTTTATTTTAGTTTACTTGTAAAAATGTGTTGTTTGTTGATGGATGGAAGAATTATATGCTAAATAATTGTCTCTAGTAAGAAATGTTGTCTCCACCCAATCCATTAGTCGAATTTGCTGATTTTGTTGTTTTTAATGTCTTGGATCTTTTGGCATTGCTTCTAGTTTAAGAATGTGTTCCTAGTCCCTGTTACCGTGCTTTATTACTATCAAGCGTGCGTGAAATCTGATAGCATATTTTTATTCTTTTTATAATATTTGCATTGGAGTCTAATTCAAATATTCAAGATTCACAAGTTAAAAGAACAAGACAAGTATAGGGTATCCCAACCATTAACATATAGGGAACAAAGCATGATTAGTTACTTTTGGTGTTTTAAAGTATTTTCCTGGATTGTTTGGAATTGGTGTTGGCCAAGTGAATCTTAAGCTAGATTGAGTTTTTACGAAGCTTAAGGCACTTAGCAATTAACACTTAACTTAATGCGCCTACTTGAAGCATAAGGCACTTAGCAGTTAGCACTTAACTTAATGATTTGCTTTTATTGCCAAATAGTGTTATTCATGAAAAATGATATTTTCTTGCTTTTGATTTGTTATTCATATTTTGTTTAATTTTCACTTGAAGATTCATGACAAATGAGGATTGCTTGTTATCATTTGATGTTCATGCCTTGATCGAGAAGTGTTGTTCATTTTTACTCTTTTTTTTTTTTTTCTAAAGAAGTGATTTAATTGTTCATTGTGATTTTTATTCCTGTTGTGAGTGTGATATGTATAAAGTTGATTCCAAACTCAACTCATATATCCATAATTTTGGATATATTTTCATATTTTCATGACTAATATTTTATACTTTGCAGTTATAGATAGGTTGTCAAAGGAAGCCAAGAATTGATAAGAATGGATAAAGAATGGGTGAAGTTTAATAGACTTCCAAAAGAATATCAAGATGGAGCTAAGAATTTTCTCAAAATAGCTTGTGAGAATGTTGGAAATGCTGAAAATATTGTTTGTCCTTGTGTAAAATGTATTTGCCTTGATCACCAATATGTTGACATAGTTTATGAACATTTGGTGATAAAAGAGATGGATCCTACTTACAAAAATTGGGTTCTATATGGAGAAGCCCCGGATAAATCCCAAATGAATGAAGGCATTGGTACGTCTGAGGCACATAAAATGTATAAAACTGTATATGCTCAAGAGTATGGTAATGAAGAATTCATGGAAGAAATGGCCTTTGAAGATTTTAAGGAAAAATTGGAAGATGTTGAGAAACCTTTATATTTGGGTTGCAAAACTACAAAAAATTGTCGACTACTGTGGTTTTATATAAACACAAGATTTCATATGGTCTATCTGATGCAGGGTTTAATGATCTTCTACAAATCCTTCGAGATATTTTACCTGAAGATAATATCCTTCCTGATTCACTTTATAATTCAAGAAATCTTCTTAAGACTTTTGAATTAGGATATGAGAAGATAGATGCTTGCATAAATGATTGTTGTTTATTTAGGGGAGAGAATGAGCATATGGACAAATGCCCTAAGCGTGGTGAAACAAGATGGAAAGTGAATCAAAGAACTTTGAAGATTCAAAAAGGGATACCAACAAAAGTTTTGCATTACTTTCCAATTATTCCACGATTCAAAAGATTTTTTATGTCACCTGCAAAGGCTGAACAACTAATTTGGCATTCCACCAATTAAAAAGATGATGGTAATATGCGACATCCAGTTGATTCAATGGCATGAGATACAATCAATACTTAGTGGCCAGAGTTTTCATTAGAACCAAGAAACTTGAGACTAGAACTTTCTACCAATGGATTTAACCCTTTTAATAATTTAAGTTCTAGTTACAGTTGTTGGCCTGTGATATTGGTGATATACAATCTTCCATATTGGTTGTGCATGTCTCAAGATAATTTAATGTTGACATTATTAATACCAGGGCCAAGGCAACCTGGTAATGACATCGATATCTATTTGGAGCCACTAATAGATGATCTTAAAGAACTATGGTCTGTAGGAGTAGAAGGGTATGATGCATTTAGTAAGGTCGTGTTTAAAATGAAAGCAATTCTGATGTGGACAATAAATGATTTTCCAGCTTATGGCAATCTAGTTTGTTGTACTACAAAGGGAAAGCTAGCATGTCCTACTTGTGGTCCCAATATGTGTTCCAAATGGTTGCCTTGTAGTACAAAAATGTCATACGTGGGTCATAGGCGTTTTCTTACAATACCTCACTCGTGGCATGAGAAAAAGAAGTGGTTTGATGGGACAATAGAAAATAGGCGAAAACTTAAACCTATTACTAGTGAAGAGATTTTACTTGCTTTGAAAGATGTTAAAAATGATTATGGAAAAGGTGGGAAGAAGAAAAGAAAGAGGACAATGTCCAATTCGAATGAAATGGGAAAGAAAAAATCAATATTCTTCAACTTGCCCTATTGGAAGGTAAGGTTCTTCAAACTTTTGAATTAGGATATGAGAAGATAGTTTTATGATGAAAAAAAATTCAGAATATTGATTCATATTCTTATGGTTATGTTGTAATATATTTTATACTTTTGCCTTTGTTTTATCATAGGATTTGGACTTATGCCACAATGTGAACATCATGCATATCGAAAAAAATGTTTGTGACAGTATTCTTAGAACAATATTGGATGTCAAAGGAAAATCAAAGGATGGCCTTGAGTCTCGTAAGAATTTGCAAAAAATGGGAATTAGGCAGGAATTACATCCCCAAGAGAGAGGAAATAGATTTTATTTACCTGCAGCACTGTACATGTTATCAAAGAAAGAGAAGCAACTTTTTTGTCAAAGGCTTCATGGGTTAAAACTACCTGATGGTTATAGCTCTAACATTAGAAAATGCATATCATTAGATGAATGTAAGCTAGTCGGCCTTAAGTCTCTTGATTGTCATGTCCTAATGCAACAATTGCTATCGGTAGGGTTAAGAGGACTTTTGCCAAACAGACCAAGAAATGCAATATTTCGCTTATGTTCATTTTTTAATGAATTATGCCAACTAGTATTGAACAAAAATAGTTTGGAAAAACTAGAAGGGAATGTTTCAGAGACCTTGTGTATGTTGGAGAGGTTCTTTCCTCCATCCTTTTTTGATATTATGGTTCATTTAACAATTCACTTGGCACGAGAGGCTCAACTTTGTGGACCAATACAATTTCGATGGATGTACCCATTCGAGAGGTAATTTTATATTGATTTTTGTAAATGTTTTATTTATAGGCTTGGTATTAATATTTAGACGCCTTTTTAAATTTCAATCATATGTGCCTTGTTCATATAGATATATGAAGCTACTTAAGGGGGTATGTTAGAAATCGTGCACGTCCTGAATGGTGTATTGCAAAATGTTATGTTGTTAAAGAGTGCATGCGATTTTGTTCAGTGCATATGAAACAAGCAACCAACATTGGCATCTGACATAATCACAATGAATAATTTGAAAATGAAATCTTGGTTGAAGGGCGAACATTTTCTAAAGGAACACCAATTGGCATGCCTGATTATATGTTAAACATTGTTCATCGTTACATATTATTCAATAGCGCAGAAGTAGAACCACTTATAGAGTAAGTACAATATCAAATTCTTATTTTTATATTATAATAGCCAAACATACTTATTTGTTTTACCGTTTTATGTATGTATGTAAAATGCATAAGGATGAGTTGAAACATTTCAATGGACTCTTCTAACGAGATGGCAACTTGCTCCATAAGAGACATATGGAGTCGTTCTCTTCATGGCTATCTGATAAGGTATAAAAATGACTATATATATATATATATACATTTGTGTGTGTGATAAGGTATAAAAAATGGAAATCTATTTTAATATATGTGGTTTGTTTGTTTTATGATCTTTGAACAGTTCAAGGTACTAGAGACTACATCTCATATTTCAAACACACTCAAGTGGCTTGCATATGGACCTAGGAAGACTGCATTGTCACATACTGGTTTTATTATCAATGGGCAACACTTTCATACGAAAGTTGCTGAAAAATCCACTCAAGATAGTGGCGTTTTTGTTGAAGCATAGACTTTATGTAGATTGAGTGCAAGAGATATGGCACAACAAGTTGAAAAAGTTGGTTGGTATGGAGTTATAAGAGATATTTTTTTGTTAGACTATCACACAGTTCAAGTGCTTATATTTCAATGTGATTGGGTTAACATCAGTAATGGTGTCAAAGTTGAAGATGGGTTCACATTAGTCAATTTTCACCAAGGGCAACAAAGAAGTAAATAGAACCTTTCATTCTTGCAATGTAGGAAAGACAGGTATTTATTCAAAGAAAAATAATACATCAAATTGGTATGTTGTTCTTAAAGCACCACCTGGAGGTTTTCATGAGTTGGGTTTGTATGATGAAAAGACATACCACACATATACACCTTTAGATGTATCCAAACTTGACTCAAACAAAGACAAGGATAATGATGAATGTTATGTAAGGGGAGATTGTGAAGGCATCATAGTTTAATAATGTTTTTTTGTATGTTTGAACTTTTTGTTTTTATCTTTTCAAAGAGATTGTATGCTTGAACTTGTTTTGTCAATATGTATATGAAATGTTTATTTAGTTTCCTATGTCCTTGCTAGTTCTTTGTAATTCTTCAACTTGGTTACTTTTGGGATGTTTTGTTAGATATTTTAACAATTTATATAGTTTATTTTAAGTGCTTTGTGTAGGTATAAAGTTATTGGTTATATCATATCTAAAAAAAGTCAAGGAGAGGTACCTACGAATACACACATATATGATATCTTGCTTTATATTTTAAAATCATGTAAATCTTATAATGACTTATTTTTTTTTATATTTCTTATGAAGTCATCAAAGGCAGGTAGTAAAAATGAAAGGAGGCAACTTGAAGCTGCAATTGCTAGCACAATGAGGAATGGCAATGAAGAAATAAGAATATCTAACTCACCACCTCATTCAGCAATGTAACGACCCTCATTAATACCCCCAAGATTTTATATACCTAATTACATATCTACTTTGACTGATACGTGTATTAAAGTGTATAATACGCATATACATACGTAAGAATCAAATATATGCGTGTATGTGAATACATGTAACATGCAATAAATTCAATTAGGTGTATGGTTTATTATATGAGGAAATGGGCTATTAATGATGGGTTATAAATAATAATAATAATAAAAGTTGGTTAATTAAATGAGAGTATGGGACTTAATAGAAATATGACATTTGTGGAAGAAAGAGATGGGAGTTGGCTTGTTATGTGGAGTAAGGGTGTATGGGATCACTTTTTTACACATAAGCTCATTTAATTCTCTCATTTCTTTCTCTTTAACCTGAAAGGAGAAGAGGAGCCAAGAAAGAAGAAAAGAAAGAAAAGGGGAAAGAGGAAAAAGGGTTCCAGAGTGGAAATCACATTGAATCAACGCCAAGGTAAGTGTTTTCTTCAATTTTTCTCCATAAAATTACTATTTAGAGCAAGAACAACCTTTCTAACCGTGTAATTTTCATAATAGATGATAGTTGGGTTGTTTTCTAACCTAGGGTTTTGGTGTTCTTTGTTGGAAATCGGTTGGAAATGATGGGATTTGTATTTCTTAACCCAAATTACGTAGAAATCATGCTTATTTAGGATTTGTACATCAAATTCGGGGTTGCATAGTTGAGCAATTCGAATTTGATGATTGACTTAGCTGAAAATTAGGGAAATTGATGGTGGAAACATGTAGGATTGCTTAGATGTTAAATTCTACCGATTCTAATGTTGCATGAGCTGAATATTTGGCTAAGTGATTAAATTAAGGAATTTCCAGCTTGTGGAAATGGTAAAAAAATTGGGAAAATCAAGTTAGGAACATGTGAAATTAACTTAATTGATGATTTCTATTATTTATAACATAGTATGATTTACAATTGAGTTAAAATGGGAAATTGGTGAATTTCCTATGGTAGAAATGATAGAATTATTGGGGGTTTTCATGTGAAAATATAATAAGTTGACTATGAGAATAGAATGAGATGTTGGGTAATTATATTGATGCAGAAATGATAATATGTGCAGGTTCAAATAAAGGTGTCTAGTGGGTTGGTAGTATGGAGACAAGTATTTTGGCAATTTTGGTTGTGAGTAGAATTTTAATCTTATTATTCATTTATGTCATCATATTATATATATTGAATACTTGTTCATTTGTATGATGGTTGTTGCATGAGACAAGGTAGAGATTGTCTGTATTTACTGATATATCTATTGGAACTAAACTTTTGAACATTCAAAGTAGGTTGAGTTGCTTCCTACAAGAATAATCGGATTTAGTGGTCTTAGTTAGATTTAAAGGTTATATAGAAATCTATTTCAGTTGGAAAATGAGATAATGTTCTCGTATTATATGCAAGGAAAACTACTTATGTTAAAAAAGGGGAATGTTTTCTCGGAATTAAAGTACGGTTACATTCATTCTTAAGAAAATATTTTAGTGCTCCTAGATATTACATAGAACTAGTCCACTTTCCCTTCTGGCTGAAATGTTGTTATGAGATTATATTGTGGTTTGAGTTATGAAGTTAGTACCTATTGACTATGTATTTACATAAGTCTTGGGAAAGCTAGCCACAATTGTAAATGAGAATGGGAATGGATTGTTATGTTGCATATGGATGTGATTTGCATATTATATAGAATATGAATATACATTGGTATTTGCATGTTGAATTGCATAACATACTCAAGCATGCATGGTGATGTAGATGTATAAATGATGGTATGATTGAATTTTATTTCACTGGGCACCGTTGGCTCATTCTATTCCCAAATTTTAGAGGTCGTTCAGTTGCAGATAAGGGCAAGGGAACAACTTATCAGAGATAGGAGTGTGCCTTGCCAAAAGAAACAAAGTTTAGTGTTGATGTAGGTTGACATTGGTATACATGTGTTGTTATTTTGATTTTGTAAATATATGTATATAAATCCACATGATTTCAAGATCACACCACAAGAACGATTCGATCAAGAGCTTCAAGTCTACACATTTGATCAACGTTCACGAAATTCAACTCAAGCATGAAGTCCACATCGAAGATCTCATAATAAAGAGTTGGATTTAAAGATTATGAGAAATATGAGAAATACACAGTATTTAAGATATACCTTTCTTTAATCGATATTGCTCAAACATTTTTCAAAACCATGCACAAATCACTTGCATATTTGCATGTTTTGATCATATGCTTTACGATATTTCAAATGATTTAATTTTCTATGTTTAATTTGAAATTTCTCGAGTTTTTATTCGCATTCATCGTAGTTTTAATCGCGAGTCAAAACTACTTTTCAAGAGTCTTTCAGGACGCTAATGATTTAGCAGCGCTCTCCTAAACTTGACAAGTCAGGACACTGATGATTCATTAGGACGCGGATAACATTTAAGGTTGAATTGAACTGATTCATCAGAACACTTACTTGTAAGTAGTTGTCTCCCTTTAGTCAACTTCTGAATTTGTCAAGACGCTGACTCAGCATCAACTAACTGAAATATTTCTATATTCTTCAAAGAATTTATCTTTAAGGACGCTGATAGTTATAAGTTGGATAAACTATCAGGATGCTACCTGGATAGGAGCGCCCTCATCTTTGGGAACCAACTTAATAACTCTCAGGACGCTAATCGTCCTTCAGCGCATTTGGAAAGTTTTCAAGTATTTTGAAATGACAGGATGCTTACATAGTTGTAGCGCCCTTGTGTTTTATTGTTTAAAAGGTAGGATGCTTACTCAGAAAGTAGAGCCCTCATGTGTCCAAATGTTTTAAAACAAAATAGGACACTAACTGTGCATTAGTGCCCTCAGGGTTTAAGTTATTTATGTCGCAAAGCAAGTCTGGTCGCTTACGAGTTAGTAGCGCCCTCACTTCATTGTTCGGCAGGACGTTTATATATAATGAGCGCCCTGAAGGAACAAATCGACAAAGTTGATATTATGTGTCAGGACGCTGGTTACAGAATCAGGACTTTAATTCAACGACCGTCATTCCTCTAACAAGTACACTATATCAATCAACTTTTTCAGAACATATCTTTGCACAAAATCCTTTTTAGATTTATCAGAGATATTCTCTGATGCATGAATCAAGTTTTCTAAAACTTTCCTTATTCATGTAATTTGAAAAGAACCAGAATGTTAGTGACAATTGCAGTTGCCATTTTCATATAACATTCTAGCCATTGTGTGTAAATGTTTACATTGTATTTGAACTTCAAATGTCTAACGACTATTATCTACTAGGTTTATAAAGACAAAAAGAACTTTCAGCGAGTTGAAACTAAGTTAGCGTCCTGACATTCTCAAAGGTTGATAAGAGAAAGGTTGCTACTAAGAATTAAGCGTCCTTATTAATCAGTCCAATTCAACCTTGAGCTTTCTAATATTTTATTAGTGTCCTGAATCATCAAGTCCAGGAGGGCGCTACAAAAATATTAGCGTCCTAAAAGGCTTTATAAAAACGATTTTTTATTTCTCAATTAAAGCTCGATAGAAAACATTGTTTCTCTTAATCAAATCAAATACTTTAGAAATCATAAGGTACGATTAAAATGTTACGATCAAAGTATGCAAACGATAAAATCAGGCTGAGAGAAAGTTGATTGATAGACTTTACATTGTAAGTATTGACAGACTCAGAACTTTACTTTGTGATGTTCAATAGGCTTATGAGCACAGTTCCTTGATCTTGATTCTTGATAAATTTGAAACACTTGAAAAGATCATTAGATACACAAATTGAGGGTATTTGGAATCATTAAAACATTCATATCATGGGGTTCATTGAGATAACACTTAATACATAAGTTATTTTGTGATAACTGCTTTCAAAAGGGTTTGCAAATTCCTCCAAAAACTGAACTTTGTATTTCAATTTTTCAAGAAAATTGTCAAGATAACTTTTGACTAAAATAGAGTGTGAAATAGTTATTCCAAAGTTTTCAAACTCTTTTGATGTGCTCAAAAATTTATTTGCAGGTTCATCAATAATCTCTCTTTCGACAAATTTGAAGTTTGTAAGGGAAGTCTCTAACTCTCTAGCTCTATTTCTACTTTCATTTCTCCTTTCCATGGACTTTAATAAACTGCAAAATTCCTCTAAAGCGTAATCCCTTGGATTGAAACTATCACTTATGGTGAGCAATTTTCATTCCAAAATTTTGGAAGTTTATCAGCAAAGTACGCTATTGCTACACCAGTAGGTATCTATTGATCAAAACTTTTCATTCCATCAAGAATATATTTATATCTTTAAAGAGATGTGTCTAGAGATTTATTCTCAAGAACTCTAAAGTTGCCAAATAAATTTTCAAACTGCTTGAGTTTTTCATCTTTTTCTCTGAACAACTCTCCATGGATCATTTTGAGCTTTTCCCAAATTTCCTTTGCAGTTTCAATATGACTCACTCTTTCTAATTCCTAATTTGGCAAGCTACTAATGGACTAAATTTAGATTCGCAAATATACGAATATCAAGTTGTAATATATACGAGGTGAGTCGAGTTATCTTCCTCAGGGAAGGTTAATTTCACAGTTAAAAAAGCCCAAAACTACAATGAGTAGTGGTTTTATCTAGGTGATAAAAAGGGATGATTTAATTGTAGAGATGTAAAATAAACAAAATGCAAGAAAACAATGAAAATTAAATGAATATTGGAGAGAAATCAAAGAATTTATAGTTCTAGAGTTTAGATCTCACTATGTTGTCTCTCATGATCTCTAATAATTGTGTTAATGAATTAATTTATGGAATTTATAAATCCTAAATCCTTTTTCATTCAAACTCCTCTCCCGAGTGATAACTTGAATATCTACTCTCGATCTATCGATTCCCTCTCCCGAGTGACAAATCTTTAAATTAAGAATGCCTTAGGTTTTGTGCTTGATTTTTATGGATTTCAGAGGGTTTTGTAGGTCTCCCGACTCGATACTCTACCCTGGGTTACAATTCCCTTACTCCATTTCGATAACACCTCTCTCGAGTGTAAGAAACCAAATCTAAGTTCATTCAAAGAGTGATCAGCAATTTGAAAGCATTAAGCATGGAGAATCATAAATAAACCCAAAAGATTGCTCCAAAACACATAACCAATGACTCAATCACAAAATCCAACATAGCTAAATGAAAACTCTAGATTATCTATTTAGTTCATAAACCAATCCATGGATACAAGATAAAGATTCAAATGGGAAATCATTGAAACAAATTGAATTAGGAAGGAAATTAGAAAAACTCCCTTCAAGAATGAGATCTCCTTCTTCTTCTTCTCCGACCTGTAACTCTTTCTTCTTTTCTCTTCTCTTGTTCCTCTTTCTCTAAACCTAATTGCTATCTTCTAAAGTGTGATAAAAAATGAGAAAGATTCCCTTCAAACCATACCCTAGTGAACTTATATACAAGTGTGGGTCGAAATACCAAAAATGACCCGTGTAAAATGGAAAACACACAAAAACACACAAAAAATCAAGACGACAACCGCGGTGCCCAGACCATTTCTTCTTATTTCTTTTAATTCTACAACGGAGCCGCGACGTCCAAAGTGCAAACGTCTATTTGTTTTACTTTTTTTCTCTTTGGCTTTTTGTCCGCATCTTGTACATGTTTTGCACACGTCTTTGACATCTTGTGAGCCCGATTTGCTCCACTTTAAAGCTCTTTATTCACCTACAAAAGAAAACAAAAACAAATGTAAGTAATCTATATTAATCAAATTATAAAAATCTATATGCAAGTATGTATTCACATGTAAAATGTGAAAATGTTAATATGGAAATGATGCAATTGACTTTAGGAAAAATGCCCAAAAATCATGATTATTTTCCTAAGCTAGCCCAATGCATTTTATTCATGAAAACACCTAAAACTAACCTATAAAATTCATAAAAATAACTAATTGGACCTAAAACACTATATATGAACAATTAATGCAAAAAAATCTAAAAACTAACTAAATGCATCTAAAAACCTATCAAAATAACATGTAAACGAACAACTAAAACTTAACTTATCAAATTCCCCTAAACTTAGACTTTGATCGTCCTGAGCATAGAGAATAATGAAAGTTGAACAACAAACTCCTCACAAATTCTCAGATGAATAGGGATTTGATTAACTAGAATTGATTCTAATGATCTCAAAGACAACATAAATTTCATCCAGCATAAAACAGGGAAAGCTTTGACAGTTTAAAGTTGTTGTCTAGAATTTCAACCTACAAGCCATGCCTTCTTTTCTATCCATATTGACAAGCAAGCATACAAATCAAACACATGACCACTCATAAATCATATAGATCATGCATGAAAGAAAGAAAAAATGATCTCAATGAAACAAAAGAGCGATTTCATATGCTTGTTTTTCACCCTTTTCTCCACTAATGTAGGTTTCACACCACTCAAGATCAATAGGTCTTCATCAAGCTTGTAATGTAAGGCTAAGGTTAAGAGTATGATAAAATGGATAAAATGAAGCTCAAACACCCAAAACATCTTTGATACATAATACTTTTAAACAACCCATGCCTTACAAAGTAAACCAAACCCAACACATTATTCAAAACAGGATTTTTCAACATTTTTCATTCTTATTACCCCAAACACCCCCCCCCCCCCCAAACTTACTTATTTAAGACATTGAGGAAGAAAATTTATTTTCTCTTTTCTTTTCTCTTCTTTCTTTCCATTTTTCTTATTGTTCATCTTTCTTTTTCACTCATTCAACATGAAATTCTTGTTTTAAACCTTCTTTTATCCTTCATAAACATTCTCATCACATAGCCCATTTCACTTATATTGCCATGCAAAATAACCCAATCCCCATTACAACACATTTTTCAAAGTGTTAAGGGTGCAAGGGTGAAAACAAGGGAAAAACAATTAATGGCTTTGGCTAATGTTTTTAGGTGACAAGAAACAAGATAAGAGGCTCTAAACAGGGTGACTAGGGGGAATACATAATTTTTTAGACTTTATGGTTCAATCAATCCAAAAATGGCCCAAATCATGTCTCTCATGGTGTGATCCCTAGGAGTTCACCTGAAGAAGTGGTCAAACAAGTTCTAGAGTCAAGTTTTAAAAAAATTGAGATCTAAGCATGCTTACTTACAAAATCTCGAATTAACATGCAAGTGGCATTCATGATCACGATTGCATACTCAAAAGCCAACAAAGATATCCAATAAACATAGCAAGTAGATCAAGCACACAGACTTAAGAGTACTATCTAATTTTCCAAGGTTTATTTTAAAAAATGAGTGTTAATCCTATCCTAGATCATTCACACAAGATCAAATCAAACCAAAGCTCATAAAAGAATTCAAAATTATTCCTGAATCTAGACTCTCGCAAAAATAAAAAAGTTCAACAGAAATATGCAAAAATTTTCTGAAATTTCCACTAAGGACACCAAGAATTCAAAATTCCCCCCAAACTTAAAGTTGGCATTGTAATGCAAAAACATGCACATGAAGAAAGCAAGATAAAGAGAAAGGTAACGATACTCCTCTAACCCATGAGGGTAAAAGGCTTTCAAAATCCTTCTCTTTCTCTTATTAATGCCGAGGACCCTCAAACTTGAATCAAAACCTGAGAAGGGACAAAAGTGAAAGTCATTATTGGAAAGAAAAAACTCAAAATATATACTACAATGACTAAAAATAAAACGAAACATAAAAACAAAAAATCGGTTGGGTTGCCTCCCAACAAGCGCTTCTTTGATAATCGTGTATGTTTCCTTATTATTTTGAGCATCCTCCCGTTTTCCTCGTTGTTCAGACTTGATGACAGAATCACCGGACTTGTGCACTCCTCCCACAAAAATTGATATGACTAATTCGCCGGTGGAAACACAAAGTTCGGTGAAGCATCACTCCCATTTAACGGAGGAATGTCATCGAAATATTCAGTTGGTGCTTTCCAAACATTTAGGCATTGACCTTCAAGCACCTCTAAATGGTTTTTATCATTAACTTCTACAACTTCAACTTGTAGCCCTTGAGCAAACTGATCCTCAAAGTCAAAATTATATTCCTTGACATCCAAGCACTTTTCCACCTTCGTAGGCACCTCTTCAACATATGGCATCATAGGATCACCCGATTGTATATCCATAGGCACCTCCTAATCATCACACTTGAGCACATCCATATGCACCGCTTGATCATCACGTTCAATCACATCTGGTTGGTGATATGTACTCGTTTCTCCTCCTCTCAAGGCTTCATAACGTTGCATCTCTTCTAGAATAGTCGGTTGCCTTGGTGGTGGTTGTGATGGTGGTGGTGTCATGTCTTGGCATAATTTTTTTTCCTTTTAACATCCTCTTCTTCGCTGTTTGAAGCAAGTGGCTCTTCTTGAGCTCTCCAATTCATGAAAAAACTCAGCATCTCCTCCAAAGATGGCTTCTTCTCCACGTGGTTGTAGACAACAAGTTGAGTTTGCAACTCATTCCATGTATTGTCTACTCTAGACTCGCTCCTAAAATGCCTTGATTTGGATATAAGATCATCAAGTAACTCATCTATGGAGGGCTACTTTTCCACTTGATCGTACATGCTTGGTTGAGGTTGAAAGCCATTCCATGAGTAATTGTAGGAGTAGTTCTCATGGTCATAAATACCCGAATGGTATTGATGAGGGTAAGGGTTACCCATACAATTATAATCCCATTGTTGACCATATGGAACTTGCTCCATACTTGAATTCATTCCAAAACCTCTCAGGGTTGCAGCTCCCATACTGTCCATAATATGTTGAGATCTTGCATCAATAATATTGTCCACACAATGATAAAGGTGTTCCAGTGGATGTTGAAGGTAGGAAAGTGAGGCCGACAACCTTGTAAAAGGATCCACTCGCCCAAAATTTTCTTGGAAATTGGAGTGGTTGTAATTGTACGCCATTTCAACAAAAGAAACGATAAAAAAATCAAATAAAAGAAAATTCAGAAAAAGAGAAAAACAAATGTTTTTTTTTTAACATATAACAACAAACAAAAATACCTAAATTAAGATCAAAATCACTTCGAATTGGTATTAATAAAAGAAAAAATGACACCTTCCCCGACAACTACGACAAAAACATGATGGACTAAATTTAGATTCGTAAGTATACAAATATCAAGTTTTAATATATACATTGATACACTGGAATTAAATGCACAAACTAACCATAAAGTAAAATGCATAACGTAAAGCACACTAGGATTTATAGTGGTTCGGCCAAGCCTACATCCACTACCTAATCTCCCGGTTAGGATTTTCTCAGTCCACTAACTGATTCTCTTATGTGTGAGAATCAAACCGTTATGCATTCCCTTTAACAGGTTTAAGGCAAACCTATCATTTTGCAGGCTAAGGATGAACCGATGTTCCTTTTACGGGATAAGGAAGAACCGTTTTCCTTTCACGGGATAAGGATGAACCGTTTCTCTTTTACAAGTTCAGAGATAACCTATCCTTTTACTGGTTAAGGACGAACCTATCCTTTTACGGGATAAGGATGAATCGGTTTCCTACTCACAGGTGAGGATGAACCTTAACATGATTTCACCTTGAAATTATTAAGTGAATTACATTCACTTGTCTTGGCTGTTTCAATCTAGAAACACACTAGTGTTACAACACAAAATAATATTGGTTCTAACTGAGTAGAATACTGTACAATTAAGCTCATATGCGTACCATTACAAAGTCCTTTACCATTCAATGTTCGGTATTGCTCAAGTGCAATTTTGAAAAGCGTGAATGATATGTAAATCAATTATGTGCTTCTTCGAAAACATTGAAGTTGAAAATGCAGGACCAGTGTACAACATAGACTTAGACAGTTTTCAAAAAAAATAAAATGTATAAGCATGAAAACTTCTCGTTTAGTATTCAGTAGTTAACATAACTACTGATGTAGTTAAATACAATACTTAAGATATGACATCAAGTACAACTGTATCTCTCATGAACTACTTCTCAAATTCCTTCATGAACATGATTGATGTTTAGTATAAATCTAGGCTGAGAATTTGAGTAGAAACCAATTCAAAAAGATTTTCAAAGATAAAATATAATTGAAGCTCAATATGAAAATCTTTTGACTAAGTAAAGTCTCAGTGAATAATACTTTCAAAACTTAGAACATTTGAAAACTTTTGAAAGATTGAACAACGACTAACATTCAAAATGTTTTTGGCACAATAAAAATTATTGGCAAGTTGATTGATTCAAGGTGTTGGTATTTATAGAGTTAGTAAATAATAGTCATTAGACCTTGGGAGTTCAAATACAATGTCAACGTTTAGACACAACGACTAGAATGTTATATGAAAATGTCCATTGCACTTTTCACTAACATTCTAATTCTTTTTAGATTACATAAATATGAAAAGTTTTAGAAAGACTTGATTCATGTATAAGAGAAGATCTCTGACAAATCTGAAAAGGATTATGTGCAAAGATCCATTTTGAAAAAATAGACTGATATAGTGTACTTGTTAGAACAGTGACGGTTGTTGAATTAGCATCTTGATTCCGTAATCAACGTCCTAACTCATAATATCAACTTTGTCGTTTTGTTCCTTAAGGGCGCCCATTATTTTATAAGCGTCCTGTTAAACAATGAAGTGAGGGCGCTACTAACTTGCAAGCGTCCTTACTTGCTTTGCGACATAAACAACTAAACCCTTAGGGCGCTAATGCACAGTTAGCGTCCTGCTTTGTTTTTAAAACATTTGGACACATGAGGGCACTACTTTCCAAGTAAGTGTCCTACCTTTTAAAATATAAAACACAAGGGCGCTACAACAATGTAAGCGTTCTGTCATTTCAAAATATTCGAAAACTTTCCAAGTGCGCTGAAGGACAATCAGCGTCCTGAGAGTTATTAAGTTGGTTCCCAAAGATGAGGGCACTCCTATCCAGGTAGCATCCTGATAGTTTATCCAACTTATAACTATCAGCGTCCTCAAAGAAAATTTCTTTGAAAAACTTAGAAATCTTTCAGTAAGCTCATGTTGAGTCAGCGTCCTGACTCCTTCAGAGGTTGACTAAAGGGAGGCAGCTACTTACAAGTAAGCATCCTGATAAATCAGTTCAATTCAACCTTGAAAGTTATCAGCGTCGTAACGAATCATCAATGTCTTGACTTATTAAGTTCAGGAGAGAGCTGCTAAATCATTAGCGTCCTGAAAGACTCTTGAAAAGTAGTTTTGACTCGCAATTAAAACTACGATGAATGCGAATAAAAACTCGATAAATTTCTAATTAAACATAGAAAATTAAGTCATTTGAAATACCATAAAGCGTATTATTAAAACATGCAAATATACAAGTGCTTTGTGCATGGTTTTGAAAACGTTTGAGCAATATTGATTACAGAAAGATATACCTTAAATACTGTGTATTTCTCATATTTCTCATAATCTTTAAATCCAACTCTTTATTATGAGATCTTCAATGTGGACTTCATGCTTGAGTTGAATTTAGTGAACTTTGATTGAATGATGTAGACTTGAAGCTCTTGATCAAATCGTTTGTGTGGTGTGATCTTGAAATCATGATATGATCTTTGAGGTCCTTTGATTGAAACAATCTTGAACGTCTGATATGATCTTGAATTCCTTGATCGAATCATTCTTTGGTTGTTTGCATTCCTTAGGTGCTGAGAAAGGTTCTTGATTAAAGCTCATTAGCACCAAAGAGATTTCATTTGTGATCATCAAAATATACTTCATCAAGTATACTTAGAGACGGGCTAGGTGATGATCCGATTAGGTCAATAATCTCCCCCTTTTTGATGATGACAAACAAATCCAAAAATTAAGCGCTTTAAGGAAAAAAAAATCAATATTTTTCTTTTCCCTTCTCTTATTCTCTTATTTTTCTTCTCCCCCGGCCCTTTTTCATGATAAAAAAAGGTAAAGAAAAGAAACTTAGATCCCCCCTCTGTCGTGACGTAGTTGAGTAGCGAAGCTTCTTCTTGCATGAAGACTTCCTCTTACTTTGTGAATTCACCCTCAAGATGATTTATGACGTCATGTCATAGTTAGATACATGAGAATGTGTAAGGTCTACTATACTTAGTCAAGTGAGAAGTAGATCTTATCTTTAAGCATAGTGAGAAATAGATAGAAATAGTCATAGGCTATAAGATTTTGACATAATAGCGTAGTCGGGAATTGTATAGACGTAGGAGATGAGAAAGAATTGCCGAAGGATGAATTCATAGAGAATTTTTAAACATGGGCAATTATTCTCTTGGTGTTTGGCATAAGTAATAGTTTAATAAACAATCTAAGCCAGACACAAAATATGCTTTTAAACATTGTATACAATGAAGGACAAACATACTTTAATTTCCATAGCGTAAGCAAAAATGATTTATGATTAAGCAAGGCCTAGCTATCATGATTCTAATAGGATGCACAGTATATAATTTTTAAGTACATGGCATCTATTAGATTCAAAAATCACAAGCAATCGATGCACACAAGATTTACGATTTAAGAGCCACATCAATGGCATGTGTAAATGGAAAATTATGAACTTTCTATAGTTTAGGCATCTGTAGATATATAAGATGAAGAACAGAGCCTAAAGATGAGTATATGCTAAATTTCATAAATATTATTCAATCAATAGCATACATTCATTTTCATATTCCAGGCAAATCGTTTCAATAGAAGCATAGCCCAGATTGGTTGATTCTAATGAAAAATGATTTTGAAGAATATGCACTCATTAGAAATCAAATATTCAAGAATTTGATGCTCTTATGATGTACGATAAAGAGAATGCATCAAAATCAAGTAATCATGAAAAGAGAATGCCAAAGGATAATAGGTATGAGTATAGGAAATTTTCTTTTCAAGATATATAGGCGAATGATATATAATGGTGTACATGGCCTATATTCATTTGCATATTCATGAGTCATGCATAGATATGATTCTATAAATGTAAAGCAAACATGATTATGATATGAACTAGCATAGGTAGAAATAAATTGTTAAGCACGACCCAGCTATAAAGATACCTAATCAGGTACCACATGAGATGCAAGAAAGGCGTATAATCATGATATGCATGTTATGAACAGATATCAAAGATAGATGCGACTAATCTTATGAATGATACCACATAGATAATAGAATTAGTCATTATAAGATTTCAACATGATACGATGTGTCAGGAAATATTCGATTCAACAATGAGTAAGACATCATTAGCATGATAAAAGATAATCAGAAATAGTCAAAAATAATTTTGCAGAAATTGAATAAGGCAAAATAGCGAAGTATACACAACCAAGTTATCAACAGTAACATAGTAGTAAATTGCGCATAACTGATTGGGTAAGTAAAACAGAGCATTCAGACACATATTTAATCATTCCATAAATTCAATAATCAACCATAATAGTAAAGAATAATCAATCAAGATGGAGAACAATAGCTAAGATGTGAAGTGAGCAAAACTAAATATGTACGATGTATAGAGAGCTAATCAAGTTGTTTACACACACATCTAATCATTTGACCATTTGAAAAGAGTACTATAAAGGAGTTTAAACAAAAAGACAAAAAGAAACTATAAGCATAATCTAAAAGAAATTTGTTGATTTGGCATGACTAGGTAAGACAGAGAGGAATTTCTAAACATTTCTAGAAGAGTCCGGAGCAGATTTGTTGAAGTGAGGGTGGACACTTCCCATGGAAGCTCTAGGTTCGACGAACATTGGGAGTCGCGGTGAGACAGGGATGTCAACTCTCTTTTTTTTCTAGGTACAAGGCCGAGCTGCTTCACTTGGCTTATCGTATACACAGTGCACTCGCAGACGATTTCCATTAACTCTTTGTGAGACTTCTCATTCTCCTCGAGAAGTGTCATCATCAGATTCCTCTCATATTTAGCCATGCTCGCTTAGCATGGCCAACAAACCCTGAAAGCTAGAAGAGATGGAATCACTCAGTTTGGTGAACTGATCCTCAATCGAAGATGCAACAGGAGGTGATGGCAACGGTTCACCTGAAAGAAGTGGAGACGCGCTATTTCTTTCAGGAGAAGTGTTCCTGAAGAGGTATTCATTAGATTTATTTGAGGAAGAGGGAGACAAGGACAAAAAAATCACTAGAAGAAGAAGATGGCTCTTCTCTAGCTCTTTTCTTGGAAGCAAGGATTTTGGATGCCATTGGAGTTTTTTTTTTGAAAAAGGAAGAGAAACGAGGAGGACGAATACAGAATGATTTCGAGCTCAATGTAGGAAGTGAAGTGTGAGGGAAACATATGAAGCAAGCTAAAGGCATCGAAACATGATTTGCATTAAATGCAAGAATGACATAGAGTCATGCCCCGGTGTAAACATGATGAATCAGGAAATAACTTGTTAAAAGTTTGAAGGAATAATTATGCCTAGGTTTAATGGACTTCTGAAATTCAAAAAGATTTTAAGAGTTATCACATAGGGTGGTTACAGCTAGGTGTCAGAATGATTTTTGGGTTTTCTATCCTAAGACACGAAATACGAAGTACCTTAGACGAACCCTGCGATTTGACCATTTGGATCATTGGCTCTAGGCGAATAGTCCTAAACATGTGAGCACCCACTCTGATACCAACTGTTGGTGCACCCAAGAAGGGGGTGAATTGGGTGTGATGGTCAATTTGAAACTTTTTCAATGACTTAGTGATATACATTGGTACATTGGAATTAAATGCACATACTAACCATAAAGTAAAATGCATAATGTAAAGCACGCTAGGATTTATAGTGGTTCAGCCAAGCCTAGGTCCACTACCTAATCTCCCGATTACGATTTTCTCAATCCACTAACTAATTCTCTTACGGGTGAGAACCAAACCGTTATACATGCCCTTTTACAGGTTCAAGGCAAACCTATCATTTTGCAGGCTAAGGATGAACTGCATTTCCTTTTTTCGGGATGAGGAAAAATCCATTTTCCTTTTACTGGATAAGGAAGAACCGTTTTCTTTTTATGGGGTTAGGAAGAATCATTTTCCTTTTACGGGATAAGGAAGAACCATTTCTCTTTTACAGGTTCAGAGATAACCTATCCTTTTACAGGTTAAGGACGAAAATATCCTTTTATGGGATAAAGATGAACCGGTTTCCTACTTACAGGTGAGGATGAACCTTAACATGATTTCACCTTGAAATCATTAAGTGAATTACAGTCACTTGTCCTGGTTGTTTCAATCCAGAAACACACTAGCATTACAACACAAAATAATATTGGTTCTAACTGAGTATAACAATTTACAATTAAGCTCATATGCATAACATTACAAAGTTGTATAAATTTGAATACGTAATGCTAAGAGACATACACTTACAGTCCTTTACCTTTCAATCTTCGGTATTGCTCAAGTGCAGTTTCGAAAAGCGTGAATGATATGTAAAACAATTAAGTGCTTCTTCGAAAACATTATGATACCATTAAAACATTGAAGTTGAAAATGCAGGACCAGTGTACAACATAGACTCAGACAAATTTCAAAATAGATGAAATATATAAGCATGAAAACTTCTGGTTCAGTATTGACTAGTTAACACAACTACTGATGTAGTTCAATATAGTACTTAAGATATGAAACCAAGTAGAACTATATATCTCATGAACTACTTCTCAAATTCCATCATCAGCATGATTGATGTTAAACATAAATCCAGGCTGATAATTTGAGTAGAAACCAATTCAAATAGATTTTCAAAGATAGAATATAATTGTAACTCAATATGAAAATCTTTTAACTAAGTAAAGTTTCAGTAAATAATACTTTGAAAACATAGAACATTTGAAAACTTTTGAAAGATTGAACAACGACTAACATTCAAAATGTTTTTGGCACAATAAATATTATCGGCAAGTTGTTTGATTCAAAGTGTTGGTATTTATAGACTTAGTAAATAATAGTCGTTAAACATTTGAATGTCAAATACAATTTGAACGTTTACACACAACGACATTTTTCACTAACATTCTGGTTCTTTTCAGATTACATGAGTAAGGAAAGTTTTAGAAAGACTTAATTCATGCATCAGAAAAGATCTCTGACAAATCTGAAAAGGATTATGTGCAAAGATACATTCTGAAAAAGTAGACAGATATAGTGTACTTGTTAGAACAATGACGGTTGTTGAATTAGCGTCCTGATTCCATAATCAGGGTCCCGACATGTGTTGAGGGCGGTTATTACATATAAGCGTCCTGCTGAACACTGAAGTGAGGGCGCTACTAACTCGTAAGCGTCCTGACTTGCTTTCCGACGTAAACAACTAAACCCGGAGGGCGCAAATGCATAGTTAGCGTCCTGCTTTGTTTTAAAACATTTGGACACATGAGGGCGCTACTTTCCAAGTAAGCGTCCTACCTTTTAAAACATAAAACACAAGGGCACTACAACAATGTAAGCGTCCTATCATTTCAAAATATTTTAAAACTTTCCAAGTGCGTTGAAAGACAATTAGCGTCCTGAGAGTTATTAAGTTGGTTCCCAAAGATGAGGGCGCTCCTATCTAGGTAGCGTCCCGATAGTTTATCCAACTTTTAACTATCAGTGTCCTCAAAGATAAATTCTTTTAAAAACTTAGAAATCTTTTAGTAAGCTGATGTTGAGTCAGCGTCCTGTTAACCTAAGTTGTTCATCACTAAGCATGTCTCTAAGTATACTTGATGAAGTATATTTTGATGATCACAAACTAAATTTCTTTCGGTGCTAACAAGAGTTTATCAAGAACTTATCTCAGTACCTCAAGAAAGTAAAAAGCCAAAGATTGATTCGATCAAGGAATTCAATATCGTTTCAACCAAAAAACTTCAAAGATCATATCATGATTTCAAGATCACACCACACGAACGATTCAATCAAGCTTCAAGTCTACATCTTTCGATCAACGTTCAAGATATTCAACTCTAGCACGAAGTCCACATTGAAGAACTCATAATAAAGAATTGGATTTAAATATTACGAGAACCATGATAAATACACAGTATTTAAGGTATATCTTTCTCTAATCAATATTGCTTAAACATTTTTCAAAATCATGCACAAATCACTTGCATATTTGCATATTTTGATCTTACGCTTTACGGTATTTCAAATGATTTAATTTTCTATGTTTAATTTGAAATTTACCTAGTTTTTATTCGTATTCATAGTATTTTTAATCGCGAGTCAAAACTATTTTTAAAGAGTCTTTCAGGACGCTAATGATTTAGCAGCACTCTCTTGAACTTGATAAGTCAGGACGCTGATAATTCATTAGGACACTAATAATATTCAAGGTTGAATTGAATTGATTAATCAGAACGCTTACTTGTAGTAGCTGCCTCCTTTAGTGAAACTCTGAAGTTGTCAGGACTCTGACTCAGCTCAGCTTACTGAAAGATTTCTAAGTTCTTCAAAGAATTTATCTTTAAGAACCCTAATAGTTATAAGTTGGATGAACTATCAGGACGCTACCTAGTTAAGAGCGCCCTCATATTTGAGAACCAACTTCATAACTTTCAGGACGTTGATCGTCCTTCAGCGCACTTAGTTTTAATGTCAAATATTTTGAAATGTCAGGATGCTCACATAGTTGTAGCGCCCTTGTGTTTTATGTTTTAAAATGTAGGATGCTTACTCGAAAAGGAGCCCCTCATGTACTTAATTGTTTTAAATCTAAGCTGGACTCTAATTGTGCATTAGCACCCTTAGGGTGAAGTCACTTACGTCATAAAGAAAGTCAAGATGCTTACAAATTAGTAGCGCCTTCACTTTATTGTTCAGCAGGACGCTTATACATAATGAGCGCCCTCAAGGAACAAAACGTCAAATGTCTAACGGTTTCACACCCCGCCCAGAGGTGCCTAAACCGGCGGTACACTCAAGGATGGGGCGCGTATTTGGAATTATCACAATGGCAGCAGAGTACGAAGCAGAAATACAATACAGTACAAATTTGATTTCATTAATTTTAGAATATAATTTGTACATGAAATAGTTAAGGGAACATTCTCCCTAACACCCCCAATGAATAATACAAAGGGTACAAAATGTGGGCCCCATAAACCTGAACCCAATCCACCCTAATTTCTTGTGAAAAATTGGATAATAATGGAGCGAGCTTAACGTGCTCAGTGGGTAAATAGTTCCTGAATATAACAATTAATAAAGCATACTTCAATATCAAATATCTTAAATACACATAAGAGCATCATAATCAATCAATATGTATGTATGCATGACACCGTCTCATAATGGTTTGATGATTGTACATCACTTGAGTTCACGTACAGATGTCCCTCCCCAGGCATGGCAGGGTTCTCGTTGTACATCCCTCATCAAGATCGATGCTCTGGATTCACGTACAGATGTCCCTCCCAAGGAATTCAACTGGGTTCTTATTGTACGTCCCTCTCTAGAGAAATATAATGAATAGCGAGCATCGCTCCTAACTACTCTATGAATCATAAACCACATACGTCCCTAGGTGGTGATATGTATGATGCCAATGCATGAACTAGTCTGCATGAACTGGTCTGCATGAATTGGTCCGGTCTTTACTTAACATTTATACTGACTTTGGCAACGTCTGGTGATCCTTATCCGGGTCGGTATCACAACGTGCAAGGTTAGGACATTCAGTATTACTTATATAAGCTGATAGCTTTCAATTAGACCAACCAGATCAGTCTCCAGCTGAGAGGTGAGACACAAGGTCTGCTTAAATACCAATCTCCTATAGCAGCTCGCTGCCTCCCGTTCACTATTTAATGTTACTGAGGACAAGACCGAGTCTGGTTCAGCCAGATTGACCACAAATCCGGCATTACAATAGTATAATACATGAACTCTAAATATACAGGCATAAGTATGACAGTATGAACGTTATACGAAATAATGTTGTGTAAATGAATGGTAGACATAATAATAAATGAATGTAAACTTTAATAAAATTTATAAGACACTCAAACCTATGTTTCGTTCCCCACCTTCAGATAAGAACTTCTTCTTTCAGATCTGGCGCCTTCCTCCGGACAGAACCGCGTTGCGCAGCACAGAGAGTCTTGAAATAGAGTCTCAAAATACTAAAAACTAAGAATGAGTGGAAAGGAGAAGAAAATCACAATTTGGAGTGAATTTGGTGTGAGAAATGAGGAGGGGGAGGGCTCCTTGTATAGGATATTTGGTGCCTGAACGTTCGGGCAGCTGCCTAAACGAAAATTTATTTATTTATTTATTTTTTATTTTTTATTTTTTTTTGTGAAATCCTAGGGTATTACACTCTACCCCCCTTAAAAGGATTTCGCCCTCGAAATCAATTCAAGTAGTTATGATGGTTATCTGCTTAAGATTCACTGTCGGCGTCATCTTTTGCTAGTTCAGGGTAGTGCCTGTATGGTCTCTGAATAGCACCGTGGCCAGTGGAATCCTCAACATCATGAAACCATGGAGAGCAAATGGAATTGGATTCGTCCTCAGAAG
This sequence comes from Paratinospora sagittata, assembly GCA_035771175.1. Taxonomy (NCBI): domain Eukaryota; kingdom Viridiplantae; phylum Streptophyta; class Magnoliopsida; order Ranunculales; family Menispermaceae; genus Paratinospora; species Paratinospora sagittata. The sequence continues at coordinate 22,063,676 of CM069596.1, forward strand.
ATTCCAACCTTTGCTTAATAGATGGTGGTGGAGGGCGCTGATTACATTGTTTGATGGGAGGTAGGTTGAGCGGTGGAATGCTTTTTCGTGCTGTTGCTCGAATCCGGACGACTGGCAATTTTGGTAGAAGGTCCTCCAAGATGAAGACACCGGATTATTTTGAACAAAATTGTTAAGAAAAAGCCATGCACTCTCTGGCGATAAGGATCACTGTCTGTGTGGCGATGGAGTTGGTGATGCAAGGTAGCTGTGACTTGACTAAGATCCTGAAGGAGTCGTCACAGGGTGCCAATGAGGTCATTGCGTGTGTGTATCACTATATCTATCGGTATTATTTTCAGACATCTGCATAGTTATCTAAGTGAAACAATGTATTAAGATATGTATAAACAAAGTTTCATCATTTTATTGATAAGTGAAATCGTACAATGTATCACATCATCAGTTATTACTAGAAAACAATTTAGGGTATTTCTGTTTAATTGTTGCTTCTAGTTCCCATGTTGTTTCCTCAATTCCGTGGTGATCGCAGAGCACTTTCACCAGTGGTATGCCACGTCACCTTAGTTCTTAAGTTTTCTTATCCAAAATATGTATCGTTCTCTCCTGATACTTATTTCCTTCCTCAACCCGAACCTCGACTAGAGGGATGATATGCGAAGGATCAGGATGATACTTTCAAAGCGTGGATACGTGAAAAATGTCATGGAAGGGATAGACAATAAGCAAGTTTTCCAATACCTTCAATGATCTAAAATGGACAGATATATCGTGGGGAGAGCTTTCCTTTGATCCCAAAGCGTTTGACACCTCTTGTGGGCTGGACTTCTGGAAAAAATGAAGTCCCCCTTACCGAATTCTAGAGGCTGCCTCCGCTTGTCAGCATAGCTCTTTTGTCGACTTTGTGCAACACGAAGTCGCTCCTTTTCTAGTGTGATCTTCTCAGAAGTCTCTTGAACTAGTTCAGGCACCAACTGTGGTCGATCTGCCATATCTAACCAGCATACCGGAGATTTACAAGGGCGACCATAGAGAGCCCCGAACGGTGCCATGCCGATACTAGTTTTGTAACTATTGTTGTATGCAAACTCAGCTAAATGTAAGTACTTTGCCCATCAGTCACTAAAGTCCAAAATGCAACACCGTAACATGTCTTCTAAGATTTGAATAAGACGCTCTGATTGCCCATCAGTCTGAGGGTGAAAGGCTGTCCAATCGAGTACATTAGAACCCATTTTATTTTGGAAGTTGTGCCAAAACATTGATGTGAATCGAGTGTCTCGATCAGAGACGATCGTGAGTGGTATGCCATGAAGGCTTACAATCTCTCTTTCATATAGTTCGGCAAGTTTGGCGGGGTTATCCGTGAACTTTATTGGCAAAAAGTGTGCAGACTTTGTAAGTCTGTCAATGATAACCCATATAGCATCTTGCCCTTTATTATTTCTAAGCAAGGTCGTAACAAAATCCATTGCGATGTTCTCCCACTTCCGTTCTCCAATAGGTAACGGTTGGAGAAGTCCAGAGGGAAGTCTTCATTCTGCCTTAACTTGCTGGCAAACGAGACATCGAGCAACGAAGTCTGCAATCGCCTTCTTCATTCCAGAAAACCAGAATTGTCGCTTGACATCCTTGTACATCTTGTCACCCCCATGGTGCATAGTGAACCTCGAACAGTGCATCTCAGTGAGCACTTCTTTCTGAACCTCAGCATCATTCGATAGACAAAGACATTTTTTTATAGAAAACGGCCCCGTCTTCAGAGACCGACCAGTGAGGAAGGTCCTGTCCGCTGAGTAGAGGTTCTCGTTTCTCCATTAACATAGGGTCGTTGGCTTGAGCGGCTGAAATCTTTCGAACCAGCTCAGAGTTGGCTGAAAATTGAGAAAGTCGTGATCTTGCTCCCTCTTCGATCAGTTGTAGGTTAAAGTTCTCCATCTCAATAGCCAACTTCCCCATTTCGTAGTTAAGAGTACAAGCAACATAAGATTTTCTACTCAGGGCATCAACCACAACATTGTCCTTTTATCCTTAAGGACACTGATAAGTTATAAGTTGAATAAATTATCAGGATGCTACTTGTGTAGGAGCGCCCTCATCTTTAGAATCAACTTAAATAAACTTTTAGGAGGCTTACCTCCAGTCAGCGCACTTAACATTATTTTAAAACTATTTTTAATAGTTCAGGATGCTTACTATTGAGTAGCACCCTCGTATGTCAAAAGTTTTAAAACAAAGCAGGACGCTCACTATGAAGTAGCGCCCTCATGAATTAAGTCCTTTTATTGTCAAAATAAGTCAAGACGCTTACTATTGAGTAGCGCCCTCACTTCATTGTTCAGTAGGACGCTGATATTCTATGAGCGCCCTTAAAGGAACAAAATGACAGAAATGATATTTTTGTTGTTATGACATGTACGTCCTTTTCGCCATTTTTTCAGAACAATTTTTTGTACAAAATCATTTTTTGTATCTGTAAGAGATATTCTCTGATTCACGAACCACGTCTTCTAAACATTTCCTTATTCGTGTATCTGGAGAAAATCAGAATATTCATGAAAAGTGCAGTTGCCATTTTCGTGATATATTCTAGTTGTTATGATTAAACGTTCATATTTGAAATTCAAATTCAAATGAACAACAACTTCATCTCTACAAGTCTATAAATACAGATACTTAACAATTTGTTAAGACCACCGAAAATTTTCTGTGCTAAAACACTTTTTTAAAGTTAGTCAAATTTTCATATGATTCAAAAGGCTTATGTTATTCTTGTTTCAAAGTGTTTATTTGAATCATTACTTATTCAAATAATTTTCACACTAAGCTAAGATTCTATCTTTATCTGAAAATCGATTTCAAAGTCTGAACAGTTTTTAGCTCAAATTATTCAGCACTATTTTTACTTACATGATTCTTGCTGAAAGAGGAATTCGAGAGATAGTTCATAGGATACAGTTGTAGTCAATTTCATATCTTGTATATTGTATCAAGGTTGTAACAATAGTTAGATAAACTACTAAGTTGAAATTCTATATTCAACAAGGTCAGGTGTTCTTACACCCGTAAGTTGAGAGACGGTAGTTCTCCCACCCGTAAGTTGAGAAAGCTTAGGTCTGTCTCACACCCGTAAGTTAGGATAGGTTGGTCTCACGCCTGTAAGCTAAGAAGTGTAATGGTTGTTCTCACACCCGCAAGCTGAGAAAAGGTGTAACGGTTTGATTCTCACCAGTAAGAGAATCCCTTAGGAATAACGTTCAAAGTCCTAATTGATGAGGTTAGGTAGTGGACGTAGGCAAGTAGTCGAACCACTATAAATTGACTGTGTATATTTGTTTAATTTCTGCACTTTATTTTTGCCATTGTAATCATTTTTAAATTGTCTAAGTGTCCAATTCACCCTCTTCTTGGACATATCTGGGCCAACAATTGGTATCAAAGCAGTGTTGCTCTTCAAAAAAACTTCACAATTTATTTGATATCAATGGCAATAACTAGAGGGACTGTCATAGAAGTAGGTCAACCTTTAGACAGACCACCTCTATTCAATAAAGACGAGTTTGAAGATTGGATAATAAGGATGAAGTCCTTTCTACAATCTAAGGATATCAGTCTATGGGAAATGGCTACACCATGCCCAACAAGCCTATTGAGCTATGGACAGATAAGGAAAGACTAAATGACAAACTTAACGCTCAAGTTGTCTATGCCTTGTACTGTTCTCTACTCGAGGAAGAAGTAGAAAGGGTAGCTCATCTTGAAAGTGCCAAGGAGATTTGGGAAACACTCAAATCACTTCATTGTGAAAAGATTAACATTCGAGATGAAAAGCGCAAAGTGTCTGATAGATTATTTGATGCCTCTGAGATATTGGAGAATGAATCTCTCAATATGGCATGCAACCTATATCAATCTCTTCTTGATGGAATGCAAGAATTGAATCAGGAAATACCTGCAGAGATATCTCTAGTGTATTTCTATGATAAGCTGACTATGTTAGCTGAATTTGTTCAACCATGGGAAATGAGTTTAAAGGAGTTCTGTGATCTCCTGCAAACCGTGGAAAGAAGGGATGAGACTAAACCCCAGTTGAAACATTAGAAGAACCAATCATTCACTTTAGGGTTTTAGAAAGTGAGTTTGTTCATGATAACCTGTAACGTTTTATACGTCATGTAAATGGACTTGAATACTTTGGAAAAACCATATCTCATTCTACTTTAGTACATTATTTTTTTAACAGTTTTCTTGAAAACTGGAAATATTTCTAAACGAGTTTTCAAATCCATTTGAAATTAGTTTTCAAGAAATTGATAACATTTTGAGTGGGTTAGAAACTTCATCTGAGAGAGAAGACATTCTTGCAAATATACCAACCAAGAACGGAAGTGAAGTTGCTGATGATATATACACAATGAGTCATCAATCCTCAACAAGCACATCCAGGACGCTCAATGAAAGATATCCTGATAGAATGTCGAGAATGAAGTCAGCATAGAGAACGAAGATAATAAATTATCTCAGCTGCTTCAAAATGAGACAGAGTGCTCAAGTTGAGGACTTTGCAGTACCTTAAGGTAAAAGTCAAAAATATGCAAAGGTATAAAAGTCACTCTCTTTTCTTCTATTACTAGAATATATTCATTAGTGACTATTTAAAATTAATGAGTATCTTTAATCATGCGTTGCTTAGAATGTTTAAATATTTTCGCTCATGATGAAATTATTGACTGGTGGTTGATGAAATATAATTTACGATATCATTTATTCAACCATACGATACTTGAGTTTATATTAGTCAAATATGCTATATATTAGCGTCTAAGTATCAATAAGGATGCTAACAATGTTTGAGGACACTAATGTGCCCGTTGCCATTAGTTGTTCCAAAACCACTCGTCATAACGAGGACGCTAACATGCATAATGGCTCTAGTTGATTAAAAACGTTACTCAGAAGAATGACGCTAATAAGTCAATATTGCCTATTAAATTTCACCGCCTTTTAAGAATAGGAAGTGACACGTGCTGATATGTGTCAGGAGCGAGCTTATCACTTTCTCTCTATAAAGCCAAACTTTTTGTATCCTAACAGTCACTTTTCACCTTTTCTGTCCTAGGACGCTTCGAAGAACTTTCCAGGAATCGTTCCAAAAATTACCGTTGAATCTTCATCTTTAACCTTTGGTAAATCATGTTCTTTGTTCATTTCTGAATCTTCTAATTCCTATGGTATCAATATTTGTGTTGTTGCTTCAATTCTTCATATTTGTTTATAAATGGCCCCCAAACCCAAAAAGCTTCACCTTTTCTCTACAAGAAAGCGAGTTGTTTCACCATTATCAGCTCCAGAAAGGAGTGTGAGACCAAAAATTGAACCAACTCAAGCCGAAATGGTTGAGGAACCCACACCATTTGTACCCACACCTTCTATTGAGATCACGTCTAGACCATCTCACCCACCTTCCTCATCTCAGATGAGAAGACAGGGAGATAATGCCAAGAAGCTCATGAACCGAGTTGTAATTGATGGATGCTTTGTCAATTTCGATTTCTTCAACAACTCCCATCTGGACATTTTCTCTCTATTTGAGTTCCAAGGCTAGATCGATTTACTTACCCTCAATTCAAAATGGTACCCCAGTCTCGTTAGCCAATTCTATTCAAATCTGGTCGATAAACCAGGCTCTGAATTCACAAAACAATCTATGGTAAAGGGAAAATCTGTCGAGATTTCTCCCAGATTCTTTTTTTAAGCATTTTACTTGCCTAGTGATGAAAGTGCTCACATACTTTCATTCACCAAGAATAAAGTCCAGTATCCAGGCTGTAACAACCTTTCTGCTCTTAATCTTATTTCAAAGAAAAATACCACTCGTGTATCGATAGCATAACATATTACCCACATCATTCAGCCTAAAATCGATAGCAGAGGTTATGTGAATGAATTAGACTTATTCTTAATCTGGTGCATTTTGGAAAAGAAGAAAGTGAATCTCGTCCACATTCTCATGCATGTAATGAATACTGTGGTCAGTAGAGGAGGAGGTCTGCCTCTGGGTATGTACCTCACCACTTTGTTTGAGAGATGTGGTATCGATTTCAATGGAGAAAGCTTCATGGAGACCAACAGATACAACTGCATTGGTCAAACCACTGTGAAATTGATGAGATACACTTGTGTTCCTGCATTGGACAAATGGCTTCCAATGTCAGAAGTTCTACTTGAGGGAGAATCTAGTAGAAAAGATATAATAAGAGAAGAAGATGTCTCAGCAATAGAGAAAGAAGCTGGCCAAGCTTCTACTGCTCACGAAGAACAGATTGTGCAAGAAGAAGCTACCCCCACAGCTAACATTGAACATGTTTCAATTGATGATGTGGAAATTGAACATGCAGAGCAAGCTATTTATGCTGAAGAACATCTGATGGAGGAGGTGACCCAGATTGCTCAGGCCGTTCTTGAAGAACATCTGCATGAGTCAGAAATTGCTGATGCAATCTTGGAAGATATCACCAGAGAAAGATTCAGTGAGGACTCAGATAAAACCAACTCCGAACCACCATCTCCATTTGATATTCCTGTATCAATGTTATCTCAAGACTCGAAAAAGACTAAGTCTAATGGTGAACAGTGTCAAGATACAGAGGGCTATGATCTGGCTATCGTACCCTATCAGGGAGATGACATGAATGAAAAAGTTGATGAAGAGGATCATATTAAAGATTTTTATGAGGCCAATGGAGAATCTCCAACAGAAGATGATATGGAAAATGTTCATGAGGTAAGCTCGTCTAATCAAGAGCAGCCATCCTATCCATCTACTAGTAGGCCAACTGATGAATTCTTCAGAGAGGATGACTTTCTGAGAAGTGTAAGAAAAGATCAGATTTTTGTCATGTCTCAACTAATGACTCGTTTGGAACATAACCAAGTTCAGTTGAAGAATGAGACATTGTCAGAAGTCCGAGAATCTCTGAAATCTTAGGAGAGAGTTGAGATTAATGAGATAAAAAAAATTTAACTCTCACATGACCAAGGCAACTGCATTGCTCGAGAAAATAACACAACAAATGGACACGCAATTAAGTGTCATGCAGAGCTTGCCTTCATTGAGCTCCCTCAAATGATGATTTTATAAAGAACATTCAAGAGAACATGGCAAAGATTAAGACATTCATTAATGCTTTTGTTTCCAGTGTTCCTCCGAGAATGGCAGCTCCTCGACAATCTCCAACCGATCCTCATGTTCCTCAAAGTCACACAATGCCAGCTACACCAAGTAGTGCTGCAAGTAGCTTAACTGAAGTAGCTTTGAAGAAATTTAGAGCTTAAGAGGTTAAATGGCTGAATCCTCTGAATATAAGTCCATTTCTGACACTCAGCAATCAGTCTTGGATGCTATCTTAGATCAAGCGACCAGCAAGACAACACTTGATCCGGTGCTGTAGGCCATCTCTAGTCTAAAAGAAAATTTAGACACTGCAAGGCCAGCACAACCAGAGGATAATAGACTATCCAAGATTCTTGACTTGGTTACTCGTGCTTTTAACAAGCTTCAAAACTTGGAGAACAAGATGCCTTTCCTTGCTACAACCATTATAGATTTGCCTTACACTATCATCACAGCTGCAGATCGAGTAGAAGGAGTAGTCGGCTTCTTTGAAGACCTCTTCAAGGAAATGAATTGTAGGATGCATTCTATTGTTTGTATATGAAACGTTTTGCATTGCTCTTTCGTCTGTTGGAGAAGAAAGGGGTAGAGGTTCCACCTGCACCAAGAGCTTCAGCCTTCACACATCCCCAAGGACCTCACGAGTGTAACAGACTTCGAGGAATATTTGAATGTGAAAATGAAGATGAATTGGATGAAGAGCCATTACATCGAATTAGTCGAAGAGTGTCTCCACCCCCAGATCCCTCATCAGAAATTTTCCCAAATCCTAAACACAAGTGACCAATCAGGCCAGAATTTAAAGGTCGTACACTTTTTCCTTATTTTGCTCAAGGTCTTCAAACCTAGTCCACCTCTTGATCCATTTAAATTTTGTGATTCCAAGCATGCTCACGAAAAATTCTTTGAAAAATCTAAGAAGGGTATTGTAATTGATGAATCTGTCAGTAGTGTGAGACAGAGCACACGTGGTTCTTCAAGACCATAAGAAGCAAGGAAACCCAAGAATTTTGCACCTAGTTCCAGTTGATCCAAGAAGGATGAGGTGGCCGAAAGAAAAAAGAAAGAGAAGGGTCCCAGTACGAGGTAAGCCTACCCACTTTTTGATGTTTTCAAAAGAGGGAGAAGACAAAATGCAGATATTAAGGCTAAGTTAGCTCTAGAGAGGGAAGCTACATGTAAGGGGGAGTTCTATCTAAGTTCTTGTATTCATTCTTGTATAGTTAATACAGTTTGCAACTTATCGTGTAAATCTTTATGATTGAAATGAGAAAGAACTAATATGTATGCAAATACATATAATTATCTATTTAATACATGAATATAATTATCTGCATGATCTCTGAGTATTTGAAATCATCAAAAAAAGTGAGATTGTTATCTCAATGAACCCCATGATATGAATGTTTTGATGATTCCAAATATCCTTAGTTTGTGTATCTAATGATCTTGTCAAGTGTTTCAGATTTATCAAGAATCAAAATCAAGGAACTATGCTCACAAGCCTATTGAACATCACAAAGTAAAGTCCTGAGTTTGTCAGTACTTAGAATGTAAAGTTTATCGATCAACTTTCTCTCAGCATGATTTTATCGTTTGCATCTTTTGATCGTAACATTTTAATCGTACCTTATGATTTCTAAAGTATTTGATTTGATTAAGAGAAACAATGATTTCTATCGAGCTTTAATTGAGAAATCAAAAACCGTTTTTATAAAGTCTTTCAAGATGCTAATGTTCTAGCATGGCCCTCCAGGATTTAATGAGTCAAGACGCTGATAAAATATTAGGAAGCTCAAGGTTGAATTGAACTGATTAATAAGGATGCTTACTTTTTAGTAGCGACCTTTTTCTTATCAACCTTTGAGAATGTCAGGACGTTGACTTAGTTTCGGCTCGCTGAGACTTCTTTTTGTCTTTAAGTGATTTCTATCTTTAAGGACGCTTATAAGTTACAGGTTGAATAAATTATAAGGACGCTACTTGTGTACGAACGCCCTCATCTTTAGAATCAACTTAAATAAACTTTCAGGACACTTACCGTCCGTCAGTGAACTTAACATTGTCTTGAAACTATTTTTAATAGTTTAGGACGCTTATTATTGAGTAGCGCCCTCGTATGTCAAAAGTTTTAAAACAAAGCAGGACGCTCACTGCGAAGTAGCGCCCTCACTTCATTGTTTAATAGGACGCTGATTTTCTATGAGCACCCTCAAAGGAACAAAATGACAAAAATGATATTTTTGTTGTTCTGACATCTTCGTCCTTTTCGCCATCTTTTCAGAACAACTTTTCGTACAAAATCAATTTACTGTATTTGTAAGAGATATTCTCTGATTCACAAACCACATCTTCTAAAACTTTCCTTATTCGTGTATCTGGAGAAAATCATAATATTCATGAATTGTGCAGTTGCCATTTTCGTGTTACATTCTAGCTATTGTGAGTAAACGTTCATATTTGAAATTCAAATTCAAATGAACAACAACTTCATCTCTACAAGTCTATAAATACAGATACTTAACAATTTGTTAAGACCACCGAAAATTCTCTGTGCTAAAACATTTTTTGAAAGTTAGTCGATTTTTCATATGATTCAAAAGGCTTAAGTTATTCTTATTTCAAAGCATTTATTTGAATCATTACTTATTCAAATGATTTTCACACTGTGCTAAGATTCTATCTTTATCTGAAAATCGATTTGAAAGTCTGAACTATTTTTCACTCAAATTATTCAGCATTGTTTTTACTTACATCATTCTTACTGAAAGAGAAATTCGAGAGATAGTTCATAGGATACAGTTGTACTCAATTTCATATCTTGTATATTGTATCAAGGTTGTAACAGTAGTTAGATAAACTACTGAGTTGAAATTCTATATTCAACAAGGTCAGGTCTTCTCACACCCATAAGTTGAGAGACGGTAGTTCTCACACCCGTAAGTTGAGAAAGCTTAAGTCTGTCTCACACCCGTAAGTTGGGATAGGGTGGTCTCACACCTGTAAGGGGAGCAGTGCAACGGTTGTTTTCACACCCGCTAGTTGAGAAAAGGTGTAACGGTTTGATTCTCACCCATAAGAGAATCCCTTAGCGATAAGGTTCAAAATCCTAACTAAGAAGGTTAGGTTGTGGGGCGTAGGCAAGTAGCCGAACCACTATAAATCGATTGTGCATATTTGTTTAATTTCTAAACTTTATTTATGCCATTGTAATTGTTTTTAAATTGTCTAAGTTTCTAATTCACCCCCCTCTTGGACATATCTGGGCCAACATTAAGTGGTTTGGAAACATCCTTTAAGAGAAAAGATATGAGAACAAACCTACCAAGTGCAAATGGAAGTGAGCTTGGTGATGAAGAAATATCCTCTTGGATAAATCTAAGAAATGAGGAAGAGTAGTCTTCAACATATTTTTTGAGTGATCCAAGAATTTTCATTCATATTGGAGAAGAAGAAGTCCTTAGAAATGCTCCAAAAAGATTGCACAATGTAAATTGGAAAAGGTTGATCTGCTGTGGCAACATTTTTTAAACGAAAAAGGGAACTGCTCACAGTGAAAACTTTGAGGTGCCTTGAGCTATCAACTCTTCATTAATGAAGGTATATCATTTTATTTTGAAGAATATGAGATTCTGATGATCATATTATAATCTCTTGAAGCATAATGAGAACAATTATAATGACATATTTATTTGCTCAAAGCATATCATGTTGATCTTGAATGCATGATTGTTGCAATAAGTTGTGTTGATTATGATCATAATTGATATATTTGTCAATCATTAATTTATTTGTGCAAATTGATGATATTCAATGATTATTAATGATTATAAGCATACTGCAAGATGATCGTGTGAATGAAAGAACTAAATAAAATTTAAGACTAGTATTAGGACGTTGAAACCACTTAAGAACGCTTATGTGTCTTTGGTTTCACGCACTTAAGAGTCCACGAGGATGCTTATGTGCATGAGGGCGCTCCTAGTGGCCTTGAGGATGCTCACCAGAATGAGGACGCTCATGATGAAAAGTCTGAGAATTCCCAGATTTTGGGAAATCATACATATGGATGTTATTCATCGTATAGGACACTCAACGTTATGTCTGGATAGTTAGTAAAACTAACACATGAGGACGCTACAAGATATGAGGACGCTCAAACCTAACATACATAGAAATGTATAAATAGCATCCAAGTTGTCTTTCACCTTCATTTGTGCCCTACAAGGATGTTGTGTGAGAAGAGCGTGAACCTTATCTCCAACCTCAAAATCCATCCCTTATTCTCTAGATTTCGTCAAATCTCTAGTAATCAAAGGTGTAATCACTTCATTCTCGTGAATCTTTCCGCTCAAATTTTAGCTTCTAAGCCCTAGGATACCAATATCACACACCTTTTCTTCATAACAGAGTTGTATTTTTCTACAAATCCACTATTGGTCCTAGACCAAAGAAAAATCCTACATTCTCAGCCCAAAAAAGAGCTTCTTTTCCATCTCCTAATTCACCTAGGAAAGTGAGACAGAGACGTGCTAAGGATCCAGTGGAACTTTCTGTTAGCCCAATATTATAGTCCAAGAGGGGGGTGAATTGGACTTTGCGGATTTTTGTGTTACCTTTCGAATTATATAATTAAACAGATTAAAGTGCACAGTAGGTACAAATCGAAATAAACAAATTTAGGGAAGATAAATGAACACAGAGATTTAGAGTGGTTCAGTTCCCCTAAAATCTATGTCCACTATCCAATTACCACGATCAGGATTTCCTAATACACTATTCTTGGTTAGAAAGGCACACACGCTAACCTACACAAGGGCTCGGTTAGAAAGCCACACTTTAGCCTACACAAGGGCTTGGCTAGTAAGCCACAATGTAACCACTAACGGGCGTGGTCACGAGCTGTACAAGATATGATATTAATTCCAAGTTGACAAACACTTCAACGATACATCAAGATTACAAAGGATAGAGATGTGTTCTACGACACATTCAACAATATAAAGCTTACAATCTTGATTGAGTATATAATACTATTCCAACCACAATGATTTAAATGATGCGATGTGTTGAAATAGTTTTTCTCAAATGCAATCGATTCAAATATATATAATATGAAGTCAAGAAACGAATATGCACAATTATCAAGATATTGATTCTAACAATAATAAGTGTAAAGCACAAGAATCAATATATGATGATGATCAAAACTTGATAGATTCTAAAAGTGTAAATGATTAAGTTCAATAATTACGCAAACCAAGTATTGATCTATGAAGTCGATTCAATATAGTATAACTTCAACACATGAATCGATTCCACAAAATATTTATGAAACCACTAGACAAGATATTATGATATAAAGATCAAAATAGGGTTTCACACACAATAATCAAGATGAAACCAGTTTTCAAGATATTGACGTAAACATAAAACTGATTTGCTCAAACAAAATTACAATAATCGAATTAGAGAAATTTTGCCCCACTTGGTTAAGGTTGAAGCACGATGATTCTTCAAAGGTGATGTTGGATGAGAGATTCCGCGTTTAAGAAATATCAAGACACAACAAGGTGTGTAGTGAACACTCAAAAAATGTCTTGAACACTTGCTCAATTGAAACATACGAGTATATCAAAGTTTTGAAAGATTTGGAGAACTTTTTGGAATTATGAATCAAATAAACAAAGGTAGGTGAACTTCTGCTATTAAATAGGTTTAAAATCGCTCAAGAATTTGTTGTTGGCTTGTAGAAAAACTAATATGAAAAACGTACAAGTTCTCTAAGTTTTCAAAAGCTGCTCTTCAAATGAGCAAATGTGGTATTTATAGAAAAACACCACATCGAAACACAAGAATGTGTTCCTCAAGGAAGAAACACATTTTTGCTTTGAAATCTGAAAAATATCAGATTTCCTTCCAATTAAGAAGCAGATTCCTTACTTAAGGAGCGCGTTCCTCAATATGTTTGTTGGGCATAGGAACAGGTTCCTTCATCACGAACCATTGACTCTTTAAACTTTTCTATTTTGCCCCTGGCAACAAAAGCGCAGTCCTTCTTTAAGGAGCGCGTTCCTTTTCCCTGATCAAAAAAATTATTAGCCTCAGAAAAAGCCACAGGAGCGCGTTCCTTAAACCCTGATAAAAAAATACTTAGTCTCAGGAAAATGCTCAAGAGCGCGTTCCTTAAGAGAAAAACGTGTTCCTTCACTATGAAGTGAAAGAAACCTGAATTTTTTTATCAAAATGACTTTAGGACATTGTCAAATACATAGATTAACTTTAAGAACAATTTTTGAAAAGATTGAAGTATAATTGACAAGTTAAATACGTGTATATCAATCGACTAAGCATATGATTGAAGCATTCATAACAGTACACATAAAACGGTAAAACCATGCAAAGTTGGTAAATTTAATGCATATTAAACACTGATCAAAATATGCATGATAAACAATTTTAACTCAGTGTGATTGCATAATTATCATGCTAATATGTGTGCATGCATGATTAATAATATGTATATGAGTGAGTATGATAAATTATATGTATGATTTTCAAAAAGATGCAAATCATATTGTGGTTGAACACATGTAAATGCTACTCTACAACACTAGGTTTCTAAATGAGAAATATAACCATGAAGTTCTTGAATCTTCGTACAGTGCAGTTCCTTCCACATGCTTTGACAAACTAGTTGAATCTTTTTGATATAGCTAGTCAGCACTGAAACAACTACGTTAAAGAGATTAGTGATCACACATATGTTGTTTGTAACTATCAAAACAAAACTAGGTGAGAGTACTTACATCAACACAATCAACTAAGGTTCTCACCTCGAGTGCTCAGCCCCCACAAACTGATGCACACCCTCAGGATGAAACCTCACAGCTAGAATCCTCTTGTCAACCAATTCATATGACCTCAAAGCAATCTAAAAAGGCTAAACAAGCTGAATGAATTCAAATCTGTTATTGAAGGCCATTATGTGGACTTTTCTTTCTTCAAAAGAGCACACCTTAATGTCCAACCCCTTTTTGAGTTTCAAGGGTGGCTTTTTTTTATGACCTTTCAGAAACCATGATATCCCAATCTTGTTAGGGAATTTTTACAAGAATCTGCAAAAAAAACATAAGTCAGGCTTAGTTAGGCAATCCACTGTGAAAGGTAAAAATGTTGAGATTTCCTCACAGTATTTCCAGTCCACTTTATCACTTCCTAATGATGTTCCCATCATCCACCAAACCTCCAAAAGTGTTCAGTTTGAAGGTTATAACAACCTTACAACACTGAGTTTTTGTTCAAGAAAGATGAACTGGACTGAGGAAGACAATAAGCTAACCAATCAGTCTTTTGAACTCATTCGAAGAAGTGTGCACAACATTATTTCCCACCTAGTACAACCAAGGATAGGTAGTAGAGGGAATGTGAAGGATTTAGATTTGTTCCTGACTTGGTGTGTGCTGAAAAGAATTAGTGTCAACCTCCCACATATTCTGTTGGATTTTATGGTAACTACAATCAAAAGAAGAGGATGAATTCCATTTGGAATGCACTTGACCCCAATTTTTGAAGCAGCTGGAGTAGATTTCAATGGGGAAAAAGTTCATAATGTTGACAAATATGGGTGTATTGGACACACCACTTTCAAGCTAATGCATTATTTGTATGCACCTACACAAAAAAATGGTTTCACAAGGAGCTATGATTAGACCATTTGAAGATAGAGATGAAGAACCCCTTGGTGCTCCACAAGAAGAAAAAGAAAATGATTCTGAGAATACTCCATCAATGCTACAATTTAGAGGAGATATTCCTAAGAAAGATGAACCCCATGAACAAGATGTATGCACAAGATGAAGCAGTATCTCAAGCTTTAAATCAAGATCAAGCCAATGAAGCTAAAGAAGCCATACCTCAAGCTGATAATGATAGAATTGCATCACCAATTTATGAAGGTCATTCAAGTTATTTTTCTCCTATTCATCAAGGTGAAGCGTATTCTCCACCGCAGCCACCATAGCCATCTTTCAATGAAGAAGAATTCTTAAAGAAAATCCAAGAAGCTAATGAGGAATACAAAGTTGCTCTCTCGACTGAGATGAAGACAATTTTGGAAGAAAACAAAACTCTTGCATCTGAGGAGTTAAAGAAGTGTGTGGAAAACATGTCCAACACAACTACACATATCAAATATGCAATTGGTTCCTTAGAGAGACAATGTGAAGCTCTGAGATCATCACTACCATCCTCAAGCAATGCTCCACTTGTTTTGGATCTATGTAGGTTGGACAGCCTAAAGGAAGAGCTCGAGCAAGTCAAGAACTCAATTATTTCTCTTTTCCGAGATCCACCTGCTATTGTGAATACTCCAACAACTTCTGCACCTTCTGATCAGAGTACACTCGATCCAATTCTTGAAGAAATCAGAAGTTTGAAGTTTTTAATTACCTCCATAGTTGATAATTCAACTCCTGACAAATTTGATGGAAGAAAGATGGATAATTTGCTAGTGTCAGTTGATCAAGTCAAGGAAAAGATGAGTAACATGGAGAACAAAATGCCTTTTCTATCATCCACCATCCTTGATCTCTCACTTACTGTCACCAGAGTAGCAGACAGAATGGAAGGGGTAATTGGATTTGTTGAAAAGATATTTAAGATTATGTCAAGAAGACTCCACTCATCTGTTTGGTCCTTCATCAGTCATATAAGGATATTTGGAATGTTGTATGAACTGCTAAGGGAAAGAGGTTGTTGGCCCAGTAATTCCATCCAAGAGGGGGGGTGAATTGGACATGACGAATTTTTGCGTTACCTTTTTGTTAAATAATCAAACAATATATATGGGCAGTATAGGTAACAAACAAAGAAATAATGTGTAGGAAAAGAATAAATGGGCACATCGATTTATGGTGGTTCAGTTCTCCTAGAACCTTCTGCACTCCCTAATCACCCACGATCAGGATTTCTCAATCTACTAAGGGTTAGTCAACTTACGGGGGTGACTAGAAGTCGTACAATCTAGTTAACTTATGGGTGTAACTGGAAGTCGTACATCTAACCAACTTGCGAGCGTGGCTAGAAGATGTATATCTAACCAACTTACGGTCGTGGTTACAAGCCGTGCAAAGTGAGGTATAGTTCCGGTTGACTCACAAGTCAACTATAAATCAAGGTTACAAATGATATAGAGAGATGTTCTAAGACACTCTCAAATTTCTAACATACAAACTTGAATGAATAACCTCTACTATTCCAACCACAATATTTTTAAATGAAGTGCAATGTTGAAATAGTTGTTTGCAAATACATGTAATCGATTCAAACGATGATAATGTAAGATCAAGAATCAAATATGCACATGTATATTTAAATATTGATTCTAAAGATAATATATGAAGCACAAGAATCAATATGCACAATTGATCAAAACCTATTAATTCAAAATAGATATATGTTTAATTGTTTAAATCAATATGCTCAAGTAATGATCAATATAATTGATTCAAAACCATATAAGTTTAGCACAAGAATCGATATCAACCAAGATATATGAAACCACTATTCAAGATTATATAATATGAAAGATCAAAGATGGTTTTACAAACACTAAACAAAAAAGGTTTTAAAGATAAAGATAAATCAAACACAATCACACGAATCTTAAAAAAGAGATTTTACGCAACTCTTGTGAAGATTGAAGCACGCAAGATTCTCCAAGGTGTTAACGTGATTGAGAGTGATTTTGCCTTCAATAACTATCACGACGCCCCTTACGTAGGGTGACGTCTTGACCGACACAGTGTGTTCTACACTGTACATACCATGTATACAGTATATAATACACCGTCAGCCTCAACGAAAATACACAATTTTCAAAAAAGATTTCGTCAGCATGTCGTTATAAAATGGACAATTCACAAATTTTCCTGATAGCCAACAAATTAAATCACAATAATAACTTATCCACATCTATACTCATCTATAATCATGTACACATTATCAAAACCATTTACATCATCATCATCTACATAAACTTTATCCGTTCACAATCCATAACCGTTACTCTCGCTATGTTTGTCTATGTGATAATACTTACATGGCATGATACTATATATAGCAAAAGTAAATAAGTGTCCAATTCCTTCATTTTGATACATTCAAACTAAGGATCGAAGAATCACTATCCTTCTTTGGCCTTTCCTCTTTACCTTTGAGATCTTTACCTGAAATATTGGAGGGAATTGAGTGAGCTACAACAAGCTCAGTGAATAATTTTCATTCTATGGCATTCATATGCATTTAATAAACATGTTGATAAAATCATAATCAAACACATTTTAAGATTCAAGTGCAAAGATCACAATACATATATGCACAAAAAATAGCTTAAAGCTTCCTATAATATTTTTCAGAACGCTCATACTTCCCCATTGAAAGTCATATCCATCTCCCACCTTCAAAGCATAGAGCGGGACTCACCCCTTGTTCTGCCCAAACAAGGGTAGCCTAACTATCCTCTCATACTCAATTTCATCACTATCAATTCCAAGACATAAGCCCATGAAATACTCAAGGTACTACTTATGCGGGACTTATTCCTGGAATGATTCATGTTCTAACATGTTCTTACAAGTTAGACATGCTTCGTTTTTGAAATATTTTTCATGAATTCAAACAATGCAATTATATACCATGTTATTCATACATGCTTATTATTGAAAAAAATTCATAGCTACAATGCCATACAATATAACCAAGAAATGGAGAAATACTCACATTAGTCTTCACATTAACTCTAAATTACATGTTCAATTCTACAATGTCCAACACAAATTGTTCACGATGAGATTCACCCAAATCACCAACTATGCACTCATCAACTTCCAATCTCTGTAACATGTCCATTCAAAAACATTCTCAATTATACAATTTCAAATACTCCACATTATCATCATCCAACAAAACACATCTAACCTTATCAAAAACACCATTAATGGAGCTTGAAACCCTCAACTGCGTCAACAGTTGGGTGGAATCATTTCTCCATTAAACTGCCTCAATTAAACAAAATTTTTAACCCAGATCACATGCACAATGATACAAAAATACTTACCATCCAATTACACTTCAAAATCACCAAAATCCAGCATGAAACCCACTTTTTCAATCCTCAATTCTAACCATGGAAAATCAACAAAAATCAGATATGTTGAACAACTTGATGAGAAGATTCCGAATCTGGAAGTTTTAGCTGAAAAGAATAAGGTTTTACCTTAGATTTGAGCGTCCAAATCCCTTTGCCCTTCTCCTCTTTCGTTCTTCTCTTTCTTTCTAGCTCCAGCAAGTTGTTTATGTTGGAAAAATCGAGCAAAATCCACTTAAAACTCGCATAACGCCTCACCGGCCAATTTTTTTAAAAAATTGTCAATTAGCGAGGAGTGCGCTTCTCCTTGCCTAAAAAAACAATTTTTTTGCAGAAACCCATGAGGAGCGTGCTTCTCCCCCTTGGGAATACGCTTCTCTGAACATCCAGAAAAGTCACATCTCGGGTTTTTGACACAGAAGTGCGCTTCTTGCTAAAATTCAAAAATTCCAGCTCTTTAGAATGCACCACCAGGAGCGCGCTTCTTGCATCCCAGTTGAAATTTTCACTAAGTATGGAACTTTTATGATACCACTAACATCCTAGTGTACCAACAACCTACGATACATTTAGTTTCATTATTCTATTGCCAATATACATACATATATGCGTATAAATACATCTTAGAATACATATAAGACAACGATTATGTTTGACTCGTTGTACGGGGGGTTACAATCTCCTCAACTTAAGGAATTTCGTCCTCGAAATTTAACAAATAAGGCACAATATACCTCAAGTGGTAAAGAGGTCAGGAAATGTGTCTCTCATCTAGTCCTCGCGTTCTCAGGTGTAACACCACGTAGATTTAATTAAATACATACGTTGACTTACGCGTATGTCGAGATGTATAATACACATATTTTATATATAGGAGCCAAATATACTCGTGTATGAAAATACAAGCTATATTTAAGGGGTATGAGCAAATAAATGAAATTACTAAATGAATAATATAAGTTTAATAAGGTGAATGAGGCTGGTTAATTAAATATGTGGATTGTAGTATGATTTAATGAATTAATGAATAGTATGATTTAATGAATTAAATAATAAGATGAGGAAGTTGATTATTACTTATAAATTATAAAATGAATTGACGATTAAATGATTTAATGAATTTACTATTAAGGTGGGGGAGTTGTTTTATTTAATGATATGGGTGGCATGAAATCAAATTTTTTTTTACACTTATCCCCTCCCTTTTTAATCTTCCTTTCTCTCCAACTCTCTCCAACGTGGTTGCAGAAAAAAAAGAAGAAGAAGAAGAGAGAAACAGAGAAAGAAGAACGAAGAAGAAAATAGGAGGAAAAAAGGAGAACACGCGATCTTAGCCGAATTAGGACCCACGGTAACTATTTTTCACTCCATTTCTTCATGAAATTGATATCTAAGTTAGATGTAACAATTTTCTCGGAGTAATTTTTGTTGTGGGAGACGTTTTGCGGTGTTTTCAAGCAGTTTTCTAGACAATGTTTAAGAGCGGTAAAGGAAGGTGAGCGTCCAGAAAGTTACTTAAGTTGATTATAAAGATGAGGGTGCTCCTATACAAGTAGCGTTCTGATAATTCATTCAACTTATAACATATCAACATCCTTAAAGAGAAAAATCACTCAAAGATAAAAAGATCATTGAGCGAGCTGAAACTAAGCCAGCATACTGACATTATCAAAGGCTGATAAGTAAAATGCCACTACTAACAAGTAAGCGTCCTTATTAATTAGATCAATTCAACCTTGAGCGTCCGAACATTTTATCAGCGTCCTGACTTATCAAGTACAGGAGGGCGTTGCTAAAACATTAGCGTCTTGAAAGACTTTATAAAAGCAATTTTTGATTTCTCGATTAAACACGATAAAACATCATTGTTTCTTTTAATCAAAGCAAATACTTTGGAAATCATAAGGTACGATTAAAATGTTACGATCAAAACATGCAAACGATAAAAATCTTGCTGAGAGTGAGATGATTGATAGACTTACATTTTAAGTACTGACAGACACGAAACTTTACTTTGGTGTTCAATAGGCTTCTGATCACAGTTCCTTGATCTTGATTCTTGATAAATCTGAAACACTTGACAAAATCATTAGATAGATCAACTGGAGATATTTGGAATCATCAAAGCATTCATGTCATGGAGTTCCTTAAGATAACAATAACAGGTTGTAAACACTGGCACTGGACTTGGATAATGGTGGTAATACTAGGAAATAGGTGGAAACCCGTGTATTGTGAGTATTTCTTTATTTTGGTCCTTCTATATGGCATTATATATATGCAAATGTGGTTGAATGATAAGTATTTTATATTTAATATGCATTCTTTATAATCATGAAATGTTTTTTGAAAATGAAGCATGCTTTAGACTTGCCAAATCATTCCTTGGGGAAATCCTTAGGAACTAGTCTCACGTGAGTAATTGTTGAAGGACTCATGAATAGTGGACTTTACTAGCTAGGGATGAGATCCCAAGATTGATTGATTGATTGAATAGAGTAATATGAGTACCCGGTGACTACCTTATTTGATGCATCATGGGGGTATAGTCCTGCCCTACTACTTAGAAGGAGGGAGATGATTGTGGATTTTGAAATGGTTATTGCGTGTCGTGGAAAACAAATGCATAAAAGCTATTTGTGAGCATGTATGATGTTTGACTACGTGTTGCATAATTGTTGGTTATTTGTATTGAATGTGAAACATGTTTTATATAAATGCGTATATAATGTCATAGTTAGAAATATTCACTGAACTTGTTGCAACTCACTCTATCTTCTCAAATATTTCAAGAAAGGACCCAAAAGGCAAATGATAAGCCCAAGAGGAGTAGCAGACTTTTGTGTTGGTATTGATATATGATTCTCATGCTGGAGAAGATAGTGTTTTTGTTATTTTGACGTATGTAAATAATTATCACACCTTATGTTATATGTTATCACTTAGATATGGATGTAGTAAATATTATGGGTATGAGACATGATAAAGTGTTTGTAATGGAGTGGACTTGGGGACTTTGATATTGTGATATATATATATAACTGTCTTGGTCTTAAATTATGATCATGAATTTTTTTGAGAATGAATACGATATTAGGTGATAAATTATATAAATGATGTGATATATTTAGTGTGAGCTGAATGGATTATATAAGTTGATTGTACGGGAGAGGCTGACAGGGTATTATATACATCTATATATGGTGTATGTGGTATTCTGTGTCGGTCGTGATTGTTGTGAAATAATTGCAAGTGCACAATTGTTATCTCAATGAACCCCAAGACATGAATGTTTTGATGGTTCCAAATATCTCCAGTTGGTCAATCTAATGATCTTGTCAAGTGTTTCAGATATATCAAGAATCAAGATCAAGGAACTGTGATCACAAGCCTATTGAACATCGAAGTAAAGTTCCGAGTCTGTCAGTACTTAAAATGTAAAGTCTATCCATCATATTACTCTCAGCAAGATTTTTATCTTTTAAATATTTTGATCGTAACATTTTAATCGTACCTTATGATTTCTAAAGTATTTGTTTTGATTAAAAGAAACAATGATGTTTTATCTAGTTTTAATTGAGAAATAAAAAAACCGCTTTTATAAAGTCTTTTTGGACGCTAATGTTTTAGCAGCGCCCTGCTGGACTGGATGAGTTAGGACGCTGATAAAATGTTAGGACGCTCAAGGTTGAGTTGAACTATTTAAGAAGGACACTTAGTCGTTGGTAGTGACCTTTCTTTTATCAACCTTTGAGAATGTTAGGACGCTGACATAGTTTCAGCTCGCTAAAAGATTTTCTTTATTTTTAAGTGATTTCTATCTTTAAGGACGCTACTTGTGTAGGAGCACCCTCATCTTGAGAATCAACTTAAGTAACTTTCAGGATGTTAACCGTCCGTCAGCGCGCTTAAAATTTGTTTTAAAACTGCTTTTAATAGTTCAGGACGTTTACTCTTGAGTAGCGCCCTCATATGTTTTGCGTTTTTAAAACAAAACAGGACGCTTACTGCGAGGTAGCGCCCTCATGCTTTAAGTCGTTTAGTTGTCAAAGCAAGTCAGGACGCTTACTACTTAGTAGCACCCTCACTTCATTGTTTAGTAGGACGCTAATGATCTAGGAGGGCCCTCAAAGGAACAAAAAGACAGAAATGATATTTTTACTGTTCTGACATGTACGTATTTTTTCGTCACCTTTTCAGAACAACTTTTCGTACAAAATTAATTTTCTGTATTTGTAGGAGATATTCTCTGATTCACGAACCATGTCTTCTAAAACTTTCCTTATTCGTGTATCTAGAGAAAAACAAAATATTCATGAATTGTGCAGTTGCCATTTTCGTGGTATATTCTAGTTGTTATGAGTAAACGTTCATTTTTGAAATTCAAATTCAAATGAACAACTTCATCTCTACAAGTCTATAAATAGAGACACTTAACAATTTGTTAAGCACCGAAAACTCTCCGAGCTAAAATACTTTTTGAAAGTTAGTCAAATTTTCATCTGGTCAAGAAAACGTATAAGTCAATATGTTTTCACAGTAGTTTTCTTTGAGACTTTACATACTCAAAAGGTTTCATAGTGAGCTAACATTCTATCTTTATCTGAAAATCTATTTGAAGCTTTGAATTGTTTTCACTCAAATCGTTCAACACTATTTTAACTCAAATCGTTCAACACTGTTTTAACTTATATCATTCTTGTTGAAAGAGTAATTTGAGAGATAGTTCATAGGATACAGTTGTATTCAATTTCATATTCTGTATATTGTATCAAGGTTGTAACAGTAGTTAGATAAACTACTGAGTTGATATTTTATATTCAACAAAGTCAGTTCTTCTCACACTCGTAAGTTGAGAAATGGTAGTTCTCACACCCGTAACTTGATATAGGTTGGTCTCACGCCTTTAAGCTGAGAAGTGTAACGGTTGTTGTCACACCTGCAAGTTGAGAAAAGGTGTAGTGGTTTGATTCTCACCCGTAACAAAATCCCTTAGTGACAAGGTTAAAATCCTAACTGAGGAGGTTAGTAGTGAATGTAGGCAAGTAGTCGAACCACTATAAATTCACTGTGCATATTTGTTTATTTTCTGCACTGTATCTTTGCCATTGTTATTATTTTTTAAATCGTCTAAGTGTCTAATGAACCCCCCTCTTGTACATATCTAGGCCAACAATTGGTATCATAGCAGTGTTGCTCTTCAAAGAAACTTCACAATTTCTTTGATATCAATGGCAATGATCAGAGGGAACGTCATAAAAGTAGATCAACCTTTAGACAGACCACCTTTGTTCAATAAAGACTGGTTTGAAGATTGGATGATAAGGATAAAATCCTTTCTGCGATCTAAGGATATTAGTCTATGAGAAATGGTTGTAAATGGCTACACCATGCCCAACAAGCTTATTGAGCTATGGACAGATAAGGAAAGACTAAATGACAAACTTATCGCTCAAGCGGTCTATGCCTTGTATTGTTCTATACCCGAGGAAGAAGTAGAAATGGTAGTTCATATTGAGAGTGCCAAGAAAATTTGGGAAACTCTCAAATCAATTCATTGTGAGATTAACATTCCAGATGAATAGCTCATAGAGTCTGATAGACTATTCAATGCTTTTGAGATATCGGAGAATGAATCTCTCGATACGGCATGCAACATATATCAATCCATTCTTGACGGAATGTAAGAATTGAATCAGGAAATACCTGCAGAACTATCCCTAGTTTATTTCTGTGATAAGCTTCCAAAGAAATGGAATGATAAGCTGAGTTTGTTGAACCATGGGAAATAAATCTAAAGGAGTTCTGTGACCTCCTGCAAACCATGGAAAGAAGGGATGAAACTAGAGACCCAGTTAGAACATTAGAAGAGCCACTCGCTTAGTTTAGGGTTCTAGAAAATGAGTCAGTTCATGATGACCTGCAACGTTTTATACGTCTTGTTAATGAACTTGAATATTTTGAAAAAACTATATCTCACTCTACTTTAGTACAATATTTTTTTAACGGTTTTCCTGAAAACTAGAAATATAAAATAAATTTTATAAATGAGTTTTCAAATCCATTTGAAACCAGTTTTCAAAAAATTGATTACATTTTGAATGGGCTAGAAACCTCATTTGAGAGAGAAGACATTTTTGCAAGTATACCAATCAGGAACAGAAATGAAGTTGCTGATGATGTAGACACCATGTGTCATCAATCCACAACAAGCACATCCACAACGCTCAATGAAAGATCTCCTGTTAGAATCTCAAGAAGTCAATATGGAGAACAAAGATAATGAATTGTCTCAGTGTAGTGCTCATATTGAGGACTTTGTAGTACCTTGAGGTAAAAGTAAAAAATATGCAAAGGTATAAAAGTCACTCTCTTTTCATCTACTACTGGAACATACTCATCAGTGACTATTGGAAATTAATGTCTATGTTTAATTATGTGTTGCTCGGAATGTTTAAATTCTTTTTGCTCGTGATTAAATTATTGATTGTTGGTTGATGAAATATAATTTGCAATATCAGTTATTTAACCATACGATATTTGAGCTTGTATTAGTCAAATATGTAAAAATATTAGAGCCTAAGTATCAATAAGGATGCTAACAGTGTTTGAGGATGCTAATGTGCCCGATGCCATTAGCTGTTCCAAAATCACTCGTCTCAAGAAAGACGCTAATGTGCATAAAAGCTCTAGTCGAGTAAGAACAATAGTTTGAAGTAGGATGCTAATCGGTCAATATTACTCATTAAATCAGACCGCCTTTTTTAAGAATAGGAAGTGACACGTGTTGATATATGTCAAGATCGAGCTTATTGCTTTCTCTCTATAAAGCCAAACCTGTTGTATCCAAGAAGTCACTTTTCACCTTTTATGCCCTAAGATGCTTCGAAGAACTTTTCCAGGAATCGTTTCCAGAGTTACCACAGAATCTTCATCTTTAACCTTGGTAAATTCTGCTCTCTGCCATTTTTCGAATCCTCTATTCTCTTGTGCTTCAGTCTTTGTCTTGTAGTCTAAGTTCTTCACAATCTTCTCTTTTGATTTTTTTAAAGACACCCAAATCTGAAAAGTTTTGCCCCTTTTTTGCTAGAAAACGTGTTGTGTCGCCATCATCAGCTCTTGATAGGAGTGTGAGACCAAGAACTGAACCAACTCAAGCAGCACTGGCTGAGGAACCCACACCAGAGATACCTACACCTCCTACTGAAACCATGTCTCACCCACTTTCTTCTCAGATGAGAAGAAAATGAGACAAAGCCGAGAAGCTCATGAACCGAGCTGTAATTGATGGAAGCTATGTCGATTTTGATTTCTTCATTAACTCACATCTGGACATTTTCTCTCTTTTTGAATTCCAAGGTTGGATCGATTTTCTTATCCTCAATTCAAAATGGTATCCCAGTCTCGTCAGCCAATTCTATTTGAATCTGGTTGACAAACCTGACTCTGACCTCTCAAAACAATCTGTGGTGAAGGAAAAATCTGTTGAGATTTCTCCCAGATTCTTTTCTGAGACATTCCACTAGCCAAATGATGAAAGTGCCCACATACTTTTATTCACTAAGAATAAAGTTCAATATCCAGCCTATAACAACTTTTTTGCTCTCAATCTCGCCTTAAGCAAAAAAGACCATTCTTATGTTGACAAGAAAGTCACAAATAAGTCCTTTGAACTTATTCCCAGAATAATCCGCAACGTCATTACCCACATCATTCAACCTAAAACCGACAGCAGGGGTAATGTAAGTGAATTAGACTTATTCTTAATCTGGTACATTCTAGAGAAGAAGAAAGTAAATCTTGCCCACATTCTCATGCATGTAATGAATACGGTAGTTAGTAAAGGAGGAGGTCTACCTCTGGGTACGTACCTCACCACTATGTTCGAGAGATGTGGTATTGATTTCATTGGAGAAAGCTTTAAGGAACGTAGCAGATACAACTGCATTGGTCAAACCACTGTGAAATTCATGAGATATACTTATGTTCCTGCATTGGACAAATGGCTTCCAATGTCAGAAGTTCTTCTTGAAGGTGAACCCAGTGGAAAAGATGAAGTACAAGAAGAAGATGTATCAGCAATAGAGAAAGAAGCTGCCCAAGCTTCAAATGCTCTAATCGAAGAGGCTGTGCTAGAAGAAGTTGTCCCCACAGCTAATATTGAGCATGTTTCAATTGATGATGTAGAAAGTGAACATGCAGAGCAAGATGTCTATGCTGAAAAAGATCTAATAGAAGAGGTAACCCAGATTCCTCAGGCCATAGTTGAAGAACATTTGCATGAGTAAGAAAATGCTGATGCAATCATGGAGGACATCACCAGAGAACAAGTCAGTGAGGACTCAGATAAAACCATCTCCAGACCACCATCTCCATTTGATATCCCTGTACCAATGGAATCTCAAGACTCGCAAAAAAAT
Organism: Paratinospora sagittata; assembly: GCA_035771175.1. NCBI lineage: Eukaryota > Viridiplantae > Streptophyta > Magnoliopsida > Ranunculales > Menispermaceae > Paratinospora > Paratinospora sagittata. The sequence continues at coordinate 22,090,419 of CM069596.1, forward strand.
GAGTCCGATGGTATACAAAGTAAGGATTCATAAGGCTATGATTTGGCTATCGTACCCTATCAGGGAGATGACATGAACGAAGAGGTTGATGAAGAGGATCATGTTGAAGATTTTCATGAGGCTAATGTTGAATTTGAAGCAGAAGATAAAGTTGAAAATATTTATGAGGAAAGCTCATCCGATCATGAGCAGCCTTCTTATCCATTCACAAGCAAGCCAAAAGATGAATTCTTCAGAGAGAAAGACTTTCTCAGACGAGTAAGAGAAGATCAGATTTTTGTCATGTCTCAACTAATGACTCGTTTGGAACAAAACCAAGTTCAGTTAAAAAATGAGACATTGTCAGAAGTCCGAGAATCTCTGAAATCTCAAGAAAGAGTTGAGATTAATGAGATCAAAGAACTTAACTCTCACATGATCAAGAAAACTGAATTGCTCGAGAAGCTGTCTCAACAAATGGACAGCCAGTTAAAAGTCATGCAGTCCTTGCCTTCATCGAGCTCCACTCCATCATCACCACTTCAGGAGGACATGCAACAGATCAAGAAATTCATAAATGCCTTTGTTGTTGCTGTTCCACCGAGATTGGCAGCTCCTCAACAACCTCCAGCCAGACCTCAAGATCCATAGAGTCGCATAATGCCAGCTACGCCAAGTCGTGCTGCCAGTGCTATAACTGAAGAGGCTTTGAAAAAGATTCTTGATGAAATTCAAAGCTTGAGAGGTAAAATGGCTGAATCCTATAAAGATAAGTCCATTTTTTAAACTCCGCAATCAGTTTTGAATGCTATCTTAGATCAAGTAACGAGCAAGACATCGCTTGATTCGGTGCTGCAGGCCATCTCCTGTCTGAAGGAGAATTTAGATATTGGAAGGCCAGCACCAATAGAGGATGATAGACTAACCAAGATTCTAGAATTGGTAGCTCATGCTTTTGCGAAATTACAAAACTTGGAGAACAAGATGCATTTCCTTGCCACAAACAACCATTATGGATCGGTCTTATACTGTCATCAAAGTTGCAGATCGATTGAAAGGAGTCGTAGGCTTCTTTGAAGACCTCTTCAAGGCAGTGAACAGTAGGATGCGTTCTACTGTTTGGTATATTGCCTCTAGCATGAAATGCTTTACAATGCTCTTTCATTTGTTGAAGAAGAAAGGTGTCAAATTTCCACCCGCACCAAGGGCTCCAGCTTTCACACGTCCTCAACGACGCCACGAGTCTGACAATCTTCTTGGAATATTAGAATGTGAATAAGAAGATGAATCGGATGAAGTACCATTGCATAGAATCAGTCGAAGAGTGTCTGAACCCCCAGATACCTCATCAAAAACTTTCCCAGATCCTAAACGCAAGCGACCAATCAGGCCAGAATTCGAAGGTCACACACTTTCTCCTAAGTTTGCTCAAGGTCTTGCAGAACGAAAAGCGAAAGGATTCAAACGTGAACCCTAAACCTCTTCATCCATTTAAATTTGTTGTTTCCAAGTATGCTCATGAAAAACTCATTGAAAAATCTATGAAGGGTATTGTAATTGATGAATCTCTCAATAGTTTGCGACAGAGCAAATGTGGTTCTTCAAGACCACAAGCATCAAGGAAACCCAAGAATTCTGCACTTAGTTCCAGTGGATCCAAGAAGGATGAGGAGGTCGAAAGGAAAAGGAAAGGGAAGGGTCCAAGTATGGGCTAAGCCTACCCACTTTTTGATGTTTTCAAAAAGGGGAGAAGAGATTGTAGATTGCAGATATTAAGGCTAAATTAGCTCAAGAGGAAAGCTACATGTAAAGGGGAGTTTACATGTAAGGGGGAGTTCTATCCAAGTTACTATGTTCTATCCAAGTTAATGTATTCATTCTTGTTTATAATTTACATTGTTTGTATTCTAATCTTACCATGTAAATTGTATGATTAAAATCAAATAGAACTGACATGACTGCAGATATCATTCTAAATTCGTTATATGTTTGATTACATGAATATATTTGTCTACATGATCTCTGAGTATTTGAAATCATCAAAAAGGGGGAGATTGTTATCTCAATGAACCCCATGACATAAATGTTTTGATGATTCCAAATATCTCCAGTTGGTCTATCTAATGATCTTGTCAAGTGTTTTAGATTTATCAAGAATCAAGATCAAGGAATTGTGATCACAAGCTTATTGAACATCAAAGTAAAGTTTCGAGTCTGTCAGTACATAAAATGTAAAGTTTATTGATCATCTTACTCTCAGCAAGATTTTTATCGTTTGCATATTTTGATCGTAACATTTTAATCGTACCTTATGATTTCTAAAGTATTTTTTTTTATTAGTAGAAACAATGATGTTTTATCTAGTTTAATTGAGAAATCAAAAAATTTCTTTTATAAAGTCTTTAAGGACGCTAATGTTTTAGTAGTGCCCTCCTAGACTGGATGAGTCAGGACGCTGATAAAATGTTAGGATGCTCAAGGTTGAGTTGAACTATTTAATAAGGACTCTTACTCATTAGTAGTGACCTTTCTTTTATCAACCTTTGAGAATGTCAGGACGCTGACTTAGTTTCAGCTTGTTGAAAGATTTTCTTTTATCTTTAAGTGATTTCTTTATAAGTTATAAGTTGAATGAATTATCAAGACGCTACTTCTGTAGGAGCGCCTTCATCTTTAGAATCAATTTAAGTAACTTTCAGGATGCTCGCCGTCCGTCAGCGCGCTTAAACATTGTTTCAAAATTGCTTTTAATAGTTCAAGATGCTTACTCTTATGTAGCGCCCTCATATGTTTTGCGTTTTTAAAACAAAGCCAAACGCTTATTGCGAGGTAGTGCCCCCATGCTTTAGATCGTTTAATTGTTAAAGCAAGTCAGGATGCTTACTACTTAGTAGCGTCCTCACTTTATTGTTCAGTAGAATGCTGATGTTCTATGAGCGCCCTCAAAAGAACAAAATGACAGAAATGATATTTTTACTGTTCTGACGTGTACGTATTTTTTGGCCACTATTTCATAACAACTTTTCGTACAAAATCAATTTTCTGTATTTGTAAGATATATTCTCTGATTCATGAACCGCGTCTTCTAAAACTTTCCTTTTTCGTGTATCTGGAGAAAAACAAAATATTCATGAATTGTGCAGTTGTCATTTTCGTGGTATATTTTAGTTATTGTGAGTAAACGTTCATATTTGAAATTCAAATTCAAATTAATAGCTGCTTCATCTCTACAAGTCTATAAATAGAGACACTTAACAATTTGTTAAGCACCAAAAATTCTCCGAGCTAAAACACTTTTTGAAAGTTAGTCGATTTTTCATTTGGTCAAGAAAACGTATAAGTCGATATGTTTTCACAGTAGTTTTCTTTGAGACTTTACGTACTCAAAAGGTTTTCATACTGAGCTAACATTCTATCTTTATCTGGAAATCTATTTGGAGCTTTGAATTGTTTTCACTCAAATCGTTCAACACTATTTTAACTTATATCATTCTTGCTGAAAGAGTAATTTGAGAGATAGTTCATAGGATAAAGTTGTATTCAATTTCATATTCTATATATTGTATCAAGGTTGTAACAGTAGTTAGATAAACTACTGAATTGATATTTTATATTCAACAAAGTCAGGTCTTCTCACACCCGTAACTTGAGAAGTGGTAGTTTTCACACTAGTAAGTTGAGATAGGTTGGTCTCACGCCTGTAAGCTGAGCAGTGTAACGGTTGTTCTTACACCCGCAAGTTGAGAAAAGGTGTAACGGTTTGATTCTCACCCTTAAGAGAATCCCTTAATAACAAGGTTAAAATCCTAATTGAGGAGGTTTGGTAGTGGATATAGGCAAGTAGCCTAACCACTATAAATTGACTGTGCAAATTGTTTTATTTTTTGCATTGTATCTTTGCCATTGTTGTTATTTTCTAAATCGTTTAGGTGTCCAATTCACCACCCTCTTGGATATATCTGGGACAACAACAATATCATTAATAAGTAATAAAGTGAAGCGTAGAGTATCATTCCCACAGAGATTTGTTACTTAATTTCTTTGTTAATTACTAAAATTGTTTCACCCTAATCTTATCTAAACACCAATTAAAATTCACTCTAATTTAAGCAATAAAATTAAATCTAACTTCTACTTAAAACAAATCAAAATTAATCTGAATATGGAAACCTAGAATTACAATCTTCCCTCATACTTCAATTAAATTCTACTATCTTTCAATTAATTAATTAATTAGAGTCGTTAACCAAGAGCCTAATTTATCTACAAACCTCTTCTGATGGTCAAGCGAAAATGCCTTGATTAATTAAATCTCTATATTTCTATGAAATCTAAATTAAAACAAGGTTCATTAAGATCATGCTCTTCAATGGTTACACATACCACATGAGTATATTTCTATCTCACATGAACTCAATAGTTTTCATCCTTTTGATCATATGTTATTTTAATCATATCTAAATCTAAACTCTCTTTGCCCAAATCATATGGATTTAATAAATCATTTAATTAGTGGCTAATTAATTAGAAGCAATAAAAATAGATTAAAATAAACAACCCCAAATAATCAATTAAAATCTGAAATCAAACATGGAATCCAATATCCATATGAGATCCAATTGTAACCCTAGACAAGAAATTTAGCCCACAACTACTTCTAAAAACTCCAAATCCAATAAGTTCAACATCAGGAAAATAGGAAAAATTAAATACGAAAGAAAGAAGGGAGAAAAGTAGAAACTAGCACAAATCCACCAAATTTGAATTCAGCTTCTTCATGTCTCTCCAACAAGATTTTCCTCTGTCTTCAATGCTTTAATTGCCTCATCTCTTCATGAATTATCCTCTTCTAAGTTTCTATGTGTTCTATTTATAATAATAAAGAAAAAATAAGCATATTTCGTCCAAAACGCACAAAAAAAGTACGAGTTCGAATAGGAGGACAACAACTCCTGGCGCCGAGGCTTCCAGTTTTGGGCACCTAGGCGCCTAGTCACTGGTTCCCAACTTTTTCTCTTCGTCATCAGTGCCTAGGCTTCCAATTTTCCAAGCCTTCTAAACTTGATTTCACTTGTGACCTTGTTTGTTAACCTACAAAATAAAGTCAATAGTGAGTAGATAAACCATAAAAATGTCCTAATACACATAATTAGCACTAATGACCATACGAAATAGACAATTAGAAAACAACTTATCAGTGACGTCACCCTATGAAAGGGCTTAGGTTTAAAATCCTTAAAAAGATAAAAGCTTTATTATATTATGCTTGTTTGTATGGGTAGCTAGATTATAATTGAATGACATGAATGTCTAATTAATGTTATTTTCTCTTTGTGAATGACAAATTTGAAGAGAAGTGTTTGATAATCATGGATCCTAATGAGAAAAGGATCAAGAGGCTATAAGAGATTGTTGCTACCCAGCAACAACAAAATGTGATCGTGAATAATTCTTATCACAGGCGCACGACAATCAAGTTATAATATATCAAGGTAAGTCGGATTATCGTCCACAGAGAAAGTGAATTTTACTACAAAAAATGCCCAAAACTACTATAAATTTGATTTTATCTAGGTGATCAAAATGGGATGATTTAATTGCTGATATTAAAGTAACTAAAATTGAAACTAATTAATGCAAATAAACTGTGAATTGGAGAAAAAATAATAAATAGGGATGATTAGAGAGTTGATCTTACTATGTTGTCTCTTGTGGGTTTTAAAATATTATGCTATTGAGTTAATTCTTAGGTTTATAAATCATGAATCTTAATTTGTCAAACCCTTCTCTCAAATGTAATTTGAACACCTATACTTCAAGTATCGATTCCCCTCTCTCGAGTGCAAATTAATAATTCAAGCATGCTCTAAGATCTACGATTCATTTTCAAGGATTTGAAAGGGATTTTTAGGTCTCTCGACTCGATACAAAATCCCTAGGTTATAATTAACTTGTTCTAATTCGAAAACACCTCTCTTGAGTATAGGAAATCGAATCTAAAATCATTCAACAAGTGGCCAACAAATTGATAGCAGTAAGTATAGAGACATCAAATTACTCAATAACATATAAACAATAATAATCAACCCATAGAATTCAACATAGGTCAATCAACTTCTCTATTAAAAACTTAGCTCATGTTCATGTTCAAGGATACAAGATGAAAAAGAAATAAAAAAATGGAGGAAAGCGTTTCAAGATACAAGAAATGGAAATCAAAGGTTAGAAACCCCCATTCAATGGTGGTTTAATCTACTTCTCCCTCTTGGTTCCTTCAAGCCTCCAACCCAAAGTTCTTCCTCCTCTTGCTTTCTTGCATCCTTTTTCACACCCTAAACCTAATTCCAATCTCCAATCCTAATAAAGGAATAAACACGAGTTATACACTTAAATGGGTCAAAAGACCAAAAGAGGCTTCTAAAAACTCGCAAAAATCGCACATCTCGCAATCCTGCACAAACTATGGCGTCTAGTTTCGGGTTTTTGGGTGGTGGTGGCCCTGTGGACTTCGCCATTTTTTTGGCTTTTTGGGCTTCTTTTTTTCATTTCTTCTTCACTTTTTGCACATGTTCTTGGCCTCATTTCAACACCATTTGAGCATCATTTCCACCACTTTAAACTCCTTATTTATCTACAAAACAAAGTATAAACAAGTGTAAATTCTATGCAATTAATCAAAATATTAACTATAATGAAATGTACTCAAAATATATGAATTATGATATTAACGTGTGTAAAAATGTTATTTATTCATGATAAAAACTTATATAAACCTAAGATAAAACCAAAATGAACCTAAAACAACTAGGTATACTAATAGTGCGAAAACACCTAAAAACTAACTAAATGAACCTAAAAGTAAAACAAATTAACATGCAAAACACTAACCAAAACTCAACTTATCAAAATACCCAACTTAAGGAGATAATAACCAAATTACAAGAAGATAGGCAGAGGCTTGAAGTTCCAGTAGTACCAGATGTGGGCGCGAGCAATGCAAGAACATCTGCTTATAGATCCATTACTAAAACTAAGACAACAGTTCAAGGTGCCAGAGATGTCCCAAAGGAGGGAAAAATATATGAAGAAGCCAAGAAGACCTTTAAAAGGTGCAATCCTCATACCTTTGTAGGTTGTTTGGTTCTGGAGGTAGCGGAGAATTGGCTTCTAAGGATTGAGAGTATTTTTGAAAACTTGTAGGTCTCAGAGAGAGAGACAAGATGAGATTGGTCAGGTTCAAGTTGACTAATGATGCCAAGAGATGGTGGAAGGCCCATGGGGTCATAAACCCATGGCATAGGTTAAGAGTGTTGTTCAATGAGTCTTTTTAACCTCGAGCTGAGTGTGACAAGAGGCGTCGAGAGTTTATAGATCCGAAGTAAGGTAACATGACAGTGACACATTATGAGCATGAGTTTAACAGACTAGCTTTATTTGCTCCGAAGATGGTACAAATTATGAACTAAGGATAAAAAACTTAAGGATGGTTTCAGGGAATTTATCAAACAGTGTTTGGCATTGTGAGAATTTCAGACATATGATCAGGTTTTGCAGAAGAAATTAGATTGTGAGATGGCCGAGGCCGCAGGTAGACAGTCAGTACCACCAGTACAACCAACATCAGTTGAGAAAAAAATTCCTTCTAAGGGCAAGAAAAAAATACATGGAACAAAAAATAGTGGGCGGAACAGAAGAAGGCAAAAGCAGATGAGGCGCCCAGTGGACTAGAGGTTTCACTTATTTTAGTAATTTCAGTGCCAGTGACCCTAGTTCTACTAGCTGTAGGGAAAAAATCATCGCTTGCAGTGAGGCCACCTAGTCAAGGATCTTCTATTAGACAGCCGTGGTGACAAGGATGAGCTAGTAGTAGGAAAAATTGGCTTCCCATTCCAGGCACATAATCTCATAAAGCTTTTTTCGCACCTCGACCACCCATTACATGCTACAGTTGCAGACTTAAGGGGCATAAGATGAGTCAGTGCGTATTTCAGCCGGTACAGAAGGCTTCAGTAGGTCCATTTGCCATTACTCCATCTTTCACCTTAGAGCAGGCTAGAACAAAAACTAAACCTGACCCAGATGCTAGTAAGACCCTCATTGAAGGTATGATCAACATTTGTGATACTCTTATGTATGTCTTGATTGATGCTAAATCGACCTTATCACTTATCTTTGGTAGCATGGTAGATAGATTACAATTGTCTCCTATTAAATGCCGTACACCTTTGATTCAGAGTAGATCAGTAGGGGAGAGAATCTACCCTAATATGGCTTTTGTGTGGAGTATGGCTTGTGAGGATGCTTTCACTGAACTAAAAAGAAGTTGACTACTGCACTAGTTTTAGTACTTCTAGAGCCTGGGAAGGAGTTGGTGATTTACACAGATGCATCACATTCGGGTTTGGGATGTGTATTGATACATGAGGGTAGGGTGATTGCTTATGCATCTAGACAGTTAAAGGTGCATGAGAACTACCCTGTACATGATTTAGAGCTGGCTGTAGTGTGTTTGCATTGAAGTTGTGGAGGCACTACCTCTACAGTGAGAGGTTCACATTGTATTCAGACCATAAGAGTCTCAAGTACTTATTTGAACAGAAAGAACTGAATATGATGCAACGTAGATGGCTTGAATTCCTGAAGGATTATGACTTCACATTGGAGTATCATCCTGGGATAGCCAACGTTGTAGCTGATGCAATGAGCAGGACATGGGTTGAGACTAGTATTGTAGCTAGTCAGGTGGCCCATAAGTGGAAACTTTTAGAGAGAGTGACTATGATAAATGTCCTCTTTATTGTTCCACATGTTGATATATGTGCTCAGATGCATGTTCAGTTGACTGACACTCATATTTAGAGGATTAAGGATCTGTCGCAGCATGATCCTGACTTTGGGATGTATGATTCTTGGCTTGATATGGCTAATTGTGTTGATTAACCCAGAGATGCAGATGGTGTGTTGCATTTTCAAGGGAGATTTTGGGTACTTGTGGATAAGGACTTGAGGGTAGAGTTACTTCAGAAAGCGCACAGATCTTAGTAGACCATTTACCCACGGTCTACCAAGATGTATCATGACATGAAGATAACAGTTTGGTGGTATGGGATAAAGAAAGACATAGCTAAGTATGTGCAGAAATGCGTGGTCTGTCAGCAGGTAAAAGATGAACACTAGAAGCTGGGAGGTTAGATGTAACCATTATCCATTCCATAGTGGAAATTGGAGCATATTACTATGGATTTTATCACTGGATTGCCAAGATCTGAGAATAGATATGACGCCATCTAGTTGATAGTTGACATACTAACTAAGTCAGCGTACTTTCTTCCAATGAACACCAGGGACTCTATAGACAGACTGAGCATATTGTATATTCGTGAGATTGTCAAATTACATGGGGTGTCTATGTCTATTGTGTCGGACAGAGATTCAGAATTTACATCGAGGTTTAACTAGGCTATGCAAACCAGATTTGGGACCCATATTCGTCTCAGTATGACATTTCACCCTCAGACTTATTAACCGATTGAGAGGGTGATGCAGATGCTTGAAGATATGCTCAGATCATGTATATTGGAGTTTGGTGTGACTTGGAGTCAGTATCTGCATTTGTGTGAGTTTTCTTATAACAACAACTATTAAACCAGTATCGGTATGACACCGGTTGAGGCGTTGTATGGTAGGCCGTGCAAATCTTCAACTTGCTGATATGAGGTTGGAGAGTAACGATTATTAGGGCCGAAAGTAGTTGTTGATCACACAGAAAAGATTAAACAGATCAGACAAAAGTTTAAACAGCCCAGGATCGACAAAAGAACTATTTTGATAAACTTCATAAGCTACTAGGGTTTGCCGTGGGAGATTAGATTTTACTAAAGGTCTCGCCACAAAAAGGCCAGATGTGGTTTGGGGTAAAAGGAAAACTAGCTATGCATTTTTTTGAACCATTCAAGATCATAAAGAGGATTGATTCATTAGCATACAGGCTTGCTCTGCCACCTCAGCTAGCTGGTGTCCGTGATGTATTCTATGTTTCTATGCTGATGAAGTATTATCCAGACCAGACACACATTTTAGATGTGACTCAATTGCAAGTTGGGGAGGATACCACCTATAAGAAAGAGCCCATTTAGATTCTTGTCAGGAGGGTTCAAAAATTGAGAAAAAAAAAATTCCATTGGTCAAAATCAAGTGGCAATTCCATGATAATGAAGAGCGAACCTAGGAGAGATAAAACCATATGCGGGAGCAGTTTCAAGATTTTTTTACCCCTTGAGGGATGTTTTTCCTTATTTTTAGTTTTGAGGACGAAACTCCTTAAGTTGGTGAGATTGTAACACCTCAAAATTTTAGTCAAAGAATACAGTTGACTTATACATATGATACGAGTATTTCGTACGTAGAAGTCTTGTATAATAATGTATGATTTGTATTGATTGTATCTATCATTGGGTGTTTGGAAAATAAGAAAGAAAGTAGGGAACGGTGGACTGAGACAACCCAGTCGATTGATTTGAAACTAGTTCACTGGATTGAATCCAATCGACTGGATTAAATCCAGTCTATTGGATCTACGTGGAGCCCACTAGGTTAGTGTGGGGGTCCAATGTGTTTTTAATCGGGTTTTTAACATTTTTTTTCGTTATTTACATTTGTTTTCAACTAGAGACAACTAGAGGGAGCACCAGAGAAGGAGGGAAAAGGATTTTTGATAAGCCGTTTTTGCCAAATTTCTTTGTAAAATTGCTATTGGAGTCACGTCTGAGCTTTCCCTAGGTACAGATTTTGCTATAGGAGTTGATTTTGGCATTTTCGAAAATGGGATTTTGACCCACTTAGGTTGGAAACAAGCTGGAAAGGTTAATTACCACTCTTTTAGTAGTAGAAACACTGATTATGTGGTTTGTTTATGATCAATTGTAATATTGGCATCGATATAATCGCTAGTAGTGTAATTGAACATTAGAAGCCTCCAAAAACATGCTGAATTCCTGTGAAAATCTTGTTTGATACTATACAAAATTAGAGTGATTGATTATGAACATTTTGGTGTTGATAAAATATTTTTAGGATACATATTAGTATTTTTAATAACTGGACATAGGTTTCCAATAAATGAAACGGACGGGGGAACTAGTGAGAATGTGATTGGAGAGCCTATTTCCATTGTTCTTCACTTTGGGAATATTTAGATTAGTTGTAGAAACTAAGTTGAAGGGTTCTCACATGTTTTTGAGACCTGTGTTGAGTGGGAAAAGAGGTTAGATGAACAAATTAATATGTGAATGGGAAATGACTATGATTATATGAATTTATTTTTTAGATTGTATGGAATGGCAATAACTAGTTCAAAACACTGGCGTTGAACTTGGATAGTTGGGGTGATACTAGGAAATAGGTGGAAACTCGTGTATTGTGAGTATTTCTTTACTTTGGTTATTCTATATGGCATTATAGATATGTACATGTGGCTGAATGATAAGTATGTTATCTTTAATATGCATTGTTTATAATCATGAAATGTTTTCTAAAAATGAAGCATGCTTTAGACTTGCCAAAGCAGGTTAAATGCATGAAATCATTCTTTGGAGAAAACCTTAGGAACTGTTCTCACGCGAGTAACTATTGAAATTCTCATGAAGAGTGGACTTTCTTAGCTAGGGATGAGAACCCAAGAATGATTGATTGATTGAATTGAGTAATATGAGTACCAGGTGACTACCTTATTGATTCATCATGGGGGTAAAGTCTCGCTCTATTACTTAGAAGGAGGGAGATGATTGTGGATTTTGAAATGGTTATTGCATGTCGTGGAAAACAAATGCATAGATGTTATTTGTGAGCATGCATGATGTTTGACTACATGTTGCATAATTGTTGGTTATTTGTATTGAATGTGAAACATGTATTATATAAATGCGTATATAATGTCATAGTTAGAAATATTCACTGAACTTGTTGTAGCTCACTCTATCTTCTCAAATATTTCAAGAAAGGACCCAAAAGGCAAAGGAAAAGCCCGAGAGGAGTAGCAGACTTTTGTGTTGGTATTGATGTATGATTCTCATGCTGGAGAAGATAGTGTTTTTGTTATTTTGACGTATGTAAATACTTATCACACCTTATGTTATATGTTATAACTTAGATATGGATGTTGTAAATATTATGGGTATGAGACATGATGATATAGTGTTTGTAATGGAGTGGAATTGGGGACTTTGATATTGTGATATATATATAATTGTCTTGGTCTTAAATTATGATCATAAAATTTTTTGAGCATGAACAGGATATTAGGTGGTTTGATAAATTATATAAATGACGTGATATATTTAGTGTGAGCTGAATGGATTATACAGGTTGATTGTACAGAAGAGGCTGGCAAAGTATTATATACATTTTTGTACGATGTATGTGGTATTCTGTGTCGGTCGTGACGCCGCCCTACGAAAAGGGTCGTGACAATTTTGGTATCAGAGCCTAGGTTTAAAATCTTTAAAAAGATAAATTTTTTATTATATTATGTTTGTTTGTATGGGTAGCTAGATTAAAATTGAAAGACATGAATGTTTGATTAATGTTCTTTTCTCTCTGCGAATTACAAATCTGAAGAGATGTGTTAGATAGTCATGGATCTTCATGAGGAAAAGATTAAGAGGGTAGAAGAGATTCTTGCTACCCAGCAACAACAAAATGCCCAACTTAAGGAGAAAATAACAAAATTACAAGAAGACAGGCAGAGGCTTGAAGCTCCAGTAGTACTAGATTTTGGTGAAAGTAGTGTAGGAGCATCTGCTGAAAGGCCCATTACTAAAACTGGCATAAGAGATGTCCTAGAGGAAGGAAAAAGATATGAAGAAGTCATGAAGGCCTTTGAAAGGTGTGATCCTCCTACCTCTGTAGGCAGTTTGGTTCTAGAAGTAGCAGAGAATTAGCTTATAAGGATTGAGACTATTTTTGAAGACTTGCAGGTCTCAGAGAGAGAGACGAAGTGAGATTGGCCAGGTTCAAGTTGACTAATGACGCCGAGAGATGGTGGAAAGCCATGATTAGGGCACACGAGGTCATAAACGCATGAGACTAGTTAAGAGCGTTGTTCTATGAGTCTTTTTAACCTCGGGCTGAGTGTGACAAGAGGTGTCGGGAGGTTATAGATCTGAAGTAAGGTAGCATGACAGTGAGGCAGTATGAGCATGAGTTGGACAGACTACCTCTATTTACTCCGGAGATGGTACAAATTGTTGAACTAAGGATAAAAAAACTTAGGAATGATTTCAGGGACCTTATCAGACGGGGTTTGACATTATCAGGAGTTCATACATATGATCAACATTTGCGACAGGCATTATATTTTAAGACGGCCTAGGCTGCAGGTAGATGGTCAGTACAACCTGTACAACCAACATCTGTTGAGCAACAATTTATTTTTATGGGTAAGAAAAGAAATACATGGAACATAAAATGATGGGCAGAACAGAAGAAGGCAAAGGTAGCTGAGCCGCCAAGTGGAGTAGAGGCTTAGTTATACCAATAGCTCCAGTGCCAGTGACCCTAGTTCTACCAACTGTGGGGAGGGGAGCATCGCTTGCAGTGAGGCCACCTAGTCAGGAATCTTTTATTAGACAGTCGTGGCTGCATGAAGGAGCTGGTAGTGGGAGCAGTTGGTTTCCCATTCTAGGCCCAGAGTCTCAGGTAGGTTTTTCTGCACTCTAACCACCCATTACATGCGACAATTGCGGACTCAAAGGGCATAAAATGAGTCAGTGCATATTCTAGTCAGTATAGATGAATATAGTAGGTCTGATTGCCATAACTCCATCTGTCACCCGAGAGCAGGCTAGAGCTACAACAGAACCTGACCCGGATATTAGTAAGACCCTCATTGAAGGTACGATCAACATTTGTGATACTTTTATGTATGTCTTGATTGACGCTGGATCGGCCTTATCATTTATCTCTGGTAGCATGGTAAATATATTACAGTTGTCTCTTTTTAGGACTAGTACACTTTTGATTCTAAGTAGAGTAGCAGGCGAAAGAATCTACCTTAATATGGTTTGCCAGAATTGTGTGGTAAGATATGAGGGTCATGAGATGATAGTTGACTTAAGGGTATTAGAGTTTCTGGAATTTGATGTTATATTGTATATGGATTGATTGGCTGCTTATCATGCCCATGTTGACGGCTTTTCTAAAAGAGTTGTATTCAAGATATCAAGTCAACCATCATTTTTCTACAAAGATATGACTACCTCAAAGCCTCCTACTAGAGGTAGGATGGCTATTGATAAGGCAGTTAGAATTTTGGCTAGTGTAAAGCTGGTGGAGGAGAAGGAAAAAAATATTCAACTGTTAGAGATTCTTGTGGTATGGGAGTAGCTAAATGTGTTTCTAGATAACCTGTCAGGGTTACCACCAACACCGGAGATTGATTTTATCATAGAGCTGATGCCTGACACTAAGCCTATCTCCATTCCACCATATAGAATAACATCGAAGGAGTTACAAGAACTCAATGTGCAACTAGATGAGTTGATGGACAAAAGGTACATCACCCCTAGTATGTCACCCTAGGGAGAGCCTGTGTTATTTGTGAAAAGGAAGGATGGTAGTCTCAAATTGTGTATAGATTACCATCAGTTGAGTAGGTTGTCAATGAAGAATAAGTATCATCTCAGCGCATTGATGATTTGTTTGATCAACTGAATGGTGACATTGTCTTTTCAAGATTGATTTGCAATCTGGTTGCCATCAGTTGAGAATTCGGGAAGAGAATGTGTCGAAGATTGTGTTCAGGACAAGATATGGGCGCTACGAGTTTCTTGTGATGCCCTTTGGATTGACAAACGCACCAACCATGTTCATGGATTTGATGCAGAGGGTATTTAAGCACTATTTTGATCATTGTGTTTATTGATGATATCCTCATTTATTCAAAGACTAGAGAGGAGCACAAGCAGCACCTCAAGATCACATTGCAAACACTATCACTGCAAGAAAATTTGGTTTTTACAACCACGGGCATAAGTTGTGGGTTATGATTTAATATTCTAAAATGGACTTTTAAAAGCCCGTTGCTATATTAAAAATTATTTACCACGGTCCAAGATAATCCAGTCGTTAAAGTTGTTTTTTAACTTAAAAGGTGAAATTGTTTTCTCGACAGCGCAATTTATTAATCAACCACGGGCATGGCATGTTGTCGTCGAGACGCAAAATCTCCTGTGCAAATATGAATAGCACGCCCTTTAGACTTCCCATCTTCTTCTCTCCACGTTCTTCTCATCCCATCTTTAAATGCGTAACATCCTCATACTAATGGTGTAGCAATCTTTCGTTTATGCTTTCTAGGGTTTTTTTCCCTCTTCTTCAATCGTCCTCTTCCATCTTCTTCTTCTTTATCTAATCTTTAAAAATAGAACCCAAACATCATGCAAGCTCCGAGAGTTGCAAGTCTATAAAAATAAAACCCACACATTTTTTATTTTCATTTAAATCTCCATGTCTCTCATCGTCTTTCACTTGTCGTAGATATTTGCAAGTGTTCATAGGTTCGCAGCTATTGGGCATCCAATGGATAACTTGCCAGTTCATTCACATTTTCTTCTTCTTCTTTTTACTTTTTTGCAAATCTTTCTAGCTAAAATAAGGGGTTTTCGTTTTATTTTTTTTTGGTAAAGCTTTCATTATTGCCAAGACTCTTAGGAATTTAGGAATTTCTTTTCAAATGTTTTTTTTAAATTACTTCTTCATTTTGTTGGCTTTCAAGTGAATCTCATTCCAAGTAATGATTTCGATTCTTGACTCTGTAATTTCGTGATCAATAGTTGTTTGGAACTGAATTACATCTTAAATATGTATAACTTGAGGTTTTTTTTTTTTTTAGGTTGCTTACTTTGTGTTATTATAATTGGATTAGTCTTGAATTCTTTTAGACTTTTGTGAATTTCAAAGATACTAATAATTTTTATGATTATCTTTTTCCTTTTTTTTCGAAAGATTTAGGTTTCGGATTATGTTTAGTAAGATGTTTCAGGTTTTGAATTAAATTAGGGGTAAAACATGAGCACAATTTTTCAAATAAAAACCAGTCTGCTTGTGTATGGAATTTTAAGTTTAGGAATTTTTTCCTAATGGGAAGTTCATTCTTGCTGGGACTTTAGATAATACACTGGTGAGTCTATATTCTCCAATCTAGTTGAAATATATAACTGCATTATTATTGTTGTTGTTTTTTTGTTTTTATTTATTTTTCTCCTTTTGCAAATTATATTATGTACAATCGTGAATGATTGTGTGGGAATTATCTTGGATTTTGTCTCAAGCTTGAACAAATGGAAGTGATGCAAAACCTATCCCATAAAAATAGTCGCATAAAATTTTTTTGGAGAAAATTCCCTCATCTTCATAAGCTCTTAAAGTGTTTTGTGAGATTTTATTTGAGAAAATTATCATGAGAAATGGGGATTTTTCCCCCTCAGTTCTTTTACGAACTAAATGCAAAAATTTATAATTTTCTAACTAATTTTTTCAACTTTTAAGAATAACAAGTTTTTTTTGCTCATCACTAATTGTATTAAATGCTCGCTATGGTAGAACTAGAATATTGTTCTTTAAATTGTATTTAAGTTAATATCGTAAATGCAGCCTATTTATCTTTTACATCATGATTTGTTAGGATAAGTGTCACACCCCGCTAGGACGCGCTTAAACTGGCGGAACAATCACGGACGGGGCACGAATGCATTATAACAATAACCGAGTGCGTAGGAGCACAATTATGTACAAGTCTGATTTCATTAATTTTAGAATATATTTTTGTACATGAAATAGTAAATGGAACATCCTCCCAAAATCCCCAATGAATAAACAAAGGGTTACAAAATGTGAGCCCAAAAACCTCCACCCAATCCACCCTAATCTCCTGAGAAAAATTAGATAACAACGGGGTGAGCTACTCGCCCAGTAGGTAAAATAGTTCGTGAATATAACAATTAATAAAGGAAACTTCATAATCAAATATCACATAAAAACAACAAGCATCATAATCAATACAACACGTATGTATGCATGACACCGTCTCGTAATGGTTCTGTGATTGTACGTCGCTTGAGTTCACGTACAGATGTTCATCCCTTGAGTTCACATACAGATGTCCATCCCCAGGTGTAGTTGGGTTCTCATTGTACGTCTCTCCTCAGGAACGACTCCCTGGATTCACGTACAGATGTCCCTCCCCAGGTAAACCCGGGTTCTCATTGTACGTCCTTCTCCAGAGAAATATCAATTATAGTGAGCATTGCTTCTAACTATTTTGTGGATCATAAACCACTTACGTACCTAGGTGGTGTTTATGTATGATGCCAATGCATGAGTAGGTCTGGTCTTTACTAACATTAGACATGATTTGGCAACGTCTAGTGATTCTTATCAAGTCAGTATCACCATGTGTAAAGTTAGGATGTTCAATATCACTTGTACAAGCTGATAACTTTCAAATAAGACCAACTAGATCAGTCTCCGGTTTGAGAAGTGAGACATGAGGTCTACTTAAGTACCAATCGTCTAGAGCAACATGTTATCTCCCGTTCACTATTTAAAGTTAATGAGGACAAGACAATGTCTGGTTGAGTCAGATTGATCACTAATCCGTCATAGTAACAGTATAATACATGAACTCCAAATATACAGGCATAAGTATGATAGGTATGAACATTATACGTAATAATGCAGTGTAAATGAATAGTTGACATAATGATAAATAAATGTAAACTTTAATAAAAGTTATAAGACACGCAAAGCTATGTTTCGTTTCCCACCTTCATATAATAACTCCTTGAACTGGCGCCTTCCCCTAAGCAGAACCGCCTTGCACCGCGAAAGAGAGTCTAGAAAAAAGAGAGAAAGAAAGAAAAGTTTTCCAACAAGAAAATGAGAGTTGGTTTGGTGTGAAAATGAGAGGGGGGGAACCCTCTTTTTATTACGAAAAAGGTGTCCGAAGTTCAACATTTTGTTTTTGGTGTGCAATCCTAGGGTCTTACACTCTAACCCCCTTTTTGCCCTCGAAATTCAGTCTGTGTAGTGATGATTGTTGTCTGCGTGGGATTCACCGCCGTAATCATTACTCGAAAGATCCGGGTAGTGCCTATAAGGCCCCTGAATAGTTCTGTGGCCGGCGGAATCTTCTATATCATCAAACACTAGAGAGCAAATGGAGTTGGATTCGTCCTCGGAAGGTTCTGACATTTGCCTCACAAATGGTGGCGTAGGGCTCTAGAAGTTGCAGCGTTTCAGGGGTGGTAGGTTGAGCGGCAGAATGTTTTTTTGTGTGTTGCCCGAATCCCGCCCCCTGGTAATTTTGGTAAGACATCTTGTTAGGATGAGAGTACAGGATTGTTTCGGACAAAATTGTTACGAAAAATCCATGCACGCTTCGGCGATAAGGATCGCTGTCTGTGGGGCAATGGAGTTGGTGATGCAAAGTAGTTGTGGCTTGACTCAGATCCTGAAGGGGTCACCACAAGTTGCCAAAGAGGCCATTGCGTGTGTGCATCATTACCTCCATCAACATTATTTTCAAACATTGGCATAGTTATTTAAAATGAAAGAATATAATAAGATATTGTAAACAAAGTTCCATCATTTTATTGATATGTGAAAAGTACAATGTATCATATCATCAATTATTACTAGAAAACAATTCAGGGTATTTCAGTTTCATTGTTTCTTCTAGTTCACATGTTGCCTCCTCTACTCCGTGGTGATCCCAGAGCACTTTCACAAGTGGTATGCTACATCACCTTAGTTCTTGAGTTTTTCTATCCAGAATCTGTATTGCTCTCTCTTGATACTTGTTTCCTTCCTCAACCTAAACCTTGACAAGAGGGATGATATGCGAAGGATTACGACGATAGTATCGAAGCATGGATAGGTGAAAAACGTCATGAATCTTAGACATGGACGATGGATAGGATAGACGATAGGCTAGTTTGCCAATATGTTCAATGATATGAAATGGACCGACATACCGTGGGGAGAGCTTTCATTTGATCCCAAAACGTTTCACACCTCTTGTAGGCTGAACTTTTAGAAAAACGAAATCCCCCTTATCAAATTCTAGAGGTTGTCTCCGCTTGTCAGCATAGCTCTTCTGTCGACTTTGTGCTATACAAAGTCGCTCATTTCTTAGTTTGATCTTCTTAGAAGTCTCTTGTACTAGTTCAGGCCCCAACTGCGGTCGATCTGCAATATCTAACCTGAATACCGGAGATCTGCAAGGGCGACTATAGAGATCCTCATCTGGTGCCATGCCGATACTAGTTTGGTAGCTGTTGTTGTATGCAAACTCATGAAAATCCAAAATGCAACAATGTAACATGTCCTCCAAGATTTGGATAAGACGCTCTGACTGCCCATCAGTCTGAGGGTGAAAGGTTGTGCTCATGGTGATCCTGGAGCCCATTCTACTCTGGAAGCTTTGCCAAAATTTTGATGTACATCGAGGGATCAGAGAAGATCGTGAGTGGTATGCCATAGAGGCGTACGATCTCTCTTTCATACAACTCGATAAGCTTGGCTAGGTTATCCATGAACTTTATTGGTAAAAAGTGTGCATGTCGGCCCAGATATGCCCAAGAGGGGGAGGGGTGAATTGGACATGTAACAGATTTTAACATTTCTTTAAATTGTGCGGAATCATGAAAGCAGATTAAACAAAGTATACCAATGAGATACAGTAAATGTAAATGGGACAATGCAAGCAAGATTTATAGTGGTTCGGCCGCGCCTACATCAACTACCTAACCTCCTCAGTTCGGATTTGTTCAAAGTCCACTATGGAACTTCTTACGGGTAAAGATCAAACCGGAACACTTTCTCAACATACTGGTGTGATAGGACCGCTTACAACTTTGAGAAACACTTGCTCTAACTCAATGACTTACCCGTCACTAAAATCTAATTACAGAATGAGATGTGATTCCCTTTACTCAGAATCAAAGTGATACTTACACCGCTTTGGGATTGAAACTTCTGTTGCCACAGATTCAGCGAAATATGTGTGATGAAGTTTATGCTGAAAACAGGTTCAAATAGCTTTTGTCTTTGTTAATGGTTTTTTGAAATAATGAAGAAGAAGATCAACCAACCCAGAAGACTTGAAGTTTTTCTTTCAAAAGATCGTAAGATCCAACACAAGTGAAAGAAGACTAACTTTCAAAAAGTGTTTTGGCACAAACGAAAATTGCCAATACGTTTTGAATGAATATCAGTTTCGTATTTCATTAGTTAGTTTTCTGCTCTAAAGCAGCACGTATATATAGGAATAACGGAGGAGCAATGGACTTGATAATTTTGGTGCTCTAAGTTATTTCAAATATAATGTTAACATTCTTTCCAGAAATGGATCGATTCAGCTTAATGCATATTGCAACAATAACACCTGAATCATCTGATCCTTTCATGAAAGAGGAATGTTCTGACAAAGTTTTAGAACATTTTAAAAAGTTATGAAAAGTTGTTGTACGATTCTGAAAAGTTCTTAAAAGTATTCATACATTTTTGAAAAAGGTTAACGGAAATGGTAGTAATTTCAGAACAGCAAAAATATCTATTCAGTCATTTTGTTCCTTTGTGGGCTCTCATAGAACATCAGCGTCCAACTGAACAATGAAGTGAGGGCACTACTAAATAGTAAGCATCCTGACTTGCTTCGACAATGAAACGACTAAAAGCATAAGAGTGTTACTTTGCAGTAAGCGTCCTGCTTTATTTTAAAACTCAAAACATATGAGGGTGCTACTCAAGAGTAAGCGTCCTGAACTATTAAAAGCAGTTCTAAAATAATGTTTAAGCGCGCTGACAGACGGTGGGCGTCCTGAAAGTTACTTTAGTTGATTCAGAAGATGAGGGCGCTCCTACACAAGTAGCGTCCTGGTAATTCATTCAACTTATAACTTATTAGCGTCCTTAAAGGTAGAAATTACTTAAAGATAAAAAGATCTTTCAGGGAGTTGAAACTAAGTCAGCGTCCTGACATTCTCAAAGGTTGAAAAGAGAAAGGTCACTACTAACAAGTAAGTGTCCTCATTAATCAGATCAATTCAACCTTGAGCATCTTAACATTTTCTCAGCATCTTGACTCATCAAGTCCAGGAGAGCGTTGCTAAAACATTTGTGTCCTGAAAGACTTTATAAAAGCGATTTTTGATTTCTCGATTAAAACAAAATAAATATAAAGTAACCGAATTAAATCGAACTTGCAACCAATCAATTAAAACATGCAGGCATGCATATTGCTAAATCACACGGCATAGAAGGTCCTACAACCTATCATAATCTAATCAGACAAATAAACATCTTCAAACGATCATGGTCTTCAAGAAAATCTTTTAATACGTTCACCATGCATCATTGTATTTTTGATACCTTCAAGTAAGATTAGATATGTCATATGTGCAATAATATCATAAACAGAATGTAGTTTTGTAATCATCAAAATCTTTCATAATAGGGACATATTCTCGTAAGGGACATGAGGATAATTGGTTCAACAATCTCCCTTTTTTGATGATTTCAAACACATTACTGTAGGCTTTGAAGCAAACTAATAAAGTGATGTATGTATGCATGAGATGCAATACTAATGTTCCTTGTTTCATATGATATGAGTGTATTAGCAAGGAATGTACATAAACTATCACTAAGACTCCCCCTTAGTGTTATATTCCCCTTGAGTTTATGATGCTTCAATGAGAGTACTTTCTCTCCCTTTTGAAATATCAAAAAGAGTAAAATAACATGAAATATATCTCCCCCATATGGAGGTAAGCATCAAAGTTCTATAGATCGGTTTCAGAGAAGATTCCAAGTTCTCTGCAAATATGAACAAACTGGTCTTTTGGTAGGGCTTTAGTGAATATGTCAGCTAGTTGTTCTTTGGTTCCAATATGAGATAATACAACTTCTTCATTGTGCACATGATCCCGTAGATGAATATGCTTAGTTTGGGAGGCAATACAAGATTTTTAGATATGTTAATAGCACTAGTATTATCACATAAAATTTCAGCACATTGAATAAATATATGATAATCCTGAAGTTGTTGTTTCATGTAAAGAACCTGAGAACAACAACTTCCAGCTACAACATATTCTGCTTCAGCTGTGGATAGTGCCACGGAATGTTGTTTCTTACAAAACCAATAAATTACATGAGGCCTTTTTGTCACACCCTGGGTTGCACAGCGTGCCCCCTACCCAGGTGTGGGCGCACCCCCTCGGGGCGAACGCCTAAGCCATTATGGATCCATAATATTGTCACATCTAGCCGAATTCGCGATACCCAACAGGGCCCTAGTAACAAACTAGATCATTTACCCCCACTATTCATGAATAGTGAAGGGCCTCCCCCCAAGTCGAACTCGCAACCTCCCCTTTAAGAGGTTAGATTTCGCACTTGGAGTATCCACTGAACCATTGGCTCAATGGAAGGGACAGACGATAAGCAAGTTTGCCAATACGTTCAATGATCTGAAATGGACTGATATACCGTGGGGAGAGCTTCCTTTGATCCCAAAGAGTTTGACACCTCTTGTGGGCTGAACTTTCAGAAAAACTAAGTCCCCCTTATCAAATTCTATAGGCTGCCTCTGCATGTTAGCATAGCTCTTCTGTCGACTTTGTGCAACATGAAGTCGCTCCTTTACTAGTGCAATCTCAGAAGTCTCTTGAACTAGTTCAAGGCCCAACTGCAGTCGATTTATCATATCTAACCAGCATACCGGAGATCTGCAAGGACGACCATAGAAAGCCTCGTACGGTGCCATGACGGTACTAATTTGGTAGCTGTTGTTGTATGCAAACGCAGCTAAATGTAAGTACTTTGGCCATCCATCATGAAAGTCCAAAATGCAACACCGTAACATGTCTTCCATGATTTAGATAAGACGCTCTGACTGTCCATCAATCTAAGGGTGAAAAGCTGTGCTCAGGGTGATCTTAGAGCCCAGTCTACTCTGGAAGCTTTGACAAAACTTTGATGTGAATCAAGGGTCTCGATCAGAGACGGTCATGAGTGGTATGCCATGGAGGCGTACGATTGGCAAAAAGTGTGAGTTCGAATCTGGGGGAGGCCCTGCACTATTCATGAATGAATAGTATGGACAAATGATCCCGAGGGTACTAGACGCTGAGGTGTGCCGTGTACTGGGATGTGACAATAGTATGTGGTATATAATGGCTGGAGTACGCCCTGTAGATTGGGGGTACTCATCACTCTGGGTAGGGGGCACTGCGGTGCAACCTGGGTGTGACAAGATGAATCGCACGTCTTTCCGAGTGAGCTTTGTCATAGGTTCAACAATTTTTGAGAAGTCTTCGATGAAGCGTCTGTAATAGCTAGCCAAACCAAGAAACTCCTAATTTGAGTAACAGTGGTAGGCTGCTTCTAGTTTAAAATCGCTTCAACCTTAATGCCATTGCCTGAAACCACATGGCCTATGAATTGAACTCACTTCGCCCAAAATTCGCACTTACTCAACTTTGCATACAATTGGTGGCTTTTCAATATCTGGAGGACTATCTTCAGATATATCTTATGGTCTTCTTCGGTTGAGGAATATATCAAGATATCGTCCACAAAAACCACCACAAATCAGTCTAAGTATAACCCGAAGATGCGTTTCATCAAATCCATGAATGCAGCAGGTGCATTTGTTAGACCGAACGGCATGACTAAGAACTCGTAGTGACCGTACCAAGTTCTAGATGTCGTCCTGGTAATGTCTGACTCTCGGATCCGGAGTTGGTGATAACCGGATCATAAATCAATCTTAGAGAAGTATTTGGCATCTCTAAGTTGGTCGAACAAGTCATCGATCCTGAGCAACGGGTATCTCTTCCTAATGGTGACGTTATTCAGCTTGCGATAGTCGATGCAAAGTTGTAACGAACCATCCTTTTTGCTAACAAACAGAACTGGAGTGCCCTAGGGTGATGAAATTTTTCTGATGAGAATTCCTTCAGTTGTTTGTCTAATTCGACTAGCTCAACATTTGACATCCTGTATGGTGGAATTGAGATGGGCCCGGTCCCATGTATGAGATTGATTTCAAATCGAATTCCCTAACTGGAGGTAGACCAGAAAAGTCATTTAGAAAAACTGTTAGGAATTCAGATATTACCTGGACATCGTGTACTTCGAGAGGGTAAAATGTCGGTGATTCATGTTCATCACAAAGGGATAGAGCTCGAAACTATGCCTTGAGAAGTGCAACAGTCGAGTTGTGTACCCATTTCCTTGTTCCCTAAATCTTGACAAACTCCCCCGTGGGCAAGGTTAACTGAACTTGCTTCTTCATACAATCGATCTTTACATTCATTGGTGCGAGCCAGTCCATGTCGAGGATGATGTCGAAGTCTTCAATGTCCATCACAAAAAGATCTGCATATATTATTTGTTCTGCCATTCGAAGTCCACATCGAGAACACTGCAATTTCACTTCAGTACTTGATCCTAAGGGTGATGTGACATGGATTGTGATTTCTGTGGGTTCAGGATGCAACCCTAAATGTCTTACCAATGCAGACGATATAGAAGAATGTGTAACACCCGAATCGATTAAGACATGCACCATTGTATTGAACAAGGGAAATGTACCTTCGACTACATTGTTGTTTGGGAGGGGTTGTTGAGCGATGGCAAATGCTCTGCCCAGGTTTCATTGCCCCTGGTTTTGCTGGTTCTGCCTGGGTTGGGTATTAGCAGCAGGTGGTGCTTGTTGGACTGGAACAACTGGAACAGGTTGCTGAAAGTGCGGACAGGCATTTCTTACATTGCCCTACTGGCCGCAGTTGTAACACATCAGCCTCTGCTGCTGATGGTTCTGTTGGCCATGCTAATTGTGGTGGTGACCACTACCTCTGCCATTGTCGTTTCGACGGCCACCCCTGCCATTACGGCCTCCGCGGCCATGATTGCGAAAACCCTGCTGGCCAAGGTTAGATGGTTCAGCCGCAGGTGTCGTGGCCTCATTCTTCTTAACAGGGGCTGGGAGGGCTGGGTTGTGATTATAGTAGGGCTTCTTCTTTTTTCCCTGCTGCGAGCCCTATTGAGAAAACGTTGCAGGTCATTTTCCCCTATTCAGTCTCTACTCCTGCACAATCTTCTCTTGCTCAAAGCTCATGGCCTTGTCAACGACCTCCTTGTAAATCTTGAGATCCAAGATCGACAAGGCTTGTCGAATGTCAGAACGAAGGCCATTGTAGAATTTCTCGGTCTTATCTTGCACATTTGAGATAGTGGAGAGAGAGTAGATCGAGAATTCTTTAAACTTGTCAGCGTACTCCCTGACTGTCATGCCGCCTTGGTATAGTTTGGGAAACTCCTGGCGCTTCTACCTCTTCACAGCGTCGGGGAAGTACACATCAATAAACAGAAACTCCGACTGTTGCCAAGTTATGTTCGTAGTGTTGACCCTTGGGTCCTCCTTTATTGTTATCCACCATGTATTTGCTCCACCAATAAGTAGGTAGGTTGCAAGTGCAATCTTTCGAGCCTCATCGACTCTCAATGCATCGAGAGCCTTCTTTGACTCATCCAGCCCTTTATGAACCTCTTCAGCATCAATAGTGCCAGCAAAAGTAAGAGGTTGTAGCCTCTTGTACTTCGTAATCTGGTCGGTTTGAGTCTCCGACCCAGATCTCGCAGGTGCCTGAACAGTGACAACCTGATTGGCCCCAATCTCACGAACGGCTGTCTGAAGAGCTACTTTCATCGCCTCGATAAATCCAACGAAAATGATTTCCATACTCGAATGCATGGCAAAGGGTGTCGGTTGGGGTGGCACTGCCTGCCCAGACGTAGTGGCAGTGTCGAGTGTGGCCTGTACTGTCGTCGGAGGCGGCGGTTCCTGGTTCTGAATCTCAGGAGGTGCCTCCTCGGCTGGACGGACAGTACGTGGCCTTCCTCTGTTCCTGTTTTGCATTTTCTCATTGGCAACGAGAAAATAAAACCATGATTTAGGAACTGTAGCCAAGTATAATGTTATGGTATTCTTAGCAACAATTTCGAGAGTACTGCAATAAAAACCACCTATTTTTCTAAGTATAGTGTAAGGTTTTTGTTGAGGAATCAAAGAATCTTGTGTGCCTTGTATGTTTGGCCATGGTGTAAAAACAAGGTTAGAATGTTTGTATAATAAGTATAAAACTTTGCAAGTATTTCAAATGTTTTGGTTTTAGTTTTTGTGAACAAACATATATATTTCATTGGAAATCCATACAAGTCATAAAAATTCTATGATTTTCCTCGGTAAGTATCTTGATCTAACGTTCTATCGTAATCTTATGTATTCTAAGATTTTCGCTTAGTTTTTTCGATTATTATCCAAATTCGTGTGTCCCATACCACATGAATTTGGTAATAAGGGTGTCAACCAAGTTAAGTTCTATGAACACGGTCTCTATAGAACATCGGCTAAATAGTAGTTTACTAATAGTATCGTCCAAGTTTACTCGTCCCATACCGTGTAAACTTAGTGATAATGTTAGTAATGCAACTTTCTCCAAATATTTCTTTTCATACAAGGTCGTGGGTTTTCTTACTTCCACATTTTATTTAGTATCCTCCAATTTTTTCGTGTCCCATACCACTCCAAAGTTAGTGATGCAAAAGAAAGAATGGTTGTAAGTCGGCCCACCAAAGATAGTCTTTAAACAAAACATTTTCATTCATATAAAATAAATTTTTACAATGCTAGTGATCATTCCTTATTTTCCTGCCTACTACTGCTCCTTCTAGACCTCCTGCTAGGTACGGAAAGACTACTAGAAGAAGGTTGAGAATTTGTTCGTTGTTCTTCGACGTTTTGCATACATGTTAACAAAGTATTTTGAGTCTCCTCTATCCGAGCAATACTAGTTACTATCACGTTTAACTGCTCGAATAGGTTAGTCGATTGCCCCATCGATGGTTGATGGCTTGACTGTCCCATAGGTGGACAGTAGGCTGTAGGCATTGGTGGAAAGTATTGGTCGTACGATTGACTCATAGGTGTGGGGTAGTTGTTTTGACTGTACGGGGATTCCCTAACTGGAACCCCTTGGACATTTGGATATGCTTCGGTTGAAAAGTCTTGAAACCATGAGCTCATTGGGATGTCCTGTCTTCCAAGATTTGGTGCCGCAAAATTTTTTTGTTGTTGTTTCAAAAGAACTTGTGGAACTGGCTAATAAGGTACTTCAGGAGTTGGAAACCTTTGGTACGTAGTATTGCCTTGAGTTGGAATGTTTCAAGAAGGTGGATTTGTTGGAACTTCTTGTCAATCCTGATTTTGTTGAGGTTGATTTAGGTTGGCAAATAAATCTTCCTCAGAGAACAGGTGCTCTGTTGGATCATTATTCGAGGCTGGGTTTGATGTAGGGTTTTGGTTTGGCTCGTTATTTGGTACCTCCCTAACATGAATCTTGCGTCGACTTTCGTCTCTAATTCTTTCACCATTTCCTCCTAAAGTCGCGCCGAATACTTCCTCGTCAGTTACCCTTCCACTTGTGACAAATGTCTTGAAGATAGAGGCTATTGTAACCACCTCAGTGATCTACTTCGAAGTCTCATCGAAAGTGTTGACGTTTGCCTCGTATAACATCCTCATGATCAAGACTCCGTAGCCGAGGAGTTCCTTTCTTAAAGGGTTTTAAATCACCTGCAACATTTTTTGGATGATGATGTGAGGTAGTAAGACCTTAATTTTCTTCTCTATGCAGTATAGCACGAGAAGTTGAGCCCTTAACATAGCACCTCTAGTCACCTTTTCTGGCAAGATGTTGTCGAATACGATCTTTCCAAGGCCGGCAAGATGTGGTTTAAGGAGATTGTTTGGGAAGTGGACGTATGTCGATTAGGAGTACGGGTTTTTGGCGAGGGAATTGAACAACTGTTCGTTGGACTCCGCGATCACTGCAACTATTTGGGGTTCGTGTGGATCAATGATTCTATCTTCAATTGGAATCTCCATAAGTCGCGCAATAACTTCGACGTTGATAGAAATCTTCGTTCCCCTGACTGTTGACTCCAAAATAGGGTTGATCCATCTTCTTGAAGTCCTACGCAATTCATGGCTTCGTAGAAGGATTTCATCAAGTTGTAAGAGACGTGACCCTCAACTTTTGTTATGTTTAACCACCCCAGTGCTGCAAGTCTTTCATGAACGATTCGACGGAGGCGGAGATCTCTATTATCGATACTTCTCATAGTCATAATGTCCCTTTTGAACACTTCCTTGAGTCTGGTTGGAATTGGTTCCCAACTACAGGAAGTCATTCTTTCACTTGAGGCCATTATTTTGCTGAAAGGAAAATAAGCTTGTGAAACGAACAAAACATATTCATAACATTTTTAAGATTTATGCTATGTTCGTTTGACAATCTTTTCTATTTTTCTCTTGACGTTTATGTCATCATTTAATTCAAATTCTCCACTAGCAATATGATATATATATCTCATATATTCGTAGATATATAGATATATATATTTAATCATAACAATATATATAGTTTTCATAAATCATAACTATATATATATATATATGTGTGTGTGTGTGAATCTGAACTATATAAAAACTATATAGTTTTCTAGATATAAAATTAATATAAATCTCAACTATATATAATTCTTATATATATAGTTTTAGAGATATATATATCTAATAAATAATTTCTTCCCCTAATTTGGTGGACTTGGGCGGGCCATGGACCTTACGCTCTAATACCATTAAATGTCACACCCCGCCCGGACGCGCCTATACCGATAGGAAACTCACGGACGAGGCGTGAATTGGTATAACAACAATAGCAAAGTGCGCGAAAATACGATTAAGTACAAGTCTGATTTCATTAATTTCAGAATATATTTGTACATGAATAGTTAAGGGAACATTCTCCCAAAATCCCCAATTAAGAATACAAAGGGTACAAAATGTGGGCCTAAAAACCTGCAACCAGTCCACCCAAATCTCCTGTGAAAAATTAGATAACAACGGGGTGAGCTACACGCTCAGTGGGTAAAATAGTTCGTGAATATAACAATTAATAAAGCAAATTTCATAATCAAATATCTTAAATACACATCAGAGCATCATAATCAATCTAATATGTATGTCTGCATGACATCGTCTCGTATTGGTTTGATGATTGTACATCGCATGAGTTCACGTACAGATGTCCCTTCCTGGGAGTAGCCGGGTTCTCATTGTATGTCCCTCTCCAGAGAAATATAATGAATAGCGAGCATCGCTTCTAACTATTTTATGAATCATAAACCACATACGTCCCTAGGTGGTGCTATGTATGATGCCAATGCCTGAACTGGTACGGTCTTTACTTTAACATTTAGACAAGATTTGGCAACGTCTAGTGATCCTTATCAGGGTCAGTATCATTACACGCAAGGTTAGGACATTCAGTATTACTTGTATAAGATGATAGCTTTCAAATAAGACCAACCAGATCAGTCTCCAATTGAGAGGTGAGACACGAGGTCTACTTAAATACCAATCGTCTAGAGCAGCATGATGCCTCCCGTTCACTATTTAAAGTTACTGAGGACAAGACTGAATCTGGTTGAGCCAGATTGACCACTAATCCGGCATAACAATAGTGTAATACATGAACTCCAAATATACAAGCATAAGTATGACAGTATGAACATTATACGCCATAATGTAGTGTAAATGAATAGTAGACATAATGATAAATGAATGCAAACTTTAATAAAAGTTATACGACACGCAAACCTATGTTTCGTTCCCCACCTTCAGATAAAAACTACTTTGAAAACTGGTGCCTTCCCCCGGGCAGAACCGCTTTGTACCGCACACAGAGTCTCGGAAAGAGAGTCTCAAAAGAGAAGACAAAAACTCAAAATGAGTGAAAGAGAGAACGAAAATCACAAGGAGGAGTGATTTTGGTGTGAGAAATGAAAAGGGGGGACGGGTTCTTAAATAGGAAAAATGGCGCCTGAACGTTCGAGCATGTCTGCCCGAACAAATTTTTTTTTTTTTTTTTTTTTTGTGCAAACCAAGGGTTTTACAACTTCATTGATGTAACCATTTAGAAAAGCACTCTTTACATCCATTTGGTATAAGGGAAAATCCTTGTAACAAGCGTAGGCAAGTAACATTCTTATTGCCACTAGTCTTGCTACTGGGGCAAAAGCTTCTTCGAAGTTTATGCCTTCTTCTTGGTTGTACCCTTGAGCAACCAGTCTAGCCTTATTGCGGACAATGATGCCTTGTTTATTCTTTTTGTTCCTAAAGATCCATTTGGTTCGTATAACCGATTGATGAAAAGTTCAAAGAACTAATTCCCATACTTTTTTGTGCACAAAGTGTCCTAGTTCTTCTTGCATAGCAGGAACCCAATTTTCATCTTTCAGTGCATCTTCCACTTTAATTGGTTCAAATTGTGATACAAAAGCAGCTAGCTCTTGATCTTTTTGAATTGAGGCTTTAGTAGATACGCCTTTTCTTGGATCTCCTAAAATTTGATCTTGGGAAAGACCTTGAAGTAGTAGTCTAGAGCTTTTAGAAGATTCTAGAGATGGTTCAGGTTCAAGATTTATAACCTTGGTTGTCTTATGTTCATCTTCATCAAAATTTAATTGCTTAAATTCATCCTCAAAACTTTTCTTATTGACACTTTCATTAAAGTTTACATGAATTGATTCTTTTACAGTTTGATTTGATTTGTTGAAGACTCTGTAGGCTCTACAGTGAGAAGAATATCCTAGGAATATTCCTATGTCAGATTTAAGTTCAAACTAGTCTAGATTGACTTTATCATTTAGAATAAAACATTTACATTCGAATAGTCGGAAGTAACTGATATTGGGTGTTCTACCCTTCCATAGTTCATATGGAGTTTTATTCAAATCTTTTCTAATTAGAACTCGGTTCATCACATAGCAGGCAATGTTCATAACTTCACCCCAAAAATAATTTGCATTGTTCTACTCATTGAGTATTGTTCTACACATCTCCTGCAGAGTTTTGTTCTTTCATTCAACTACACCATTTTGTTGTGGTGTCCTAGGGGCTGATAAATGGTGAGTGTAACCTTGATTGTTACAAAATTCTTTGAGATTTTTATTGACAAATTCACCACCTCTATCACTCCTAATTATGTTGATTTTGTACCCTTTTTCATTTTCAACCCTTTTACAAAATTTTATAAATGTTTCACACACATCAGATTTATGAGATAATAGAAATACCCATGTAAATAGAGTAAAATCATCAACAATCACAAACACATATGATTTACCACCTAAGCTGTGGGTTTTGGTTGGTCTGAAAAGATCCATGTAAATCAGTTCGAGAGCTCTAGAGGTTGATTGATGCCTCTTGCTCTTAAATGATGATCTGGTGTGCTTGCCAAGTTGACATGGTTCACAAACCTTGTCATTTAAGTAAGTTCCTTTCGGAATTCCTGTGACCAGATCATGGTTAACAATCCTAGATATGTTGTCCATATTAATATGAGCTAATCTCCTATGCCATAGCCATGCATCATTACCAGAGATAGCACTTAAACATGTTACATTTTATTTCTTCATGTCATTGAAGTTTGTGCAATACACATTCTTAATTCTAGATGCCATGAATGCAATAGTTTTATCAACATGCTTGACAATACACCTATTTGCCTCAAATGAAATGTCATAACCCTTGTCACGTAACTGACTTATGCTCAAGAGATTATTCTTTAGCCATTTAACATAAAGTACATCAGATATGGATAGAGAATCATTACCAATAGTTCTAATGCCTTCAGTATCACCTTTGCTATCTCCAGACATGTGCCTGAAATAGTAGCTATCTAGATACCAAACATCTTCCTTTTTGAATATCTACACAACATAAAATATTTTTGACTTTGGTACCCATGCTTGTTTGGGTCCGTGCATGTTAGCATCACTAAGAACAGATTTTTCAATCCATGCATATTTTCTTTTCTTTTTACGTAAGACATTGCATCTGAGTATTGTATGACCTTCCCTATGACATTTGTTGCATTTTGGTCTCTTGGTCAGTACGGTGGCGTACTCTTTTTGTTTAGACCCACGACTTTAGCCTGGTCAAGTATTGTCGAATGCACATATTTGTGAGCCTAACATCATGTCAAATATCTTTTGACCATTTGTTAATTTAATCACTGTGCAGTGCAGGTTTTCCTTTTCTTTTTTAAGAGTTTCATTTTCATTTTTCAGTTTCCCAACAACTTTCTTAAGTTGTTCATTATCTAGAAACAGTTCATCTAGCTCTTCTTGTTGGAATTCAATTTCCTCAAGAGCTTCTTCAAGACTATGCTTAAGTTTTTCATTCTTCCTAATCTCTTTACTAAGTCTTGACTTAAGCTCCTGAATATAAATGTTGAACTCATGCGATTTGTTAGTAGGTTCAGTTTTTACCTCTGTGCTTGCCATTAAGCATAATGCAGCCGTGTGATCTAAATCCACTTCGTCTTTGCTTGAGCTTGAATCATCCCATGTGCCTTTGAGTACTTTCTTGTCTTTTCTGTAAGAGCTAGTGTTCTTCTTATATTTTATGGGGCATTCACTCTTTATATGACCTGGTTTGTTACAACTGTAACATATTAACTCTACAAGTTTAGACTCGGGTTTCTTTCCTTTGTGAAACCTTGAGTAAGAGTTATTCTTACTCTTTTTCCTAAGTAACTTATTGAACTTTTTGGATTACATAGCCATGTCATCTTCTGAGTTTGAATCATTTTCAGAACCAATTTCAGCATTGAGGGCAATTGATTTCTTTTCTTTTTCCTCAATCTTGACCGAACACATTGTCTCTTTTAGATTCATTTCATGAACCATTAAAAAAACCACACAGTTCATCAAAAGTGTATTCAACCAAAGTCTTGGCTTCTTCTATGACTGTGGCCTTGGGTTCCCATGCTCTGGGTAGACCTCTTACAAGTTTTCCAACAGTTTCTTCTTGGTCATAGATTTTTCCTAGGTTCTTCATCACATTAATATTTGTTGTAAACCGAGCAATAGCTTCAGCTATCGAATTAGTTTCTTTCATCCTATAAGTTTCAAATTTTTCAACTAACAGTTGGAGCTTTGCCTTTTTAACTTGCAAAGTTCTTTCGTTGGTGACCTCTAACTTGTTCCAGATTTCCTTAGCGGTTTCACATGCACTAACTCTATTTAAGTCTCGACTGATAAACTGGAAAACAAAATGTTTACAGCTTGGTTATTAAATAGTTCTCTTTTCTATTCTTTAGCACTCCATTCATCTATATCCTTTGGGACAGTAGCACCATCAACTATTTTAGTAGGTGTTGGACAGTCATGTGTCACAACATCCCACATCTCTAGATCTTGGGCTTTAAGGTAATACCTAATCTTAGTTTTCCAGTGTGAATAGTTTTCTCCCTTGAACAGTGGTGGTCGGTTGGTGGGGTTTCCTTCACCTGAGAGATAAGTGCTTCTTTTATTTTTTCCTGCCATACTCAATCAAAGATGGTTAGATACTTTGATGGTTAACCTGCTCTGATACCAAGTGTTGGCCTAGATATGTCCAAGAGGGGGGGGAGGGGGGGTGAATTGGACACTTAGCATATTTTAACCTTTCTTTAAATTGTGCGGAATAATGAAAGCATATTAAACAAAGTATAACAATGAGATACAATAAATGTAAATGGGACAATGCAAGCAAGATTTATAGTGGTTTGGTAGCGCCTACATCCACTACATAACCTCCTCAGATAGGATTTGTTCAAACTCCACTATGGACCTTCTTACGGGTGAAGATCAAACCGGAACACTTTCTCAACTTATGGGTGTGAGAAGACTGTTTCTCTATTTATAGGTGAGAGAGAACCAATTCTCAACTTACTGGTGTGAGAGGACTGCTTACAACTTTGAGCAACACTTGCTCTAACTCAATGACTTACCCGTCACTACAAGCTGATTACAGAATTAGATATGATTCCCTTTACTCAGAATCAAAGTGATACTTACAACGCTTTGGATTGAACCTTCTGTTGCCACAGATTCAGCGAAATATGTATGATGAAGTTTATGCTGAAAACAGGTTCAAATAGCTTTTGTATTCATTAATGGGTTTTTGAAATAATGAAGAAGAAGATCGATCAACCCAGAAGACTTGAAGTTTTTCTTTCAAAAGGTCGTACGATCAAGCACAAGTGAAAGAAGACTAACTTTCAAAGAGTGTTTTGGGGCAAATGAAAACTATCAATACGTTTTGAATGAATATCAGTTTCGTATTTCATTAGTTAGTTTTTCTGCTCTGAGGCAACACGTATATATAAGAATAACAGAGGCGCAATGGACTTGGTAATTTTGGCGCTCTAAGTTAACATTCTTTCTAGAAATGGATCGATTTAGCTTAATGCATATTACGACAATAACACCTGAATCATCTGATCCTTTCAGGAAAAAGGAATGTTCTGACAAAGTTTTAGAACTTTTTAAAAAGTTTTGAAAAGTTGTACGATTCTGAACAGTTCTGAAAAGTATTCGTACATTACTGAAAAAGGTTAACAGAAATGGTAGTAATGTCAGAATAGCAAACATATCTTTTCTGTCATTTTGTTCCTTTGAGGGTGGTCATAGAACATCAGCGTCCTACTGAACAATGAATTGAGGGCGCTACAAAGTAGTAAGCGTCCTGACTTGCTTTGACAATTAAACGACTTAAAGCATGAAGACGCTACTTAACAGTAAGCGTCACAAAACATATGAGGGCGCTACTCAAGAGTAAGTGTCCTGAACTATTAAAAGCAATTTTAAAACAATGTTTAAGCGCACTGACGGACGGTGAGCGTCCTGAAAATTACTTAAGTTGATTCTAAAGATGAGGGTGCTCCTACACAAGTAGCGTCATGATAATTCATTCAACTTATAACTTATCAGCATCCTTAAACATAGAAATCACTTAGAGATAAAAAGATCTTTTACGGAGTTGAAATTAAGTCAGCATCCTGACACTCTCAAAGGTTCATAGGAGAAAGGTCGCCACTAACAAGTAAGCGTCCTTATTAATCAGATCAATTCAACCTTGAGCATCTTAACATTTTATCAACGCCTTGACTCATCAAGTCCAGGAGAGCACTGTTAAAACATTAACGTCCTGAAAGACTTTATAAAAGCGATTTTTGATTTCTCAATTAAAACACGATGAATATAAGGTAACCAGATTAAATCAAACATGCAACCAATCGATTAAAACAAGCAAACATGCATATTGCTAAATCACATGGCATAGAAGGTCGTACAACCTATCATAATCTAATCATACAAATAAACATCTTCAAATGATCATAGTCTTCAAGAAGATCTTTTAATACGTTCGCCATGCATCATTGAATTTTTGATACCTTCAAGTAAAATTAGATATGCCATATGTGGAGTAATATCATGAACAAAATGTAGTTTTGTAATCATCAAAATCTTTCAAAATAGGGACATATTCTGAAATTGCATTTTGCCCTTTACTATTTCAAGGCAAGGACGTAACAAAATCCATTGCAATGTTCTCCCACTTCCATTCTCCAATAAGTAAAGGCTGGAGAAGTCCAGAGGAAAGTCTGCGTTCTACCTTTACGTGCGAGCAAATGAGACATCGAGCAACAAAGTCTGCAATCTCCTTCTTCATTCCAGAAAGCCAAAATTGTCTCTTGACATCCTTGTACATCTTGGCTCCCCTAGGATGCATAGTGAACCTCGAACAATGCATTTTAGTGAGCACTTCTTTCCGAACCTCAGGATCGTTCGGTAGACAGAGGCCTTTTTTTGTAGAAAATGGCCCTGTCTTCAGAGACCGACTAGTGAAGAAGGTCTTGTCCGCTGAGTAGAAATTCTCGTTTCTCAATTAACATAGGGTCGTTGCCCTGAGCTGCTGAAATCTTTTGAACCAGCTCTGAGTTGGCCGATAATTAAGAGAGTCGTGATCTTCATCCCTCCTCAATCAGCTGTAGGTTAAAATTCTCCATCTCTGAGCCAACTTCCCCGTCTCAAAGTTAAGAGTGCAAGCAACAACATAAGCTTTTCTACTCAAGGCATCAGCGACAACAATGGCCTTACCGGGATGGTACTGGAGTTGAAAGTCATAATCTTTCAAGAATTCCAACCATCGTCTTTGGCGGAGGTTTAGGTTTCTCTGAATGTAGATGTACTTAAGACTTTTGTGATCCGAGAAGACCTCAAACTGTTCACCGTATAGGTAATGATGCCATAACTTCAGTGCGAATACGACAACTGCAAGTTCCAAGTCATGCGTTGGGTAATTACCCTCATGAATCTTCAGTTGCTGATGAGTTGAGTTTTATACATACTATTTTGTAGGAATTTTGTTAGGTTTGTAGATATATTTTACTAAATTCTAGGTGTTTTGGCTTAATTTGCATATTTAGTGTTTTAGGTGCATCTTAGCATTTTTGTGTGTTTTAAAGGTTAATTTTAGTTGTTTTCAATAATAGAATACTTAAGTTTTGTTTACGAAAATAAATATGAGTTTTAGGACATTTTCCTAAAGTTATTAGTAGCATTTGCATGTTATCACGTTTCATGTTGCATTTTTAGTACATAGTTGCATTTCAAGTTCTAGCATGTAATTAGTATGATGGATTTACTTGCTTTTGAAGTTTGTTTTGTAGGTGAATAAGAGCTTTAAAGTGTGGTGAAACGAGATTAAAACGATGAAGAAAAGTGGCTAAGAACATGTGCGATAAGTATACAAGGAAATGCGCAAGAATGAAGGTTGGATAAGAGAAAAAATGGGAACAAATACAATTTTGGGCGCTGCAGCGCTTGGGAGGGCGCTGTAGCTCCCAGAATAATGAAAATCAGTTTTTCAAGTGAGCCTCAGAGCGCTGCAACGCTACCCCCTCGAGCACTGCAGCGCTACCGCGAAATTCCAGATTTTTCATCCTTGTATATGGGCAATTTCGGCAATTCAAATCTTATGCGAAGTGTTTTTGGCGCTGCAGCACCCAGAATACTGAAAATCAGTGTTTTAAGTGAGCCTGAGAGCGCTGCAGCGCTACCCCCTCGAGCACTGCAGCGCTACCGCGAAATTCCATATATTTCATCCTTGTATTTGGGCTATTTCGGCAATTCAAATCTTATGCGATGTAGGGCATATTATATATCACTTTTTAGGGTTTTTTGTGGGGATTCCATTGGAGAAGGAAACAAGATGGTCAGGTTGCGGTGGAGATGGAAATCAGCTTCAGAAGCGTGGCGGATCGAAGATTTACAATATTTCTAGCACATTTTGTAGAGGATTTTCATGTTTTCTTTCTCGTTTTGTATTTTCTTCTCCAAGCTGTGAACTAAATTTGAATTCTAGAGAATAGATGGATCTTAGTTGTTTTTGATGGATTGATTATGGATTTATTTCATCGTTAATGCAATTTTCTATGGTTTATTCATGATTTTTTTGTATTTAATGCTTTTGATTTACTGATCATGAATTGAATGAACCTAGATCTAAGGGGCGACACTCGAGAGAGGGTTCTTTGGGTTGGAAAATGATATATGAAATTTCTATAGGATCGAGAGATTTATAGGATTTTATGAGATCATTTTAAAAAAATCCCTAGAGTTTAGAGCGTAATTGAGAAAAGGATCTTTATCGAGAGATCGAGACCCAATTTCAATTATAGATTTCAATCTGGCATTTGAGAGAGGGGATTGATAACCATTGGATTTGATTTTTAAATCTGGAAAATGAATTTAACAATGAATGATTCGAATTAATTCTGATATGCAACTAAGTGATGTCGATTCTCTAGATCCATTCCATAATTGAATTTTCCTTACTTTCAATTTCTTTAGTTTCATTTAATATCTCCATTTGATTGTCTAGATAAAGTTTAAAACCTGTGAAACGGTAGTTGATAAGGTAACAATTCCCTGTGGACACTATAACACAACTCACAATCAGTATATTATAACTTGGCTGTTGTGCACTTGCGATAAAATCACGAACAAGTTTTTGACGCCGTTGCCCGGGAATTGTTTACTTTTCTATCGATATCGAAAGTAATAGGTTTGAATTTTAATTTAGACTTTTATTTTTCTGAATTTCTCTGATTTTTTCTCTTTGATTGTGATTCGCAGGACACGTGGTATATGAGACGATCCAAAAGTGTTGAACTAGTACCATTGGATCCTGAGATTGAGCATACTTTTGGATAGAGGCGAAGAGAAAGAAGAGTAGAACAAGAGGCCATGGAGCCAAAAAATAATCAAGTTCTTCTTCGGGACTACTTCAAGCCCGTCATTCATGAGAACTATTATGGGATAGTGAGAGCACCAATTGCAGCCAACAATTTCGAGTTGAAGCTGGCGTTAATCATAATGATTCAGCAACATCAGTACGAGAGCTCTCCAATAGAAGATCCGATGACCCATGTACAATCATTCTTGGAGAAGTGCGATACGGTCAAGTTCAATGGTGTGGCTGAAGATGTGATTTGACTGAGATTGTTCCCATTCTCTTTGAGGGACAAAGCTAAGTCATGGTTGCAAGGCTTGCAACCTGGGAATGTTGCCACATGGGATGAGTTGATACAAAAATTTCTTCAAAAGCTTTTCCCACCGGCAAAAATAGCTCAACTACGGGTAGAGAATGGTCAGTTTAAGTAATTGGACACTGAGTCACTCTACATGGTGTGGGAACGATTTAAGGAGTTGTTGAGGAAGAGTCCACAACATGACTTTCTAGTGTGGATGCAACTTCAGATATTTTATAATGGGATGACTGTTCCCACGCCTACTTTGGTAGATGCCGCAGCTGGTGGCACTATTATGAGTAAGACGGCTGAATGAGCTCTTAATTTATTGGAAGAGATGGCTTCCAATACATACAAAACTCCTAGTGAGAGATCTTTGGTGAGAAAAGTTGCTAGCGTGCTTGAGCTTGATCCGATGACTGCAATTTCGGCACAATTAGCCACATAGTCTAACCAAATAGCTTCGATGCAAAGTGCACGACAACCATCCATTGAGAGTGTAGCGGCAGCTAAGTCATCTTTTAGATTTCCAGGGATTCTAGAACAAGTTTGATCACCACTTGAGGCGAAATCCTAGAAAACACACTATGAGGAAAATGATTTAGGCCATGTTTGAAAACGCTTGAGCCAAATAGCCTACCCTACTTTTTATTGTATCCATAGTTTCCATATTGAGCTGAAAATCTTTTTCTTTGTTACCATACATCATGAATTTTGAGCTAGTCATGTTTATATTCCTTGTTTTTCAACTTATGTGCCTTATACACTTTGATCATGTTGGAGTGTTATTATTCAAAAAGAAGAACAATGGGAAAGAAAAAGATGAAAAAAGGTGATAAAGAAGAAAAAAAAATGCTTATGAATTATATTGAAAAAAAAAAGAAGAGGAAAAAGAGAAGTAAAGGGTGTTATGTCTATAAGTTGAAAAGAAGTATGTTTGGGGGTGTAGCACTCTATAAAACAAAAGTGAATGATGATAAGAAGCAAACAAAATAATGGGGATTAAATGAAAGAAAAGTTAAATATTTGAGAGAATATAAGGGTTGAAAAGAAGTTTTGGTTTCAATTGTAATGTAGTGGATACTAGTATTTGATCAAAGTGTTTAGGGTGTTTTGAGCTACAATGTTCCTATCCTTTCTTACCTTTGAACTTAAGCCTTACATTACAACCTATGAAAGACCTATTAATTTTGAATGGTTTGTGATAAACATTAGAGGAGAGTGGTGTGAAAGACTTGCCTATGGAGTTCCAATCTAAACCATATAGTTTGAGATCATACACTTAACACTTGCTTGCACTTCTTCATGACTTGCATGATTAGTTTGATGAGATTAGCTATGTACTCATGTGTGAAAGAATCAAAGACAAAACTTGGTAAGAGTTGGGTTAAAATTCTAGAAAAATTTATACTCTTGAAGTTCTTTCTAGAATTGAATGTTCTTTTTGGTGTAATCTTAGAGTCCATATTACATTGTTCAGTTATGTCTATATTTGTGCGAGAATGTGACTTTAGAAGGGAAGTCTTAATCATGAGTTTAGTTTTGCTTTCTTTGTCCCTTTGCTCGGGATGATCAAAGTCTTAAGTTTGGGGGTATTTGATGAGTTGAATTTTATACATACTATTTTGTAAGAATTTTGTTAGGTTTGTAGATATATTTTACTAATTTCTAGGTGTTTTGGCTTAATTTGCATATTTAGTGTTTTAGGTGCATCTTAGCATTTTTGTGTGTTTTAGAGGTTAATTTTAGTTGTTTTCATTAATAGAATACTTTTGGTTTGTTTACGAAAATAAATATGATTTTTACGAATTTTTCCTAAATTTATTAGTAGCATTTGCATGTTATCACGTTTCATGTTGCATTTTTTGTACATAGTTGCATTTCAAGTTTTAGCATGTAATTAGTGTGATGGATTTACTTGCTTTTGTGTTTTGTTTTTTAGGTGTATAAGAGCTTTAAAGTGTGATGAAACGAGGTTAAAACGATGAAGAAAAGTGGCCGAGAACATGTGCGATAAGTATACAAGGAAGTGCGCAAGAATGAAGGTTGGATAAGAGAAAAAAGGGGGGCAAATACTGTTCTGGGAGCTGCAGCGCTTGGGAGGGAGCTGCAGTGCCCAGAATACTGAAAATCAGTGTTTTAAGTGAGCCTCGGAGCGCTGCAGCGCTACCCCCTCGTGCGCTACTGCAACATTTCAGATTTTTCATTCTTGTATTTGGGCATTCGGAAATTCAAATCTTATGCGAAGTAGGGCATATTATATATCATTTTTTAGGGTTTTTCGTGGGGAATCCATTGGAAAAGGAAACAAGATGGCCAGGTTGGTGTGGAGACGAAAATTAGCTTTGGAAGCGCAGCAGATTGAAGATCTACAGTATTTCTAGCACATTTTGTAGAAGATTTTCATGTTTTCTATCTCATTTTGTATTTTCTTCTTCAAGCTATGAACTAAATTTGAATTCTAGAGAATACATGGATCTTAGTTGTTTTTGATGGATTGATTATGGATTTATTTCATTGTTAATGCAATTTTCTATAGTTTATTCATGATTTTCTGTATTTAATTCTTTTGATTTACTGATCATGAATTGAATGAACCTAGATCTAAAGGGCGGCACTCAAGAGAGGGTTCTTTGGGTTGGAAAATGATAATTGCGACATGAAATTTCTATAGGATCGAGAGATTTATAGGATTTTATGAGATCATTTAAAAATCCCTACAGTTTAGAGCATAATTGAGAAAGGGATCTTTATTGAGAGATCGAGACCCAATTTCAATTATAGATTTCAATCCAGCACTCGAGAGAAAGGATTGATGACCATTGGATTTGATTTATAAATCTGGAAAATGAATTTAACAATAAATGATTCCAATTAATTTTGATCTGCAACTAAGTGAATCGATTCTCTAGATCCATTCTATAATTGAATTTTCTTTACTTTAAATTTCTTTAGTTTCATTTAATTTTTAGCACTTTAATTCATTTAATATCTCTATTTGATTGTTTAGATAAAGTTTAAAACCTGTGAAACGATAGTTGATAAGGTAACAATTCCTTGTGGACGCGGTAACCCGACTCACAATCGTTAGATTATAACTTGACTATCGTGCACTTGTGATAAAATCATGAACAATTGCCTCGAAGCATTTGCAACTACTTGGCCTTCTTGCATTAGTACTGCACCTAAGCCTTCGAGAGAGGCATCGGAGTATAGTGAAAATCCAACTCCATTTCTTGGAGTGATTAGTACTGGTGTTGTCGTGAGGCGTTTCTTCAATTCCTAAAATGACGATTCACAGGCAAGATTCCAGATTAATTGTACGTCTTTCCGAGTGAGCTTGGTCATAGGTTCAACAATATTTGAGAAATCCTTGATGAAGCGTTTGTAGTAGCCAGCCAAACCAAGAAAACTCTGTATTTGAGTAACAGTGGTAGGCTGCTTCCAGTTTAAAACCGCTTCAACCTTTCAAGGATCCACCTCAGTGCCATTGCCTGAAACCACATGACCTAGGAATTGAACTCGTTTCTCCCAAAATTTGAACTTACTAAACTTTGCATACAATTGGTCGCTTCTCAAGGTCTGGAGGAAAATCCTTAGATGTATCTTATGGTCTTTCTCGGTTGAGGAATATATCAAGATATCATCCACAAAGACCACCACAAATCGGTCCAAGTATAACCTGAAGATGTGGTTCATCAAATCCATGACCGCTGCAGGTGCATTTGTTAGACCGAACGGCATAACCAAGAACTCGTAATGACCATACCGAGTCTTGAATGCCGTCTTGGTAATGTCCGACTCTTTGATCCAGAGTTGATGGTAACCAGATCGTAAATCAATCTTAGAGAAGTATTTGGCATCTTTAAGTTGGTCGAACAAGTCATCGATCCTCGTTAATGGATATTTGTTCTTAATGGTGGTGTTATTCAATTTGCGATAGTCGATGCAAAGTCGTAACAAACCATCCTTTTTGCGAACAAACAGAACTGGAGCGCCCTAGGGTGATGAACTTTTTCTGATGAAGCCATTACTCTCCAACTCCTTCAATTGCTTGTCCAACTCGACCAGCTCGACATTGGACATCCTGTATGGTGGAATTGAGATAGGCCCAGTCCCGGGTATGAGGTTGAACTCAAAATCGAATTTTCTAACCGGAGGTAGACAAAAACGTCATTTAAAAAAAATCGTTGGGAATTCATATATTTCCTAGACATCATGTACTTCGAGAGGGTACAGTGCTGGTGATTCATTGTCATCACCAAGGGATAGAGCTCGAAGCTGTTCCTTGAGAAGTGCAACAGTTGAGTTGTGTATTCATTTCCACGTTCCCTAAATCTTGACAAACTCCCCAGTAGGCAAGGATAGCTGAACTTGCTTCTTCAAACAATCGATCTTTGCATTCAATGGTGCGAGCCAGTCCATGCCGAGGATGATGTCAAAGTCTTCAATGTCCATCATAAAGAGATTTGCATATATTATCTATTCTGACATTCGAAAAATCACATCGAGAACACTGTAAGTTCACGTCAGTACCAAATCCTAATGGTGGTGTGACATAGATTGTGATGTTTGTGGGTTCAGAATGCAACCCTAAATGCCTTACCAATGTAGAAGATATAAAGGAATGCATAGCACCCGAATCGAACAAGACATGCACCATTGTATTGAACAAGGTAAATGTACCTTCGATTACATTATTGTCTGGGAGGGGCTGTTGAGCGATGGAAAACTCTCTGCCCTATTGCCATTCACCCTAGTTCTGCTGGTTCAGCTAGTTCTGCCTGGGTTGAGCATTTGCAGCAAGTAGGGCTCGTTGGACTGGAACAACGGGAACAGGTTGTCGCGGTTGCTGAGGGTGGGGGCAGGCATTACTTCTTTGACTCATCAAGCCATTTTTGCGCCTCCACTGCATCAATGGAGCCAACAAAAGTAAGGGGTTGTAGCCTCTTGTACTTCATGATCTGGTCAGTTTGGCTCTCCGTCCCAGATCATACAGGTGCTTATACAGTAACTACTTGGTTGGTCGCAGTCTCACGAACAACCGTCTGAATAGTTCCCTTTATCGCCTTGAACTCAAGATTTATAGGGAGGTTGTTGACAAGGCCATGAGCTTTGAGCAGGAAAAGATTGAGCAGGAGCAGAGAATGAATAGTAGAAAATGGCCTGCAACGTTTTCCCAACAAGGCTCGCAA
Organism: Paratinospora sagittata; assembly: GCA_035771175.1. Taxonomy (NCBI): domain Eukaryota; kingdom Viridiplantae; phylum Streptophyta; class Magnoliopsida; order Ranunculales; family Menispermaceae; genus Paratinospora; species Paratinospora sagittata. The sequence goes on from CM069596.1 coordinate 22,134,151, forward strand.
CAGGGCAACAAGAAGAAGACCTACTATATCCAGATTCATGTGTCCCATACCACATGAATTGGGTAATATGGGTTTCAACCAAGTTAAGTTGTATGAACACGGTCTCTATAAAACATCGGCTGGAGAGGAGTTTACTAATAGTATCGTCCAAGTTTACTAGTCCCATACCGTTTAAACTTGGTGATAATGTTAGTAATTCAACTTTCCCCAAATGTTTCGTTTAACACTAGGTCATGAGTTTTCTTACTTCCACATTTTATTTAGTATCTTCCAATTTTGTTGTGTCATACCACTCCAAAGTTAGTGATACAAAAGAAAGAATGGTTGTAAGTCGGCCCACCAAACATAGTCTCAAGCAACATTTCATTTATATATAAAAATATAATTACAATGCCAGTAATCATTCCTAATTTTTTCGCCTACTACTGCTTCTCCTAGAGCTTTTGTTAGTTACAGAACGACTACCAGAAGAACGTTGAGAAGATGTTCGGTCTTCTACCATGCCTTTCACACATGTTAGCAAAGCGTTATGGGTCTCCTGCATCCGAGCAAGACTAGAGACAATCACATTTAACTGGTCAAATGGATTTGTCAGTTGTCCCATTGATGGTTGGTAGGTTGTCTGTCCCATAAGTGGAGGATAGACTATAGGCATTGGTGGAAAATGTTGGCCATATGGTTGACTCATAGGTGGAGGGAAATTAGTTTGATTATATGAGGGCTCCTTAACTGAAACCTCTTGGACGGTTAGACATGTTTGAGTCGAAAAATTTTGAAAGAGTGGACTCATCTGGATATCCTGTCTTCCAAAGTTTGGTGTCGTCCAATTTTGTTGCGGTTGGTTTTGTGGAACTGGATAACATGGTACCTCAGGAGTTGGAATCCTTGGGTACGTCGTATTGCCTTGGGTTGGGAGGTTCCAGGAAGGTGGATTCGCCGAAACTCCCTCTCCATCCTGATTTGTTTGTTGTTGACCCAGGTTGCCAAAGAGATCATCCTCGGAGAATAGATGATCAGTTTGATCATTATTCGGGGCTAGGTCTGTTGTTGTGTTCTGATTTGGTTCATTGACTGGTGCTTCCCTAATTGGAATCTTGCGCCGACTCTTTCGTTGACAACGTCCATTGTTATCTCTAATTCTTCTGCTATTTTCCCCCAAAGTCGCGCCAAAAATCTCTTCGTTAGTTACCCTTCCCCTTGAGACGAAAGTCTTGGAGACGCAGGATAACGTAACAACATTAGTGATTTGTTTCGAAGATTCATCAAAAGTATTGATGTTTGCCTCTTAAAGCATCCTCATGATCAAGACTCCATAGCCGAGGAGTTCCTTCTTTTTTGGATTTTGAATCACTCGCAACATTTGCTGGATGATAATGTGAGGTAGGGAGACAAAGATTCCTTTTTCTAGGCAGTATAGCACAAGAAGTTGAGCTCTTGTCATAGATCCTTTAGACACTAATTCCGGCAAGATGTTACCTAATATAATCTTCCCAAGGCCGGCAAGAGGTTGTTTAAGGAGATTATTTGGGAAGTGGGCGTACCTCATTTGGGTGTACGGCTTGTCGGCAAGAAAATTGAACAACTGTTCCTTGGATTTCGCCATCTCTGCAATCGTCTGGGGTTCGTGTGGATCAATGATCTTTTCTCCTACTGAGATTTCCATAAGTCGTGAAATAGTTTCGACGCTAATAGAAATCTTTACTCCCTAGATCATTGTCTCTAAGACAGGAGTGATCCCATCTTCTTGAACTCCCACGCAATTCATGGATTCGTAAAAAGACTTCACCAAGTTGAAGGAGACGTAACCCTCAACTTTTGTTATATTCAACCACCCCAGCTTTGAGAGTTTTTCGTGAAGGATAGGACGAAGGCGGAGATCTCTATTGTCAATACTCCTCATAGTCATAACCTCCCATTTGGAAAGTTTCGTAAGTCTTGTGAAAATCGATTTCCGACTACCGGAAGTCGTTCCTTCACTTGAGGCCATTATCTTGCTGGAAGGAAGATAAAACTTGTGAAATACACAAAATATATTCTTAACATTTTTAAGATTTATGCCTTGTCCTTTGGACAATATTTTCTATTTTTCCTCTTGATGTTTATGGCATCATGAATCCATTTTTTTTTTCATTAGCAACAAGTTATATATATATATATATATATTATAAATCTTAACTATATATATATATATATAGTTTTCATAAATCATAACTATATATCTATATATATATATATATATATATATTCTAACTATATAACAAAACTATATAGTTCTAAAGATATATATATATATATATATATATATATATATATATATATATATCTAATATCAATTTTTCTTCTCCTAATTGGTGGACTTGGGCGGGTCGTGGACCTTTCGCTCTGATACCATTAAATGTCACACCCTGCCCGGACGTGCCTAAACCGGCGGAACACTCACGGATGTACGTTGAATGTACGTTGCTTGAGTTCACGTACAGATGTCCATCCCAGGTGTAGCCGGTTTCTAATTGTGCGTCCCTCCTCAAGAACGACGCCCTGGATTCACGTACAGATGTCTCTCCCCAGGTAAATCTCGTTTCTCATTGTACGCCACTCTCCAAAGAAATATCAATAATAGTAAGCATTGCTTCTAACTATTTTTTGGATCATAAACCACTTAGGTACGTAGGTGGTGTTTATGTATGATGCCAATGCATGAGCAGGTCTGGTCTTTACTAACATTAGACAGGATCTGGCAACGTCTGGTGATTCTTATTAGGTCAGTATCACCATGTGTAAAGTTAGGATGTTCAATATCACTTGTACAAGCTGATAGCTTTCAAATAAGACCAACCAGATCAGTCTCTAGTTTGAGAGGTGAGACACGAGGTCTACTTAAGTACCAATCGTCTAGAACAGCACGCTGCCTCCCGTTCACTATTTAAAGTTACTAAGGACAAGACAATGTCTGGTTGAGACAGATTGACCACTAATCCGGTATAGTAACAGTGTAATACATGATCTCCAAATATACAGGCATAAGTATGACAGGTATGAACATTATACGCAATAATGCAGTGTAAATGAATAGTATACATAATGATAAATGAATGCAAACTTTAATAAAAATTATAAGACACACAAACTTATGTTTTGTTCCCTACCTTCAAATAATAACTCTTTCTTGAACTGGCGCCTTCCCCCGAGCAGAACCGCATTGCATCGCGAAGAGAGTCTCAAAAGAGAGAGAGAGAGAAAGAAAGAGAGAGAGATAAGTTTTCCAATAAGAGGAAGAGAGTTGATTTGGTGTGAAAATGAGGGGGGAGGGGGGGCGCGGAGGAACCCTCTTTTTATAGCCAAAAAGGTGCCTGAACGATCGGGCAGTGGCCAAAGTTCAACATTTTTTTTTTGTGCAATCCTAAGGTATTACAATAAGTGCAAGTGCACAGGTTAGAATGAATTTCCTCAGGGGTCGGTGGGCTTGTTTTTACCGTGTCTTTGCTCTGCAAAAGTTTGTTGGATATGTATTGGTAGTAGTTTCAATCTGCTTGTTTTTACACTCGTGCTTATCCATGTAAAAATCTTATTTTACTATATTAATAAAATTATTGTTGTTTCGTCTAATAAAAAAAGAGGTCAATTCTGCCCATTATTGCTTTGTCGTAAGCAATTTGAAAAAAGTGGGAAGGAATGACCTAGAAAGAAATAAAAAGAACAAGGAAATTGAATAGATAGAAGGAACTTGAAAATATTGGCTAACTAAAAAAAAATTCAAAACTTGGATGGAGAATGTTGAGTTTAAAGAATTTTCATTATTATAATATTGTTATGAGTAAGCGGGATGTTGAGGAATCTAGATAAAGGCTAGAATATTGTTTTTGTCATGATCTTTCGGGTTCTTCATTTGGATAATATATTCCCATTTCTGCCACTAGTAGATCTAAAATGGTCTCATGGCTTATTGTTTATATTAGCTGGTTTGTTTCCTATACATTTTGAATCTTTCCTTTTGTATTTGAATCCTTGTGGTTTAGATAAATAAAAAAAATGATTTATAGGAAGATCTTGCTTTAGATGTCGTGTAAAGGTATCAATTTTGATACCTTACTCAGCATCACTAGAATTGTTCATCTTTTCCAATTGACTACCAAAAATTTGTTACTTAATAATTATGAAATGCCTCTTTCATTCGGGTATTCTTTTTTCTTAATATTATTTACTATTACTATACTTCTTGTTAAATCTTATTCTTATCTTGCCATTTTTTTTTGTGTGGAAATGAATGGTGAAGTCTTGTTCTTTCAATTTGTGTAATGCTCATTTTGGATTTTTTTTTTTTGGTTAAGGTTGGAGAGTTTGAAGATTGTTATTTTGAGAGGTTTTGATGGGTTATCTAAAAAAAGAGTGAATTGGAGTGTGTTTTAGGAAAAGTTTTGTGGGATCAATGCAAAAAAAATTAGGGCAAGACTTATTTTTTGGCATTTAGCTATTTAATGAGTAAATAGATGCATCTTTTTCTGATTCTTTGGTGTTTGTTAGGAAGCTCATGTGTAGAAACTAAGAAAGCAGCTGATTAGCAAATGCTATTTATATATAGAAGATGCCTAGTGTCATCTCATTGGGTAGATTATAGTAACTTCTAGCTTGACTGATTGCACTATTATTTATTTATTTATAAATATCAATACTATTATAAAGAAGATATTTCACTTACTCATAGTCATGATGAAGCTTTTTTTTCCAATTTTTCTGTCTTTTTTTTTTGTTTTGTTTTTTCATTTTGGTGATTGTGATTTTTATAGAGAAGAGAAAATCAAAAGCCCCAACAGTATTGAAAGAGCAAATCTCATGTTCGTTGTGTTCATTTGCCATCGTCATTTTAGGTTCATCGCTTTTTCTTCTCTATTGCTTAGAGTATATTATGTTTTGATATCTTGCAAATGTATTTGAGGTGCAAAATGTTGTTTGAGTTCTCTTGCTTTATCATAACTTCTTCTAAGTAATAGTTTTTGTAACCTGTTACTTGATTATGCTACTAATCTGATAAACCACACTTGTTCCTAATTACGCTTTGCTAGTTTGATTTCAAGCCAACCCAACTTTAACATTACCCTTTTTTGTGATGCATTTCTCCAACTAATACATCAATGCATAGAGGTTGTCTATATATATTTCCTACAATCTTGTGAATACTTAGATCCTTAGTATATATGTTTGAGCCTAGTAGCACTAGGAAACATTGAAGAGATTATCTATTGATTTCTTGGGTAATGTATTTGAATGTAAAAATTCAATATGATTTACACTTTCTTTTTGTGTTGTTTATGATTAATTTTATTCTTCTTATTAAGGGAGGATAAAAATAAGTCTCTTGCAATGAAGAAAGAGTGGTTAAAATTCCAAAAGTTAGTGTACTTTAATAATTTTTCTTTAATACTTACCACATGCATTTGTATTGGAGATAAAACACTCGGTGAAAATTTCCTCATTTACTTAACAACAAGCTTTTGACCACTCTACGTTGTAATATCATATTCTAGACCAACCAAAGCTTATATGGATGGGGCCAGAAAATTTGTATCAGAAGCTAAAGAGAATGGAGGTGGTCAAGATAAAATCAAATGCCCTTGTAAAGTTTGTCAAAATCAAAGTTTTGAAGCTTCGGAGGTTGTATTTGAATGGAATGGATCCTACATATACTACATGGATTTGGCATGGGGAACATAGGTCTACTCCTATACAAAATGAAGATGTTAGACGGTCTAAAACGTATAGGTTGTATAAAGATGCCTATGATTATGGTGTTGATAATGTTGAGCCTAATTCACCAGAGCTAGGAAATGAGGATTTTAATGATATGGTGGACGACTGTGAACGTCCATTATATAATGGGGGTATAAAGTTTACAAGATTGTCAGCTATTGTAGTTTTATACAAACATAAAACTACACATGGCCTATTTGACACGACTTTTGATGGCTCTTAGGAATTCTTCAAGATATGTTACCTCAAGATAATACTTTACCTGAGTCATTGTATTTAATGAAAAAGTTTTTAAAAATGTTTGACCTAGGTTATGACAAAATAGATGGTTGCACCAATGATTGTTGTTTGTTTAGAAAAGAATTAGAAAATCATGAAACATGTCCAAAGTGTGGTTCATCCCGATGGAAAGTAAATGAGCAGAGTAATCGTATCTACGAGGGAGTTCTTGCTAAGTTACTACGTTATTGTAATACCCCAAGTTTACACAAAAAAAAAAAAAAACTTCGACCTGCTTGAACGTTCGAGCATTCCTTTTCCTATATAAGGAACCCCTCCCCCCCGCCCCAATTCATTTTTCACACCAATCTTCTCTCTCTCTCTCTCTCTTGCTCTTTTTAACTTTTTGAGACTCTCTTCGCTGTGCAACACAGTTCTACTCTGGAGAAAGCGCCAGTTCGAGAAGAAGATTCTATCTGAAGGTAGGGAACGAAACATAGGTTTGCGTGTCTTATGACTTTTATTAAAGTTTACATTCATTTATCATTATGTCTACTATTCATTTACACTGCATTATTGCATATAATGTTCATACCTGTCATCCTTATGCCTATATATGGGGAGTTCATATATTACACTGTTGCTATGTCGGATTAATAGTCAATCTAACTCAACCAGACTTAGTCTTGTCCTAAGTAACTTTAAATAGTGAATGGGTGGCAGTGTGCTGCTCTAGACGATTGGTATTAAGTGGACCTTGTGTCCTTCCTCTCAACTGGAAACTGATCTGGTTGGTCTTATTTTAAAGCTATCAGCTTGTACAAGTAATGTTGAACATCCCAACCTTGCACGTGGTGATACTGACCTGATAAGAATCACCAAACGTTGCCAAATCCCATCTAATGTTAGTAAAGACCGGACCTGCTCATGTATTGGCATCATACATAAGCACCACCTAGGGACGTAAGTGGTTTATCATCCACAAAATAGTTAGAAGTAATGCTCACTATTCTTGATATTTTCCTAAGAGGGACGTACAATGAGAACCTGGGATTTCTTGGGAATGGATATCTGTACGTGAATCTAGGGCGGCGACTTTGGGGAGAGACGTACAATGAGAACCCGGGTTTACCTTAGGATGGACATGTGTACATGAACTCAGGAGACGGTGTCATGCATACATATATGTTGTACTGATTATGATGCTATGTTATGTATATGCGATATTTGATTATGAAGTTTCTTTTATTAATCATCATATTCACGAACTATTTTACTGGGCAATAGCTCACCCTGTTGTTATCCAATTTTTCTCAGGAGTTTAAGGTGGACTGGGTGGAGGTTTTTGGGCCCACATTTTGTAACCCTTGTTAATTATAGGGAGATTTTGGGAGGATGTTCCCTTAATCATATTTTGTACAAAAATATATTCTAAAATTAGTGAAATTAGATTTGTACTCAATTGTGTACAACTTGGTTATTGTTATAATGCATTCGTGCCCCGCCTGTGAGTGTTCCGTCGGTTTAGGCCAGTCCGGGCAGGGTGTGACATTTAATGGTATCAGAGAAAAAGGTCCACGTCCCGCCCAAGTCCACAAACTAGGAGAAGAAAAATTATATTAGATATATATATATATATCTTTGGAACTATGTAGATGAATTATATATAGGTAAGATTTATATTAAATATACATATCTAGATAACTATATAGTTTTTATATAGTTTAGATTTATATATATATATATATATATATATATATATATGTCTATATATCTATGTATATATGAGATATATATATATAACTTGTTGCTAATGGAAAATTTTGAATTCAATGATGGCATAAACATCAAGAGGAAAATAGAAAATATAGTCCAACGGACAAGGCTGAAATCTTAAAAATGTTAGGAATATATTTTGTGTATTTCACAAGTTTTATCTTCCTTTCAGCAAGATATTCGCCTCAACTAAAGGAACAACTTCCAGTAGTCGGAAACCAATTCCCAACAGACTTACGAAACTTTCCAAACGGGAGGTTATGACTAAGAGGAGTATCGACATGAGAGATCTCCGCCTCCGTCTTATCCTTCACAATAAACTCGCAAAGCTGGGATGGTTGAATATAACAAAAGTTGAGGGTTACGTCTCCTTCAACTTGGTGAAGTCATTTTACGAATCCATGAATAGCGTGGGACTTCAAGAAGATGGGATCAGCCCTATCTTGGAGACAAAGATCAAGGGAGCAATAATTTCCATCAGCGTCGAAACTATTCACGACTTATGGAAATCCCAATAAGAGATAAGATCATTGACCCACACGAACCTCAGACGGTTGTAGAGATCACAAAATCCAACGAACAATTGTTCAATTTTCTTGCCGAGAAGACGTACACCCAAATGGCGTACGCCCACCTCCCAAACAATCTCCTTAAACAACCCCTTGTCGGCCTTGGGAAGATTGTAGTCGGCAACATCTTGTCGGAAATGGTGACTAGAGGCACCATGACAAGAGCTCAACTTCTTGTGTTATACTGCTTAGAAAAAGGAATCGCTGTCTCCCTACCTCACGTTATCATCCAGCAAAGGTTACGGGTGATTCAAAACCCAACAAAGAAGGAGTTCCTCGGCTATGGACTCTTGATAATGAGGATGTTATGTGAGGAAAACATCAGCACTTTTGATGAATCTTCGACACAGATCACCAAAACTGTTACTGTATCTTCCATTTCCAAGACTTTCATCTTAATGGGAGAGGTGACTGACGAAGGAATATTTGGCGCGACCTCAGGGAAAATAACAGAGGGACTAGAGATAACAATGGAGGTTATCAACGAAAAAGTCGGCGCAAGATTCCTATTAGGGAAGCTCCAACTAGTGAACCAAATCAAAACATTACAACAAACCCAGCCCCGAATAATGGTCAACCTGATCATCTATTCTCCAAGGAAGATCACTTTTGCAACCTTGGCCAACCACATACAAATCAGGATGGACGGGGAGTTCAGGCAAATCCACCTTCCTGGAACCTCCCAACCTAAGGAAATACGGCGTCTCACAGGTTTCCAACTCCTGAGGTACCTTACCAGCCGAATACACAATTTCCTATAAACCAACCACAACAGAATTAGACGGCACCAAACTTTGGAAGACAGGATATCCCGATGAGTCCACTGTTTCAAAACTTTTCGACTCAAGCATATCCAAACGTCCAAGAGGTCCCACTTAGGGAGTCTTCATATAACCAAACCAACTACCTTCCACCTATGAGTCAACCATACTTCCAATACTTTCCACCAATGCCTACGCTTACCCTTCACCTATGGAACAGTCAACCTACCATCCATCGATGGGACAACTGGCCAACCAACCATTTATGAGACAACAGGCTAACCCATTTGACTAGTTAAATGTGATTATATCGAGTCTAGCTCAGATAGAGGAGAACCACATTGCTTTGATAACGCGTGTGCAAAACATAGAAGAACAGGGAACGACTTCTTAGCGTTCTTCTAGTAGTCATTTTGTAACTAGCAGAAGGTCTAGGAGAAGTAGTAGTAAGCGGGAAAATTAGGAAAATTAATGGCATTGTAACTATTTTCTTTTTATGAATGAAATGTTTTGATTGAGACTATGTTTGGTGGGCCAACTTACAACCATTCTTTCTTTCGTATCACTAACTTTGGAGTGGTATGGGACACAACAAAATTGGAAGATACTAAATAAAACATGGAAGTAAGGAAACCCATGACTTTGTGTGGAAAGAAACATCTGGGGAAAGTTGAATTACTAACATTATCACTAAGTTTACAAGGTATGGGACGAGTAAACTTGGACGATATTATTAGTGAACTCCTTTCCCGTTAATGTTTTACAGAGACCGTGTTCATACAACTTAACTCGGTTGAACCCTTTATTACCAAATTAATGTGGTATGGGACACACGATCTTGGATAATAATCGGAAAGACTAAGCTAAAGAGTTTGAACACATAAGAATGCGATAGAATGTTAGATTAAGATATTTACCCAGACAAATCTTAGAACATTTATGACTCGTATGAATTTCCAAAAATATATGTATGTTCACAAACCATAACCAAAATATTTGAAGCTCTTTCAAAAAAATTTACTTATTATATGAACATTGTAACCTTGTTTTACACCATGGCCAAACATACGAGGCTCATAAGATTCTTTGATTCCTCACCAAAAACCTTACACTATACCTAGAAAAATAGATGGTCTTATATTGTAGAACTCTTGAACTTTTTGCTGAGAATATCATAACACTATACTTGGCTACGGTTCCTAAAACATGGTTTTATTTTCTCCTTAGTAGTGAGAAAATGCAAACCAAGAAGAGAGGAAGGCCACGCACAGTTCGTCCAGCAGAGGAGACGCCTCCTATGATACAAAATCAGGAATCGCAGCCTCCAAGGGCAGAGCAGACCACACTCGACATTGCTACTACTTTGTCGAATTAATTGAGGCGGTGAAGATGATTGTTCTAATGGCTATCTCTAACACTGCGGCCAACCAGTAGTCACTGTGCAGGCACCTATTCAATCTGGGTCGTAGACTCAAACCGACCAGATTACGAAATATAAAAGGCTACAACCCCTTACCTTTGCTAGCACCATTGATGTGGAGGAAGCGCAGAAATGGCTTGATGAATCGAAGAAGGCTCTTATGGCTATAGGAGTCGAAGAGGCTCAAAAAATTCCACTAGCTTCCTACCAACTTGTTAGTGGAGCTAATACATGGTGGATAACGATGGAGGAAGACCCGAGGGTCAATACCACAGACATGACTTGGCAAGAGTTTGAATCACTGCTCATTAACGAGTACTTCCCTGGCGCTGTAAAGAGGCAGAGGCTCTAGGAGTTCGTCAGGCTGTACCAAGGCAGCATGACAATTCGCGAGTATGCTGTCATGTTCAAGGAGTTATCGGTCTACTCTCTCTCTCCACAATCTCAATTGAGCAAGATAAGGCCGAGAAATTCTATAATGGCCTTTATCCAAACATCCGGCAAGCCCTATCTATCTTGGATCTCAAGAATTAGAAGGAGTTTGTCAACAAGGCCATGAGCTTTGAGCAGGAGAAAACTGAGCAGGACAAGAGAATGAACAGGGGAAAACGACCTGTAACATTTTTCCAACAAGGCAACAAGAAGAATCCCTACTTTAATCAAAACCCAGCCCTCCCAGCCCCGGTACAAAAGCATGAGGTAGCGGCACCTGCAGCTGAAGTGTCTAACCCTGTCCATCATGGTTTTCACAATCATGGCCGAGGTGGCAACAACGGCAGTGGTGTCCGCCGTAATGGCAATGGCACGGGTGGTGGTGAACAACATCACAATCAGGATGGCCAGTAGAACCATCAGTAGGCGCCTCCGTTGCAGAGGCTGACGTGCTTCAACTGTGGCTAGCAGGGCCATGTGAGAAATGCTTATCCCAACCCTCAATAACCGCAGCAGCATGTTCCCGCAGTTCCAGTCCAACAAGCCCCACCTACTGCTAACGGCCAACCCAGGCAGAACCAACAGAACCAGGGGCAATGACAACAGGGCAGAGTGTTTGCTATTGCTCAGCAACCCCTCCCAGACAACAATGTAGTCGAAGGTACATTTTCCTTGTTCAATACAATGGTGCATGTCTTGTTTGATTCGAGTGCTACGCACTCCTTTATATCTTCTACATTGGTAAGACATTTAGGGTTGCATCCTGAACCCATAGACATCACAATATATGTCTCATTTGTTGGTCCACCCAAGAAGGGGGTGAATTGGGTGCAATGGTCAATTTTAAAAAGGTTTTCTAATAACTTAGGTGATTTACATAAGTTAATTGGAATATGATGCAAATTAGAACACAAACTAAAATGTAAAAGTTTGACACACAAATTTATAGTGGTTCGGCCAAGCCTACGTCCACTACCTAATCTCCCGATTAAGATTTTCTCAATCCACTAACTGATTCTCTTACGAGTGAGAACCAAACCGTTACAACCGCCCTTTTTCAGGTTAAAGGCAAACCTATCTTTTCACAGGCTAAGGATGAACCATTTCCCTTTTTCTGGGATTAGGGAAAACCCATGTTCCTTTTAATGGCTAAGGAAGAACCAATTTCCTTTTTCCGAGATGAAGAAAAACCTGTGTTCCTTTTACTGGCTAAGGAAGAACCATGATCCTTTTGCGGGATAAGAAACAATCGTTTCTCTTTTATAAGTTAAGAGATAACTTATCCTCTTACAGGTTGAGGATGCACCTATCCTTTTATGGGATGAGGACGAACCGGTTTCCCTTTTAAAAGTTGAAAGATAACCTATCCTTTTTAAGGTTAAGGACACACCTACCCATCTACTAGATGAGGATGAATCGTTTTCTCTTTTAAAGGCTAAGAAATAACCTATATGATTTCAATTCTGAAATCATCAAGTGAACTACTCTCACTTGTCCTGGTTGTTTCAATCTAGAAACACACCAGCATTACAACACTAAGATGTTGGTTGGTTCTAACGAAGTAGAAAACTTTACATTAAGCACAGTACATAGCATTACAAAGATATGAAATGTGAAATAGGTAATGCTAAGTTGAAATACACCTTCTGTCCTTTACCTTTCATTGTTTGGTATTGCTAAAGTGTAGTTTCGAAAAGCATGAATGATATGATATGAAAATCAGTGCTTTATCGAAAGATAAAATATACCAAATAAATATTGACGTTAAAAACAGAGGACTGGTGTAAGTAAAAGACACAGACAGTTTTCAAAATAGATATAGAATATATGTATGAAAACTTTTGGTTCAACGATCAGTAGTTTAACGCAACTACTGATATAGTTCAATACAGTACTTAAGATATGAAATTAAGTACGAATGTATATCTTGAACTATTTCTCAAATTCTATCATCAGCATGAATGATGCCAGATTTGAATCAGTGCGGAGAATTTGAGTTGATACCAATATAAAAAGAGATTTTCAAATATAAAATAAAATTGAAGTTCAGTACGAAAATTGTTTAGGTATCAGTAAAAATACTTTGAAAGGTTAGAAAATGAAATTCATTTTGACTCAGACTAACTTTCAAAAAGTATTGGCACAACACAAAGTGATTGGCAAATTGTTTGATCTTAAGTGCTGGTATTTATAGACTTAGCGGGACATAGCCGTTAGACATTTGAAGTCCAAATAATGTGAACGTTTTCACAAAACGGCTAGAATGTTATATGAAAATAGCAACTACGATTTTCACTAACATTCTAGTTCTTTTCAGATTTCATGAAAGAGGAAAGCATTAGAAGAACTTCTTTCAAGTATCAGAACGAGTCTCTGATAAGTCTTAAAAGGACTCTGTGCAAGTGTCTGTTTTGAAAAAGTAAACTGACGTAGTGTACTCATTCGAACAGTGACGGTAGTTGAATTAGCGTCCTGATTTTGTAATCAGTGTCTTAACTCATAATATCAACTTTGTCGTTTTGTTCCTTATGGGTGCTTACTACGTATAAGTGTCTTGTTGAACACTTAAGTTGGGGCGCTACTAACTCGTAAGTGCTCTGACTTACTTGTGGCTTTAGACGACTTAAACCTTGAAGGCGCTAATGCACAGTCAGCGTCCTGCTATATTTTAAAACTATTAAGTGCATCAGGGCGCTATTATCAAAGTAAGCGTTATGCTTTTAAAACATAAAATAATACATGAGGACGCTACATTACATGAGCGTCCTAAAGGATAAAAACATAACATGAGAGCGCTACTACTATGTAAGCGTCCTATAAGTTAAGACATTTAAAAACACGCTAAAGGACAATCACCATCCTGAAAGTTATTCAGTTGGTTTCCAAAGGTGAGGGCGCTCCTATCCAGAAAACGTTCTGATAGTTTAATCAACTTATAACCATTAGTGTCCTCAAAGAAACATTCTTTGAAGAACTTTTAAAAGATCTTTCAGTGAGCTGATGCTGAGTCAGCTTCCTGACAACTTCAGAGGTTGACTAATATATAAGACCGCTACTATACAAATATGCGTCCTGATTAATCAGTTCATTTCAACCTTGAGCGTTATCAGCGTCCTAATGACCTATCAGCATCCGGACTTAACAAGTTCAAGAGAGCGCTGTTATTTCATTGGCATTCTAAAAGACTCTTTGAAAATAGTTTTAACTCGCGATAAAATATTCGTTAAATGCGAATAAAAACTCGGTATATTTTAAATTAAATATATAGTATTAAATTTCTTTAAATATAGTTAAGACATCAAAACATGCAGATTTAGAAAACATATGAAAATGATATATGCATGGTTTTGAAAAATATTTTGAGCAATAACGAATAAATAAAGATATACCTTAAATACTTTGTGTATTTCTCTTTTCTCATAACCGTTAAATCCAACCCTTCATTTTGAGATCTTCAATAGGAGTAATTCGGAGTTGAATGACTTGAACGTTGATCGAGAAATGTAGTCTTCAAGCTTGATCGAAACATCCGAGAAAAAGGGATCTTGAAATCATGGTGTGATCTTTGAAGTCCATTAGGTGAAACGAGCTTGATCGTTGGATGTAAGCTTTGAGTTCCTTGGCTTTTTGCTTTTCCTTTGTTACAGAGATAAGTTCTTGAAAAACGTTCGTTAGCACCGAAAAATACTTTATTTGTGATCACCAAAATATATTTCATCAAGTATAATTTAAGAATGTGCTAAGGATGAACCATATAGGTTAACAATATCTCCCTTTTTTATGATAACAAACAAATCGAAAAATTAAGCATATTAAGCAAAAAGGTTTTCCCTTGAACTATTTCTCCTTATTATTTTTCTTCTCCCCCCTTATTTTTCTCTATTTTTCTTCTCCCCTTTTTGATATCATCAAAAAGTGAAGAAAGAGGGACTAAGATCAGCCCTCGTGATGAGTAAAGTAGCGAAGCTCCCCCTTACATGGGACTCCTCCTTACTTTGTGCATTCACCCTCAAGATGACGTATGACATCATGTCATAGTTAGGTATGTGAGAATGCGTAAGGTCTACTATCACGTGAGAGAAGGATCTTGATTTTAAGCACAGTGAGAAATAGATTAACTTATTCATAGGCTATTTAATATTGGAAAACGTTTCCCAAAAAAAAAAGATATAGTATAAATAATCATGATATAGTATAGGCTGTTTAATCAGATATCACAAGTTTAAAATGAGTGTAAATAATCATGATACAGTATAAGATACAAGATAGGTCTAATCATGATATTTATCAGACAGTCACATATATGCATATCTGATATTCAAGATAGATGTGACCAGTAAAGAAAGATGTCACCAATAAACTGATAATTACATTAGTCGTAGTAAGATTTTATCAAGATGCAGTTTATCAAGAAATATGAACAAGACAACATTAATGATGACAGGTAATCATGTTCATGAAAGCAACATAGATATGCAACAGAAATAGTCCATAATTTTACAAACATAGAAGCAGGCATATCAGAGCATTAATCAAGCAGATAGTGTGTGCAACATATAAATATAAAATATATCATACACATAAATTCAGGTAGATCACTCCTTCAAATATAATAAAACATTACAAAATGAATAAGATATGGAAAGATAGCTAAACACAAGCAAGCAACCAACAAAGTAGTGAGATGTGCAGAACTCATTGTGAAAGAGAAGCAGGGGAAATGAACAGAGTATACACATACACTTTGAGTTAAAAGACATTCAGTTTAAACATCAAAAGGAGTATTGTAGAAGTGTTTTACACAACAATCCAAAAGATGGATTAAACAAAATTTTGAAAAATGCTTGGGTTGACGGGGATTGCAAAGAGGTTTCTAGACATTCTTAGAAGATTCTGCACCGGAATCTTCGAAGCGAGGACAAGGACATCCACGAAGGCTATTGGTGCTGCGAGCCATGGGAGTGGCAATGCTCACATGAACAACCTTTTCAATTAACGCTTGGGATTCTTCATTTTCCTCAAATAGTGCCATCATCAGATCTCTTTGATGTTTTGCCTTGGATTCAAGCTCTTTCAGCCGATTCTCGTGCTCCTTTAGCATGTCCAAAACGACCTAAATGCTAGAGGATAAGGAATCACTAAGTTTGGCAAATTGTTCCTCAAGAGACGCTACAGCAGGAAGCGGTGGCAGAGGTTCTTCAGCATGAAGTGGAGATGCATGGTTTTCCCTGGGAGAAATTTCCCAAGAGGATTTTTTATCAGATCCATCTGATGAAGAAGACGATAGAGAAAAGTCACCAGAAGTGGATGATGATTCCATTCTAGCTATTTTCTTAGACTCAAAAGCTTTGGATGCCATTAAAGAGATGAAGATGGAGATGAAACGAAGAAGATGAATGCGGAACAATTTCGCGTTGGGAAGAGAAGTGAGAAGGAAAAGTATGAAGCAAGCTAATGGGCATTGATAGAAAAGTCTGCAATTAATGCAGAAATGACATAGAGTCATGCGCCAAAGGGTGTGATTAAAATTTTTTTAAGAGAAAGCATAATCATACTTCAGAGGTTAAAGCTAGGTGGCATAGAGATCTAGGATATATATCCTGAGACGTGAAATGCAAAGACACCTAAGACGAACCCTAAATTGACCATAGGATCTAGACTCTAGGTTGTTCGACCATATTTTAGTGAACCCTCTCTGATACTAATTATTGGTCCACCCAAGAGGTGAGTGAATTGGGTGCAATGGTTAATTTTAAAAAGGTCTTTCGATAACTTTGGTGATTTACATAAGTTAATTGGAATATGATGCAAATTAGGACACAGACTAAACTGCAAAAGTTTGACACAGATTTATAGTAGTTCGACCAAGCCTACATCCACTTCCTAATCTCCTGATTAAGATTTTCCCAATCCACTATCTGATTCTCTTACGGGTGAGAACAAAACCGTTACAACTGCCTTTTTTTAGGTTAAAGGCAAGCATATCCTTTCACGGGCTAATAATGAACCATTTTCCTTTTTTCGGGATTATGAAAAATCGATATTCCTTTTAATGGCTAAGGAGCGACCAATTTCCTTTTTTCGGGACGAGGAGAAACCCATGTTCCTTTCACTGGCTAAGGAAGAACCATATTTTCTTTTTCCAGGATTACGAGAAACCCATGTTCCTTTTACTGGCTAAAGAAGAACCATGATCATTTTACGGGATAAGGAACAATCGTTTCTCTTCTATTGGTAGGGATAACCTATCCTCTTACAGGTTGTGGACGCACCTATCCTTTTACGGGATGAGGACGAACCGGTTTCTCTTTTAACGGCTGAGAGATAACCTATCCTTTTAAGGTTAAGGACACATCTACCCGTTTTACTGGATGAGGATGAACTATTTCTTTTAAGGCTAAGAGATAACCTATATGATTTCAATCCTAAAATGATCAAGTGAATTACTTTCACTTATCCTGGTTGTTTCTATCTAGAAACACGCCAGCATTACAACACTAAGATGTTGGTTGGTTCTAACGAAGTAGAACACTTTACATCAAGCACGGTACATAGCATTACAAAGATATGAAATGCGAAATAGGTAATGCTAAGTAGAAATATACCTTCTGTCCTTTACCTTTCAATGTTCGGTATTGCGCAAGTGCAGTTTTGAAAAGCGTGAATGATATGATATGAAAATCAGTGCTTTATCGAAAGATAAAATATACCAAACAAATATTGACGTTAAAAACAGAGGACTGGTGTAAATCAAAGAAGCTGGCAATTTTCAAAATAGATATAGAATATATGCATGAAAACTTCTAGTTCAACGATCAGTAGTTTAACGCAACTAGTGATATAGTTAAATACAGTACTTAAGATATGAAATCAAGTACGACTGTATATCTTGAGCTATTTCTCAAATTCTAACATCAACATGAATGATACCAGATATGAATTAGTGCTGAGAATTAGAGTTGATACCAATATAAAAATAGATTTTCAAATATAAAATAAAATTGAAGTTCAGTATGAAAATTGTATAAGTATCATTAAAAAACATACTTTGAAAGATTAGAAAATGAAATTCATTTTGACTCAAACTAACTTTCAAAAAGTATTGGCACAACACAAAGTGATTGGCAAATTGTTTGATCCTAAGTGCTGGTATTTATAAACTTAGTGGGACATAGCCATTAGACATTTGAAGTTCAAATAATGTGAACGTTTTCGCACAAAGGCTAGAATGTTATATGAAAATAGCAACTGCGATTTTCACTAACATTCTGGTTCTTTTCAGATTTCATGAAAGAGGAAAACTTTAGAAGAACTTCTTTCATGTATCAGAAAGGGTCTTTGATAAGTTTGAAAAGAACTCTGTGCAAGTGTCTGCTTTGAAAAAGTAAACTAACGTAGTGTACTCATTCGATTAGTGACGGTAGTTGAATTAGCGTCCTGATTCTGTAATCAGTGTCCTAACGCATAATATCAACTTTGTCGTTTTGTTCCTTAAGGGCGCTTACTACGTATAAGTGTCCTGTTGAACACTTAAGTGGGGGTGCTACTAACTCGTAAGAGCGTCCTGACTTACTTGTGACTTTAGACGACTTAAACCTTGAGGGCGCTAATGCACAGTTAGCGTCTAGCTATGTTTTAAAACTATTAAGTGCATGAGGGCGCTACTATCCGAGTAAGCATCCTGCTTTTCATACATAAAAAAAAAACATGAGGGCGGTTTACATGAGCGTCCTACTGGATAAAAACATAACATGAGAGCGCTACTACTATCTAAGCATCCTACAAATTAAGACATTTAAAAACACGCTGAAGGACAATCACCATCCTAAAAGTTATTCAGTTGATTTCCAAATGTGAGGGTGCTCCTATCTAGAAAGTGTCCTTATTTAATCAACTTATAACCATCAACATCTTCAAGAAACGTTTTTTGAAGAACTTTTAAAAGATCTTTCAGTGAGCTGATGCTGAGTCAGCTTCGTGACAACTTCAGAGGTTGACTAATATATAAGACCGCTACTATACAAGTAAGCATCCTGATTAATCAATTCATTTCAACCTTGAATGTTTTCAGCGTCCTGACTTAACAAGTTCAGGAGAGTGTTGCTATTTCAACAGCATCCTGAAAGACTCTATGACATCAATTTTGACTCGCGATAAAATGTTCGACAAATGCGAATAAAAACTCGATATATTTCAAATTAAATATATAGTATTAAATTTCTTGAAATATAGTTAAGACATCAAAACATGTAGATTTAGAAAACATATGAAAATGATATATGTATGGTTTTGAAAAAAAATTTGAGCAATAACGATTCGAGAAAGATATACCTTAAATACTTTGTGTATTTCTCTTTTCTCATAACCGTTAAATCCAACTCTTCATTATGAGATCTTCAATAAGAGTAATTCGGAGTTGAATGACTTGAACGTTCATCGAGAGATGTAGTCTTGAAGCTTGATCTAAATGTCCGAGAGAAGTGATCTTGAAATCATCATGTGATCATTGAAGTCCCTTAGTCGAAACGAGCTTGATCGTTGGATGTAGGCTTTGAGTTCCTTGATCGAGTCATTCCTTGGCTTTTTGCTTTTTTTTTGGTGTAGAGATAAGTTCTTGAAAAATGTTCGTTAGCACCAAAAAATACTTTGTTTGTGATCATCAAAATGTACTTCATCAAGTATACTTTAGGGATGTGCTAAGGATGAACCATATAGGTTAACAATCTCCCCTTTTTTTATGATAACAAGCAAATCGAAAAATTAAGCATATTAAGCAAAAAGGTTTTCGCTTGAACTATTTCTCTTTATTATTTTTCTTCTCCCCCCTTATTTTTCTCTATTGTTCTTCTCCCCTTTTTGATATCATCAAAAAGTGAAGAAAGGGGGACTAAGATCAGCCTTCGTGTTGAGTAGAGTAGTGAAGCTCCCCCTTACATAGAGACTCTCCCTTACTTTGTGCATCCACCCTCATGATGATGTATGACATCGTGTCATAGTTAGGTAGGTGAGAATGCGTAAGGTCTTCTATCACGTGAGAGAAGGATCTTGATTTTAAGCATAGTGAGAAATAGATTGACTTATTCATAGGCTGTTTAATATTGGAAAATGTTTCACAAAAAAAAAAACGTAGCCGAGAATTGAATTTAGAGGGATGGAGAAAGAGTTGCCGATGAATGAATTCGTAGAGAATTTTTAATCGTGGGCAATTATTCTCCTTAGTGTTTGGCATAAATATAAATTTGATAACTAAACCAAACCAAACACAAAGTATGCTTTAAGATATCTAAATAAACAAGCACAAGAATACGTATAGCATAGGCAAAGAATTTATGATATAGCAGGGCCTAGCTATTATGATTCTAATAAGATGCAAAGTATATAGTTGAAATTCATGGCATCTATCAGACATAAAAAAATCACAGTCAATTGATGCATACAAAATATAATATTACGGAGCAACATCAATGGCATGTGAGATGGAAAATTATAAGCTTTCCATAGCTTAAACATGTGAGGATATATATGATAAACATGCTGATACCAAGTATCAAAGTTTAAACATGTTGAATATATGCTAAGTTTCATAAAAGGCATTTGAGCAATAACATACATTCACTGAACCAAAAATTAGGCAAGTAATTTCAATTAAAGCATGGCCTAGATTGTTTGATTCACTGATTCTAATGAGAGAACATCTAAAAGGGTATGTACTCATTAGAAATCAGATATCCATGAGTTTGATGCAGTCTTGATATAGTATGAAGCAGATGCATCAAAAACAGGAAATCATTGAAAGAATAATGCCAACAGATAATAATCATGAGTGTAGGCAATATTTTGTTCAAGATATAGGTGTATGATATATAGTTGTGTACATGGCCTATAAACATAAATCATGCATAGATGCGTTTTTCTATGATCAGAGCAAGCCTAATCATGATATAAACAAGCATAGGCAAAAATAGATTGTTAAAGCACAACCTAGCTATTGTGTACCTGATCAATCAGATAATCAGATATCACAAGTTCAAAATGAGTATAAATAATCATGATATAGCATAAGATACAAGATAGGTCTAATCATGATATTTCTTAGACAGTCACATATATGCATATCAGATATTCAAGATAGATGTGACCAGTTAAGAAAGATGTCACCAATAAACTAATAATTGCATTAGTCGTAGTAAGATTTTATCAAGATGCAGTTTATCAAGAAATATGAACAAGACAACATTAGTGAGGACAGATAGTCATGTTCATGAAAGCAACATAGATATGCAACATAAATAGTCCATAATTTTACAAACATAGAAGCAGGCATATCAGAGCATTTATCAAGCAAATAGTGTGTGCAACATATAAATATAAAATATATCATTCACATAAATTTAGGTAGATCACTCATTCAAATATAATAAAACATTATGAAATGAATGAGAGATGGAAAGATAGCTAAACACAAGCAAGCAACCAACAAAGTAGTGAGATGTGCAGAACTCATTGTGAAAGAGAAGTAGGGGAAATGAATAGAGTATACACATACACTTTGAGTTAAGAGAGATTCAGTTTAAACATCAAAAGGAGTATTGTAAAAATGTTTTAAACAACAACCCAAAAGATGGATTAAACAAAATTTTAAAAAATGTTTGGGTTGATGGGGCTTACAAGAGGTTTCTAGACATTCCTAGAAGATTCTGCACCGGAATCTTTGAAGCGAGGACAAGACATCCACGAAGGCTATTGGTGCTGCAAGCCATGGGAGTGGCAATGCTCACATGAAGAACCTTTTCAATTAACGCTCGGGATTCCTCATTTTCCTCAAATAGTGCCATCATCAGATCTCTTTGATGTTTTGCCTTGGCTTCAAGCTCTTTCAGTCAGTTCTCGTGCACGTATAGCATGTCTAGAACGGCCTGAACGCTGGAGGATAAGGAATCACTAAGTTTGGCAAATTGTTCCTCAAGAGACGCTGCAACAGGAAGTGGTGGCAGAGGTTCTTAGGCACGAAGTGGAGTTGCATGGTTTTCCCTGGGAGCAATTTCCCAAGAGGATTCTCCATCAGATCCATCTGATGAAGAAGACGATTGAGAAAAGTCACAAGAAGTGGAAGATGATTCCATTCTAGCTCTTTTCTTAGACTCGGAAGCTTTGAACGCCATTAAAGAGATGAAGATGGAGATGAAACAAAGAAGATGAATGCGGAACGATTTCACGTTGGGAAGAGAAGTGAGAAGGAAACGTATGAAGCAAGCTAATGGGCATCAATAG
Organism: Paratinospora sagittata; assembly: GCA_035771175.1. Lineage (NCBI taxonomy): Eukaryota > Viridiplantae > Streptophyta > Magnoliopsida > Ranunculales > Menispermaceae > Paratinospora > Paratinospora sagittata. The sequence continues at coordinate 22,156,344 of CM069596.1, forward strand.
CATAGTCTACAATTAATGCAGAAATGACGTAGGGTCATGCGCCGAAGAGTATGATAAAAAATTTTTTTAAGAGAAAGCATAATCATACTTGAGAGGTTAAAGCTAGGTGGCATAGAGATCTAGGATATATATCCTAAGACGTGAAATGCAAAGACACCTAAGACGAACCCTAAATTGACCAAAGGATCTAAACTCTAGGTTGTTAGACCATATTTCAGAGAACCCTCTCTGATACCAATTGTTGGTCCACCCAAGAGGGGGGTGAATTGCGTGCAATGGTCAATTTTAAAAAGGTCTCCTGATAACTTAGGCGATTTACATAAGTTAATTGGAATATGATGCAAATTAGAACACAGACTAAACTGTAAAGTTTGACACACAGTTTTATAGTCGTTCGGCCAAGCCTACGTTCACTACCTAATCTCCCGATTAGGATTTTCTCAATCTACTAACTGATTCTCTTACGGGTGACAACCAAACCGTTACAATTGTCGTTTTTCAGGTTAAAGGCAAACCTTTCCTTTCATGGGCTAAGGATTACCCATTTTCCTTTTTCCAGGATTAGGAAAAATCGATGTTCCTTTTAATGGCTAAGGAAGAACCAATTTTCTTTTTTGGGGATGAAGAGAAACCCATGCTCTTTTTACTGGCTAAGGAAGAACCATATTTCCTTTTTTAGGGATGAGGAGAAACCTATGTTCCTTTTACTAGCTATGAAAGAACCATGATTCTTTTGCAGGATAAGGAACAACCGTTTCTCTTTTATAGGTTAAGAGATAACCTATCCTCTTACAGGTTGAGGACGCACCTATTCTTTTACGGGATGAGGACGAACTGGTTTCTCTTTTAAAGGAGAGATAACCTATCCTTTTTAAGGTTAAGGATACACCTACCCATTTACTGGATGACGAAGAACTGTTTTCTCTTTTAAAGGCTAAGAGATAACCTATATGATTTCAATCCTGAAATCATCAAGTGAACTACTTTCACTTGTTCTGGTTGTTTCAATCTAGAAACACACCAACATTACAACACTAAGATGTTAGTTGGTTCTAACGAAGTAGAACACTTTACATTAAGCACAGTACATAGCATTACAAAGATATGAAATGTGAAATAGGTAATGCTAAGTAGAAATACACCTTCTGTCCTTTACCTTTTCATGTTCGGTATTTTCATGTTCGGTATTGTTGAAGTACAGTTTCGAAAAGCATGAATGATATGATATGAAAATTAGTGCTTTATCGAAAGATAAAATATACCAAACAAATATTGACGTTAAAAACAGAGGACTGGTGTAAATCAAAGACGCAAACAATTTTTAAAATATAAATAAAATATTTGTATGAAACTTCTGGTTCAACGATCAGTAGTTTAACGCAATTATTGATATAGTTAAATACAATACTTAAGATATGAAATCAAGTACGACTGCATATCTTGAAATATTTCTCAAATTCTATCATCAGCATGAATGATACCATATATGAATCAATGTTGAGAATTTGAGTTGATACCAATACAAAAATAGATATTCAAATATAAAATAGAATTGAAGTTCAGTATGAAAATCGTATAGGTATCAATAAAGGTATTGGCACAACACAAAGTGATTAGCAAATTGTTTGATCCTAAGTGCTGGTATTTTTAGACTTAGTGGGACATAACCGTTAGACATTTGAAATTCAAATAATGTGAACGTTTTCACACAACGACTAGAATGTTCTATGAAAATAGCAACTGCGATTTTCACTAACATTCTGATTCTTTTCATATTTCATGAAAGAGGAAAGCTTTAGAAGAATTTTTTTCATGTATCAGAAATGGTCTCTGATAAGTCTGAAAATGACTCTATGCAAGTGTTTGTTCTAAAAAAGTAAACTGACGTAGTGTACTCTTTCAAATAGTGGCGGTAGTTGAATTAGCGTCCTGATTCCGTAATCAGTGTTCTAACGCATAATATCAACTTTGTCATTTTGTTCCTTGAGGACGCTTACTACGTATAAGCGTCATGCTGAACACTTAAGTGAGGGCACTACTAACTCGTAAATGTCCTGACTTACTTGTGACTTTAGACGACTTAAACCTTGAGGGCGCTAATGCACAGTTAGCGTCCTGCTATGTTTTAAAACTATTAAGTGCATGAGGGTGCTACTATCCGAGTAAGCGTCCTGCTTTTAAAACATAAAACAAAACATGAGGGCGCTACATTACATGAGCATCCTTCTGGATAAAAACATAACATGAGGGTGCTACTACTATGTAAGTGTCATACTAGTTGAAGGACAATCAACATCCTGAAAGTTATTCAGTTGATTTCCAAAGGTGAGGGCGCTCCTATCCAGAAAGCGTCCTGATAATTTAATCAACATATAACCATCAACGTCCTCAAGGAAAGATTCTTTGAAGTTCTTTGAAAAGATCTTTCAGTGAGCAAATGCTGAGTCAGCTTCCTGACAACTTCAGAGGTTGACTAATATATAAGACCGCTACTATACAAGTAAGCGACCTGATTAATCAGTTCATTTCAACCTTGAGCGTTATCAGCATCCTAATGACCTATCAACCTCCTGACTTAACAAGTTCAGGAGAGCATTGCTATTTCATTACCGTCCTGAAATACTCCTTGAAAACAATTTTGACTCGCGATAAAATATTCGATAAATGTGAATAAAAATTCGGTACATTTCAAATTAAATATGTAGTATTAAATTTCTTGAAATGTAGTTAAGACATCAAAACATGCAGACTTAGAAAAGATATGGAATTGGTATATGCATGGTTCTGAAAAACATTTTGAGCAATAACAATTCGAGAAAGATATACCTTAAATACTTTGTGTATTTCTCTTTTCTCGTAACCGTTAAATCCAACTCTTCATTGTGAGATCTTCAATAAGAGTAATTCGGAGTTGAATGACTTGAATGTTGATCAAGAGATGTAGTCTTGAAGCTTGATTGAAAAGTCCAAGAGAAGTGATCTTGAAATCATGATGTGATCGTTGAACTCCGTTAGTTGAAATGAGCTTGATCGTTGGATGTAAGCTTTGAGTTCCTTGATCGAGTCGTTCCTTGGATTTTTGCTTTTCCTTTAGTGCAGAGATAAGTTCTCGAAAAACGTTCGTTAGCACCAAAAAATACTTTGTTTGTGATTATCAAAATATACTTCATCAAGTATACTTAGGGATGTGCTAAGGATGAACCATATAGGTTAACATCATCACCATTAGGATATGGTACTGACGTGAAATTGAAGTGTTCTGGATGTGAACTTCTAATGTCAGAACATATAATTTATGTAGATCTTTTTGTGATGGACATTGAAGACTTCGACATCATCCTTGGCATGGACTGGCTCGCACCACTGAATGCTAAGATCAATTGTTTGACGAAGCAAGTTTAGTTAACCTTGCTTACTGGGGAACTTGTCAAGATTCAGGGAACGAGGAAATGGATACACAACTTGAATGTTTCACTCCTTTAGGCATAGCTCCGAGCTCCATCCCTTGGTGATGACAATGAATCACCAGCACTGTACCCTCTCTAGGTACATGATGTCCCGGTTATATTTGAATTCCCAATGGTTTTCTGAATAACCTTCATGGTCTACCTCCAGTTTGGGAATTCAATTTTGAGATCAAACTCATACCAGGGACGAGACCCATCTCAATTCCACCATACAAAATGTCCAATGTTGAGCTGGTCGAATTGGACAAACAACTAAAGGAATTGGAGAGTAATGGATTCATCAGAAAAAGTTCATCACCCTGGGGCACTCCAGTTCTGTTTGTTCACAAAAAGGATGGTTCATTATGACTTTGCATCGACTATCGTAAGTTGAATAACGCCACCATGAAAAAAAGATACCCTTTTGCCCAGGATCGATGACTTGTTCGACAAACTTAGAGATTCCAAATACTTCTTTAAGATTTATTTACGATCTGGTTATCATCAACTCCGGATCAGAGAGTCGAACATTAATAAAATGGCTTTCAGAACTCGATACGGTCATTATGAGTTCTTGGTTATGTCGTTCGGTCTAACTAATGCACCTGCAGCGTTCATGGATTTGATGAACCGCATCTTCAGGTTATACTTAGACCGATTCGTGGTGGTCTTTGTGGATGATATCTTGATATATTCCTCAATCGAAGAAGACCATAAGATACATATGAGGATTGTCCTTCAGACCTTGAGAAGCTATCAGTTGTATGCAAAGTTGAGTAAGTGTGAATTTTGGGTGAAGAGAGTTTAATTCCTAGGCCATGTGGTTTCATACAATGGCATTGAGGTGGATCCTTCAAAGATTGAAGCGAGTTTAAACTGGAAGCAACCTACCACAGTTGCTCAAATCCAGAATTTTTTTGGTTTGGCTGGCAACTACAGACGCTTCATCAAGGACTTCTCAAAGATTGCTGAACCTATGACCAAGCTCACTCGGAAAGATGTGCGATTTATCTAGAATCTCGCCTGTGAATCGGCATTTCAGGAATTGAAGAAATGTCTCACGACAGCACCAACACTAATCACTCCAAAAAATGGAGTTAGGTTTTCACTATACACTGACGCCTCTCTCCAAGGTTTAGGTGCAGTACTAATGCAAGAAGGCCAAGTTGTTGCATATGCTTCTAGGTAACTTGTGGCGATCCCGCACCCCGGACCACCAACCCCGCAAGGAATGGCGTGCGGAATGCTTGGGCGGGACACTCGGCATAGGCATCTCCAACCACTTCTCAACCCCCGTGAGGTAGTTGAGACCCTACGAGCCTTATCCTAAACAATGACATAATATAAAAAGGTACTAAACAAAACTACCAACCGTATTAATCATCCAAGACAAGAGTTAATCCATTAAAAATGAACCATAAATAAAACCATAATCCCTACAGTCCATCAAGATGGATATACACATAAAGTCTAAAACTATAGATACATAAAAAAAATTGTCATATGCCCATATGGTCTATTTAACAAGTCCCAACTCACCCAAACTACAATGTGGTAAGTGTTATAATTACATAGTCCAAAATATAATACATCATAATTTAAAACACAGTTCAATCAAAATGCCTCTCAAATCACATCGAGGCCTTCGATTCTCTCGCCGGCAAGGCCCTCAAGATATGACTACTCCTTTGCCCTTATTTGGGGCAGAAGGACCTGAAAAAAGAAAATGAGGGTGAGCCAACGGTGCCCAATGAATAGAATTCAAATATGCTGTCAATACTCATCAATAAATATCATGTATGCATGCCAATGTGTAGCATGATTAAAAGCTCATAACATATAGATATCAAGCATTTATAATAAGTTTGTTGCAAGTAAAAACCTATCAATTTGGATCCAGATTCCACATGCATTGGGGTTTCTAGTGCACGTCTATTTCACCGTACCATTCTCATCCCCAAATATTTCCTTTCTAAAACCCTCCAATGACAAGGTGAAGTCTTCCTATTAGCCAGATAGATGGGCCCAACCAAAGTCATAAAGTTTTCTCAAATTAATGGATCATTCAAAACATTAGAACACATTTATGCTTTCAACATACAATATATACAAGTGAAATGATGACATAAAAGATATAATCATAAATTAAGTCTACTCACAACCAAGCCTCACGAGAGTATCTAACCACACACGCACACCAAACCGAATCAACTCAATAAAGGTCCTGAAACATTCATCAATGTCCAACCATACATCAATTCCTATGCTCAATCACATAGACATTATACATAAACCTTAAATCAGCCCACATATAGACAATAGGTCTAAATCCCATCTAATCCCATCATTCAACACAAATCACATGACTTAGGCCTCTAAAGCATAGTTCTCATTCTTAAACCATTCAATTAATCAAAAATACTAATTTTCAATTCCTTAGGCATAAACATGCCCAAATTGGGCCATTCGATCACAAGTAGGCCTAACCCATGATATGGTCACAACCACCTAATCAGTAGCATAATCAACCCTAATCATGCTTCATTAGACATAAATTGCATCAATTCAATGATTCTAGGCCAAAAGCATCAAAAGCCCTAAAATATGAAATTTTCCATACTTAGGTAGGCCATATTGCCGATTTACACTAAGTCACCATGTTCAGCCATGTATATCACTGATTTTGCATCATGGGTTCATCAACAATGGCAACTAGGTCAATATAATTGACATGCAAGCTATTTGGAAAGGTCTAAGTTCATATTCTAAATTTAGGTCTAATACAAACAACCCTGCCAATTTTCCATTTAATATTCTGTTCAGATGTATCAAACTGCCAACAGAAATATTGAATCATAAAATCAACCGAACAGATTGAAGTATGTTAAGAAGCAAACCTTCTGTCCAACAATCAGCTCAATCCAACGGTGGACCAAACAGATTGGCCTCTTTGATGAACAAGTCTCTAATCAGACAATTTCTCCTTTTATGCTGCAAATACTTGAACTCATATGACTATATCACACAAAATACTTGACCCAACAACATCTCAACCGTTAATAATGCATAAATATTAGTTGTGAACCATCCTCTACAATATCATATCCATCCAACAATAGGTTTAGGAGATCTGTCTGTTTGATCTAAACTGCGTGAGAAATTTAGACTTTCCGACCAGCTTTGTTTGGGAGGTTATATCTCTCAGAAGAAAACTCCAATCAAGATCTCCACCGACCAGAATGAATAACCATAAGATATGAACTTTCTAACAAAGTTTGAGCTCAATTTGACCATATATTACCAAGATATATCTCTTTGATGAAAACGTTGCTGAGACTTTCCTCAAAACAACTTCCTCTTTCTTTCTCTTCTTCTTTCCTTTCTCTTCTTTTTTCCTTTCTCTTCTTTTTTCCTTTCCCTCCACGCATCTCACTCTCTAGGGCTTCCTTGGAGAAGAGAAGTCGGCATGGGACCCTTGTCCACTCTCATGCACCAACTTGACATGTGTTGGAGAAGAGAAATGGGGCATGGGACACTTGTGCATTCTCATGCACCAACTTGACATGTGTTGGTCTCATGCACCAACTTGACATGGGACACTTGAGAAGAGAAATGGGGCATGGGACACTTGACCATTGTCATGCATCAACTTGACATGTGTTGGTCTCATGCACCAACTTGACATGTGTTGGTCTCATACTACCCATACCAACCACATGTACTTTAACCAATCTCATGCTTGCATGTATTTTAAATGTCTAATCCATCTAATACACCAAATTTTCATTCTCATTTATCCTTTTATTCAATCAATCCTAACCCATATCAATTCATGGTTTAATGGGCTCATGCATAAATAATAACATATGCATTATACTTTATTTATCATGACCCATATACAATTTATTATGCACATATTTATATACATTATCAAGCATCAAATATACAAACATTAAACAACCATCAAACAAACACCAAACATATCAAGGCAAACACATAGAGTTTGGGCAAAATGCAATTGGGTTATGGGCTAGATGAAATAATTTTCGGGGCGTCACACAACTAAAGATTCATGAGGGTAATTATTCGGCGCATGACCTTGAACTTGTAGCTGTCGTATTCACACTGAAGTTATAGCGTCACTACTTATAAGGTGAACGGTTTGAGGTCTTCTCGAATCACAAGAGTCTCAAGTACATTTACACTCAGAGAGACCTAAACCTACGCCAAAGACGATGGTTGGAATTCTTGAAAGATTATGACTTTCAACTCCAATACCATATGGAAAAGGCTAATGTTGTGGCTGATGCCCTGAGTTAAAAATCTTATGTTGTTGTTTGCACTCTTAACTTCGAGATGGGGAAGTTGGCTACATAGATGGAGAATTTTAACCTACAACTCATCGTGGAGGGAGGAGGATCACGACTCTCTCAATTACCAGCCAACTCTGAGCTTATTCGAAAGATTTCAGCAGCTCAAGCCAACGACCCTATGATAATGGAGAAACGAGAACTTCTACTCACCAGACAAGACCTTCCTCCCTGGTCGGTCTCCAATGACAGGGTCGTTTTCTACAAAAAACATCTTTGTCTACCGAACAATCCTCAAGTTCAAAAAGAAGTGCTCACTGAAATGCATTGTTCAAGGTTCGTTATGCATCCTTGGGGAGACAAGATGTATAAGGATGTTCTGGTTTTTTGAAATGAATAAGGCTATTGTAGACTTCGTTGCTCGATGTCTCGTGTGCCAACAAGTAAAGGCAGAACGCAGACTTCCCTCTCGACCTCTCCAGCCTTTACCTATTGGATAATGGAAGTGGGAGAACATCGCAACGGATTTTGTTACAGTCTTGCCTCAAAATAATAAAGGGCAAGATGCAATATGGGTTATCGTTGACAGACATACAAAGTCTGTACACATTTTACCAATAAAGTTTAGGGATAATCCCGACAAGCTTGCCGAATTGTATGAAAAAGAGATCGTACGCCTCCATGGCATACTACTCAAGATTGTCTCTGATCGAGACCCTCGATTCACATCAAAATTTTGGCAGAGCTTCCAAAGTAGAATTGGCTCCAGGATCACCATGAGCACAACTTTTTACCCTCAGACTGACAGGTAGTCAAAACGGTTGATCCAGATATTAGAGGATATGTTACGATGTTGCATTTTGGACTTTCATGACAGCTCGGCAAAGCACTTATATTTGGCTGCGTTTGCATACAACAACAGCTACCAAACCAGTATCGACATGGCACCATATGAGGCTCTCTATGGTCGCCCTTGCAGATCTCTGGTATGCTGGTTAGATATGGCAGATCGACCGCAGTTGGGGCTTGAACTTATTCAAGAGACTTCTTAGAAGATCACAGTAGTAAAGGAGCGACTACGTGTAGCACAAAGTTGACAGAAGAGCTATGTCGACAAGCGGAGACAGCATCTAGAATTTGACAAGAAAGACTTTGGTTTTTTTAAAAGTTCAGCCTACAAGAGGTGTCAAACGCTTTGGCATCAAGGGAAAGCTCTCCCCATCGTATATCGGTCCATTTCAGATCATTGAACGTATTGGCAAACTAGCCTATCGTCTATCCCTTCCATCGTCCATGTCTAAGGTCTTGACGTCTTTCACGTGTCCATGATTCGAAAGTATCGTCCTGATCCTTCGCATATCATCCTGATCCTTCGCATATCATCCCTCTGGTCGAGGTTTGAGTTGAAGAAGGAAATAGGTATCAAGAAAGAGCGATACATATTCTGGATAGAAAAACTCAAGAACTAAGGCGTAGCATACCACTTGTGAAGGTGCTCTAGGATCACCACAGAGTAGAGGAAGCAGCTTGGGAACTAGAAGAAACAATTAAACTGAAATACCATGAATTATTTTCTAGTAATAGTTGATAATGTGATGCATTGTACCTTTTGACTAATCAATAAAATTGTGGAACTTTGTTTACAATATCTTAATATATTGTTTCATTTAATTAACCATGCAGATGTATGAAAACAACTCAAACAGGAGTAATGAGTCATACACTCCATGGCCTGTTTGGCAACTAGTGGAGACTCTTTCAGACTCTGATGCAAACCACAACTTTTTTGCATCACGGACCCCCGCGCCTCAGTGGCAGCAGTCCTTATCGCCAGAGCGCGCATGGCTTTATCGTAACAATATTGCCCGAAACAATCCATTGACCTCATCTTGACAAGATCTCCTACCAAAATTGCTAGGCGGCCGAATTTGGGCAACTGCACGAAAAAGCATTCCGCCGCTCAACTTACCTTCCCTAAAACGTTGCAACTTGCAAAGCCCAACACCACCATTTGTTAGGCTAATGACGAAACCTTTTGCGGACGAATCCGACTCCAATTGCTCTCCATTGTTTCAGGATATGTTGGATTCCGCCGGCCACAATGCTATTTAGGGGCCTTACAAGCACTACCCTAATCTTGTCAATGATGACAACGGCAGTGAATCTCACGCAGATAGCAATCACTACTACATGAACTAAATTTTGAGGGCGAAATCCTTTTAAGGGGAGTAGAGTGTAATACCACAGGTTTACACAAAAAAAAAAAACTTCGGGCATTCCTTTTCCTATATAAGGAACCCGCTACCATTCATTTTTCACACAAATCTTTTTTTTTTCTCTGTCTCTCTCTTACTCTCTTTGTGATTTCTCTCTTCTCTTTTTGAGACACTCTCTAAGTGACTCTCTTCGCGATTCTACTCTGGAGAAAGCGCCAGTCCGAGAAGGAGATTTTATCTGATGGTGGGGACCGAAACATAGGTTTGTGTATCTTATGACTTTTATTAAAGTTTACATTCATTTATCATGTTCATACTTGCGTATAATGTTCATACATGTGTATAATATTCATACTTGTCATACTTATGCCTGTATATTTGGAGTTCACGTATTACACTGTTATTATGTTGGATTAATGGTCTATCTAACTCAACCAGACTTAGTTTTGTCCTCAATAACTTTAAATAGTGAACGGGAGGCAGCGTGTTGCTCTAGAAGATTGGTATTTAAGTGGACCTCGTGTCTCACCTCTCAATTGGAGACTGATATGGTTGGTCTTATTTGAAAGCTATCAACTTGTACAAGTAATACTGAACATTCTAACCTTGCACGTGGTGATACTGACTTAATAAGAATCACCAGACGTTGCCAAATCCAGTCTAATGTTTGCAAATACCGGACTTGCTTATGCATTGGCACCATACATAAGCACCACCTAGGGACATAAGTGGTTTATGGTCCACAAAATAGTTAGTTGCAATGCTTACTATTCTTGATATTTTCCTAGAGAGGGACGTACAATGAGAACCAGGAATTTGCTGGGGATGGACATCTGTACGTGAATCTTGGACGACGACCTTGGGGAGGGACGTACAATGAGAACCCGGGTTTACCTGGGGATGGACATTTGTACTTGAACTTAGGGCTGCGTACAATCATGGAACTATTACGAGATGGTGTCATGCATACATACATGTTGTACTGATTATGATGCTATGTTGTGTATATGCGATATTTAATTATGAAGTTTCCTTTATTAATTCTCATATACACAAACTATTTCACCCACTGGGCAATAGCTCACCCTGTTGTTATCCAATTTTTCTCAAGATAGGGTGGACTAGGTAGAGGTTTTTGGGCCCACATTTTGTAACCCTTATTAATTATAGGGAGATTTTGGTATTGGTTATTTACAATCTTCCTCCTTAGTTGTGTATGGTGAAGGAAAATTTAATGTTAACCTTGTTGATTCCCGGACCAAAGCAACCATGAAATGATATTGACGTATATCTGCAACCACTCATAGATGATTTAAATGAATTGTGGAATAATGGGATGATTGTATATGATGCATACAATAGTTCTACATTTATTTTGAGAGCCATCTTGATGTGGACAATAAATGATTTTCCAGCATATGGAAACTTGGCAGGATGTACTACAAAAGGAAAACTTGCTTGTCCAGCTTATAGTGAGGATACAAGTTTTATGAGATTGCCATTTAGTAAGAAGCATGTGTATATGGGGCATAGATGTTTTTTTCCACTTACTCATGAATGAAGGAAAAAGAAAACTTGGTTTGATGGGTGTGAAGAAAAAAGAGGAAAGCCAAGGATTTTAACAGGTGAAGAAGTTTTACAACAATGCCAAGATATTCAAAATGAATGCGGTAAAAAAATTAAAAAAAAAAAAAAGAAGAAGAAAGACTACCCAAATATGGAAGAAAAAGTTAATTTTTTTTATTTACCCTATTGGGAGGTAAGTTATTAACCTTGGGCATAATATGTTATATTTTCTTAAGATACTAGTTCATATAATTAATACTCTTTTCATTGTTTCTATTATAAAATTTACGTTTACGTCATAACTTGGACGTGATGCATATTGAGAAGAATATTTGTGAGAGTATTGGGGGTACTTTGTTAGATATACCTGGGAAAACAAAGGATGGACTTAATTCTCGTAAAGATTTAGAACAATTAGGCATTAGACATCCATCGCATGCAGAAGAAAGGGAAAATAAGTTTTACTTTCCTGCAACTCCATACACTTTGTCAAAGGTTAACAAAAAATATTTTTGTAAAAGGCTATTCAGTTTAAGGTTGCCTGATGGGTATAGTTCAAACATTAGCAATTGTGTGATATTGAATGAATGCAAACTCTTAGGGCTCAAATCTCACGATTGTCATGTTCTAATGTAATAGTTGTTATCAATTGCATTACGTGGTATGTTACCTAAAGGTCCAAGAAATGCAATCTTTCGTTTGTGTGCATTTTTCAATGAGCTTTGCCAATGTGTTCTTGATAAAACAAGATTTGAACAATTGGATAATTAAGTTGCAGAGACAACGTGTGTAATACCCTGTATTTCACAAAAAAAAAATCGTTTGGGCACCAGCCCGGACGTACGTTCAGGTGCCAATATATACCTCTTTGTAAACCGAGCCCCCCTCCTCATTTTTTTCACACCAAATCACCTTCTCTAGTGTTTTATCCTCCTCTTTTCACTCATTCTGAATTCTTGTATGTTTGAGACTTTCAGTGCAATACAACGAAGTTAAGTTCGGAGGAAAGTGCTAGATCTAAAAGAAGAAGTCTTTATCTGAAGGTGGGGAACGAAACATAGGTTTGCGTGTTTTATAACTTTTATTAAAGTTTACATTCATTTATTATTATGTCTACCATTCATTTACACAGCATTATTTCGTATTACGTTCATATTGTTATATTTATACCTGTATATTTGGAGTTCATGTGTTACACTGTTATAATGTCAGATTTGTGGCCAATCTGGCTCAACTAGACTCGGCCTTCTCCTCAGTAACTTTAAATAGTGAATTGGAGGCAACGGGCTGCTCTAGGCGATTGGTATTTAAGCAGACCTTGTGTCTCACCTCTCAACTGGGGACTAATCTAGTTGGACTTATTGAAAGCTATCAGCTTATACAAGTAATACTGAATGTCCTAACCTTGCACATCGTGATACCAACCCTGATAAGGATCACCAGACGTTGCCAAAGTCAGTCTAAATGTCAAGAAAAGATCACATCAGTAGACTAGACCAGTTCATGCATTGGCATCATACATATCACCACCTATGGACGTAAGTGGTTTATGACTCATAGAATAGTTAGGAGCATTGCTTGCTATTCATTATATTTATCTGGAGAAGGACGTACAATGAGAACCCGGCTACGCCTGGGGAGGGACATTTGTACGTGAATCCAGAGCATCGTTCCTGAGGAGGGACCTATAATGAGAACCTGGCTACACCTAGGAAAAGACATTTGTACGTGAACTCAGGCGATGTACGTTCATCAAACCATTATGAGACGGTGTCATGCATACATACATATTGATTGATTATGATGCTTTGATGTGTATTTAAGATATTTGATTATGAAGTATGTTTTATTAATTGTTATACTCACGAACTATTTTACCCACTGAGCGCGTTAAGCTCACTCCATTATTATCCAATTTTTCACAGGAAATCAGGGTGGACTGGGTGCAGGTTTATAGGGCCCACATTTTGTACCCTTTGTATTAAACATTGGGAATTTTTGGGGAGTCTGTTCCCTTGACTATGTCATTACAAATGAATTCTGATAAAATGAAATTAGACTTGTATTGTTTTATATTTCCGCTGCGTACTCTGTTATTACCATTGTGATAATTCCAAATGCGCGCCCCGTCCGCGAGTTTATCGTCCGGGCGGGGTGTGACATTTCATTGTATCAAAGAGTTCGGTCAACGGTCCACCCAATTTGGAAGAAAAATTTTAGTAGATATATATATATCTCTAGAACTATATATAGATATGAATTGTATATAGTTGAGATTTATATTAAATATATATCTAGAAAACTATATGATTTTCATATAGTTTGATTTAAATATATATATAGTTATTGTCACACCCTGGGTAGGGGGCACGTTGTGCAACCCAGGGTGTGACAAAAAGGCCTTATGTATACAGATACGGTGCAGCACACCGCCGTACCACACAATATTGTCCTATCGGCCTTCAGTGGTTACCTCGGATGCGAATTCAGACTCCTTGAAGGCAAGGCAGAGGCAGGCCGATAGGACAATATTGTGTGCTACGGCGGTGCGCTGCACCGTATCTGTATACATAAGGCCTTTTTGTCACACCTTGGGTTGCACAACGTGCCCCCTACCCAGGTGTGGGAGCACCCCCTCGGGGCCAACGCCAGTCATTATGGATCCATAATATTGGCCCATCCCGGTACAGCCACCGCCACACAAGGACGTCTCTTGTACACGAGATCATTTATCCCCACTATTTACTGATGAATAGTGCAGGGGCTCAGTGGCTACTAGGAATGCGAAATCAGACTCCTTAAGGAAGGTCTCGAGTTCGATTCCTAGGGAGGCTCTGCACTATTCATCAGTGAATAGTGGGGACAAATGATCTCATGTACAAGAGGCGTCCTTGTGTGATGGTGGCTGTACCGGGAAGGGACAATATTATGGATCCATAATGGCTAGCGTTGGCCCCGAGGGGGTGCGCCCACACCTGGGTAGGGGGCACGATGTGCAACCCAGGGTGTGACAAAAAGGCCTTATGTTCAGTGGCTACTAAGAATGCGAAATCAGACTCCTTAAGGGAGGTCTCGAGTTCGATTCGTAGGGAGGCCCTGCACTATTCATCAGTGAATAGTGGGGACAAATGATCTCGTGTACAAGAGACGGCCTTGTGTGGCGGTGGCTGTACCAGGATGGGACAATATTATGGATCCATAGTGGCTGGCGTTCGCCCCGAGGGGGTGCGCCCACACCTGGGTAGGGGGCACGCTATGCAACCCAGGGTGTGACAGTTATGATTTATGAAAACTATATATATTGTTATGATTAAATATATATATCTATATATCTATGCCTATAGGAGATATATATATATATACCATCTTGCTAATGAAAAATTTTGGATGAAAAATTTTATTAGATATATATATATCTCTAAAACTATATATATATGTCAATTATATATAGTTGAGATTTATATTAAATATATATCTAGAAAACTATATGATTTTTATATAGTTTGACTTAAATATATATATAGTTATGATTTATGAAAACTATATATATTGTTATGATTAAATATATATATATCTATATATCTATGCATATAGGAGATATATATATACCATGTTGCTAATGAAAAATTTTGGATGAAAAATTTTATTAGATATATATATATATCTAGAACTATATATATATATATATGTCAATTATATATAGTTGAGATTTATATTAAATATATATCTAGAAAACTATATGATTTTTATATAGTTTGATTTAAATATATATATATTGAGATGATTTATGAAAAACTATACATATAGTTATGATTGAATATATATATCTATATATCTTTGTATATATGAGATATATATATATATATATATATCATATTATTGATGAAAAATTTGAATGAAAAATGTTATTAGATATATATATCTTTAGAACTATATATATATATATATATATATGAATTATATATAGTTAAGATTTGTATTAAATATATATCTAAGAAAACTATATATGATTTTTATATAGTTTAATTTTAAATATATATATACTTGATTTATGAAAACTATATATATAATTATGATTAAATATATATATATATATATATATATATATATATATATATATATATATATATATATCTATACAATCATATATGAATACGATATATATATATATCATATTGCTAATGAAGAATTTTGATTACATGATGACAAAAACATCAAGAGAAAAATAGCAAAAGAATGCCTCAAGTGAAGGAACAACTCCCAGTAGTAGGGAACCAATTCCCACTAGACTCAAAGAATTGTTCAAAAGGGAGGTTATGACTATGAGGAGCATCGACAATAGAGATCTCCGCCTCCGTCTGATCCTTCACGACAAACTCGCAACTCTGGGGTGGTTGAATATAACAAAAGTTGAGGGTCAAGTCTCTTACAACTTGGTGAGATCCTTCTATGAAGCCATGAATTGCGTGGGACTTCAAGGAGATGAGATCAGCCCTATTTTGGAGACAACAGTCATGGGAATAAAAATTTCTATCAACATCGAGATTATTGCTCGACTTATAGAGATTCCGATTAAGGAGAGAATTATTGATCTACATGAACCCCAGACAATTGCAGAGATCGCGGAGCCTAATGAACAATTGTTCAATTCCCTCGCCAAAGAGCCATACACTCAATCGACGTACACCAACCTCCAAACAATCATCTTAAGCCATCTCTTGCTGGCCTTGGAAAGATTGTATACGGCAACATCTTGCCCGAAAGGAAGACTAGAGGCACTATGTCAAGGGCTCAACTTTTTGTATTATACTGCATAGAAAAGAAAATTAAGGTCTCCCTCCCTCACATTATCATCCAAAATATGTTGAGGGTGATTCAAAACCCTTTAAAGAAGGAATTCCTCGGTTACGGAGTCTTGATCATGAGGATGCTATACGAAGCAAACATCAACACTATTGATGGGACTTCGAAACAGATCACTAAGTCGGTTACAGCATCTTCTATCTTCAAGATATATGTCACGAGGGGAGGGGTAACTGATGAGGAAGTACTTCAGGTCAGGGCAGGGAAGTACCAAATAATGAGCCAAATCAGAATCCTACATCAAACCCAGTCCCGAATAATGATCCAACCGATCGACTATTCACTGAGGAAGAGTTATTTGCCACCCTAAATCAACCTCAAGATAGACAAAGTACTCAGGTAAATCCACCAACGTGGAACGTGCCAACTCAAAGAAACACTTCGTACCAAAGGTTTCCAACTCCTGAGGTACTGTACCGGCCAGTTCCACAAGTTGCTGTGAACCAACAACAACAGTATTGGGCGGCACCAAATTTTGGAGGGCAAAACATCCCAATGAGCCCATTGTTTCAAAACTTTTCACCTCAAACAAATCCAAATATCCAAGGGGTTCCAGTTAGGGGATCCCCATACAATCAAAACAACTACCCTTCACCTATGAGTCACCCGTACAACCAATACTTTCCCCCAATGCCTATGGACTATCCTCCACCAATGGGACAATCGACCCATCAACCACCAATGGGACAATCTACTAACCCATTTGAATAGTTAAATGAAATGGCATCCAATATTGCTAAAATGAGAGAGACTCAAAATGATATATTAACACGTATGCAAAACTTCGAAGCAGAGAGAGCAAATTCTCAACCTTCTGGCAGTAGTCGTTCTGTACCTAGCAGGAGGTCTAGAAGGAGCGGTAATAGGCTGGAAAACCAAGATTGATTACTAGCATTGTAAACTTTTCTTTTATATATGAATGCAATGTTTCGTTTAAGACTATCTTTGGTGGGCCGACTTACAACCATTCTTTCTTTTGTATCACTAACTTTGGAGTGGTATGGGACACAACAAAATTGGAGGATACTAAATAATATGTGGAAGTAAGAAAACCCACGACCTTGTGTGAAAAGAAACATTTGGAGAAAGTTGCATTACTAACATTATCACGAAGTTTACACGGTATGGGACGAGTAAACTTGGAAGATACTATTGGTGAACTACTGTTCAATCGATCTTTTCAGAGACCGTGTTCATACAACTTAACTTGGTTAACACCCTTATTACCAAAGTCATGTGGTATGGGACGCACGAACTTGGATAATAATCGAAAAGACTAAGAGTAAGAGTTTGAATACAAAAGATTGCGATACTACGTTAGATCAGGATATTTACCAAGGCAAATCTTAGAATTCTTATGACTCGTATGGATTTTCAATGAAATATATATGTATGTTCACAAAAACCAGAACCAAATCATTTGAAATACTTGCAATGTTTTATACTTATTATATAAACATTCTAACCTTGTTTTTACGCCATGGCCAAACATACGAGATATATAAGATTCTTTGATTCCTCAACAAAAACCTTACACTATACTTAGAAAAATAGGTGATTTTAATATTGCAGTACTCTCAAAATTGTTGCTGAGCATACTATAACATTATACTTGGCTACAGTTCCTAAATCTTGGTTTTATTTTCTCCTTGTCAATGAGAAAATGCAAACCAGGAAGAGATGAAGGCCACGTACTGTCCGTCCAGTAGTGGAGGCACCTCCTGAGATTCAGGAACCGCCTCCACCGACGACAGCACGAGTTACACCCGACAGTGCCACTACATCTGGGCAGGAAATACCACCCCCACCCGCTCCCTTTGCCATGCCTTCGAGCATGGAAACCTTCTTCGCCAGATTAATTGAGGCGATGAAAGCCACTGTTCAAACGGTCGTTCGTGAGACCGCGGGCAGTCAGGTTGCCACGGTTAAGGTACTTGTAAGATTTGTGTCAGAATCTCAAACCGATCAGATTACTAAGTAAAAGAGGCTACAACCTCTTACTTTTGCTGGCACAATTGATGCTGATGAGGTGCAAAAGTGGTTGGATGAGTCAAAGAAGGCTCTTGATGCAATGGGAGTTGATGAGACTCAAAAAATTCCACTAGCGACCTACCAACTTGTGGTGGGGCAATCACATGGTGGATAACAGTGAAAGAGGACCCAGGGGTCAACACAGCAGATATGACTTGGCAATAGTTCGAGTCAATGTTTATTGATGAGTATTTTCCAGGCGCTATGAAGAGGAAGAAGCGTCATGAATTCGCTAAGTTATACCAGAGCAGCATGACCGTCAGGGAATATGCTGGCAAGTTCAAAGAATGATCAGTCTACTTTCCCTCCACCACATGAACGAAGCAAGATAAGACTGAGAAATTTTATAATGGCCTTCGCCATGATATTCGACAAGCCTTGTCGATCTAGGATCTCAAGATTTACGAGGAGGTTGTTGACAAGGCCATGAGCTTTGAACAAGAGAAGATCATACAAGAGCAGAGAATGAATAAGGGAAAACATCCTGCAACGTTTTCCCAACAGGGCTACAAGAAGAAGCCCTACTACAATCAAAACCCAGCCCTCCCAGCCCCTGTTTCGAAGAATGAGGCCACAACACCGGCGGCTGAACCTTCTAACCCTAACCATCAGGGTTTTCGTAATCATGGCCGCGGAGGTCGTTATGGAAGGGGTGGCCGTAGAAACGGCAATGGCAGAGGTGGTGGTCAACACCACAATCAGCATGGCCACCAGAACAATCAGCATGGCCAACAGAACCATTCGCAGTATCAGCCGACGTGTTTCAACTGCGGCCAGAAGGGCCATGTAAAATATGTTTGTCCGCACCACCTTCAACAACTTATTCCCGTTATTCCAGTCCAACAAGCACCACCTGTTGCAAATGCCCAACCCATGCAGAACCAACAGAACCAGGGTCAACAGAATCAGGGCAGAGCATTTGCCATCGCTCAACAACCCCTCCCAGACAACAATGTAGTCGAAGGTACCTTTCCTTTGTTCAATACAATGGTGCATGTTTTTTTTTATTCATGTGCTAGGCATTCTTTTATATCGTCAGCATTGGTAAGACATTTAGGCCTGCATCCTAAACCCACAGACATCACACTCCATGTCACATCACCGTTAGGATCTGGTACTGACGTGAAATTGCAGTGTTCTCGATGTGAGCTTCGAATGTCAGAATAGATAATATATGCAGATCTTTTTGTGATGGATCTTGAAGACTTCGACATCATCCTCGGCATGGACTGGCTAGCACCACTGAATGCAAAGATCGAATGTATGAAGAAGCAAGTTCAGTTAACCTTGCCTACATGAGAGTTTGTCAAGATTCAGGGAACAAGGAAATGGATACACAAATCAACAGTTGCACTTCTCAAGTCACAACTCTGAGCTTTATCCCTTGGTGACGAAGATGAATCACCGGCACTGTACCCTCTCAAAGTACACGAGGTTCCGGTCATATCTGAATTCCCAATAGTCTTTCCAAATGACCTTCCTGGTCTACCTCCAGTTAGATAATTCGATTTTGAAATCAACCTCATACCTGGGACAAGGCCTATCTCAATTCCACCATATAGAATGTCAAATGTCGAGCTGGTCGAATTAGACAAACAACTGAAGGAATTACAGAGTAATGGCTTCATCAGAAAGAGTTTATCACCCTGGGGAGCTCCAGTTTTGTTTGTTCGCAAAAAGGATGGTTCGTTATGACTTTGCATCGATTATCACAAGTTGAATAACGTCATCATAAAGAACAGATATTCGTTGCCCAAGATCGATGACTTGTTCAACTAACTTGGAGATGCCAAATACTTTTCTAAGATTGATTTACGGTCCGGTTATCACCAACTCTGGATCCGAGAGTCAGATATTACCAAGACGACATTCAGAACTCGGTGCGGTCACTACGAGTTCTTAATGATGTCGTTCGGCCTAACAAATGCACCTGCTGCATTCATGGATTTGATGAATCGCATCTTTCAATTATACTTAGACCGATTTGTGGTAGTTTTTGTGGACGACATCTTGATATATTCCTCAACCGAGGAAGACCATAAGATACATTTGAAGATAGTCCTCCAGACCTTGAGAAGCCACCAACTATATGCAAAGTTGAGTAAGTGCGAATTTTGGGAGAAGTGAGTTCAATTCCTAGGCCATGTGCTTTCAGGCAATGGCATTGAAGTAGATCCTTCGAAGGTTGAAGCAGTTTTAAACTGGAAGTAGTCTACCACTGTTACTCAGATTAGGAGTTTTCTTGGTTTGGCTGGCTATTACAGATGCTTCATCAAGGAATTCTCAAATATTGCTGAACCTATGACCAAGCTCACTCGAAAAGACGTGCGATTCATCTGGAATCACCCTGTGAAGCATCATTTTAGGAATTGAAGAAATGCCTCACGACGGCACCTGTACTTATCACTCCAAGAAATGCAATTAGATTTTCATTATACACCGACGCCTCTCTCCAAGGCTTAGGTGTCGTACTAATGCAAAAAGGCCAAGTTGTTGCATAGGCCTCGAGGCAGCTGAAGATTCATGAGGGTAATTACCCAACACATGACTTGGAACTTGCAGTTGTCGTATTTGCACTGAAATTATGGCGTCATTACCTATACCGTGAACGGTTCGAGATCTTCTTAGATCGCAAGAGTCTTAAGTACATATACACTCAGAGAGACCTAAACCTCCGTCAAAGACGATGGTTGGAATTCTTGAAAGATTACGACTTTCAACTCTAGTACCATGCCGGAAAGGCCAACGTTGTGGCTGATGCCCTGAGTAGAAAATCTTATCTCGTTTGTACTCTTAACTTTGAAATGGGGAAGTTGGCTACAGAGATGGAGAATTTTAACCTACAACTGATTGAAGAGGGAGCAAGCTCACGACTCTCTCAATTATCAGCCAACTCTAAGCTAGTTCGAAAGATTTCAACTGCTCAAGCCAATGACCCTATGTTAATGGAGAAACGAGAACTTCTACTCAGCGAACAGGACCTTCCTTATTGGTCGGTTTCTGAAGACGGGGCCATTTTCTATAAAAAAAAAACGTCTCTATCTACCGAGCGATTCTGAGGTTCGAAAAGAAGTGCTCACTAAGATGCACTGTTCGAGGTTCGCTATGCATCCTGGGGGTGCCAAGATGTACAAGGATGTCAAGCGACAATTCTGGTTTTCTGGAATGAAGAAAGCAATTGCAGACTTCATTGCTTGATGTCTCATTTGCTAGAAAGTTAAGGCAGAACGAAGACTTCCCTCTGGACTTCTCCAGCCGTTACCAATTGGAGAATGGAAGTGGGAGAACATCGCAATGGATTTTGTTACGGCCTTACCTAGAAATAATAAAGGGCAAGATGTTATCTAGGTTATCATTGACAGACTTACAAAGTTTGCACACTTCTTGCCAATAAAGTTCACGGATAGCCCCGCCAAACTTGCAGAACTATATGAAAGAGAGATCGTACGCCTCTATGGCATACCACTCACGATCGTCTTTGATCGAGACCCTCGATTCACATCAAAGTTTTGGTAAAGCTTTTAGAGTAGAACGGGTTCTAAGATCACTATGAGCACAGCCTTCCACCCTCAGACTGATGGGCAGTCAGAGCGGCTTATCCAAATCCTAGAAGACATGTTGCGATGCTGCATTTTGGACTTTAATGATGGATGGGTAAAATATTTACATTTAGCTGAGTTTGCATACAACAACAGCTACCAAACTAGTATCTGCATGGCACCAAACGAGGCTCTCTATGGTGGGCCTTGCAGATCTCCAGTATGCTGGTTAGATATGGCGGATAGACCGCAGTTAGGCCTTGATCTAGTTCAAGAGACTTCTGAGAAGATCACACTAGTAAAGGAATGACTTTGTGTTGCACAAAGTCGACAGAAGAACTATGCTGACAAGCGGAGGCAGCCTCTAGAATTTGATAAGGGGGACTTAGTATTTCTAAAAATTCAGCCCACAAGAGGTGTCAAATGCTTTGGGATCAAAGGGAAGCTCTCCCCGTGGTATATAGGTCCATTTCAGATCATTGAACGTATTGGCAAACTTGCTTATCGTCTGTCCCTTCCATCGTCCATGCCTAAGGTTCATGACGTTTTTCACGTATCTATGCTTCGGAAGTATCTTCCTGATCCTTCGCATATCATCCCTCTAGTCGAGGTTCGGGTCGAGGATGGAAATAAGTATCAGGAGAGAGCGATACAGATTTTGGATAGAAAAACTCAAGAACTAAGGCGACGTAGCATACCACTTGTGAAGGTGCTTTGGGATCACCACGGCGTCGAGGAAGCATCATGGGAACTACAAGCAACAATTAAACAGAAATACCCTGAATTATTTTCTAGTACCAATTGATGATGTGATACACTGTACTACTTTCACTTATCAATAAAATGATGGAACTTTGTTTACACATATCTTAATACATCGGTTCACTTGAATAACTATGCAGATGTCTGAAAATAATATCAATGGATATAGTGATGAACACACGCAGTGGCCTCCTTGGCAACCTGTGCCGACTCCTTCAGAATCTGAGTCAAGTCACAACTACTTTACATCACCAACTCCATCGCCACACAGACAACGATCTTAATCGCCAGAGCGTGCATGGCTTTTTCGTAACAATTTTGTTCAAAACAATCTCGTGCCCTCATCTTGGCAGAACCTTCTACCAAAATTACCAGGCGGTCGGATTCAAGCAACAGCACGAAAAAGTATTCCACCACTCAACCTACCTTCCCTCAAACGATGTAACCAGCGCCTTCCACCACCATCTGTTAAGCAAAGGTTGGAATCTTCTGAGGACGAATCCGATTCCATTTGCTCTCCATGGTTTCATGATGTTGAGGATTCTACTGGCCACAGTTCTATTCAGGGACCATACAGGCACTACCCTGAACTAGCAAAAGATGACGCCGACAGTGAATCTCAAGCAGATAACCATCATAACTACTTGAATTGATTTCGAGGGAGAAATCCCTTTAAGGGGGGTAGAGTGTAATACCCTGTATTTCACAAAAAAAAAAACAAATAAAAATTTCGTTTGGCCAGCTACCTGGGCGTTCGAACAGCTGCCCGGACGTACGGGCACCCGCCCGAACGTTCAGGCACCAATACCTCTATATAAACCAAGCCCCCCTCCTCATTTTTTCACACCAAATCACCTTCTCTAGTGATTTTTCCTCCACTTTTCATTCATTCTGAGTTCTTGTCAATTTGAGACTCTCTATTCGAGACTCTCGGTGCGATACGACGAAGTTCTGTCTGGAGGAAAGCGCCAGATCTGAAAGAAGAAATCTTTATCTGAAGGTGGGGAACGAAACATAGGTTTGCGTGTTTTATAACTTTTATTAAAGTTTACATTCATTTATTATTATGTTTACCATTCATTTACACAGCATTATTTCGCATAACGTTCATACTGTTATATTTATACCTGTATATTTGGAGTTCATATATTACACTGTTATAATGTCGAATTTGTGGTCAATCTAGCTCAACTAGACTCGGTCTTGCCCTCAGTAACTTTAAATGGTGAACGGGAGGCAGCGGGCTGCTCTAGGCGATTGGTATTTAAGCAGACCTTGTGTCTCACCTTTCAACTGGGGACTGATCTAGTTGGTCTTATTGAAAGCTATCAGCCTATACAAGTAATATTGAATGTCCTAACCTTGTACGTCGTGATACCAACCCTGATAAGGATCACCAGACGTTGCCAAAGTCAGTCTAAATCTCAAGAAAAGATCAGACCAGTAGACTAGACCAGTTCATGCATTGGCATCATATATATCACCACCTAGGGACGTATGTGGTTTATGACTCATAGCATAGTTAGGAGCATTGTTCGCTATTCATTATATTTCTCTGGAGAGGGACGTACAATGAGAACCCGGCTACGCCTGGGGAGAGACATTTGTACGTGAATCCAGAGCATCGTTCCTGAGGAGGGACGTACAATGAGAACCTGGCTACGCCTGGGAAAGGACATCTGTATGTGAACTCAGGCGATGTACGTTCATCAAACCATTACGAGACGGTGTCATGCATACATACATATTGATTGATTATGATGCTTAGATGTGTATTTAAGATATTTGATTACAAAGTATGCTTTATTAATTGTTATACTCACGAACTATTTTACCCACTGAGCGCGTTAAGCTCACTCCATTATTATTGAATTTTTTACAGGAAATTAGGGTGGACTGGGTGTAGGTTTATAGGGCCCACATTTTGTACCCTTTATATTAAACATTGGGGATCTTTGGGGAGCCTGTTCGCTTGACTATGTCATGTACAAATGAATTCTGAATTAAATGAAATCAGACTTGTACTGTTTATATTTCCGCTGCGTACTCTGTTATTACCATTGTGATAATTCCAAATACGCCCCCGTCCGCGAGTGTACCGCCGGTTTAGGTGCGTCCGGGCGGAGTGTGACTATGTGCATGTTTTCCTCCTTCCTTTTTTGATAAATGGTTCATTGAACAATTCATTTACCAAATTGCACTAGTCCACAAATTTGAAGAATATATTACATATTTATACATTTACAATATTAATTCAAATGACATATTATAAACAAGTAAACTAACTAGATTAGTTATCTACATCATCAATTTTTGTTATGTAGATTTATGAAATTATTAAAGGGATATGTAAGAAATCGTGCAAGGCCAGAAGGATGTATTGCAGAATGTTATGTAGCCAATGACAGTGTCAAGTTTTGTAGCAAATACATAAAAAGTGCAAAAGATATTGGTGATCGACGAGGTATAAATGTAGATTATATTGATGACACAATATTAGAAGGCCATCCTATTTTTAAAGGAAAACTGATGACGCTATCATCTGATATGTTACAAATTGTTCATCTTTACATAATATTCAACAGTGATGAGGTTCAGCCCTACAAAGAGTAAGTGTATTGAAGTTTTTAAGAAATTAGGATAACCTACATGTGGTAACATCTACTTGACCTGTATGTCTTACTTAACTTTCGATCTTCATAGAATGCATCTTCAGGGGCTAAAGCATGTGGATAGATCTCTTGTGAGGAATCCAACACTATTACAAAAAAGACACATGTCAACTTTCTCTTCTTGGTTATTAGCCAAGGTTAAACAAATATCTTTCTCTTTTTAAATATTATATCAAAGATATATAATTTTGAATCCACTTGAATCTTTATCTTGAATAGGTTACTTCTGAAGCTAGTAGTTCAAGCACAAGTGACACATTGAAGTGGCTTGCATTTGGTCCCATGAGTCAAGTTTGTCATATACAGGCTACGTTATCAATGCAAAACGTTTTAGCGCAAAGGATGGTGAAAAAGCTACACAAAATAGTTGAGTGATTGTTGAAGCAGAAACTATTTGTAGATCCAGTGCAAAAGATACTACTCAAGTTACAAAAGAAATTTATGTACTGAACTTTTACAGTTTTTGAGTTCTGGTGTTTAAATGTGATTGGAAAAATAAAAGAAATGGTGCTAAAGTGGAGGATGGTTGTACCTTGGCCAACCTTCACCAATGCTTATCCCATTTTGAAAGAGATCCTTTCTGTGGCGACCCCGCACCCCGGACCACCAACCCCGCTAGGAATGGCGTGCAGAATGCCAGGGCGGGACGCCCGGCGTAGGCATCTCAAACCAGTCCTTAACCCCCGTGAGGTAGTTGAGACCCTACGAGCCTTATCCCAAACAACGACATAATATAAAAAGGTACTAAACAAAACTACCAATCGTATTAATCATTCAAGACAAGAGATAATCCATAAAAATGAACCATAAATAAAACCATAATCCCTACAATCCATTAAGATAGACATACACATAAAGTCCAAAACTATGGGTACAAAAAAATCGTCATATGCCCACATGGTCTATCTAACAAGTCCCAACTCACCCATACTACAATGTGGTAAGTGTTATAATTACATAGTCCAAAATATAATACATCATAATTTAAAACACAGTTCAATCAAAATGCCTCTCAACTCACATCGAGGCCTTGGATTCTCTCGCCGGAAAGGCCCTCAAGATATGACTACTCCTTTGCCCTAATTCAGGACAGAAGGACCTAAAAGAGGAAAATGAGGGTGAGCCAACGGTGCCCAGTGAATAGAATTCAAATATGCTATCAATACTCATCAATAAATATCATGTATGCATGTCAATGTGTAGCATGATTAAAAGCTCATAACATATAGATATCAAGCATTTACAATAAGTTCGATGCAAGTAAAAGCTTATCAATTTGGATCCACATTCCACATGCATTAGGGTTACTAGTGCACGTCTATTTCACCATACCGTTCTCATCCCCAATCATGTTGATTTGGGGTTACTAGTGCACGTCTATTTCACCGTACCATTTTCATCCCCAAATATTTCCTTTTTAAAACCCTCCTATGACAAGGTTAAGTCCCCCTATTAGCCAGATAGATGGGCCCAACCAAAGTCATAAGGTTTTCTCAAATCAATGCATCATTCAAAACATTAGGACACATTCATGCTTTCAACATACAATATATATAAGTGATATGATGACATAAAAGATATAATCATAAATGGAGTCTACTCACAACCAAGCCTCGCGAGAGTATCTAACCACACACGGCCACCAAAGCGAATCAACCCAATCAAGATCCTGAAACATTCATCAATAACCAACCATACATCAATTTCTATGCTCAATCACATAGACATTACACATCAACCCTAAATCAGCCCACATATAGACAATAGGCCTAAATCCCATCTAATCCCATCATTCAACTAAAACCACATGACTTAGGCCTCTAATGCATAGTTCTCATTCATAAACCATTCAATTAATCAAAAATACTGATTTTCAATTCCTTAGGCATAAACATGGTCAAATTGGGCCATTTGATCACAAGTAGGCATAACCCATGATATGGTCACAACCACCAAATCAGTAGCGAAATCAATCCTAATCATGCTTAATTAAACGTAAGTTGCATCAATTCAATGATTCTAGGACAAAAGCATCAAAAGCCCTAAAATATGAAAATTTTCATACTTAGGCCATATTGCCGATTTACACAAGGTCACCATGTTCAACCAAGTATATCACTGATTTTGCATCATGGGTTCAGCAACAATGGCAACTAGGTCAACATGGTTGACATGCAAGCTATTTGGAAATGTCTAAGTTCATATTCTAAATTTAGGTCTAATACAAACAAACCTACCAATTCTTCATTTAATATTCTGTTCAGATGTATCAATCTACCAACCAAAATATTTAATCACAAAATCGACCGTACAGATTGAAGTATGTTAAGAAAAAAACCTTCTTTCCAAAACTCAGCTCAATCCAACGGTGGACCGGAAAGATAACCCTATTTGATGAACAAGTCTCTAATCTAACAAGTTTTCCTTTCCTGCTGTGAATACTCGAACTCAGATGACTATATCACACAAAATACTTTACTCACCAACATCTCCACCGTTCATAATGCATAAAGATCTGTTGTGAACCACCTTCGCAAATATCATATCCATCCGACGGTAGATTTAGGAGATCTATTAGTTTGATCTAAACTGCGCGAGAAATCCAGACTTTCTAACCAGCTATGTTTGGGAGGTTATATCTTTCAAACGAAACCTCCAATCAAGATCTCCACCGAATAGGATGGATACCCATAAGATACGAATTTTCTGACAAATTTTGAGCTCAATCTGACCATATAGCATCAAGATCTACCTCTTTGATGAAAACGTTGCTGAGACTTCCCTCAAAGCAACTTCCTCTTTCTTTCTCTTCTTCTTTCCTTTCTCTTCTTTTTTCCTTTCCCTCCACTCATCTCACTCTCTAGGACTTCCTTGGAGAAGAGAAGTAGGGCATGGGATACTTTTCCACTCTCATGCACTAACTTGACATGTGTTGGAGAGGAGAAATGGGGCATGGGACACTTGTCAATTTTCATGCACCAACTTGACGTGTGTTGGAGAAGAGAAATGGGGCATGGGACACTTGTCCATTCTCATGCACCAACTTGACATGTGTTGGTCTCATACTACCCATACCAACCACATGTACCTTAACCAATCTCATGCTTCCGTGTATTTTAGATGTCCAATCAATCTAATACACCAAATTTTCATTCTCATTTATCTTTTTATTCAAGCAATCCTAACCCATATCAATTCATGGGTTAATGGGCCCATGCATAAATAATAAAACATGAATTATACTTAAATTTAACATGACCCATATACAATTTATAATGTACATATTTATATACATTATCAAGCATCAAATATACAAACATTAAACAACCATCAAACAAACACCAAACATATCGAGGCAAACACATAGAGTTTGGGCAAAATATAATTGGGTATTGGGCTAGATGAAATAATTTTTGGGACGTCACACTTTCATATTTGATTCACAAGCAAAGCAAGTTTTTTATTCTAAGGAAAATGAAACTTCAAATTAGTATGTTGTTTTAAGGGCACCTGGGATTCCATGATTTGGAAATATATGATGAAAATACTTATGTCCCATATGCAACTCTAGATGTGGGAAAACTTGATGATAGCAATTGTAATGAAGATGATGAGATTGTTCGAAAAGATTGTAAGGGTGTATTAGTATGAATGTAATAGTTATTATTCTAATTACACTTCTATTTAATGTTGTTTGATTTGTGTTTTGTTCATTTTGTGATGATAAATGAACATTATCTTTTACATTAATAAATAATGGTGTTTTCATGTGTAGGGACCCACCAAAATGGCTAAAAATTCATTAATAAGAGCATCAAATTCTTCACCTTCTCCTAGTAATGACATACGTCCTAAAAAAAGAAAAGGTAAAGGTCCAACAAAACTGGACTATGGGGTTGTATCAAAGACTAAGGCTGAGGAAGTCAAATTTATTGAAAGAGGCCAAACAGTAGGTGTCGGTTCAGTTAAATTAAGTACATCAATGGGGACTACTATGAGACAATTGGTGCTTATGACATACAAAGATTGGAATGCGGTCCCTCTCGCAATGAAAGAAGGCTTGTGGGAGACAATCAAGTTGATGTAACTACTATAAATATTTCTCAAAATAAGGATTGAAAATTTGATATTTGTTAGTTTGTCTGTGATTTAATTGTATTTTATATCTAACAAAAGCTGAATTTTTTATATGTAGAATCGCTTTGACTTAGAAGAATATCGCAAGAAGTATGTCTTATTTACAATGCGTGGATGTTGGCGCCAACACAGATGTTACTTGACCAAAAAAAAAAAAGAATTTTCAAATGTACAGATATTGATCAGAGGAAAGAAATGATCAATAATATAAAACCTGCCAATGTCAAAGATTTCAAAGAGTGGGAGGAGTTTATGCGATATCGATGCTTCTACGAGTTAAAGTGCACCTCTAGATTTATTTTTTTTTTTATCGGTATATATGGTTTTTAATGTTTGATTTTGTTTTTCTTATAGGAAACAAGTGCCAAGTAATTAAGGGCAAAGAACACCTTTCCACATATAACTAGTAGAAAGGGATATGCTCGTTTAGAAAATGAATTGGTTTGAATAATTTCAAATTTTAATTAGTTATTTCAAATATGCTAACTTGACTTGCAATTAACTTATACGCAATGTTACAAAGAAATAATTGCCCTAAAACAAATGAAGTGACTTGTGTTGATGTTTGGGTGGCTGCACACGTACGAAAGAATGGAGAGCCAGTTAATGAAGTAGTTGCACATACATTGGTATGAAATTTATATTATTGAGATTTTTTTTAGCATTCTTATTTCCCAATAACCGAATTATATCATCTTGTAGTAAGAACTAGAAGTTGTTTCCCAACTTTCAACAATAGACAATGTCACTTCAATAAAGGATGATGTTATAGCAAAAGTCCTTGGACCTGAACATCAAGGTTGTATTCGAGGATACGGCTTTGGAGCAACAATGTTGAAGGTGGAGGCTCAATTGGTTGGTAGAGTTAATAATTCTCAATTGAACAAAGAAGTAAACGATCTCAGAGTCGAAGTACAAGAGTTGAGAGCCATCATACTTGCTATGAATAAGTGTCAGGTAATTGCATAAATAGTTTATGAGATAATTTTATATTAATTTGAATTTTTTATGACTTGATTTTTTTGTTGTTGTAGAATGAAGATAAAAATGTTGGTGATTATGCTATGCATGCTTCTACAAATAAAACCCAAGTATATATTTTAAAAGCATATATTCTATGTATATGTTGTGAACAAATTTGCCAGAATATGATTATTCAAAAAATATTGAGATGAATGGATGATTGATTAAATGGTTTGATGCATGGACATTTTGAAAAATCTTTTCTAGTAGGATCTTGTATGTTAGAATAGGCGTGGGATGTCAAGAAAACAAAGGAGACTCTGCCAATTTTTTATTTTTTTGTGTGTGACCTTTTTCATTATAATTATGAGTTGTATTCAAAATATGATGAGTTGAAATCTAGTTATTTTTATCAATATGTAAAGTTGAGATAGGTTGATGAATAAATTAAAAATTGGATGGTTGATACAAAATTTTATTTGAAAAAGTCTTTGTGACAGATTCTTACAAGATAGATAAATTTTAAAATTTCAAAAAAATAGATAAGTCTATGCGGACTCGATTTGGGACCCATCTCCATCTCAGTACGACATTTCACCCGCGGACTGATGAACAAATTGAGAAGGTGATGAAGATGTTTGAAGATATGCTCAGGTCGTGTATATTGGAGTTTGGTGGGTGATAAGTTGAGTTTTTAGTAGTTAGTTTGCTTGTTAATTAGTTAGGCTTTTAGGTTCATTTAGTTAGTTTTTAGGTGTTTTTGCATGATTAGTATACTTAGTTGTTTTAGATGCAGTTAGTTTTTATCTTAGGTTTAATCAGTTTTTATCATGAATAAATGACTTTTTGATACATGTTAATATCATAGAAGTCATATGTTTTGAGTACATTTCATTATAGTTAATACTTTGATTAATTGCATAGAATTTACAATTGTTTATACTTTGTTTTGTAGATAAGGAGCTTAAAAATGGGTTGAAGCAAGGTTCAAATGGTGTTCAAAAGAAGTCAAGAACATGTGCAAAATATGTGCAAGAAGTGTGCAAAAAGTAGAGAAAATTGGCACCACCCAACACCTGAGAATCGGTGTCGTGGCGCCCAGATGCAGAATGGTGGTGGTGGATATTCGAGAGTGGGCGCCGCGGTGCCGGGTTGGGCAGATGTTATTTTTGTTTTTAGCAAATTTTTATGCCCATTTTGGTCTTTTGACCCACTTAAGTGTATAACTCATGTTTAGGGTTTAAACTATTAAGAGGAGAGATTGGAATTAGAATTAGGGTTTGGAAAAGGAAGCAAGAAAAAAAGTGGAAAAAGCTTGGAAGCTTGAAGAATCCAAGAGGAGGAAGAGGATTAAACCACCATTGAAGGGGGGTTTCTAACCTTGTTCTCCTAATCTTTTTTCTTTGTAATGTTTTCTTCCATAGTTTTATATCATTTTCATCTTGTATCCATGACTTTGAACATGAGCTAAAATCTTACTCTAGAGTTTTAATTGATCTATGTTGGATTCTATGGGTTGATTATCATTGTTTATGTGTTTTGGATTAATTTATTGGGTTTATTTATAATTTTCTATACTTAATGCCTTTAAATACTTGGCCAATCTTTAAATGACTTTAGATTTGATTTCTTACACTCGAGAGAGGTGTTATCGAATTGGAAAATGAACATTGTGACCTAGGTTAGTAGTATTGAGTCGAGAAACCTACGAAATCCTTTGAAATCGTCCAAAATGAATTACAGATTTTAATGCATTCTTAATTTATTGGTTTACACTCGAGAGAGGGAATTAGTATTTTAAGGGTAAATATTCAAACTACTTTTGAAAGAGGGGTTTGGATGGGTTAGAATTCATGATTTATAATTCTGTTAATTAATTTAATAGCACAACCTTTTTGAAACACATAGTAGACAACATAGTGATATCATTACTCTAGAACTTTTATTCATTGATTTTCCCCCATTTTAATTTAATTTGCATTGATTTACTTTAATTTTGTTTGTTTTAATTTCAACAATTAAATCATCCCCTTTTTTATCACCTAGATAAAATTAAAAGCAAAGTAGTTTTGGGCATTTATATTAATAAAATTAACTTTCCCTGATGACGATAACCCGACTCACCTTGGTATATTATAACTTGATAATTCGTGCACTTGTGAACCAAAATATTTATGATCAAGTTTTTGGTGCCGTTGCCGGGAAAGGTATCAATTTTGCTTTTATTAATACCATTGCAAATTGATTTTGATCTTAATTTAGGTATTTCTATTTGTTTGTTATTTATTTTTATTTTTATTTTTGAGTTTGTTTTTCTCTTTTTCGTGTTAGGTTTCATTGGTTCATGCGAAGAGTGAGAAGTGCTAAATCACACTTCTTGATCCGGAGATTGAGAGAACCTTTGCTAGACTGAGAAGAGATAGAAGAGCAGTAGCACAAGAAGAAACCATGGCTGAAGGGAACAACCAGTTGCCTTTGAGGGATTACTTCAAGCCAGTGGTTAACAATAACTACTTTGGGATTGCAAGGCTACCAATAAATGCTAACAACTTTGAGTTGAAGCCTTCCTTGATCACAATGGTACAACTGTAATACCCCTAAATTACACACACAAAAAAAATTTAATTTCGGTCAACCCTTTTCCTATAAAAGGAACCCCCCCCCTTTTTGCATTTTCACACAACTCTCCTCCCTCTCTCTCTCTCTTTTTTGCTCTCCTTGTTGGTTCATCACTTTCATTGTGATTTTCTCTCTCCTCTTTTTGAGACTCTCTCTTAGAGACTCTCCTCGTGGTACAAGGCGGTTCTACTAAGGAGGAAATGACAAATGTAGAAGGAAATTTTATCTGAAGGTGAGGAACAAAACATAGGTTTGCGCATCTTATGACTTTTATTAAAGTTTTCATTCATTTATCATTATGTCCATTATTCATTTACACTGCATTATTGCGTATAATGTTCATACCTATCATACTTATGCCTGTATGCTTGGAGTTCATGTATTACAATGTTACTATGCCGGATTAGTGGTCAATCTGACTCAACCAGACTTAGTCTTGTCCTCAGTAACTTTGAATAGTGAACGGGAGACATCTTGCTGCTCTAGAAGATTGGTATTTAAGTAGACCTCGTGTCCCACCTCTCAACTAGAGACTGGTTTGGTAGGTCTTATCTGGAAGCTATCTGCTTGTACAAGTGATACTAGACATCCTAACAACGCACGTCATGATGCCAACCTGATAAGAATCACCATACGTTGCCAAACCCTATCTAATATTTGTAAAGACCGGACCCGCACATGCATTGTCATCATACATAAGCACCACCTAGGGACGTAAGTGGTTTGTGACATACAAAATAGTTATGGGAGCAATGCTCACTATTCCTGATACTTCCTGAGGAGGGAGGTACAATGTGAACCCAAGATTACCTGGGGAGAGACATATGTACTTTAACTTAGGGTGATGGACATTTGTACGTGAATCTAGGGCGACGACCTTAGGGAGGGACGTACAATGAGAACCCAGGTTTACCTGGGAATGGACATCTGTACATGAACTTAGGGCGACGTATGATCACAGAACCATTACGAGACGGTGTCATGCATAGATACATGTTGTGCTGATTATGATGCTATGTTGTGAATATGTGATATTTGATTATGAAGTCTTCTTTATTAATTTTCATATTCACGAACTATTTTACCCACTGGGCAATAGCTCACCTCATTGTTAACCATTTTTTTTCAGGAGACTAAGGTGGACTGGGTAAAAGTTTTTGGGCACACATTTTGTACCCCTTGTTTATTTATAAGGAGATTTTGGGAGGATGTTCCCCCAATTATATTTTGTACCAAAAATACATTCTAAAATTAATGAAATCAGATTTGTACTCAATTGTGTACCTACGCACTCGGTTATTGTTATAATGCATTTGTGCCCAGCACGTGAGTGTCCCACTGGTTTAGGCTTGTTCGAGCGGGGTGTGACAACAGCAACACCAGTTTGGTGGAGTACCTCAAGAAGATCTAACGGTCAACATCAACACTGTTAACCTATATGGTTCATCCTTAGCACAACCCTAAAGTATACTTGATGAAGTATATTTTGATGATCACAAGCAAAGTATTTTTCAGTGCTAACGAGCGTTTTTCAAGAACTTATCTCTGCACCAAAGGAAAAACAAAAAACCAAGGAATGACTCGATCAAGAAACTTAAAGCTTACATCCAACGATCGAGCTCGTTTCAACTTACGGGCTTCATTGATCATATCTTGATGTCAATATCATCTCAAGTGAATGATTCGATCAAAGGAAAACAAAGATATATAAGTCGTGAAAGGACTCCAATGATCGCATCATAAATCAAAGAATGGTTTGATCAAGCTTCGTGACAACATCTTCCGATCAAAGTTCAAAGTCATCTCCGGCTCAAAGATCAGCAAAGAAGTCACAATGAAGAGTTGGAAGTATCGATCAAGAGAAATGAGAAATACACAAGGAATATAAGGTATATCTTTCTCTGATCGTTATTGCTCAAAATGTTTTTCAAAACCATGCATATATCATTATCATCTGTTTTCTAAATCTACATGTTTTGATTTCATGTTTTTAACTATATTTCAAATGATTTAATACTATATATTTAATTTGAAATATACTGAGTTTTTATTCGCATTTATCAAATATTTTGTCACGAGTAAAAACTATTTTCAAATAGTCTTTCAGGACGCTAATGAAATAGCAGCGCTCTCCTGAAATTGTTAAGTCAGGACGCTGATAGGTCATTAGGACGCTGATAACGCTCAAGGTTGAAACGAACTGATTAATCAGGATGCTTACTTGTATAGTAGCGGTCTTCTATATTAGTCAACCTTTGAATTTGTCAGGAAGCTGACTCAGCATCAGCTCAGTGAAAGATCTCTTTAAGTTCTTAAAAGAATGTTCCTTTGAGGACGCTGATGGTTATAAGTTGATTAAACTATCAGGACGTTTTTTGGAGAGGAACGCCCTCACCTTTAGAAATCAACTTAATGACTTTCAGGACGTTGATTGTCCTTTAGCGTATTTATTTTTAAATGTCATATGTTTTAAAAGATAGGACGCTTACTAAGCAAGTAGCGCCCTCATCATTAGTTATTTTGTTTTAAAAAGGCTGGACGCTCACTCAGTGAGTAGTGCCCTCATAAGTAAAGGCTTAAATAAGGTTAAGACGCTAACTGTGCAGTAGAGCCCTCAGAATAATAAAATGTGTCAAGAAGCTCACAACTCGGTAGCGCCCTCACTTACCGTTCAGCAGGACGCTTATACAAAATAAGCCCTCTCAAAGAACAAAGTGAAAAAAGTTGACATTATGCGTCAGGACACTGATTGCGGAATCAAGACTCTAATTCAACTATGGTCACTGTTCTGACATGTATACCATATCGGTTTACTTTTCAGAACAAATCTCTGCACAAGAACTTTTCAGATAAATGAGAGATCTTCTCTAATGCATGAATTGAGGTATCCTGAAATTCTCCTTATTCATGCTATCTGGAAAGAACCAGAATGTGTATGAAAATTGCAGATGCCATTTTCATAAACCACTCTAGCCGTTGAGTCTCAACGTTCATCTTGAATTTGAAATCAAGTGTATAGCGGCTATGATTCTCTAAGTTTATAAATACCAACACTTAGGACCAAACAACTTGCCAATCACTTTGTGTTGTGCCAATACTTTTTGAATGTTAGTTTGAGTCAAAATGAATTTCATTTTTCTAATCTTTCAAAGTACTTTTCACTGATACCTTTGCGATTACAATAGATTTTCATATTGAGCTTCAATTATACTTTATCTTTGAAAATCTATCTTTACTGGTATCAACTCAAATTCTCAGCACTAATTCATATCTAGTATCATTCATGCTGATAATAGAATTTGAGAAATAGTTCAAGATATACGGTCGTACTTGATTTCATATCTTAAGTACTGTATTGAACTATATCAGTAGTTGCGTCAAACTACTGATTGTTGAACCAGAAGTTTTCATACATATATTTTATATCTATTTTGAAAATTGTATGTGTCTTTGATTTACCCCAGTCCTCTATTTTTAACATCAATATTTGTTTGGCATATTTTATCTTTTGAAAAAGCACTGATTTTCATATCATATCATTCATGCTTTTCGAAACTACGCTTGAGCAATACCGAACATTGAAAGGTAAAGGACTGAAGGTGTATTTCAACTTAGCATTACTTATTTCATATTTCCTATCTTTGTAATGCTATGTAATGTGCTTAAATGTAAAGTGTTCTACTGCATTAGAACCACCCAACATCTTAGTGTTATAATGCTGGTGTGTTTCTGGATTAAAACAACCAGGACAAGTGAAGGTAGTTCACTTGATGATTTCAGGATTGAAATCATATAGGTTTCCTCTGAGCCTTTAAAAGAGAAATTGGTTCATCCTCATCCAGTAAAAGGATAGGTGTGTCCTTAACCTTAAAAGGATAGGTTATCTCTTAGCCTTTAAAAGAGAAATCGGTTCATCCTCATCCAGTAAAAGGATAGGTGTGTCCTTAACCTTAAAAAGGATAGGTTATCTCTCAACCTTAAAAAAGAAATCGGTTGTTCCTTATCCTGCAAAAAGATCACGGTTCTTCCTTAGCCAGTAAAAGGAACATGGGTTTGTCCTCATCCCGAGAAAAGGAAATTGGTTCTTCCTTAGCCAGTAAAAGGAACATGTTTTCCTAATCTCGGAAAAAAGAAAATGGTTCATCCTTAGCCCGTGAAAGGATAGGTTTGCCTTTAACCTAAAAAAGGGCAGTTGTAACGGTTTGGTTCTCACCCGAAAGAGAATTAGTTAGTGGATTGAAAAAATCCTAATCAGGAGATTAGGTAGTGGACGTAGACTTGGCCGAACCACTATAAATCTGTGTGTCAAACTTTTGCATTTTAGTCTGTGTTCTAACTTGCATCATATTCCAATTAACTTATGTAAATACCTAAGTTATTGGAAGAATATTTAAATTTGACCATTGCACCCAATTCAACCCCCCTCTTGGGTGGGACCAACAAACATTTTCTTAGATATGTATGACACAGTAAAAATAAATGGTGTCCTGGAAGAGCAAATAAGACTGAGATTGTTCCCATTTTCATTAAGGGACAAAGCAAGATCATGGCTCCAATCTCTACTACAAGGGAACATTACTATATGGGAGGTGATGCTCCAAAAGTTTCTTCATAAATTCTTCACACCTGCAAGGATATCACAACTGAGAGCAGAAATCAGTTAATTCAGACAATTGGACTCTGAATCCTTATATGAGGCTTGGGAAATATTTAAAGACCTACTGAGAAGATGTCCTCAACATGGGTACTAAGAGTGGTTGCAGATTCAGATGTTTTACAATGTCATGGCCTTATCTACAAGGTCATTAGTTGATGCTACAACAGAAGGTACACTATTGGGGTAGATAGTAAATGAAGCCTTGATGTTGATTGAAGAGATGGCTTCCAATACATATGAGCATGCAAGTGAGAGGGTACCAATCAAGAAAGTGGCTGGCTTACATGAGGTTGATCAAATGACCTCATTATCTACACAGATGGCTAGTATGTTGCATCACATGGCAACTTTATCTGACAAGGTTTCCACTCTACAAGGAAGACCTTCATCTTCCATAGCATCCATTGAAGCAGCAAGTTCAATTTCTCAAGGTTTTGGTGGTCAAGAAGAGTAAGTACGGGTTGTGAACAACAAATTATACAACTATAGAGGCAACCAAGACAACTATAGAGGGAACCAAGGTGGCAATCAAGTGCCAAAGCAGTACCATCTGGGGGTTAGGAATCGTGAAAATTTTTCCTACTCTAATAATAGAAATGTGTTGCAACCAGTGGGGTTCAATTCATAGGTACCATAGAAGAAATCTCCACTTGAAGACATTTTAGCCAAGTTCATTGGACAGACATCCAACAAGTTTGAGAAGACTGAGTTTAGGGTTAACAACATTGAGACTCATATGGGCAATATGTCTACTTCAATCAAGAACTTGGAAGTACAAATTAGGCAGATTGCGTCTTCAATCAATGGCCAACAAAGAAGCTCCTTCCCAGGCAACACAGAGGTGAACCTAAATGAGCAGTGCAAGGCTATCAAATTAAGAAGTGGAAAAAAAGTAGAAAGTGATCCTTTACCAAGCAGTGTAAAGCCTACCACTTCTTCATTATCCAGTCCATCATCATCCTCAAATGCCCAAGGAGATGTTAAAAAAGAAGTTGAAGAGGAAAGTCTACAAAAAGGCAAAGGAGTTGCCAATGAGAAAGGAAAAGAGGATAAGAAAGATGACTATGTACCAGGTTGTATCACATTTCTAGACAATCCACCTATTCTTAAGAACCCCATTTCGTATCCTCAACGTTTTGCAACGAAAAAACTTGATTAACAGTTTGCAAAATTTTTGGATGTTTTTAAGAAGATTCACATCAACATTCCTTTTGCAGATGCTTTGGAGCCAATGCCCAACTATGCCAAGTTCATGAAGGATGTGATGTCTAAGAAGAGGAAGCTGGAGGAGTTTGAAACTATCAAACTCACTCAGGAGTGCAGTGCCATTCGGCAGAAGAACTTGGCCCAGAAGATCAAAGATCCAGGGAGTTTTAATATCCCTTGTGTTATTGGTACTTCTTCATTTGATAAAGTATTATGTGATTTGGGTGCTAGCATTAATTTAATGCCCTTGTCTATTTTAAGGAAGCTTGGACTTGGAGAGGTGAAACCAACCATTATATGCCTTTAATTGGCAGATAAATCTATTACATATCCAAGAGGGATCATAAAAGATGTGCTAGTCAAGGTGGATAAGTTCATTTTTCCTGTGGACTTCGTGGTGCAAGACATGGAAAAGGATGATGAGATACCTCTTATCTTTGGGAGACCATTCCTTGCCACGAGTCGTGCATTGATCGATGTCCACAAAGGAGAGCTCACACTGAGGGTTAACGATGAGGAAGTCATGTTTAACATCTACAAGACCCTGAAGTTCCTAGAAGAGAAGAATTCTTGTCATAATGTTAACATTGTGGGGAGTTGCATCCATGAAATAGAAATAGAGTTGAGTCCAGTGGATCCCTTAGAAAGGTGGCTTGTCCATTCAATCTCTGAGAATGTGGTGACAAATGATGAGGACAAACACTATCTGAATTCTCTTAAGGCATCCATTGAAGAATCTTCCCAAGTGAAAATTGAGAACATTGAAGATGTTGCTTCTTCAAAAAAGTTGAGTGTTCCAGCACCAGAATTGAAGCCATTGCTAGATCATCTGAGGTATGCATTTTTGGGGGCCGAGTCTACACTTTCAATGGTCATTTCATCATCCCTATCCAAGATGCAAGAAGAAAAGCTGTTGAGAATCTTGAGAGATCACAAGTCTGCCATTGGATGGTCCATTGCAGATATCAAAGGTATCAGTCCTACCATATGCATGCACAAGATTTTGATGGAAGAGTTGTACAAGCCTATAGTGGAGCACCAAAGAAGACTGAACCCAGCCATGAAAGAAGTTGTGAAGGCAGAAATCCTTAAATGGCTCAAGGCAGGAATCATCTATGTCGTCTCTTACAGCTCATGGGTGAGCCCAGTTCAGGTTGTACCAAAGAAGGGTGGCATCACAATGGTCAAGAATGAGAATGATGAGCTAATCTCTACAAGGACAGAAATTGGGTCGAGAGTCTTTATTGACTACAGGAAGTTGAACAAGGCTACAAGGAAGGATCATTTTCCCCTTCTTTTCATTGATCAGATGTTAGACAGACTTGCAGGGTTCCAGTACTACTATTTTCTTGATGGGTATTCAGGCTACAATCAGATTGCCATAGCTCTAGAAGATTAAGAAAAGACAATCTTCACTTTTTCCTATCGTACATTTGCGTTCAGACGTATGTCATTTGGTTTACATAATGCTCCAGCAACCTTTCAGAGGTGTATGATGGCAATTTTTTGCTGACATGGTGGAGGATATTATGGAGGTGTTTATGGATGACTTTTCAGTCTTTGGCTCTTCATTTGATCATTGTTTGAAAAGATGTGAAGATAAAAATTTTGTACTTAATTGGGTGAAATGCCATTTTATGGTCCAAGAGGGGATTGTACATGGCCACAAAGTGTCTTCACAAGGGTTAGAAGTTGATAGAGCCAAGATTGTGGGCATTGAGAAGCTCACTCACCCAACCAATGTTAAGGGGATTCAAAGCTTCTTGGGTCATGCGGGTTTCTATAGAAGGTTTATCAAGGGCTTCTTCAAGATAACCAAGCCCTTATGCAACCTACTTGAGAAGGATGCATCCTTTGTATTCAGTGAAAAAAGTGTGAAGGCATTTGATCATCTCAAGCAAACCTTTATTTCGGTTCCTATCATGGTGGTACATAATTGGGAAGAGCCTTTTGAGATCATGTGTGATGCGAGTGACTATGTTGTTGAGGCGATGCTAGGACAAAGAAGAGAGAAGTTGTTTCGGGTAATCTACTATGCAAGCCATACTCTTGATGATGCCCAACAAAACTACACAACAACAGAAAAGGAACACTTGCAGTTGTGTTTGCTTGTGACAAGTTCTGGTCCTACATAATTGGGTCGAAGTTGATTGTTTATACTGACCATGCGGCTATACGGTACTTGTTTACCAAGAAAGATGCCAAGCCCAAACTGATCAAATGGATATTATTACTCCAAGAGTTTGATCTTGAGATCAAGGATAAGAAGGGGAGTGAAAATGTCGTTGCAGATTACTTATCAAAGCTGCAACATGAAGAAACTGAAGATAAATGTCCAATTCATGAACTCTTCCCGGACAAACAACTTTATGGAGTGAAGGCCAATCTTTCATGGTTTGCATATTTTGTCAATTACAAAGTTAATGGAGTGTTACCTCCAGATTTGTCTTGTGGCAAAAAGAAAAGTTCTTGCATGACGTGAAGTTCTACATGTGGGATGATCATTTATTGTTCAAGCAATGCAATGATCAAGTTGTAAGGAGATGCATTCCAGAGACAGAGACTCAAGCCATAATTCATGAGTGACATTTGTCTCCATATGGTGGTCATTTCGGGGCTACACGAACGACATTCAAGGTGCTACAAAATGAATTCTACTTGTTTACTATCTTTCGGGATTGCTACACTTTCGTGAAGACTTGTGATAGGTTTCAAAGGCTTGGTAACATGAATTTCCCATGACTCCTATCATGGAGGTCGAGTTGTTTGATGTGTGGGGTATTGATTTTATGGGACCATTCCTATCTTCTTTTAGCAAGACCTATATGTTGTTGGCAGTGGACTACATGTCAAAGTGGGTAGAAGCCATAGCTACAAATACTAATGATGCTAGGGTGGTACTCAAGTTTCTTCAAAAGAACATATTCACTTGATTTGGTACCCCTAGAGCAATCATTAATGATGAAGGTGTTAATCTAAGTGGTTCATCACTTAGCATGTCCTTAAATATATTGTAATAAAGTATATTTTGATTATCACAAATAAAGTATTTTTTGGTGCTAATGAGCGTTTGTCAAGATCTCATCCCAGCACCTAAGGAAAGCAAAAAGCCAAGGACCGACTCGATCAAGGAACTCAAAGACATATCCAACAGTCAAGATCGTTTCAATCAAAAGGACTTCAACAATCACATCTGGATTTCAAGATCACTTCACTCGAACGGTTCGATCAAGCTTCAAGTATTCATCTTTCGATTAACGTTCAAGACATTCAACTCCAACGGAAAATTCATTGAAGATCTCATATTGAAGAGTTGCATTTAAAGATTATGAGAAAATGAAAAATACACTGTATTTAAGGTATATCTTTTTCTAATCAACATTACTCGTTTTCAAAAACCATGCACAAACCACTTGCATACTTTCATGTTTTGATCATACGTTTTACGGTATTTCAAATGATTAAATTCTCTATATGTAATTTGAAATTCACAGAGTTTTTATTCGCATTTATCGTATATTTAATCTCGAGTCAAAACTATTTTTAAAGAGTCTTTTAGGACGTTAATGAGTTAGCAGCACACTCCTGAACTTGTTAAGTCAGGACGCTGACGATTCATTAGGACGCTGATAACATTCAAGGTTGAATTGAGCTGATTAATCAGGACGCTCACTTGTATAGTAACGGCCTCCCTTTAGTCAACCTCTGAAATTGTCAAGACGCTGATTCAGTATCAGCTTACTGAAAGATTTCTAAAGTTCTTCAAATAATGTATCTTTGAGAACACTGATAGTTATAAGTTGAATAAACTATCAGGACGCTACCTGGATAGGAGTTCCCTCACCTTTGGGAATCAACTTAGTAACTTTCAGGACGTTAATTGTCCTTTAGTGTGCTTGTGTTTGGTTTCAAATGTTTTAAATATGTAGCAGGATGCTTACAGAGTTGTAGCGCCCTCGTATTATGTTTTATGTTTTTAAAAGATAGGACGCTTACTCGGAAAGTAGTGCCCTCATGCATTTAATTGTTTTAAAACATAGCAGGACTTTAACTGTGCATTAGCGCCCTCAGGGTTAAGTCATTTAAGTGTCAAAGTAAGTCAGGATGCTTACAAATCAGTAGCGCGCTCACTTCATCGTTCAGTAGGATGTTTATATGTAATGAGTGCCCTCAAGGAACAAAACAACAAAGTTGATATTATACGTTAGGACATTGATTGTGGAATCAGGGCGTTAATTCAACAACCATCTCTATTCGAAAAAGTACACTACATCAGCCTACTTTTTCATAACGGATTTTTGCACAGAGTCCTTTTTAGAATTATCAATGATCTTCTCTGATACATGAATTAAGTTTTTATAAATGAACCAGAATGTTAGTGAAAATTGTAGTTTCCATTTTCATATAACATTCTAGCCGTTGTGTGTAAACGTTCATATTATTTGAACTTCAAATGTCTAACGGCTTTGTCTTACTAAGTCTATAAATACCAGCACTTAGGATCAAACAACTCGCCAATCATTTTGTATTGTGCCAATACTTTTTGAAAGTTAGTCTGTGTCAAAATGTTTTTCAAACATTTAAACTTTCAAAGTATTTTCACTGATACCTTACGTCTTCAGAAGATTTTCATACTGAGCTTAATTTATATTCTTTCTTTAAAAATCTATTTAATTTGGTATCTACTCAAATTCTCAGCACCGATTCACACTTGGTATCATTCTTGCTGAAAATGTAATTTGAGATATAGTTCATGAGAAATACAGTTGTACTTGATTTCATATCCTAACTATTGTATTGAACTATATTAGTAGTTGAGTTAACTACTGATAAGTGAACCAAAAGTTTTCATACTTATATTTTATATCTATTT
The DNA here is from genome assembly GCA_035771175.1 of Paratinospora sagittata. Lineage (NCBI taxonomy): Eukaryota > Viridiplantae > Streptophyta > Magnoliopsida > Ranunculales > Menispermaceae > Paratinospora > Paratinospora sagittata. The sequence goes on from CM069596.1 coordinate 22,200,204, forward strand.
TGAAAACTGTCTATGTCTTTGATTTACACTAGTCCTTCAATTTTCAAATCAATGTTTATTTGGTATCATATTATTTTCGAAGAAGCACTGATTTTCATATCACATCATTCATGTTTTTCGAAACTGCACTTGAGCAATACCGAACATTGAAAGGTAAGGGATTGTAAGTGTATTTCAACTTAACATTACGTATTCATATTTCATATCTTTGTAATGCTATGTAATGAGCTTAATTGTAAAATGTTCTACTCAGTTAGAACCAACATTATTGTATTGTAATGCTGGTGTGTTTCTGGACTGAAACAACCAAGACAAGTGAATGTAGTTCACTTAATGATTTCTGGATTAAAATCATGTAAGGTTATCTCTGAAGCTGTAAAAGAGAAAAAAGTTCATCCTCACCTGCAAGAAGGAAATCGGTTCATCCTCATCCCGTAAAAGGATAGATGCGTCCTTAACCTGTAAAAAGATAAGTTATCTCTTAACCTGTAAAAGAAAAAAAATTCCTCTTTAACCCGTAAAAGGAAATCGGTTATTCCTTATCTCGTAAAAGGAAAACGGTTCTTCCTTAACCCGTAAAAGGAAAATGGTTCTTCCTTAACCCATAAAAGGAAATCGGTTCTTCCACATCCCGTAAAAGGAAAACGGTTTTTCCTTAACTCGTAAAAGGAAATCAGTTCTTCCTTATCCCGTAAAAGGAAAACGGTTCTTCCTTATCCTGTAAAAGGAAAATAGTTCTTCTTTATCCCGTAAAAGGAACATGGGTTTTTTCTCATCCCGAAAAAAGGAAAATTGGTTAATCCGTAGCCCATGAAAGGATAGGTTTGCCTTTAACCTGTAAAAGGGCAGTTGTAACGGTTTGGTTCTCACCAGTAAGAGAATCAGTTAGTGGATTGAAAGAATTCTAATCGGGAGATTAGGTAGTGGATGTAGGCTTGGCTTAACCACTATAATTTTTTTGCATCTCACTTTTGCATTTTAGTCTGAGTTCTAGTTTTGCGTCAAATTCCAATACACTTAAGTATATCACTAAGTTATTGGAAAAGAAATTTAAAATTGACCATCTCACCCAATTCACCCCCCTTGTGTGGACCAACAAAAGGGTCACATTTCTGCAACAAATTGTTCAATTCACTCTTTACCAAGTATGCAATCAAGCACAAAATTGCCCTTCCCTACCATCCACAGTCAAATGGCCAAGCACAAATCTCAAATAGGGAGGTGAAGCAAATTCTGGAGAAGACAGTAAACATCGATAGGAAGGATTGGGCTGCAAAGTTAGATGATGCACTATGGGCGTATCGTACGCCGTAAAAAACTCCAATTGGGATGTCCCCCTACCGTTTGGTGTTTGGAAAGCCATGTCATCTTCCCGTTGAGCTTGAACATGGAGCATTTTGGGTGGTGAAGAAGTTGAACTTTGATTTGAAGACTTCGGGTACTCAAAGATTACTCCAATTGAATGAAATGAAGGAATTCATAAATGAAGCTTATGAGAATGCAAAGATATACAAAGAGAAGACCAAGTCATGGCATGATAAGATTATTTTGAAGAGAGACTTCCTACATGGTCAACAAGTACTTCTCTAAAACTCTCGGTTGAAATTGTTTCCTGGGAAGCTTAAATCAAAATGGTCGGGTCCATTTCAAGTTGTCAACGTCTTTCCTTATAGAGTGGTGGAGTTGCAATGCCACAAGGATGGAAGCAAATTTTGGGTCAATTGCCAAAGAGTGAAGCACTATTATGCCCAAGACATCCGAAGCGAGGAAGTGTTATTCCTTCGAGAACCAAAGTGAAGAAAGAAGAGAAAGTCTAGCAAATGACTATAAACAAGTGCTTGTTGGGAGCCAAACCAACCGATTTTGTTTATGCTTTTGTTTATTTTTAGTCATTGTAGTAGAGAAGTTGAGTCTGTACTTTTCACAAATGACATCTTTTTATGTCATTCCCCCGGTACTCATTCAAATTTGGAAGTCGTCATCAACAACAAGAGAAGGAGATTCATTGTGAAAGCCTCTACCCATGTGGTTTAGGGGAGTTTTGTTATCCTTTATCTTGCTTTGTAGTTCTTTTGCATTGAGGACAATGCTCAATTTAAGTTTGGGGGAGAGTTTGAATTCTATGTCTTAGTGAAAAAGTTGATTGCATTTTTTATGAAAATTTAATTTTTTGAGTTTTGATCATGAATAAATCCATATTCCCTTATGAACTTTGATTTGATTTGATCTTGTATGGATGGTCTATGAAAAGATTAGTATTTGGTTTTGAACATGACCTTTGAAAAATTAGAAAGTACTCTTAAGTCCGTGTGCTTGATCTACTTTGCCATGTTTATTGGAAATTTTTTGTTGACTTCTGAGTATAAAATTATGATCATGAGTTCCACTTGCTATTTAAATTGAGATTTTGCGAGATTAAGCTTCATTGAATCTCACTTTTCAAACTGAATTCTAGAACTTGTTTGATCTCTTCTTAAGGCGAAATCATAAGAATCACACCATGAGAGATGATTTAGATCATTTTTGGACAGTTTGAGATATAAAACCCACCTAGCTGTGTATTACCTCTAGTTACCCTATTTTGAGCTCTATATATTGTTCTTTGTCACCTAAAATGATTAGCCAAGGCCTTTAATTGAATTTCTCCTATTTTTCACCCTTGCACCCTTAACTCTTTGAAGTAGATGAATTATAATGGGTTGGGTCGTTTTCATGGGAATTTATGTGTAAATGTGCTATGGAATGAGAATGTATGTGAAGGTGATGAGAAAAGGTTCAAAATGTGTAAAAAGAAGAAAAAGAAAAATAATGAAAAGAAAAAGTATAGTTCTTCATCAATAAGTGAATTGAATAAGTTTGGGGGTATATAAAGGGTGATGTAATGACTCATTTTGTAAGGCATAAGATATTTAAAGGTGCTACGTATAAAAGATGTTTTGGGTGTATTGAGCTTCATTTTATCCATATTATCAAACCCTTAACCTTAGTTTTACATTACAAACTAACAAAGTCCTATTGATCTTAATTGGTGTAAGTCCTACATTAGTGGAGAGAAGTGTGAAAAGAAAACATATGAAGTTCATGTTTTGTTTTGTTGAGATTATATTCTTATCTTGCTTGCATTGTCTGTATAATTTATGAGTGGTCATGTGAATGATTTATTATGCTTGTTTGTCAATGAGGATAGAAGAGAATGCATTGCTTTGCAGATTGAAATTCTAAACAACAAGTTTAAACTTTCGAAGTTTCCCTTGAGTTGTGTTGTATGGAATGTATGTTGTATTTGAGGTCATGAGAACCCATTTTTGCAAGTTAAATCTTTGTTCAATCTGGAATATGTGAGAAGTTGGTTTCTTCAATTTCATTTTACTCTTTGCTCGGAACGATCAAAGTCTAAGTTTGGGGGAATTTGATAATTTGAGTTTTTAGTAATTAGTTTGCATGTTAATTTGTTACATTTTTAGGTTCATTTAGTTAGTTTTTAGGTGTTTGTACATGATTAGTATACTTAGTTGTTTTAGATGCATTTAGGTTTTATCTTAGGTTTTAATCGGTTTTTATCATGAATAAATGACTTTTTGATACATGTTAATATCATAGAAGTCATATGTTTTGAGTACATTTCATTATAGTTAATACTTTGATTGATTGCATAGAATTTACAATTATTTATACTTTGTTTTGTAGGTAAATAATGAGCTTAAAAGGGGGTTGAAACAAGGTTCAAATGGTGTCCAAAAGAAGTCAAGAACATGTGCAAAACATGTGGATGAAGTGTGCAAAAAGTGGAGAAAATCGGCTAAGTCCACAAACCACCACCACCCAACACCCGAGAATGGGTTCCGCGGCGCCCAGATGCAGAATGGTGGTGGTGAATATCCAAGAGTTGGCGTCGCGACGCCAGGTTGCGCAGATGTGCTGGATTTTTGTTTTTAGAGAATTTTTATGCCCATTTGGTCTTTTTGACCCACTTAAGTGTATAACTCCTGTTTAGGGTTTAAACTATTAAGATGAGAGATTGGAATTAGGTTTAGGGTGTGGAAAATGAGGCAAGAAAAGAAGAGGAAAAAGCTTGGAAGCTTGAAGAATCCAAGAGGAGGAAGAGGATTAAACCACCATCGAAAGGGGGACTTTTAACCTTGTTCTCCTAATCTTTGTGCTTTGTAATGTTTTCTTCCATAGTTTTATATCTTTTTTATCTTGTATCCATGACTTTGAACATGAGCTAAATTCTTACTCTAGAGTTTTAATTGATCTATGTTGGATTTTATAGGTTGATTATCAATGTTTATGTGTTTTTGATTAATTATTTGGTTTATTTATAATTTTCTATACTTAATGCCTTTAAATTGTTGGTCACTCTTTAAATGACTTTAGATTTGATTTCTTACACTCGAGAGAGGTGTTATCGAATTGAAAAATAAACATTGTGACCTAGGTTAGTAGTATTGAGTCGAGAAACCTACGAAATCCTTTGAAATCGTCCAAAATGAATTACAGATTTTAATGCATTCTTAATTTATTAGTTCACACACGAGAGAGGGAATTAGTATTGTAAGGGTAGATATTCAAACTACGTTCGAGAGAGGGGTTTGGATGGGTTAGAATTCATGATTTATAATTCTGTTAATTAATTTAATAGCACAACCTTTTTGAAACCCATAGTAGACAACATAGTGATATCATTACTCTAGAACTTTGATTTGTTGATTTTCCCCCATTTTAATTTAATTTGCATTGATTTACTTTAATTTTGTTTTTTTAATTTCAACAATTAAATCATCCCCTTTTTTATCACCTAGATAAAATAAAAAGCATAGTAGTTTTGGGCATTTATATTAGTAAAATTAACTTTCCTTGAGGACGATAACCCGACTCACCTTAGTGTATTATAACTTGATAATTCGTGCACTTGCAAACCAAAATATTTACGATCAATGGGACTTGGAGTAAGTATCTGCATTTGTGTGAGTTTGCTTATAACAACAGCTATCAAGCCAGTATCAGTATGACACCATTTGAGGTCTTGTGTGGCATGCGATGCATATCTCCAACTTGCTGGTATGAGGTTGGAGAGTCACAGTTATTGGGGCCGAAAGTAGTTGTTGATCACACAAAAAATGATTAAATAGGTCAGGTAAAAGTTAAAAACAACCCAAGATCGACAAAAGAGCTATTATTATCAACTTCATAGGCAACTAGAGTTTGTCGTGAGAGATTAGGTTTTACTAAAGGTCTTGCCACAGAAAGGCCAAATGTTGTTTGGGGTAAAAGAAAAACTAGTTTTGCGTTTTGTTGAACTATTCGAGATCTTAGAGATGATTGCTCCATTTGCATACAGGTCTGCTCTGCCACCTCAGCTATTTGGTGTCCATGATGTATTTCATGTTTCTATGCTGAGGAAGTATTATCCAGACCCGACACACATTTTAGATGTGACTCAGTTGCAAGTTGGGGAGGATACCACCTGTAAGTAAGAACCCATTTAGATTCTTGCCAGGTGGGTTCAAAAATTGAGAAATAAAAAAATTTCATTGGTCAGAATCAAGTGGCAATTCCATGATAATGAAAAGTATACTAGGGAGCGTGAGGACCAGATGCAAGAGCAATTTCAAGATCTTTTTACCCCTTGAGGGATGTTTTTCCTCATTTTTAATTTTGAGGACAAGATTCTTTAAGTTGGTGAGATTGTAACACCCCGTAATTTTAATCAAAGAATACGATTAACTTATATGTATGTCGAGGCATATTATACGCGTATTCCACATGTAGAAGTCTTGTATAATGATGCATGATGTGCATTGATTGTATGTATGATTGGGTGTTTGGAAAATAAGAAAGAAAGTAGGGAATGGTGTTGGTCCCACCCAAGAGAGGGGTAAATTGGGCGCAATGGTCAATTTTAAAATTATCTTCCAATAACTTAATGATTTACATGAGTGTATTGGAATTGGATGCAAAATAGAACACAGACTAAATTGCAAATGTTTGACACGTAGATTTATAGTGGTTCGGCCAAACCTACATCCACTACCTAATCTCCCGATTAGGATTTTCTCAATCCACTAACTGATTCTCTTATGGGTGAGAACTAAACCGTTACAACTGCCTTTTTTTAGGTTAAAGGAAAACCTATCCTTTCACAAACTAAGGATGAACCAAATTTCCTTTTTTCGGGATGAGGAAAAACCCATGTTCCTTTTACGGGCTAAGGAATAACCGGTTCTCTTTTAGAGGCTGAGAGATAACCTATCATTTTTAAGGTTGAGGACACACCTATCCTTTTACGGGATGAGGATGAACTGGTTTCCTTTTTTCGGGCTAAGGAAGAACCCATGTTCCTTTTACGGGACCAGGAAGAATTGTTGTGATTTCAAACCTAAAATCACTTAAGTGAACCATGTCCACTTGACCTAGTTGTTTCACACCGAAACACAACAGCATTACAACAAATAATGTTGGTTCTAACAAAGTAGAACACTTTACAATTAAGCGCATTACATAGCATTACAAAGATATGAAATATGGAATAGGTAATGCTAAGTTGAAATACACCTTCAGTCCTTTACCTTTCAAGGTTCGGTATTGCTCAAGTGCAGTTTCGAAAGGCATGAATGATATGATATGAAAATCAGTGCTTCTTCGAAAATAATAAATACCGAATAAAGATTTACTCAAAACACGAAGGACTGGTGTAAATCAAAGACACAGTCAACATAGATATAAAATATAAGTATGTAAACTTCTGGCTCTCTGATCAGTAGTTAACGAACTACTAATATAGTTCAATACAATACTTAAGATATGAAATCAAGTACAATTGTATATCTTGAACTATTTCTCAAATTCTATCTCCAACAAGAATGATACCAATCAGTGTTGAGAATTCGAGTTGATACTAGATCAAATAGATTTTCAAAGATAGAATGAAAATAAGCTTAGTATGAAATCATTTGAGTACATACGGTATCAGTGAAAAATACTTTGAAAGATTAGATAATGAAATTCATTTTGACACAGACTAACTTTCAAAAAGTATTGGCACAACAAAAAGTGATTGGAAAATTGTTTGATCCTAAGTGCTGGTATTTATAGGCCTTGTGGGTCAGCCGTTAGACATTTGAAGTTCAAATAATATAAACGTTTACACACGACGACTAAAATGTTATATGAAAATAGCAACTGCAATTTTCACTAACATTCTGGTTCTTTTCAGATTTCATGAAAAAGGAAAGTTTTAGAAAAACTTATTTCATGTATCAGAGAAGGTCTTTGATAAGTCTGAAAAGGACTTTGTGCAAATGTATGTTATGAAAAAGTAAATTGATGTAGTGTACTTATTCGAACAATGAAGGTTGTTGAATTAGCGTCCTAATTTCGTAATCAGTATCCTAACGCATAATATCAACAATATCGTTTTGTTCCTTGAGGGCACTTATTATGTATAAGCGTCCTGCTGAACACTTAAGTGAGGGCGCTACTATCTTGTAAGCGTCCTGACTTACTTTAACATTTAAATGAGTTAAACTTGAGGGCACTAATGCACAATTAGCGTCCTACTATGTGTTAAAACAACTAAGTGAATGAGGGCGCTACTATCCGAGTAAGCGTCCTACCTTTAAAACATAAAACAAAACATTAGGGCGCTACAACTATGTAAGCATCCTACCAGTTAAAAACATTTTAAACAAAGACACAAGCACGCTGAAGGACTATCAGCATTCTGAAAGTTACTAAGTTGATTCTTAAAGTTGAGGGCGCGTCTATCCAAATAGCGTCCTGATAGATTGTTCAATCTTGTAACTATCAGCGCCCTCAAAGAAATATTCTTTGAAGAACTTAGGATATCTTTCAATGAGTTGATGCTGAGTCAACTTCTTAACAATTTCAGAGGTTGACTAATAAAGAAGGTCGTTCAATTCAACCTTGAACGTTAGCAACGTCCTAATGAACTATCAGTGTCCTGACTTATCAAGTTCAGGAGAGCACTGCTATTTCATTAGCGTCCTAAAAGACTATTTGAAAAACAGTTTTGATTCGCGATAAAATATACGATAAATGCAAATAAAAGCTCGGTAGATTTCAAATTAAATATATAGTATTAGATCATTTGAAATACTGTAAAAACATGAAATCAAACACATGCTGATTAGCAAAACATATGTAGATGAATCAGGTTTTTAACATTTTTCGTCATTTTTGTTTATTATCGATCAGAGACGACCAAAGGGAGAATCGGAGAAGGGAAAGGATTTTCGGCCCAAATTGATATTCCGATAAACCATTTTTGCCAAATTTCTTTGTGAAATTGCTATTGGAGTGAAGCATAAGCTTTCCTTCAATATATATTTTGCTATGGGAGTTGTTTCCAGCATTTTCGAAAATGGGATTTTGACCCATTTGGTTTGGAAATGAGCTGGAAAGGTTAATTACCACTCCTTAAGTAATAGAAACACCGATTATGTGGTTTGTTTGTGTTCAATTGTAATATTGGCACCAATATAGTTGTCGGTAGTGTAATTGAACATTGGAATCCTCAAAAAACATTTTAAATTCGGGTTAAAATTTGGTTTGAAACTGAATAAAGATACAGTGACTGATTATAGATATTTTGGTGTTGATAAAATAATTTTAGGATATGGACTTGCCAGAGCAGGTTAAATGCATGCAATCATTCATTGGGAAAAACCTTAGAAATTAGTCTCACGTGAGTGACTGTTGAAGTACTCATGAATAGTGGACTTTCGTAGCTAGGGATGAGAACCCAAGATTGATTGATGGATTGAATGGAGTAATATGAGTACCCGGTGACTACCTTATTGATGCATCATCAGGGTCCAGTCCCGCTCTATTAATACTTAGAAGGGAGATGATTGTGGATTTTCAAATGGTTATTGCATGTCTTGGAAAACAAATGCATAGAAGCTACATTTGAGCACGTATAATATTTGACTACGTGTTGCGTAATTGTTTGTTATTTGTATTGAATGTGAAACATGTTTTATATAAATGCGTATATAATGTCATAGTTAGAAATATTCACTAAGCTCGTAGCTCAATCTATCTTCTCAAATATTTCAGGAAAAGCCCGAGAGGAATAACAGACTCTTGTGTTGGTATTGATGTATATTTCTCATGTTGGAGAAGGTAGCATTTTTGTTATTTTGATGTATGTAAATATGTATCACACCTTATGTTATATGGTATCACTTAAATATGGATGTTGAAAATATTATGAGTACGAGACATGATGATATAGTGTTTGTAATAAAGTGGACTTGGGGACATTGATATTGTGATTTATATAAGTGTATTGGACTTAAATTATGGTCATGAAATTTTGTAAGAATGAACAGGATATTAAGTGTCTTGATAAATTATATAAATGATGTGATACATTTAGTGTGAGTTGAATGGATTATATAGGTTGATTGTACAGAAGAGGCTCAGAGAGTATTATATATATCTATGTACAGTGTATATGGTATTTTGTATCGGTTGTGACGCCGCCCTCCAAAGGGAGTTGTGACAATGCATCTCATGATTTGCCAATGTGTTATGTAGTTTTTTTTTTTTTTATTTGAGAAGAAACATATGTATTGTATATATATTAATGTGTGGTAAGTAATTACAAAAATCAAGCACAATACAAGTTGTACTTGTGCAAGCCAATTTAGTGTAGACTGACCCCATAACTTGTTACGTAGTTCTTAGAAAGAAATCAAGGAGTCATGTGCACGAATCGCTGCATTCATTTATTTATAGTTAGGACCAAGACCAGCAAGAACCCCTAATTAAAGGGGTTTGCGTGTGGTGAAAAAAAAAAAACTTGCTTAGAGCAAGGTGGGCACTGATACCAAATAAAGGCTTTGAATAGATCTGTAAGTAGAGTTGTATATATACACTGTACAGAGACAGATTTTATTTGAATCCCTAATTAATTGATGCAATTACAGAGATCAGAATAATATCCAAGATTAGAATCCCTTAATTGATGCAATTACAAAGATTAGAATAATATAAAAATTTCCAAATCTGATAAAATGTGATCCGAGATGATTCTCTTTCCAAATATGATATTTTCCAAATCTTGGATGATAATTGTTGCCTTTCACCATTGTCACTCCTCTGCAAAGTGTGCCATTCTTTAAATGTATGCCGACAATATCATGGACAAAACCAACTATATACTCTAAATTGCTTGGAATCAGTACAAATTGGTGTGCTGATTTTATAGTATACTTAAAGTTTTGTAATTATCTTCTCCACTGCAGTCCATTTCAACGTTATTCTTTCCAAAAGCAAAATCTCCGCCCTCTTTTTAAATTCCCATTTTTCTCCCCAAGGACCACCACCACATGATCCACAAACGCGTTGCCAAAAGTCATCAATGAAACTTTGAACTTGACTTCTGACTTTTAGACTTCTGACTTGAAGACTTACAAAATGCGCTACATTGAATTTTTTTTTTTTTTTTTTTTGAGGAAAATGCTACGTTGACTTACAAAATAATTATTACATCAAAATAAAATAAAATAAAAAATATTAAAGTGATACCATTTTATGTGTACAGCATTAATGCATTATTTTATTATCTAGAATATTTAAGATAATTTAATAATATATAAAAATAATGTATACTTTAACCTTACAAAATAAATGTCGATAAATCATTACTAATAAAAAATAAAAAATAAAAAAATAAAAAAGCCTCCGCCTTCTCCCCAGTAGAAAAGTTCCCCTCCTCTTAATTACCCTTTTCCTGCACACAAATTAAACATAGCAACATAGCAACAAACAGATCTCCCAATGGCATCATCTCAGCCTCTGACGTTCACTCTCCTAACATCCCTCCTCTTTTTCTTAACACTAACCACAAAATCCCTAGCAGCAGGTGGCATCGCAATATACTGGGGCCAAAACGGCAACGAAGGCACACTAGCACAAACATGTGCCACAGGAAAATACGGCTTCGTAAACATAGCGTTCCTCAACAAATTCGGCAACGGCCAGACTCCAGAACTCAACCTCGCTGGCCACTGCAACCCTTCCACCAACGGTTGCAAAATAGTTAGCAATGGCATACGTAGTTGCCAAAGCCAAGGCGTTAAGGTCATGCTTTCTCTCGGCGGTGGCATCGGAACCTACTCTCTTTCGTCGACACAAGACGCAAGACAATTCGCAGACTATCTTTGGAACAATTTCTTAGGCGGGCAATCGCCTTCTCGCCCGTTAGGCGACGCTGTTCTTGACGGTATCGATTTCGATATCGAAAAAGGCTCGACGTTGCATTGGGATGAGTTAGCGCGGTTTCTTGCGGATTTAAGTAGGAGAGGTAGGAAGGTGTATTTAACAGCCGCTCCGCAGTGCCCATTTCCAGATCGGTTTTTAGGTACCGCTGTGAACACTGGGTTGTTTGATTATGTCTGGGTGCAGTTTTATAATAATCCTCCTTGTCAGTATAGTCCTGGGAATGTTGTGAATCTTAGGAACTCGTGGAATAGATGGACTTCGAGTGTTCCAGGGAGCAAGATCTTCATGGGACTTCCGGCTGCTCCTGGTGCTGCGGGAAGTGGGTTTATTCCGCCAGATGTGCTCACTTCTCAAGTTCTTCCTGTTATTAAGAGTTCTCCTAATTACGGTGGTGTGATGTTGTGGTCAAAGTTTTTTGATGATCGAAGTGGGTATAGTTCTGCCATTAGGAGCAGTGTTTGAATGGATGTAACGTAACTTAATTACCCTAAAATAAATGAGATTGTATTTCTTATCCTAAGGTTTTTCTACGAATGAAATTGCAGGAAGTTAATTATATATAATTTGTTTGCAAGAGTTTGTTTTCTTATGTTTGATTTTCATTCGAATCAAAATATGTATATTTAAGAGGGGAAGAATGTAAAATTTGTGCAAGAATGGACGTGTAGAGAATGACTGCCTTATTGATCACAATTATTGGGGAACCAGTGCTTGGCTTTTACTGGTTGTCTTTAGGAATTAAACAGCCCAGAAGCTCTTTGAGAAAAGTTCGCACTGACTAATGGAACGAATCATTCATTTTTTATTCTAGTGCCCTAGAAAGTAAGAAATAAAACAAAAAAGAGCATTATTTTATAATGATATATATATATATATATAAAAGGATACCAAAACTTGTCTGATTGTCTAGTTTTGTTCAAAGTATTAAAGTTGTCAAGATAAAATTATTAAATACTCTCGCTTGATTTAAACAGGTCTTATGTCCAAATTTAAATTCAAGACGACCACAACATAATCCAGATAATATCTGAATTTCTTTTGTCAGAAATACAAAAAGACATTTGAATATTTACTATCTAATTTTTGAAGAATTTCTATTTCAACCCACCAATCTTCTTATTATATCATTACTAAAAAATTATTAGCTAGACAAGTGAAATGAGAGGATTAGTGGATTGAAATAGAAGATCTCTTAAGTTTTATTTGGAAGGTCAAACTATTTTACACATTGATTCACTTTTCTGCAGGTTTATAACCATTAAACAATTGATATATTTTCAAGAGAATTTATGATCTTGATAATTATGTTTTGTACATATTTAAGAAAAGTAACGAAAAACAAATTTAAATAAGATAATGACAAAGAAATATATACACATAATGTCCATGTTATCTTTATCAATAGAAATTCTCTTTAATTATTTAATTTTTCTTTATTAATTAATAGTTTTAAACATAAAAGTGTTGGAACATATGTTGATGAATTTAAAAATTTCTAACAAGTCCAGAGCCCCAACTCTATAAAGTGAGCATCACAATTCTACACTAGCAAGATTTTAGTTAAAATTCAAGTGAGTTGAGAGTCGTAGCTTTATAATGTCACACCCCGCCCGAACGCGCTTAAACCAACAGGACACTCACAGGCGGGGCGTGAATGCATTATAACAGTTATCGAGCGCGCAGGTGCACAATTCAAGCACAAGTCTGTTTTCATTAATTTCAAAATGTATTTTGTACAAAATGTAGGCGGTCTGAAACCATTAATAATGAATGAACATCCTCCTAAAAATTTCCCTAACTAATTGAACAAATAAGTCCTTGGGTACAAAATGAGGGCCCAAAACACTTCTGCCCAATCCACCCTAGACTCCTATTAAATGGTTAACAACGGGATGAGCTATTATCCACTGGGTAAAATAGTTCGTGAATATGAAAATTAATAAAGAAGATATCATAATTATATATCAAATATACACAATATAGCATCATAAACAGTGCAACATAGCTTGACAGGTAAGTATACATAACACCGTCTCGTACTGGCTCTGTGACCGTATATCACCCTACGTTCACGTACAAATGTCCATCTCCAGGTAATCTTGGGTTCACATTGTACGTCCATCTCTTAGGGAAACATCAATAATAGTGGGCACCATTGCACCAGTAAATAATTTATAGATCACAGACCACTTACGTCCCTAGGTGGTTCTTATTTTATGTATGATGACTACGCATATCCGAGTCCGGTCTTTACTTACATTAGACAGGATTTGGAAGCGCCTGGTGATGCTTATCAGGGTTAGCATTATTGCGTGCAATGTTAGGATGTCTAGTATCACTTATACAAGCAGACAACTTTCAATGAGACCAATTAGACCAGTCCTTAGGTCGAGAGGTGGGAACACAAGGTCCCGCTTAAATACTAAGTCTTCGAGAGCAGCAAGTTGCCTCCCATTCACTATTTAAAGTTACTAAGGACAAGACTAAGTCTGGTTTAGTCAAATCGGCTGCTAATCCAGAGTAGTAACAATATAATATATGGACTCTAAATATTAAGGCATAAGCATGACATGTATGAACACTATACATAATAATGCAGTGTAAGTAAATAATAAACATAATGATAAATGAATGAAAACTTTATGAAAGTCATAAGACACACAAACCTATGTTTCGTTCCTTCCTTCAAATTATACTTGTTTTCAAAACTAGCGTTTCCTCCCGATGAGAACAACTTCGCACCAAAAAGAGAGTCTCAAAAGAGGAGAGAGAAAATCACAAGGAGAGTGGAGGAAACCAACCCAAAGAGAGAGAGAGAGGGAAAGAGTTGTGGTGTGAGAAATGAAAGGGAGGGGGGAGAAGGGGCCCCTTTTATAGAAAACCCATGCCTGAACGTTCGGGCAATGCCCTTTTTAATTTTTTTTTTTGGTGTAAACCAGGAGTATTACATATAGAGTGACGCAGCTCTACACTAACTAGAATTTTTATTAAAAATCAGAGAGTCAAGTGTCACAATGCTAGAAGAGAGCGTCACGACTCTAGTGCGATATGTTTGAATTTTTTTTGTTTTAATGTGACTTTTCTTCATGTCCTTTCGCAAGAATGCATCTGCACAAAGGGATTTTGTCCTTTATCGAAGAGATGTGATTCTGGTTATTTAAACTCATCAATCTTTTCAAAATTTATAATTTTTTCCATGAGTTTCTCTCTCTTTCTACTTTCTCTATCAATCAAATTTTGCTGAGATTTTTCTTTCATTGTACTCTCTCTTTCCATCAAATTCTCCAAGTTTCCCAAGAAAGCAATACCATTACTTAAGTTCATTGTTGACAATCCACTGGGAGTACCCCTTGGATCGATTAGATTGTTGTAGCTTGGAGTGTTAACGCTCATAGAACTGTAGTACTGAATAGGGGTAATTTTCACTTTAGGCTAGTGCCCTGCACGCTCTCAATCCCTTTACTATCTCTTTCAATTTCACTAAGTATTTACATTCCTACAATCTAAAGCAAAAATTCGTAATCATCCATGGCATCATTAGGATTTGTTGATTAAGCCATAGTGCCGATTTCCAATTCCATCCATAATGATGCGTGCAAATCGCAAGTGTACAATGTCAAGTTATAATAATTTCCGATGAAAATCGAGTATCGTCTTCAGGGATTGATAAGCTAAATTAGTTATTGTTGGTCCACCTAAGAGGGGGTGAATTGGGATGCGATGGTCAATTTTAAAAATATCTTCCAATAACTTAGTGATTTACATGAATGTATTGGAATTGAATGCAAAATAGAACACAAACTAATTTGGAAACGTCTGACACACAAATTTATAGTGGCTCGGCCAAGCCTACATCCACTGCCTAATCTCCAGATTAGGATTTTCTCAATCCACTAACCGATTTTCTTACGGGTGAGAACCAAACTGTTACAACTGCCCTTTTACAAGTTAAAGGCAAACCTATCATTTTATAGGCTAAGGATGAACCGTATTTCCTTTTTTCGGGATGAGGAAAAACCCGTGTTTTTTTTACGGGATAAGGAAGAACCGTATTTCCTTTTATCGGGATGAGGAAACCCTTGTTCCTTTTACAAGATAAGGAACAACCATGAAGCTTTTATGGGATAAGGAACAACTGTATCTCTTTTACAGGTTAAGAGATAATCTATCATTTTATGGGGATGAGGATGAACCAGTTTCCTACTTGCAGGTGACGATAAACCTTTTTCTCTTTTGCAGGTTAAGAGATAACCTATCCTTTTTCAGGTTAAGGACACACCTATCCTTTTATGGGATGAGGATGAACCGATTCTCTTTTATAAGTTGTCACACCCCGCCCGGACGCGCCTAAACCGGCGGTACACTCATGGACAGGGCGCGCATTTGGAATAATAACAATGGTAATAACAGAGTGCGCAACTGAAATATAAAATACAGTACAAGTCTGATTTCATTTAATTCAGAATATTTTTTTACATAAAATAGTCAAGGGAACATACTCCCCAAAATCCCCAATGAATAATACAAAGGGTACAAAATGTTGGCCCCATAACCCTGCACCCAGTCCACCCTAATTTCTTCTGAAAAATTTGATAATAATGGAGTGAGCTTAACGCGCTCAGTGGGTAAAATAGTTCGTGAGTATAACAATTAATAAAGCATGCTTCAATATCAATTATCTTAAATACACATGAAAACATCATAATCAATCAATATGTATGTATGCATGACATCGTCTCGTAATGGTTTGATGAACGTCTATCGCCTGAGTTCACGTACAAATGTCCGTCCCAACGTTTCTCCCCTGGCGTCGTCAGGTTTTATTGTAAGTAGATCGATGCTCTGGGTTCACGTACAGATGTCCCTCCTCAGGCATAGTTGGGTTCTCATTGTACGTCCCTCTCCAGAGAAATATAATGAAAAGCGAGCAGTGCTCCTAACTATTCTATGAATCATAAACCACATACGTCCCTAGGTTGTGATATGTATGATGCTGATGCATGAGCTGGTCTAGTCTACTGGTCTGGTCTTTTCTTGACATTTAGACTGACTTTGGCAACGTCTGGTGATCCTTATCAGGGTTGGTATCACGACGTGCAAGATTAGGACATTCAGTATTACTTGTATAAGCTGATAGCTTTCAATAAGACCAACTAGATCAGTCCCCACTTGAGATGTGAGACACAAGGTCTGCTTAAATACCAATCGCCTAGAGCAGCCCACTGCCTCCCATTCACTATTTAAAATTACTAAGGACAAGACTGGGTCTAGTTGAGCCAGATTGACCACAAATTCGGTATTATAACAGTATAATACATGAATTCCAAGTATACAGGCATAAGTGCGACAGTATAAACATTATATGACATAATACAGTGTAAATAAACAATAGATATAATAATAATTGAATGTAAACTTTAATAAAAGTTATAAAACATGCAAACCTATGTTTCGTTCCCCACCTTCAGAAAATAACTTCTTCTTTTTCAGATCTGAAGCTTTCCTCCAGACAGAACTTCGTTGTATCGCACCGAGAGTCTCGAACAGAGAGTCTCAAACAGACAAGAACTCAGAATGAGTGAAAAGAGGAGGAAAAATAACTAGAGAAGGTGATTTGGTGTGAAAAGTTGAGGAGGAGAGGCTTCCTTATATAGAGGTGTTGGCGCCAGAACGTTCGGGCGGGCTGCCCGAACGTCCGAACACGTGTCTGGACGTACGGGCATTTCTGCCCAAACGAATTTTTTTGTGTGTGAAATACAGGGTATTACACTCTACCCCCCCCCCTTAAAGTGATTTTGCCCTCGAAATCAATTCAAGTAGTTATGATGGTTATCTGCTTGAGATTCACTGCCGGCGTCATCTCTTGCGAGTTTAGAGTAGTGCTTGTATGGTCCCTGAATAGCACCGTGGCCGGTGGAATCCTCATCATCATAAAACCATTGAGAGCAAATGGAATCGGACTCGTCCTCTAAAGATTCCAACCTTTGCATAATAGATGGTGGTGGAGGGCGGTGGTTACATCGTTTGAGGGGAGGTAGGTTGAGCGGTGGAATACTTTTTTGTGCTGTTGCTCGAATCCGGCCGCCTGGCAATTTTGGTAGAAGGTCCTGCCAAGATGAGGGCACGAGATTGTTATGAAAAATCCATGCACGCTTTGGCGATAAGGATCGCTGTCTGTGTGGTGATGCACAATAGTTGTAACTTGACTCTGCTTCTTGAGAAGTAGCCACAGGTTGCCAAGGAGGCCACTGCATGTGTGCATCACTATATCCATTGATATTATTTTCAGACATCTGCGTAGTTATTCAAGTGAAACAATGAATTAAGATAGGTAAGATAGGTGTAAACAAAGTTTCATCATTTTATTGATAAGTGAAAATAGTACAGTCGATCACATCATCAGTTTGTATTAGAAAACAATTCAGGGTATTTCTGTTTAATTGTTGCTTCTAATTCCCAAGTTGCTTCCTCGACGCCGTGGTGATACCAGAGCACCTTCACAAATGTTATGCTACGTCGCCGTAGTTCTTGAGTTTTTCTATCTAAAATCTGTATCGCTTTCTCCTGATACTTATTTCCTTCCTCAACCCGAACCGCAACTAAAGGGATGATATGCGAAGGATCAGGACGATACTTGCGAAGCATAGATACGTGAAAAACGTCATGAACTTTAGGCATGGACGATGGAAGGGACAGACGGTAAGCAATTTTTCCAATATGTTCAACAATCTGAAATGGACCTATATACCGCGGGGAGAGCTTTCCTTTGATCCCAAAGCGTTTGACACCTCTTGTGGGCTGAACTTTTAGAAAAACAAAGTCCCCCTTATCAAATTCTAGAGGCTGCCTCCGCTTGTCAGCATAGCTCTTCTGTCGACTTTGTGCAACACGAAGTTGTTCCTTTACTAGTGTGATCTTCTCAGAAGTCTCTTGAACTAGTTCAGGGCCCAACTACGGTCGATCTGCCACATCTAACCAGCATAAAGAAGATCTGCAAGGGCGACCATAGAGAGCCTCGTACGGTGCCATGCCGATACTAGTTTGGTAGCTGTTGTTGTATGCAAACTCAGCTAAATGTAAATATTTTGCCTATCCGTCATTAAAGCCCAAAATGCAGCATCGTAACATGTCTTCTAAGATTTGGATAACACGCTTTGACTGCCCATCAGTCTGAGGGTGGAAGGTTGTGCTCATACTGATCTTAGAACCCATTCTACTCTGGAAGCTTTTCCAAAAGTTTGATGTGAATCGAGGGTCTCAATCAGAGACGATCATGAGTGGTATGCCATGAAAGCGTACGATCTCTCTTTCATATAGCTCGGCAAGTTTGGCAAGGTTATTTGTGAACTTTATTGGCAGAAAGTGTGTAGACTTGGTAAGTCTGTCAATGATAACCCAAATAGCATCTTGTCCTTTATTATTTCGAGGTAAGGCCGTAACAAAATCCATTGCAATGTTCTCCCACTTCCATTCTCCAATAAGTAACGGCTGGAGAAGTCCAGAGGGAAGTCTTCGTTCTGCCTTGACTTTCTGGCAAACTAGACATCAGCAACGAAGTCTGCAATTGCCATCTTCATTCCAGAAAACCAGAATTGTCGTTTGACATCCTTGAACATCTTGTCACCCCTAGGATTCATAGCGAACCTCGAACAATGCATCTCAGTGAGCACTTCTTTCTGAACCTCAGGATCGTTCTGTAGACAGAGACGTTTTTTTTTTTAAAAAATGGCCTCGTCTTCTGAGACCGACCAGTAAGGAAGGTCCTGTCCGCTGAGTAGAAGTTCTCGTTTCGCCATTAACATCGGCTCATTGGCTTGAGCAGCTGAAATCTTTCAAACTATCTCAGAGTTGGCTGATATTTGAGAGAGTCATGATCTTGTTCCCTCTTCGATCAGTTGTAGGTTAAAGTTCTCTATCTCGGTAGCCAATTTCCCCATTTCGTAGTTAAGAGTACAAGTAAGATAAGATTTTCTACTTAAGGCATCAACCACAACATTGGCCTTTCTGGGATGGTACTGGAGTTGAAAGT
The DNA here is from genome assembly GCA_035771175.1 of Paratinospora sagittata. NCBI lineage: Eukaryota > Viridiplantae > Streptophyta > Magnoliopsida > Ranunculales > Menispermaceae > Paratinospora > Paratinospora sagittata. The sequence continues at coordinate 22,219,486 of CM069596.1, forward strand.
CATAATCTTTCAAGAATTCCAACCATCGTCTCTGGCGGAGGTTTAGGTCTCTCTGAGTGTATATGTACTTAAGATTCTTGTGATCCGAGAAGACCTCAAGCCGTTCACCGTATAGGTAATGACGCCATAATTTCAGTGCAAATACGACAGCTGCAAGTTCCAAGTCATGTGTTGGGTAATTACCCTCATGAATCTTCAGTTGCCTCGAGGCATATGCAACAACTTGGCCTTCTTGCATTACTACGACACCTAAGCCTTGGAGAGAGGAGTCGGTGTATAATGAAAATCCAATTACTTTTCTTGGAGTGATAAGTACAGGTGCCATCATGAGGTGTTTCTTCAATTCCTGGAATGATACTTCACAGGCGGGATTCCAGATGAATCGCACGTCTTTTCGAGTGAGCTTGGTCATAGGTTCAGCAATCTTTGAGAAGTCCTTAATGAAGTGTCTGTAATAGCCAGCCAAACCAAGAAAACTCATAATCTGAGTAACAGTGGTAGGCTGCTTCCAGTTTAAAACTGCTTCAACCTTAAAAGGATCTACTTCAATGCCATTGCCTGAAAACCACATGGCCTAGGAATTGAACTCGTTTCGCCTAGAGTTCGCACTTACTCAACTTTGCATACAGTTGGTGGCTTCTCAACGTCTGGAGGACTATCTTCAAATGTATCTTATGGTCTTCTTAGGTTGAGGAATATATCAAGATGTCGTCCACGAAAACCAGCACAAATCGGTCTAAGTATAACGTAAAGATGCGATTCATCAAATCCATGAATGTTGTAGGTGCATTTGTTAGACCGAACGACATGACCAAGAACTCGTAGTGACCGTACTGAGTTCTGAACGTCATTTTGGTAATGTCCGACTCTCGAATCCGAAGTTGGTGATAACCGGACCGTAAATCATTCTTAGAGAAGTATTTGGCATCTCTAAGTTGGTCAAACAAGACATATTTGACATGGCCCTTCTGGCCGCAGTTGAAACACGTCGGCTGATACTGCGGATGGTTCTGTTGGCCATGCTGATTGTTCTGCTGCCCATGATGATTGTTGTGTCGACCACCACCTCTGCCATTGCCGTTTCTACGGCCACCCCTTCCATAACGACCTCCGCGACCATGATTATGAAAACCCTCATGGTTAGGGTTAGATGGTTCAGCCGCAGGTGTTGTGTCCTCATTCTTCGAAACAAGGGCTGGGAGTTGCATTAGAGTTTGAAGGAGTCTCCACTGGTTGCCAAGCAGGACATGGAGTGCATGACTCATTACTCATGTCTATGTTGTTTTCGGACATCTGCATGGTTAATTAAATAAAACAATATATTAAGATATTGTAAAGTAAGTTCCATCATTTCATTGATTAGTCAAAAGGGTACAATGCATCACATCATCAACTATTATTAGAAAATAATTTGGGGTATTTCTGTTTAATTGTTTCTTCAAGTTACCAAGTTCCTTCCTCTACTACGTGGTGATCCCAAAACACCTTAACAAGTGGTATGCTACATCGCCTTAGTTTTTGAGTTTTTCTATCTAGAATCTGTATCGCTCTCTCCTGTTACTTATTTCCTTCTTTAACCCGAACCTCGACTAGAGGGATGATATGCGAAGGATCAGGACGATACTTTTGAAGCATGGATACGGGAAAAATGTCATGAACCTTAGACATGGACAATGAAAGGAACAGACAATAGGGTAGTTTGCCAATACGTTCAATGATTTGAAATGGACCGATTTACTGTGGGGAGAGCTTTCCTTTGATCCCAAAGCATTTGACACCTCTCGTAGGCTGAACTTTTAGAAATACCAAATGCCCTTTATCAAATTCTAGAGGCTGTCTCCGCTTGTTGGCATAGCTCTTCTGTCGACTTTGTGCTACATGAAGTTGCTCTTTTACTAGTGTGATCTTCTCAGAAGTCTCTTGAACTAGTTCAGGCCCCAACTGCGGTGAACTTTATTGGTAAAAAGTGTACAGACTTTGTAAGTCTGTCAATGATAATCCAGATTGCATCTTGCCCTTTATTATTTCGAGGCAAGGCTGTAACAAAATACATTGCGATGTTCTCTCACAATCATTCTCCAATTGGTAAAGGATGGAGAAGTCCGGATGGAAGTATGCGTTCTACCTTTACTTGTTGACACACGAGATATCGGGCAACGAAGTCTGCAATAGCCTTCTTCATTCCCGAAACCAGAATTGTCGCTTGACATCCTTGTGCATCTTGTCTCCCCCAGGATGCATAGTGAACCTCGAACAATGCATTTTAGTGGGTACTTCTTTCTGAACTTGAGGATCGTTCGGTAGACAAAGAAACTTTTTGTAGACAACGGCCCCGTCATTGGAGACCTACTAGTGAGGAAGGTCCTGTCCCCTAAATCAATAGGTCGTTGGCTTGAACTGTTGAAATCTTTCGGACAAGCTCAGAGTTGGCTGATAATTGAGAGAGTCGCGATCTTCCTCCCTCTTTGATATGCTGTAGGTTAAAATTCTCCATTTCTGTAGCCAACATCCCAATCTCGAAGTTAAGAGTGCAAGCAGCAACATAAGATTTTCTACTCAGGGCATTAGCCACAACATTGGCCTTACCTGGATGGTATTGGAGTTGAAAGCCATAATCTTTCAAGAATTCCAGCCATCAACTTTGGCGGAGGTTTAGGTCTCTTTGAGTGTAAATTTACTTGAGACTCTTGTGATCTGAGAAGACCTCAAGTCGTTCACCGTATAGGTAGTGATGCCATAACTTTAGTGGGAATACGACAGCTGCAAGTTCCAGGTCATGCGTCGGGTAATTACCTTCATAAATCTTTGGTTGCTTGGAAGCATATGAAACAACCCGGCCTTCTTGTATTACTTATGCACCTAAGCCTTGGAGAGAGGTGTCGGTGTATAGTGAAAACCCAACTCCAATTCTTAGAGTGATTAGTACTGGTGCGATCGTGAGACGTATCTTCAATTACTGAAATGACGATTCATAGGTGGAATTCCAGATGAGTCGCACATCTTTTCGAGTTAGCTTGGTCATAAGTTCAACAATCTTTGAGAAGTCCTTGCTGAAGCGTCTGTAGTAGCCAGCCAAACCAAGAAAACTCTAGATTTGAGTACTTGTGGTAGGCTGCTTCGAGTTTAAAACCGCTTCAATCTCTGAAGAATCCACATCAATGTCATTGCCTGAAACCACATTGACCTAGGAATTGAACTCTCTTCGTCCAAAATTCGCACTTACACAACTTTGCATACAACTGATGGCTTCTCAAGGTTTGGAGGACAATCCTCAAATGAATCTTATGGTTTTCCTCAGTTGAGGAATATATCAAGATATCATCCACAAAGACCACGACGAATCGGTCTAAGAATAACCTGAAGATGTTGTTCATCAAATCCATGAACGTTGCAGGTGCATTTGTTAGACCGAACGACATAACCAAGAACTCGTAATGACCGTACCGAGTTCTGCAAGCCATTTTATTAATGTCCGACTGTCTGATCTGAAGTTGATGATAGTTGGATCGTAAATCAATCTTAGAGAAGTATTTGGCATCTCTAAGTTGGTCGAACAAGTCATCGATCCCAGGTAATGGGTATATGTTCTTGATTGTGGCATCATTCAACTTGCGATTGTCGATGCAATGTCGTAACAAACCATTTTTTTTGCGAACAAATAGAACTGGAGCGCCCCAGGGTGATGAACTTTTTCTGATGAAGCCATTACTCTCCAATTCCTTCAATTGTTTGTCCAACTCAACCAGCTCGACATTGGACATTCTGTATGGAGGAATTGAGATGGGGCCTGTCACACCCCGTCCAGACGCTCCTAAACCGGCGGAACACTCATGGACGGGGCGCGAATGCATTATAACAATAACCGAGTACGTAGGAACACAATTTTATGTACAAGTTTGATTTCATTAATTTCAGAATATATTTTTGTACATGAAATAGTAAAGGAAACATCTTCCCAAAATCCCTATTCAATAAAGAAAGGCTTACAAAATGTGGGCCCAAAAACCTCCACCCAGTCCACCTTAATCTTAGGAGAAAAATTTGATAACAACGGGATGAGCTACTCGCCTAGTGGACAAAATAGTTCGTGAATATAACAATTAATAAAAGAAACTTCATAATCAAATATCACATAAACACATCATAGCATCATAATCAATACAACATTTATGTATGCATGACACCGTCTCGTAATGGTTCCATTATTGTACGTTGCCTAAGTTCACGTACAGATGTCCATCCCCAAGTGTAGCTGGGTTCTCATTTTACGTCCCTCCTCAGGAACGATGCTTTGGATTTAGTACAAATGTTCATCCCCAGGTAAACTCGGGTTCTCATTGTACGTCCCTTTCCAGAGAAATATCAATAATAGTGAGCATTTCTTCTAACTATTTTGTGGACCATAAACCACTTATGTACCTAGGTAGTGTTTATGTATGATACCAATGCATGAGTAGGTCCGGGCCTAACATTAGACAGGATTTGGCAACGTTTGGTGATTCTTATCAGGTCAGTATCACCACGTGTAAAGTTAGGATGTTCAGTATCACTAGTACAAGCTGATAGCTTTCGAATAAGACTAACTAGATCATTCTCCAGTTTGAGGGGTGCAACACAAGGTCTACTTAAGTACCAATCATCTGAGTAGCACGCTGCCTCCCGTTTACTATTTAAAGTTACTGAGGACAAGATAGTGTCTGGTTGAGTCAGATTGACCACTAATCCGACATACTAACAGTGTAATACATGAACTCCAAATATACAGGCATAAGTGTGAAAGGTATGAACATTATATGCAATAATGTAGTGTAATTGAATAATAGACATCATGATAAATGAATATAAACTTTAATAAAAGTTATAAGACACACAAACCTAGGTTTCGTTCCCAACCTTCAGATAATAGCTTCTTCTAGAACTAGCGCCTTCCCCCGAGCAGTACCGTGTTGCACCGCAAAAAGAGTCTCGAAAAGATAGTCTAAAAGAGAGAAGAGAAAAACTCAAGGAAAGTGAGAACGAGAGAGAAATCAACAAGTGATTTTGTGTAAAAAATGAGGGGGGGGAAGGGTTTATTTTATAGGAAAAAAAGTGCCCGAACATTCTGGCAGTGCCCGTAGTTCAACATTTATTTTTTTTGTGCAATCCTTGGGTATTAAACTCTACCCCCCTTAAAAGGATTTAACCCTTGAAATTTTGTCCGTGTAGAGATGATTGTTGTTTGCATGGGATTCACCGTCGTCGTCATTACTCAAAAGATCAGGGTAGTGCCTGTAAGGCCCCTGAATAGCATTGTGGCAGTGGAATCCTCTATATCACCAAACACTGGAGAGCAAATAGAGTCAAATTCGTCCCCATAAGGTTTCGACATTTGTCACACAGATGGTGGCGTAGGGTTCTGCAGGTTGCAGCGTTTCAGGAGAGGTTGGTTGAGCGGCGGAATATTTTTTCGTGTTGTTATCCGAATCCGACCCCTTGGAAATTATCATAGAAGATTTTGCCAGGATGAGAGTACAAGATTGCTTCAGAAAAAATTGTTAAGAAAAAGCCATGCACGCTCTAGTGATAAGGATCGCTGTCTGTGAGGCGATGCAGTTGGTGATGCAAAGTAGTTGTGGCTTGACTCAGATCCTGAAGGAGTCGGCATATGTTGCCAAAGAGGTCATTGCGTGTGTGCATCATTACCTCCATCGGCATTATTTTCAAACATCTGCATGGTTAATTAAATAAAACAATATATTAAGATATTGTAAAGTAAGTTCCATCATTTCATTGATTAGTCAAAAGGGTACAATGCATCACATCATCAACTATTATTAGAAAATAATTTGGGGTAGTTCTGTTTAATTGTTTCTTCTAGTTCCCAAGTTGTTTCATCTACTCTGTGGTGATCCCAGAGCACCTTCACAAGTGGTATGCTACGTCGCCTTAGGTCTTGAGCTTTTCTATCCAGAATATGTATCGCTCTCTCCTGATACTTGTTTCCTTCTTCAACCCGAACCTCGACCAGAGGGATGATATGCGAAGGATCAGGATGATACTTTCGATGCATGGATACGTGAAAAACGTCATGAACCTTAAACATAGACGATAGGCTAGTTTTCCAATACGTTCAATGATCTAAAATGGGCCGACATACCGTGGGGAGAGCTTTCCTTTGATCCCAAAGCGTTTGACACCTCTTGTAAGCTAAACTTTTAGAAAAACCAAGTCCCCCTTATCAAATTCTAGAGGTTGTCTCTGCTTGTTGGCATAGTTCTTCTGTCGACTTTGTGCTACACAAAGTCGCTCCTTTACTAGTGCGATCTTCTCAGAAGTCTCTTGAACTAGTTTCGGCCCCAACTACGGTCGATCTGCCATATCTAACCAGCATACCAGAGATCTGCAAGGGTGACCATAGAGAGGCTCATATTGTGCTATGCCGATACCTGTTTGGTAGTTGTTGTTGCATGCAAACTCAGCCAAATGTAAGTGTTTTGCCCATCCATCATTAAAATTCAAAATGCAACAACGTAACATATCCTCCAAGATCTGGATAAGACGCTCTGACTCCCCATTAATCTGAAGGTGAAAGGCTGTGCTCATGGTGATCCTGAAGCCCATCCTATTCTGCAAGCTCTGCCAAAATTTTGATGTGAGTCGAGGGTCTCGATCGGAGACGATCGTGAGCTGTATTCCGTGGATTATCCGTGAATTTCATTGGCCAAAAGTGTGCAGACTTTGCAAGTCTGTCAATGATAACTCAGATGCCATCTTGCCCTTATTATTTTGAGGCAAGGCCGTAACCAAATCCATTACAATGTTCTCCCACTTATATTCTCCAATAGGTAAAGGCTTGAGAAGTCTAGAGGGAAGTCTGCATTCTGCCTTTACTTGCTGGCAAACGAGACATCGAGTAACGAAGTCTGCGATGGCCTTCTTTTTTCCAGAAAAACCAGAATTTTTGTTTGACATCCTTGTACCTCTTGTCTCCCTCAGGATGCATAGCGAACCTTGAATAGTGCATTCCAGTCAAAATGGCCCCGTCTTCAGAGACCGTCCAGTGAGAAAGGTCTTGTCTGCTAAGTAGAAGTTCTCGTTTCTCCATTAACATAGGGTCGTTGGCCTGAGAGGCTGAAATCTTTTGAACCAGCTCAGAGTTGGCCGATAGTTGGGAGAGTCGTGATCTTTCTCTTTCCTCGATCAATTGTAAGTTAAAATTTTCCATCTCTGTAGCCAACTTCCCCGTCTCGAAGTTAAGAGTGCAAGCAACATAAGATTTTCTACTCACCGCATTTCCGACAACATTGGCATTACTGGGATGGTACTAGAGTTGAAAGTCATAATCTTTCAAGAATTTCAACCATCAAGTTTGGCGGTGGTTTCGGTCTCTCTAAGTGTAGGTATACTTAAGACTCTTGTGATCTGAGAAGACCTCAAACTGTTCACCATATAAGTAATTCTGCCATAACTTTAGTACAAATACGAAAGCTGCAAGTTACAAGTCATGCATTGGGTAATTACCTTCTTGAATCTTCAGTTGCCTCGAAGGATATGCAACAACTTGGCCTTCTTGCATTAGTACTGCACTTAAGCCTTGGAGAGAGGCGTCGGTGTATAGTGAAAACCCAACTCCTTTTCGTGGAGTGATTAGTACTGGTGTTGTCATGAGGCACTTCTTCAATTCCTAAAATGACGATTCACAGGCAGGATTCCAGATGAATCGTATGTCTTTTCGAGTAGACTTGGTCATAGGTTCAGCGTCTGTCGTAGCCAGCCAAACCAAGAAAACTTTGAATTTGAGTAATAGTGGTAAGCTGCTTCCAGTTTAAAACCGCTTTAACCTTTGAAGGATCCAACTCAATGTCATTGCCTGAAACCACATGACCTAGGAATTGAACTCACTTCGCCCAAAATTCACACTTACTCAACTTTGCACACAACTGGTGGATTCTCAAGGTCTGGAGGACAATCCTAAAATGTATCTTATGGTCTTCTTCGGTTGAGGAATATATCAAGATATCATCCACAATGACCACCACAAATTGGTTTAAATATAACCTGAAGATGCGGTTCATCAATCCATGAACACTACAAGTGCATTTGTTAGACCGAACGGCATAACCAACAACTCATAATGACAGTATAGAGTCCTGAATGTCGTCTTGGTAATGTCCGACTCTCTGATCCAGAGTTGATGGTAACCGGATTGTAAATCAATCTCGGAGAAGTACTTGGCATCTCTAAGTTGGTCGAACAAGTCATCGATCCTAGGTAATGGGTATATAATCTTGATGGTGGCGTTATTCAACTTGTGATAGTCGATGCAAAATCGTAACAAACTATTTTTTTTGTGAACAAACAGAACTGTTGTGCCCCAGGGTGATGAACTTTTCCTGATGAAGCCATTACTCTCCGACTCCTTCAGTTGTTTGTCCAACTCGACCAGCTGGACATTGGATGTCCTGTATGGTGGAATTGAGATAGGCCCGGTCCCAGGTATGAGTTTGATCTCAAAATCAAATTCCCTATCAGGAGGTAGACCAGAAAGGTCATTTAGAAAAACCTTTGCAAATTCAGATATTACCGGGACATCATGTACTTCAAGAGGGTACAGTGCTGGTAATTCATTGTCATCACCAAGGGATAAAGCTCGAAGTTGTGCCTTGAGAAGTGCAACAGTCGAGTTGTGTATCCATTTCCCCGTTCCCTAAATCTTGACAAACTCCACAGTAAAAAATGATAACTGAACTTGCTTCTTCATATGATCGATCTTTGCCTTTAGAGGTGCGAGCCAGTCCATGCCGAGGATGTTGTCAAAGTCTTCAATATCCATCACAAAGAGATCTGCATATATTATTTGTTCTAACATTCGAAGCTCACATAGAGCACACTGCAAATTCACGTCACTACCATTTTCCCCTATTCATTCTCCGCTCTTGCTCAATCTTTTCCTGCTCAAAGCTCAAGGCCTTGTCAACAACCTCCCTGTAAATCTTGAGATCCAAGATCAACATGGCTTGTCGGATGTCAGGACGAAGGCCGTTGAAGAATTTCTCGGTCTTATCTTGCTCGGTTGAGATGGTGGAGAGAGAGTAGACTGATAATTCTTTGAACCTGACAGCATACTCTCTGACTGTCATGCTACCCTAGTATAGCCTAGCGAACTCCTGGCGCCTATGCCTCTTCATAGCGCCAGGGAAGTACTCATCGATGAACAATGACTCAAACTGCTGCCAAGTTATGTCTACTACATTAGTCCTCGGGTCTTTTTTAACTGTTATCCACCATGTATTTGCTCCACCAACATGTTGGTAGGACGCAAGTGGAATCTTTCGACCCTTATCGACTCTCATCGCCTTGAGGGCCTTATTTGACTCATCAAGCCATTTCTGCGCCTCCTCCGCATCAATGGTACCTGCAAAAGTAAGAGGGTGTAGCCTCTTGTACTTCTTGATCTGGTCAGTTTGGCTCTCTGACCCATGTTGTACAGGTGCTCGTACAGTAACTACTTGGTTGGCCGCAGTCTCACGAACGGTCTTCGGAATAGTTACTTTCATCGCCTCAATAAATCTGGCAAAAAGACTTTCATGCTAGAAGGCATGACAAAGGATGTGGGCTGAGGTGGCACTGCCTGCCCAAACGTAGTGGCAGTGTCATGTACGGCCGACTCTATCCTCGAAGGCGGCGGTTCTTGATTTTGAACTACAGGAGGTGCCTCCTCTACTGAACGGACTGTGCATGGCCTTCATCTCTTCCTAGTTTGCATTTTCTCACTGGCAAGGAGAAAATAAAACCATGATTTAGGAACTGTAGCGAAGTATAATGTTATGATATTTTTAGCAATAAGTTCGAGAGTACTGCAATATAAAACCATCTATATTTCTAAGTATGGTGTAAGGTTTTTGTTGAGGAATCAAAGAATCTTATGTGCCTCGTATGTTTGGCCATGGTGTAAAATAAGGTTAGAATGTTCATATAATAAGTATACAACTTTGCAAGTATTTCAAATGTTTTGGTTCTGAGTTTTGTGAACATACATATATATTTCTTTGAAAATTCATACTAGTCATAACGATTCTAAGATTTGCCTCGGTAAATATCATAATCTAACATACTATCGCAATCTTATGGATGTAAACTCTTTCGCTTAGTCTTTTCGACTATTATCCAAATTCTCTTGTACCATACAACATGAATTTGGTAATAAGGATTTCAACAAAGTTAAGTTGTAAGAACACGGTCTCTACGAAACATTGATGGGAGAGGAGTTTACTAATAGTATTGTCCAAGTTTACTTGTCCCATTCCGTTTAAACTTGGTGATAATGTTAGTAATTCAGCTTTCCCCTGATGTTTCTTTTCACACAAGGTCGTGGGTTTTCTCACTTCTACATTTTATTTAGTATCTTCAAATTTTGTTCTGTCCCATACCACCCCAAAGTTAGTGATACAAAAGAAAAAAATGGTTGTAAGTTGGCCCACCAAACATAGTTTCAAACAAACATTTCATTTATATATAAAAGAAAAATTACAATGCTAGTAATCATTCCTAATTTTCCGGTCTACTACTGCTTCTCCAAGAACTTCTGTTTGTTACAGATCGACTACCAGAAGAACGTTGAGAAGATGTTCGCTCTTCTACCATGCCTTTCACACATGTTATCAAAGCATTCTGGGTCTCCTGCATCCAAGCAAGACTAGATACAATCACATTTAACTGGTCAAATAGATTTGTTGGTTGTCCCACTAATGGTTGGTAGGTTGTCTGTCCCATAGGTAGAGGATAGACTGTAGACATTGGTGGAAAATGTTGGCCATATGGTTGACTCATAGGTGGAAAGTAATTAGTTTGATTATATGAGGACTCCCTAACTGGGACCTCTTGGACGGTTGGATATGTCTGAGTCGAACAATTTTGAAAGAGTGGACTCATCGGGATATCCTGTCTTCCAAAGTTTGGTGCACTCCAATTTTGTTGCGGTTGGTTCACAGGAACTTGTGGAACTGAATGACATGGTAGCTCCGGAGTTGGAAACTTTTGGTACGTCGTATTGCCTTTGGTTCGGAGGTTTCAGGAAGGTGGATTTGCCGGAACTTCCTGTCCATTCTAATTTGTTTTGGTTAACCCAGGTTACCAAAAAGATCATTCTCTGAGAATAGATGATCGGTTTGATTATTATTCGAGGCTGGGTCTGTTGTTGCATTCTGGTTTGGTTCATTGACTGATGCTTCCCTAATTGGAATCTTGTGCCGACTTTTTCGTTGACAATGTCCATTGTTAACTCTAGTCTTTCTGCTACTTTCCCCCGAAGTCGCGCCAAATATTTCTTCGTCAATCACCCCTCCCCTTGAGACGAAAGTCTTTGAGATGGAGGATACTGTAACAACACTAATGACCTGTTTTGAAGATTCATCAAAAGTATTGAGGTTTGCCTCCCAAAGCATCCTCATGATCAAGACTCCGTAGCCGAAGAGTTCCTTCTTTATAGGATTTTGAATCACCCGCAACATTTGCTGGACTATAATGTGAGGTAGGGAGACAGGGGTTCCTTTTTCTAAGCAATATAGCATAAGAAGTTGAGCTCTTGTCATAAGTCCTCTAGTCACCAATTCCGACAAGATGTTGCTGAATACGATCTTCCCCAGGCTGGCAAAAGGTGGTTTAAGGAGATTATTCGGAAGGGGGGCGTACGTAATTTGGGTGTACTGCTTATCGGTAAGGAAATTAGACAATTGTTTCTTGGATTCTGCGATCTCTCCAACCATCTGGGGCTCGTGTGGAATACTCCTCATACCATAACCTCATTTGGAAAGTTTCGCAAGTCATGTGGAAATCGGTTCCCGACTACTGGAAGTCGTTCCTTCACTTTAGACCATTATCTTGCTGAAAGGAAGATAAAACTTTAAATACACAAAATATATTCCTAACATTTAAGATTTATGCCTTGTCTGTTAGACAATATTTTCTAATTTTCCTCTTGATGTTTATGCCATCAATGAATCCAAATTTTAATTAGCAACAAGATATATATATATATATCTCATATATACATAGATATATAATTTTCATAAATCATAACTATATATATAAATCTAAACTATGTAAAAACTATATAGTTATCTAGATATATATATTTAATATAAATCTTAACTATATATAATTCTAAAGATATACATATCTAATATAATTTTTCCTCCTAATTGGTGGACTTGGACAGGCCGTCGACCTTTCTCACTGATACCATTAAAAGTCACACCTCGATAGATGTGCCTAAACCGACAGAACAATCACGGATGGGGCGCGAATGCATTATAACAATAACCGAGTGCGCAGGAACACAATTATGTATAAGTCTGATTTCATTAATTTAATATATTTTTGTACATGAAATAGTAAAGGGAACATCCTCCCAAATCCCCATTGAATTAACAAAGGGTTACAAAATGTGGGTCCAAAAACCTTCACCCAGTCCATCCTAATCTCCTAAGAAAAATTTGATAACAACGGGGTGAGCTACTCACCCAGTGAGTAAAATAGTTCGTGAATATAATAATTAATAAAAGAAACTTCATAATCAAGTATCACATAAACACATCATAGCATCATAATCAATACAAGATGTATGTATGCATGACACCGTCTCGTAATTGTTCCATGATTGTACGTCGTCTGAGTTCACGTACAGATGTCCATCCCCAGGTGTAGCCAAGTTCTCATTATATGTCCCTCCTCAGGAACGACGCCCTAGATTCACTTACATATGTCCATCCCCAGGTAAACCCTGTTCTCATCGTAAGTCCCTCTCTAGAGAAATATCAATAATAGTGAGCATTGCTTCTAACTATTTTGTGGATCATAAACCACTTACGTACCTAGGTAGTGTTTATGTATGATGCCAATGCATGATCAAGTCCAGTCTTTACTAACATTAGACAGGATTTGGCAACGTCTGGTGATTCTTATCAGGTCAGTATCACCACGTATAAAGTTAGGATGTTCAGTATCACTTGTACAAGCTTGTAGCTTTTAAATAAGACCAACTAGATCAGTCTCCAGTTTGAGAGGTGGGACACGAGGTCCACTTAAATACAAATCGTTTAGAGCAACAAGCTGCCTCCTGTTCACTTTTGGGAATTTATACGAGTCATAAAGGTTTTAAGATTAACCACGGCAAATATCCTAATCTAACGTTCTATCGCATTCTTATGTGTTCAAACTCTTTCACTTAGTCTTTCCGACTATTATCCAAGTTTGTGTGTCCCATACCACATGAATTTGGTAATAAATGGTTCAACCAAGTTAAGTTGTACGAACACAGTCTCTACAAAACATCGACTGGAAAGGAGTTCACTAATAGTATCGTCCAAGTTTACTCGTCCCATACCGTGTAAACTTAGTGATAATGTTAGTGATCCAACTTTCCCCAAAAAACATTTTTCACACAAGGTCGTGGGTTTTCTTACTTCCACCTTTTATTTAGTATCTTCCAATTTTGTTGCGTCTCATACCACTCAAAAGTTAGTGATACAAAAGAAAAAAATGGTTGCAAGTCAGCCCACCAAACATAGTCTCAAAAAAACATTTCATTCATAAAAAGAAAATATATACAATGCCAATAATTTTTCTTAATTTCCTTACCTACTACTCCTCCTAGACCTCCTATTAGTTATAGAATGACTACCAAAAGAACGTTGAGAAGTTGCTCCCTGTTCTTCTATGTTTTGCTCCATCTGAGCAAAACTATATACTATCACATTTAACTTGTCAAATGGGTAAGTCTGTTGCCCCATAGATGGTTGGTTGGTCGGTTGTCCCATCGATGGATGGTAGGTTGACTATCCCATAGCTGGAGGGTAGACTGTAGGCATTGGTGGAAAGTATTAGTCGTATGGTTGACTCATAGGTGGAGGGTAGTTGGTTTGATTATATGAAGACTCCCTAACTGAGACCTCTTGGATAGTTGGATATGCTTGAGTCAGACAATTTTGAAAGAGTTGACTCATCAGAATATCTTGTCTTCCAAAGTTTGGTGTCGTCCAAGTTTGTTGCGGTTGGTTCATAAGAAATTGTGGAATTGGCTGATAGGGTACCTCAGGAGTTAGAAACCTTTGGTACATCATATTTCCTTGGGTTGGGAGGTTCTAGTAAGGTGGATTTGCTAGAACTCCCCGTCCATTCTGATTTGTTTGTAGTTGACCAAGGTTGCCAAAGAGATATTCCTCGGAGAATAGATGATCGGGTTGACCATTATTCGGGGCTGGGTTTGTTGTAGTGTTCTGATTTGGTTCATTAATTGGTGCTTCCCTAATAGGAATCTTGCGCCGACTTTTTCATTGATAACCTCTATTGTTATCTCTAGTCATTTTGTTATTTTCCCCTGAAGTCTCACCAAATATTTCTTCGTCAGTCACCCCTCCCTTTGAGACGAAAGTCTTGAAGATGGAGGATACTGTAACAGCTTTAGTGATCTGTGTCAAAGATTCATCAAAGGTATTGATGTTTGCTTCCCATAGCATCCTCATTATCAAGACTCCGTAGCCGAGGAGCTCCTTCGTTGTAGTATTTTGAATCACTCGTAACATTTGTTGGATGATAATGTGAGGTAGGGAGACAAAATATTCGTTTTCTAAGTAGCATAAAACAAGAAGTTGAGCTCTTGTCATAGATCCTGTAGTCACCATTTCTGGCAAGATGTTGCCGAATACAATTTTTCTAAGGCAGGCAAGGGGTGGTTTAAGGAGATTATTTGGGAGGTGGGCGTACGTCATTTGGGTGTACGCCTTTTCGGTGAGGAAATTGAACAACTATTTTTTGAATTCTGCGATCTCTGCAACTGTCTGGGGTTCGTGTTGATCAATGATCTTATCTCCTATTGGGATTTCCATAAGTCGTGAAATAGTTTCGGCGCTGATGAAAATCTTTGCTCTCTTGATCATTGTCTCCAAGACAGGGCTGATCTCATCTTCTTGAAGTCTCATGCTATTCATGGATTCGTAAAATGACTTCACCAAGTTGAAGGAGATGTAACCCTCAACTTTTGTTATATTTAACCACCCCAACTTTAAGAGTTTGTCATGAAGAATAGTACGGAGACGGAGATCTCTCATGTCGATACTCCTCATAGTCATAACCTCCCGTTTTGAAAGTTCAGTAAGTCTTGTGGGAATCGTTTCCCGACTACTGGAATTTGTTCCTTTACTTGAGGCCATTATCTTCCTGAAAGGAAGATAAAACTTGTGAAATACACAAAATATATTCCTAACATTTTTAAGATTTATGCCTTGTCCGTTGGACAATATTTTATGTTTTCCTCTTGATGTTTATGCCATCATTGAATCCAAATTTTTCATTAGCAGCAAGTTATATATATATGTCACACATACATAGATATGTAGACATATATATTATAAATCTTAACTATATATATATAGTTTTCTTAAATCATAACTATATATATATATAAATCTAAACTATATAAACTATATAGTTATCTAGATATATATATATATATATATTTAATATAAATCTTAACTATTTATAATTCATATATACAGTTCTAAAGATATATATATCTAATATAAATTTTCTTCTCCTAATTGGTGGACTTGGGTGGGCCGTGGACCTTTCGCTCTGATACCATTAAATGTCACACCTCGCATGGATGCGTCTAAATCGACAGAGCAGTCACAGGCGCGGCGCGAATGCATTATCACAATAACCGAGTTCGCAGGTACATAATTGAGTACAAATTTGATTTCATTAACTTCAGAATGCATTTTTATACAAAATACGATTGAGAGAACATCCTCCCGAGATCTCCCTATAATTAACAAGGGTTACAAAATGTGCACCCAAAAACATCCACCCAGTCTACCCTAAACTCTAACAAATAATTGGATAACAACGGGGTGAACTATTTCCCAATGGGTTAAATAGTTCGTGAATATGAAAATTAATAAAGGAAACTTCATAATTAAATATCACATTCACGCAACAAGCATCATAAACATTACAACATGATTGAATGCATGATACCGTCTTATAATGGTTCTGTGATCGTACGTCGCCCTGAGTTCACCTACAGATATACATCCCCAGGTAAACCCGGGTTCTCATTGTATGTCCCTTCCCAAGGTCGTCACCCTGGATTCACGTACAGATGTCCATCCCTAGGTAATCCCGGGATCTCATTGTACGTCCCTCTCTAGGGAAATATCAAGAATAGTGAGCATTGCTTCTAACTATTTTGTGGATCATAAACCACTTACGTCCCTAGGTGGTGCTTATGTATGATGCCAATGCATGAGCAGGTTCCGCCTTTACTAACATTAGACAGGATTTGGCAGCGTCTGGTGATTCTTATCAGGTCAGTATCACCACGTGTAAAGTTAGGACGTTTAGTATGACTTGTACAAGCTAATAGCTTACAAATAAGACTAACCAGATCAGTTTCCAGTTGAGAGGTGGGACACGAGGTCCACTTAAATACCAATTGTTTAGAGCAGCACACTGCCTCCCGTTCACTATTTAAAGTTATTGAGGACAAGACTAAGTTTGGTTGAATCAGATTGACCATTAATCCGGCATAGTAGCCGTGTAATACATGAACTCCAAATATACTGGCATAAGTATGACAAGTGATAAGTTGACATTTAGATGTGGTTTAGAATATGTTTTGGATAAGTTTTTGGTTAGTTTATTCATTTATTTGATGTGTTTATCTTGATTTGGTCTATTTGTTAGTTTAGCCAACTTTTGATATATATTGCTCTATTTCGGTATTTAATTTTATAAGTTGGTTTAGTTGATCTTATAAGTGTTTTAATCATTTGTTTTAATTTGTTTGGTAGGTGTTTAGATGTGTTTTAAGTCAACTTGGATGATGGAAAGATGATACATGAAGATGCAATGAAGATACATGAAGAAAACAAGTGAAAAGTAAAAAAAATCCGGAAAAAACGCCCAAACATATGTTCTGAGTGTCGCGGCGCCCCGCGAAAGGCAATTGCGTGACTCTTTCGTTTTGCACAAAACTTTCTCAATTCAACTCCAAATTGGACGTGGTTTATTTCTATGGATTCCTTACTTGAAATACTATAATATAGAAGGGTTTAGAGGTGGATTTGAAGTGGATAACAAGAAGAAAAATGGCGAGGTGGTTTTTTATTTTTTTGATTTTGTTTTATGGCATACAATTTTGATCACTCAACTTTTCAATATAGTTTCAGGCCAGTTGATCCTATTCAAGAGTTGTCGTCATGAATATCTAACCTCCAGCAGCAATTTTCCAAGCTTATAGAGGCAAGATCTCAAACTACTGTAGAGAGAATGGGAATTGCAAGCATGGGCTATTCAGGAATGAGTTCATGTATGGAACAAGTTCATTATGGAAACAATTGGACATATAATTGGATGGGTGATCCTTTACCCCATCAATACTATTCAGATATTTCTAACCATGAGAACTACTCTTATGACAGTTAATGAAATATCTTGCAACCTCTACCGGGCATCCATAATCAAGTGGAAAAGAAGCCATCCTTAGAAGATATACTTACTAATTATCTATTGGAAGCGAGGTCGACTAAGATTGAGCCTAAGTTAAATAATCAATGGAATGAGCTGCAACCTCAAGCGGATGTCTACAATCAAGTGGAGAAGAAGCCATCCTTGGAAGATCTACTTAATAATTCTATGGAAAAAATGGAGGAAAGCATTAAGAGGGATGAGTGTCAAATGGAAAGAATGGGAGCTTCAATGAAGAATATAGAGGGTTATGTGGGGTAAATCATTTCATCTCTTAATGCTTAACATCAAGGAGATTCCTTCCTGAGCGATGAAGAAGATGTCAAGGGAGTTGATTCAGTATATCAAGACATGACGACGCCACCACCACCATCTGCACTTAGGCAATTGACTATTTTAGAAGTGATGCAACGCTATGAGGCTTTGAGTGGAGAAGAGATGAATACTCAACCGGTGGACGTGCTTGAGTGTGATGATCAAGAGGTGCCCATGGATGCGCAATCAAGTGAGCTTATGATGCCATATGATGAATTGGGGCCTATCAGTGTGGAGAAATGTTTGGACGTCAAGGAATATGCTTTCACTTTTGAGGATCCGTTTGCCCATTTACTTTAAGAAAAAGTTGATACCAAGATTCAAAGCCATTTAGAGGTGCTTGGTTATCAATGCAAAAATGTGTGGAAAGCACCAATGGAGTACATCGATGATATTCCTACATTACAAGGGAGTGACACTTCTTCGGACTTTGTGTTTCTACTTGAGGAGCATTCTTCAGCATTTTTATGGGAGAAGTGCACAAGTCCGGTGATGCAATCAATGTTGGACAATGAGGAAGACAGGAGGATGCTCGAAATAATAAGGAAACATACTCGGTCTAAGAGAGTAAAGGAAGTAGGCTGACGACTCTAAACAAAGCGCTTGTTGGGAGGCAACCCATCTATTTTTAAATATGTTTTGAGTTCAATTATTTTGTTTTTTTAGTTGTTTAGTATCTACCTTTACCAATGACTTGTCTTTTTTTATCTCATTCCCAGGTTCTAGATCAAGTTTGGGGGTTCTCATGCGAGCTACCTAGAGAGGATGGAGAGCTGATGCGACTTCGACCCTTTTGGGTTATAGGGGGTTTTCTTACCCTTATCTATTTTATTTTCATCCATGTTATGCTATGGTGTTATTGTGAAGCATTTAGGACAATGCTTGTTTTAAGTTTGGGGGGAGAGTTTTGATTTTTTTACTTGTCAGGGTAAAGATGTGGTAGTTTTAGGTTAGGATGTCCTATGATCTTACAAATTATGATTTGATTCTAATTTTATTTTATTTTTCTGAATGTCCAATGATAAGAGAACATGTATATGAACATGACTCTAAGAGAACATGTAGAGTAATTTATAAGTCTGTGTGCTTGATATAACTTTTAACTTGGTTTTGTTTGAAATTCTCTACATGCCCAGTGTGGTTGATTTTGTGGAATCATGACTTGTTTGGATTGGATGTGTGCAACTAAAGTTATATATATTAGATCTCTAGAAATCCTAGAACAAGTTTGACTATCACTTGAGGCGAAATCCTAGAGAACATGCCATGAGAAAAATGATTTAGGCCATGTTTGGATAAGTTTGAGCCGGATATGTTTAAATTCCTTATTTTTCAACCTATGCACCTTATACACTTTGTTTATGTTGGAGTGTTATCTTTTTGGAAGGTTGAAAAGGGGGAATGAGAAAAGGAATGAAAAGAAGGTGATGAAGAAAAATATATTGGGAATTTGCAAAGTTTGCTATAGTCATAAAATAAAAAAATAAAAAAATAGAAGAAGAATGCTATGCCTATGTGATATGAAAAGAAATAAGTTTGGGGGTGTAGCATTCTATGAAAAAAACAAGAAGCAAATAAAAGAATGGAGATTGAGTAAAAAAGTTGAATATTTGAAGTGGGTACATGTGTTTAAATTGGGTTTTTGGTTCTAAATGTAATGTTGTGGATGTTTGTAATTGATCAAAGTGTTTAGGGTGTTTTGAGCTAAATTTTTTTGATTTTTCCGTACCTTTGAACCTTGTCCATACATTACAACCTAGGAAAGATTTATTGATTCTAAATGGCATGTGATCTACATTAGTGGAGAGTGGTATAAAAAATTTGCCTATGGGATTCACTTTTTATATATATCTATTTGAGATCAGTTACAGTTTATACTTGCTTGCACTTATCGATAAATTTCATGAATGGTTTTATGAGATTGACTATGTGATGATGTGTTTGAGAAATGAAGATGAGGTTAGGAGAAGGGTTGGATTAAAAATCTAGACATCTCTAACACTTTTAAAATTGTCTGATGAGTTGTTATCTTTCAATGTAATCTTAGAGGCCATGATGATAATATGCATGTTATATTTTGAATCAAAATTTTAATTTGTTTGAGAATAGGATGGTAGATTGATGATTGACTTAGTTGAATTATAGTTTTGTTTTCCCTTTACTCGGGACGATCAAAGTCCTAAGTTTGGGGGTATTTGATAAGTTGACATTTAGATGTGTTTTAGAATATGTTTTGGATGAGTTTTAGGTTAGTTTATTCATATATTTGATGTGTTTATCTTGGTTTGGTCTTTTTGTTAGTTTAGCCAACTTTTGATATATATTGCTTTATTTCAGTATTTAATTTTATAAGTTGGTTTAGTTGATCTTATAAGTGTTTTAATCATTTGCTTTGATTTGTTTTGTAGGTATTTAGATGTGTTTGAAGTCAACTTGGATGATGGAAAAATGATACATGAAGATGCAATGAAGATACATGAAGAAAACTAGTCAACAGTGAAGAAAATTAGGAAAAAACGCCCAAAAAAACATTTTGAGCGCCGCGGCAAAAGGCAATTGCGCGACTTTTTTGTTTCGCACATAACTCTCTCAACTCAACTCTGAATTGGACGTGGTTTATTTATATGGATTATTTATTGAAATACTATAAGATAGAAGGGTTTAGAGGTGGATGTGGAGTGGATAAGAAGAAGAAAAACGGCGAGGAAGAAAGCGAATGTGTGATTAAGAATTAGAAACTTTCTAATTTTGTTGCGAACTTTCCTAATTCGACTTGGACTTCTCTTGGACGACTTGCTATTGGCTTAGGCACATAAATACATCATTCCTTAGGGAATTTAGAGAAGAGAGATTAGAGATAACACAAGGGAGAAGAGAACAAGATGCCTAGGAGGAAGGAACGCGAAGATTCGAAAGAAGATTCAAGTTCCAGGTTTTCAAGTTTGCTATTAATGTTTATTATTGAAGTTTTCTCCATATCTTGTGTTGTTTTCATTCAAGCTATGAACTAAGTTTATTTTCTAGAGAGGAGATGGATCCTAACTAGAATATTATGGTTTAATTTTAGATTTAGTTTATTATCAATGAAAGTTCTATAGTTTATTCATGATATCATATGCTCAATGCTTTGGGTTTCTTGATCACAAATCGAATGATCTTAAACTTGGAAGGAGGCACTCGAGAGAGGGTTTTCTAAGTTGGAAATAGGGGATTATTACATGAAGATGTTGTAGAGTCGAGAGGTTTACAAAGTTTCATAAGTTGTAGGAAAATCACAGAGTTTAATGGGTTGTTAAGAATTAGGGTTTTATCGAGAGATCGAATTCTGTTTCTAATGATACGTTCTAATTCGGCACTCGAAAGAAGGAATTAGAGACGTGAGTATTTTGACTTATAGACTAGGAAATTGATTTCATAATAAGCATGTCTAGGTTACATAATTGAAAGTTTGGTGAAGTTGATTCTCTAGATTTTCATATATATTGATTTCTCTTCATAGTTATTCGTTTGATTAGAATTATTTGTTATTTAAATACTTGAATCTCTATAATTTGATCGCTGGATAAAGTTAGAAATTAGTGAAAACGGTAATTGTTGAGGTAAACAATCCCTGTGGATATGATAACCCGACTCACCTCGGATTTATTATAACTTGACTATTCGTACACTTGCGAATATGAATTTATTGCATCAACTGGTATGAACATTATACGCAATAATGCAGTGTAAATGAATAGTGGGCATAATGATAAATGAATGTAAACTTTAATAAAAGTCATAAGACACGCAAACCTATGTTTTGTTCTCCACCTTTAGATAATATCTTCTTCTGGAACTGGCACTTTCTCCTGAGCAGAACTGCTTTGCACCGCGAAAAGAGTCTCTTAGAGAGAATCTCAAAAAGAGAAGAGAGAAATCTCAAAGAGAACAAGAGAGAGAGAGAAGAGTTGGTGTGAGAAATGAATAGGGGAAGGGGGGTTCCTTATATAGGAAAGCGAAAGCCCCGATCCTTCAGGCGGATGCCCAAACTTGAAATATTTTTTTTTTCGTCTAAACCGGGGGTATTACATTACAAGACAGTAGGAGTCAAGAAATATCAGAAGCAATAATGAAACTCATTTCATTAGACATCATCTTACTCGACGAACAAGTAAGCATAAAAGTACCATTATTAATATTATTACTGCTTGCATTTTTTTATATTAAAAAGTATTGGGATAACATTTTTTTTTTTTCGATAATGATCACATCCATGCATCAATTAATAAAAAAATGGTTCCAAGAATTAGAGCTAGAATTGAAGAAGGGAAAGTTTACAAAATCTCAAATTTCAAAGTAACTACCAACAAGCCCATATATAAAGTTGTAACTCATGAATACATGATAGAATTTCTCTCATCAACTTCAATAATTGAACTATCAAGTGTTGATTGTGTAATAAGAAGTCATCGTTTTGACTATGTGAAACTTGATGAAATCGAATCTCACATTAACAACAATCAACTTTCAGGTAAGCAATAATCCATTATTTTACATTTGTTATTATTTATAAACATTGTTGCAGACTAATCCCATGTGACGTTTTTGTTTTTTTTTTAAAAAGATATAATAAGACAAGTTATTGCAGTCAGTACTGTTGTTGACTAAAATGTTGATGGAAGAATGGTGAAGAAAAGAAATATGGAGCTTCTTACTACATGGTAGTTACTTATATTTCAAAATTAAATTATACCTGCATGATGCTTTATATAACATCCAAGCGTACGATCATGAGTGGTATGCCATTCAGGAGTACGATCTCTCTTTCATACAACTCGGCACACTTGTCAATGATAACCCAGATTGCATCTTGCCCTTTATTATTTCAAGGCAAGGTCGTAACAAAATCCATTGCAATGTTCTCCCACTTCCATTCTAATATAGGTAAAGGCTGAAGAAGTACAAAGAGAAGTCTGCGCTCGGCCTTTACTTGCTGGCAAACGAGACATCTAGCAACAAAGTCTGAAATAACCTTTATCATTCTAGAAAACCATAATTGTCACTTGACATCCTTGTACATCTTGTCTTCCCCATGATGCATAGCGAACCTTGAACAGTGCATTTCAGTGAGCACTTCTTCCCGAACGTCAGGATCGTTTGGCAGACAAAGGCATTTTCTGTAGAAAACAACCCCGTCTTCAGAGATAAACCAGTGAGGATGGTCCTATAGAGTCGAAGTTCTCATTTCTCCATTAACATAGGGTCATTGGCCTGAGCTGCTGAAATCTTTTGAACCAGCTTAGAGTTTATTGATAATTGAGAGAGTCATGATCTTCTTCCATCCTCAATCAGTTGTAAGTTAAAATTCTCCATCTCTGTAGCCAACTTCCCCGTCTCAAAGTTAAGAGTGTAAGCAACATAAGATTTTGTACTCAGGGCATCTGCGACAACATTGGCCTTATCAGGATGGTACTGGATTTGAAAGTCATAATCTTTCAAGAATTCCAACCATCGTCTTTGGTGGAGGTTTAGGTCTCTCTGAGTGTAGATGTACTTTAGACTCTTGTGATCCGAGAAGACCTCAAACCATTCACCGTATAGGTAATGATGCCATAACTTTAGTGCGAATACGACAGCTGCAAGTTCCAAGTCATGCATTGGGTAATTACCCTCATGAATCTTCAGTTGCCTCGAAGCACATGCAACTACTTGGCCTTCTTGCATTAGTACTACACCTAAGTTTTGGAGAGAGGCGTCGGTGTATAGTGAAAATCCAACTCCATTTCGTTGAGTGATTAGTACCGGTGCTGTCATGAGGCGTTTCTTCAATTCCTAAAATGACGATTCACAGGCAGGATTCTAGATGAATCGTACGTCTTTCGGAGTGAGCTTGGTCATAAGTTCAACAATCTTTGAGAAATCCTTGATGAAGCATCTATAGTAGCCAGCCAAACCAAGAAAACTCTGTATTTGAGTAACTGTGGTGGGCTGTTTCTAGTTCAAAACCACTTCAACCTTTGAAGGATCCACCTCAATGCCATTGCCTGAAACCGCATGACCTAGGAATTGAACTCACTTGCCCAAAATTCGCACTTACTCAACTTTGCGTACAATTGGTTGCTTCTCAAGGTCTGGAGGACAATCCTCAGACGTATCTTATGGTCTTCCTCGATTGAAGAACATATCAAGATATCATCCACAAAGACCACCACAAATCGGTCTAAGTATAACCTTAAGATGATCATCAAATCCATGAACGTTGCAAGTGCATTTGTTAGACCAAACGGCATAACCAAAAACTGGTAATGATCGTACCGAGTCCTGATTTTCGTCTTGGTAATGTCCGACTTTCTGATCCCGAGTTGATGGTAACCGGATCGTAAATCAATCTTAGAGAAGTAGTTGGCATCTCTAAGTTGATCGAACAAGTAATTGATCCTGGGTAATGTTTTTTATGGTGGTGTTATTCAATGCGATAGTCGATGCAAAGTCGTAACGAACCATCCTTTTTGTGAACAAACAAAACTGGAGCACCCTAGGGTAATGAACTTCTCCTGATGCAGCCATTACTCTCCAATTCCTTCAGTTGCTTGTCCAACTCAACCAACTAGACGTTGGACATTCTGTATGGTAATAATTGAGATAGGCCCGGTCTCAAGTATGAGTTTGACCTCAAAATCGAATTCTCTAACCGGAGGTAGACCAGGAAGGTCATTTAGAAAAACAATTGGGAATTCAGATATTACCGGGACATCATGTACTTCGAGAGGGTACAGTGCTGGTGATTCATTGTCATCAACAAGGAATAGAGCTCGAAGCTGTGCCTTGAGAAGTGCAACAGTTGAGTTGTGTATCCATTTCCTCGTTCCCTGAAAAACTCCCCAGTCGGTAAGGATAATTGAACTTGTTTCTTCAAACAATCGATCTCTGCATTCAGAGGTGTGAGCCAGTCCATGCCGAGGGTGATGTCAAAGTCTTCAATATCCATCACAAAGAGATTTGCATATATTATCAATTCTGACATTCGAAGCTCACATCGAGAACACTGAAAATTCACGTCAGTACCAGATCCTAATGGTGATATGACATGGATTGTGATGTCTGTGGGTTCAGGATGCAGCCCCAAATGCCTTACCAATGCAGAAGATATAAAAGAGTGCGTAGCACCCGAATCGAACAAGACATGCACCATTATTTTGAATAAGGAAAATGTACCTTCGACTACATTGATGTCTGGAAGGGGTTGTTGAGCGATGGCAAACACTCTACCCTAGTTTCGTTGCCCCTGGTTCTGTTGGTTCTGCCTGGGTTGGGCATTAGCAGCAGGTGGGGCTTGTTAGACTGGCATTTCTTACATGGCCCTGCTGGCCGCAGTTATAACAAGTTGACCTCTGTTGCTGAGGCGCCTGTTGTTGGTTCTGATGGCCATGCTGATTGTGGTGCTGACCACCACCCCTGCCATTGCCATTTCGATGGCTACCCCTTCCATTACGACCTCCTCGGCCTTGTTTTGTGAAAACCCTAATGACTAGGGTTAGACAGTTGAATTGGAGGTGTCGTGGCTTCATTA
This sequence comes from Paratinospora sagittata, assembly GCA_035771175.1. NCBI lineage: Eukaryota > Viridiplantae > Streptophyta > Magnoliopsida > Ranunculales > Menispermaceae > Paratinospora > Paratinospora sagittata. Next base: position 22,244,855 of record CM069596.1, read on the forward strand.
TTCTGAACAGGGGCTGGGATGGCTGGGTTTTGATTATAGTAGGGCTTCTTCTTGTCTCCCTGCTACGAGCCCTGTTGGGAAAACGTTGTAGGCCATTTTTACCTATTCATTCTCTATTTCTGCTCAAAGCTCATGGCGTTGTCAACGACCTCCCTGTAAATATTGAGATTCAATATTTTGATCCTCATCGATTCTCATCGCCTCGAGAGCCTTCTTTGACTCATCAAGCCATTTTTGCGCCTCCTCCGCATTAGTGGTGCCAGCAAAGGTAAGGAGTTGTAGCCTCATGTACTTCGTGATCTGGTATTTTTGGCTCTTCGACCCAGATCGTACATGTGCTTGTACAGTAACTACTTTGTTGGCCGCAGTCTCACGAACAGCCGTCTGAACATTTACCTTCATCGCCACAATAAATTTGGCGAAGAAAACTTCCATGCTCGAAGGCATGACAAAGGATGTGGGCTGAGGTTGCACTGCCTGCCCAAACGTAGTGGTAGTGTCATGTGTGGCCTGCTCTGTCCTAAGAGGCGGCGGTTCCTTATTTTGAAATACAAAAGGTGCCTCCTCTGCTGGACGCACTGTGCGCGGCTCTCCTGTTCCTAGTTTGCATTTTCTCACTGGCAGGGAGAAAATAAAACCATAGTGTAAGGTTTTTGTTAAGGAATCAAAAAATCTTCTGTGCCTCGTATGTTTGGCCATAGTGTAAAACAAGGTTAGAATGTTTATATAATAAGTATGAAACTCTGCAATTATTTCAAATGTTTTGGTTCTGGTTTTTGTGAACATACATATATATATATTTCTTTGAAAATTTATACTAGTCATAAATAATCTAAGATTTGCCTCAATAAATATCATAATTTAACATTCTATCGTAATCTTATGTATTCAAACTCTTTCGCTTAGTCTTTTCGACTATTATCCAAATTCGTGTGTCCCATACCACATGAATTTGGTAAAAAGGGTTTCAACCAAGTTAAGTTGTAAGAACACGATCTTTACAAGATAATGACGAGAGAGGAGTTCACTAATAGTATCGTCCAAGTTTACTCGTCCCATACCGTTTAAACTAGGTGATAATGTTAGTAATTCAGCTTTCCCCAAGATGTTTCTTTTCATACAAGGTCATGGGTTTTCTTACTTCCACGTTTTATTTAGTATCTTCCAATTTTATTGTGTCCCATACCACTCCAAAGTTAGTGATACAAAAGAAATAATGGTTGTAAGTCGGCCAACCAAACATAGTCTCAAACAAACATTTCATTTATATATAAATAAAAATTACAGTGCCGGTAATCATTCTTAATTTTCCCGCCTACTACTGTTTCTCCTAGAACTTTTATTAGTTACAAAACAACTACCAGAAGAACGTTGAGAAGATGTTCGCTCTTCTACCATGCTTTGCACATATGTTATCAAAGCATTCTGGGTCTCCTGCATCCAAGCAAGACTAGATAGAATAACATTTAACTGGTCAAATTGATTTTTTGGTTGTCCCACTGATGGTTGGTAAGTTGTCTGTCCCATAGGTAGAGGATAGACTGGAGGCATTGGTGGAAAATGTTGGCCATATGGTTGACTCATAGGTGGAAAGTAATTAGTTTGATTATATGAGGACTCCCTAACTGGGACCTCTTGGACGGTTAGATATGTCTAAGTCGAACAATTTTGAAAGAGTGGACTCATCGAGATATCTTGTCTTCCAAAGTTTGGTGCAGTCCAATTTTGTTGCGGTTGGTTCACAGGAACTGGATGACATGGTACCTAAGAAGTTGAAAACCCTTAGTACGTCATATTGCCTTGGATTTGGAGGTTCCAAGAAGGTGGATTCACCAGAACTCCCTGTCCATTCTGATTTGTTTGTGGTTGACCCAGGTTGCCAAAGAGATCATCCTCGGAGAATAGATGATCGGTTTGATCATTAATCGAGGCTGGGTCTGTTGTTGTATTCTGGTTTAATTCATTGAATGGTGCTTCCCTAATTGGAATCTTGCCTCAAATCTTTCGTTCACAACGTCCATTGTTATCTCTAGTTATTTCGCTATTTCCCCCGGAAGTTGCCAAAAATTTCTTCGTCAGTCGCCCCTCCCCTTGAGATGAAAGTCTTTATGAAGAAGGATATTATAACAACATTAGTGATCTGTTTCGAAGATTCATCAAAAGTATTGATGTTTGCCTCCTAAAGCATCCTCATTATCAACACTCTGTAGCAGAGGACCTCCTTCTTTGAAAGGTTTTAAATCACTTACAACATTGGCTGGATGATGATGTGAGGTAGGAAGACAGAGATTCCTTGTTCTAAACAGTGTAGCACAAGAAGTTGCGCTCTTGTCATGAATCCTCTAGTCACCAATTCCGACAAGATGTTATCGAATACGATCTTCCCAAGGCCGGCAAGAGGTTGTTTAAGGAGATTATTTGGAAGGTGGGCATACGTTTGGATTTTGCAATCTCTGCAACCGTCTGGGGTTCGTGTGGATTAATGATCTTTTCTCCTTTTGGGATTTTCATAAGTCGTGAAATAGTTTTGACGATGATGAAAAGCTTTACTCCCTTGATCATTTTTTCCAAGACAGGAGTGATCCCATCTTCTTGAAGTCCCACGCAATTCATAGATTCGTAAAATGACTTCACCAAGTTGGAGGAGACCTAACCCTCAACTTTTGTTATATCCAGCCACCCCAACTTTGAGAGTTGTCCTGAAGGATAGGACGGAGGCAGAGATCTCTATTGTTGATACTCCTTCATAGTCATAACCTCCCATTTGGAAAGTTTTGTAAGTCTTGTGAAAATGGGATCCCAACTACCGGAAGTCGTTCCTTCACTTGAGGCCATTATTTTGCTGAAATGAAGATAAAACTTGTGAAATACACAAAATATATTCCTAACATTTTTAAAATTTGTGCCTTGTCTGTTGAACAATATTTTCTATTTTTCCTATTGATGTTTATGCCATCATGAATCCAAATTTTTTTCATTAGCAATAAGTTATATATATATATCTAATGTATACGTAGATATATAGATATATATATATAAATATATATATATATATATATATATATATATATATATATATAATATCAATTTTCTTCTCCTAATTGGTGGATTTGAGCTGGCCGTGGACCTTTCGCTCTGATACCATTAAATGTCACACCCCGCCCGGACGCCCCAAACCAAATATCACATAATCAAATATCTCATAAACACGCCATAGCATCATAATCAATACAACATATATGTATGCATGACACCTTCTCGTAATGGTTCCATGATTGTACGTCGCTTGAGTTCACGTACAGATGTCCATCCCCAGGTGTAGCCGGTTTCTCATTGTATGTCCCTCCTCGGGAACAACGCCCTGAATTCGCGTACAGATGTCCATCCAAAGGTAAACCCAGGTTCTCATTGTACGTCCCTCTTTAGAGAAATATCAATAATAGTGAGCATTGCTTCTAACTATTTTGTGGATCATAAACCACTTACGTACCTAGGTGGTGTTTATGTATGATGCCAATGCATGAGCAAGTCCGGTTTTTACTAACATTAAACAAGATTTTGGCAACGTCTGGTAATTCTTATAAGGTCAGCATCACCACGTGTAAACTTAGGATGTTCAGTATCACTTGTACAAGCTGATAGCTTTTAAATAAGATCAACCAGATCAGTTTCCAGTTTGAGAGGTAAGACACGAGGTCTATTTAAGTACCAATCATCTAGAGTAGCACGTTGCCTCCAGTTCACTATTTAATGTTACTGAGGACAAGACAATGTCTGGTTGAGTTAGATTGACCATTAATCCGGCATAGTAACAGTGTAATACATGAACTCCAAATATACAGGCATAAGTAGGATAGGTGTGAACATTATACGCAATAATGCAGTGTAAATGAATAGTAGATATAATGATAAATGAATGTAAACTTTAATAAAAGTTGTAAGACAAGCAAACGTATGTTTCGTTCCCCACCTTTAGATAAAAACTTCTTCTAGAACTGGCGCCTTCCCCTGAGCAGAATCGTGTTGCACCGCGAAGAGAGTCTCGAAAAGAGAGTCTTAAAGAGAGAAGAGAAAAACTCAAGGAGAGTGAGAGAGGGAGAGAAATCACAAATGATTTGGAGTGAAAAATGTGTGTGTGTTGGGGGGGGGAGGGTTCCTTTTATAGAAAAAAAGTGGCCGAACGTTCGGGCGCCCTACCCGATCATTCAAGCAGGTGCCTGAAATTCAACAATTTTTTTTATGCAATCCTAAGGTATTACAATTATTGTTGAGAATTAACAATGTTGCGCACATTTTTACGAAAAATAAATCTAAAATCCCGTTTTGGTGTAATAGAAAATAATGAAAGTAATCTATTTTTTGTTAGCTAATGTACTTTTTTTTGCTTTCACATTGTTTTGGCCAGATCAAAGTTTCCACTGGAAAGTTTGTTTGCTCATAAATAATTAAATACTATATAGTTAGACCAAGGATAATGTTTAAATTAAAGTGCATGGTCAGAAGGAAAAATTTTAGTATGATAAATCATCATAGAAGGGAGTCTCTCTCATCCCTACAGTTTAATAAATGAGGCCAGTGGATAATAAATGTTGAGATAGATTTTATGTACTTGATTGACATAATTACTTGACTTTTTTAATAAAATAAAACAATGTGTCGAAACTCACGTAGAAATTGGTGATAGTTCAACGTTTCCTCTTATGAAAACCATGTAGTCATCTCCGGTAGTCAGAAATTCTTTAATTTAATCTTATTTGACAAGACAAGAAAATTGACTACAATAGACTCTCTGACATCAAATGTTAATTGAATTGAATTTCTTATTTGACAATAGAAAAGAAAAGACAACAGTCAAACTTTTTATTATCGGGATCTTTATAAAATCAACAAATACTGTTTGAATTATGACACCTGACGCAAAATCCCTCAACTCTAGGGATATTATTTGACTAAAACTGATTGCAATAATTATTGCATATTTTTCCTTTTCTTGAATCTCAACTAATTGTTGTCAAAAACTATAAATTTTTTGACATTCTTCCCATTTATATTCAGAAAGTTTTTCTACAAATAAAGACGCTTAACAATTACTGTGCAACGGGAAAAATCATCAACGCAGATTGCCCATGAAACTACTAAGGTTGATTCCTGTCAACTACCTATAAGCGATAAATATTTTTCTTCATTCTTTTTTTTCTTCATTATTTTTCTTTTAGTTACCAGGGAATTTACTATTTTGTTAACTTTGTGTTTGTTCTCTAACCATTCATTTAAACGCTCTGATCTTCGTATGTTTTATAAACATTGCAAACAATACACTTGTGAAATACTCGATAAATGGATGAGAACTTAAATCGGTTCATGTTGGCCAGAGAATTTCCTTATAGATTATTTAATCCAACAATCTTTGAGTCATTAATGATGAAGTTACAAGACCATCTGTACGATTATAGGCTCCAACCTCAAATTGTTGATAATGAAGGTCGACCGTTTCTCGAAATCCATGAAACTTCTGTTTATTGTTGGTCTCCAAGAGAAACAAGCATGTTAATGGTCTATTGGTTCATCATTGGTCGACCTACTATAAGAGTCGTTCTAGATGACGAAGCTGAGACTAGGTACCCTAAAAATCTGTATGATGTTTTTTGGCGAGACTTTATGGAGTCTGATCTATCAGTAATTTCAACATATGTATCATATTATTATGCGTGGGCGTATTAAATTAATGTATACCTCTGAATGTGTGTGCACGTGTATGTATATATGTATATATGTATATAACTCATAATGGTTGTAATTATATATGTAAAAATGTAATAAAACCTATGAATATAGAAAAATATGTTATTAGATAAATTTTATGCAACACTTTATTTTTATATATTATACAATTAGATGAAGATCACGTACAACCACCTATACCTAAATCAGATATGTGGAGCATGTATATACGTAGCTATATAGCATTTTTTTTTCAATAATTAGAATAATAATAACAAGCGTCTATTTATATAAATGTTTGTTTTAGCTGCGAATAAAATTATTAAAAATAAGCAAGTGTCAGTTGATAATTAATTACATTTTTGAATTGAACTACAATGAGCAGTGTTGCTGTCTATAAAATCTCGACTTTATGCAGACTATACATTTGCCTTGCTATTAGATATTCTTACAAGTAAATAGAAAAAACGCTGCCCATCACTAATCTATGATTTGATCATAAATCTCCTAATCAATTATCTTTGGATTAAGATTTCACTTAATAAAACTATTTCCATAATCATGGAAGGTCGATAAACATCAAGGAAAGTGTGCTATGTTTTACACTCAATAACTTTTTGAAAAAGACGGGTTTTCCTATTGAAAAAAATACCTAAAACATAATTTTATGGTCTAATACGCACTAAAAACTCTTACTCAAATACCAAAAAATAGCAAAAATTACTAGAAATAGAAAGTTCGCTAAATGTAATACTCCAAAATTTTTATGAACTTATAAAATACATAATCAATAAATAATAAGTAAATATCAATATTTTCACCACCTAATATTATTATCTAAATGTCACAAAATAAGAAAATTAGTATAGTATAAATTTATTTTGAGCCCATGTCCATGATCAAGTTCAAAGGACAAGCCCAACATCAATTCTAAGAATTATAGTTGTTTTGAGAGTGCTTTATTATCTTTTCTATCATACTTTTGGGATAACCAATGCACTTGATGACAAAAGTCAAAAAGAAAGCCTTAATGATATTGACATTGGAAGACAATGATCTTTATAAAATAAAAATAATATATTTATTTGTGAAAGAAAAATAGACATCCTTCAATGTAATCCTTATATCCCATAAAATAGCATTTTAAGTGTTCATATCTAAAGTTGATCTTAAAATAGACTAATAATTTGCATTAATTGCATGTTGTGAAATTATTATGGACAACCTCCAAAGATTGGCTAGCGAGTTAAGCAATCGTAGTGCTTTGCCAATGATCAAAGTTTGAGTCACCTGAGTGGCTTTTGATGAGTTGGCATATCTATATTCTAGATTTTGCTTGCAGGTACCCCAAGCTTTAGCTTGATATAGGTGCAACAGACAATAGGACATTCTTTGTATGTGCGTGAGTACACGGGTGCAATGTTCCTTGCAGTATAGTTCAAGCCCTCTTTATACAATTTTTCTAAACAAAAAAAAAAAATTAAAAATTAAAAAATAATAATAATAATTATAATAATAATGTAGACAAACAAGTGTGGAAAAGTTCATGCATTTGAATTATTGGAAAAGGCAAAACTATAATAAAAACACAAAGTTAACTGGTTCCTTAACAATCATAATCATATTTCTATATGTGGTATCATTTAAGAAATCTATATAAAATTTCTATTTTTATTATTTTTTGTGTACATACAGTCAGAGGTATTCGGGACCTAATACACTGACAAAACTTGTATGAGATCTGGAGAAAAAACATGGTTCGACTCCCACAGGTATGAGACCCAAAGGACCATTTAAATTTTCGCACACTAATTATAGATGTATCCACTGAAAGCACTCTCAGTATCCACATACTTTATAAATTTTTAATAATGATACATAATAAATAGATACTAAAAGTGTTTTTAGTGGGTACATATGAAATTGCCCCTACAATTATTATTATTATTATTATTATCTATTGAGCATCACAAGATGTCAATGCAGTTGTACTCAATGTTGCATGCACTAGATATGATGATCAATGTCCTCTTCTTCGTAGGTTTGGACCTTCCTCAAATGGGAGCCCTTTTGTAATCCTTAAAATGTCCAAACAATGGCTTAAGGTCAAGTGAATGATGAAGCTCACTCAACCCAGTTGTTACGTGCAAACCACAGGCGTACGGTGTCAAGTTATAATATAAAATCGATAAGATATCGGGTTGTCATCCTCTGCAATTGATACTCAAACTAAATACCATGTTTAATAACTTCAACTTTATTTAGAAAATCAAATATGAGTGATTAAGTGAAATAAATAAACAATTAAATAATTAGAAAGTAAACTAAAGAAATGCAATAGAAATAGATAGACAATCAAAGATAGAATAGTGCAGAGGTTTGATATCACCTCACTCTCAACTATGCATATATGCATATATTGATTATTAAATCAGCTCTTTTGTTTATAAGTCAAGAATCCTAAAGTCTCTAATTCCCTCTCTCGAGCGCCAAATTAGAACATATCACCAAGGCTTGATTTCGATCTCCCGATAAAACCCAAAACCCTAGCAACTCATTAGGTTTTGTGATTCTTCCTACAACTTCAAAAGATATCATAAATCTCTCAATTCTATGATAATCTTAGGTTATATTTCCCTTGTTACAACCCAAGGAATCCTCTCTCCAGTGCCACCCCTCAAGTCTAGAATCATTCAATCCGTGATCAAGAGATTGTAAGCATTAAGCAATGAAAAATATAAATAAACTAGAAAACTTTATTAACAATACTCAAATAATAAAACCTACAGCATAGCATCAAATTCGGATGAATCTACACCTCTAGAAAGAGGATTTCGTTCATAACTAGAGATATCAAAGAAAGAAATAACATGATGAACAAAAATCTAAAACAAGAAACACAAAGTAGAAAGATGGAAAAGTGTAGGAGAATCTTCAATGTCTTCAATCTTGCTCTTCTCCTCGCTTCCAAACCCTAGCCGTCTTCGTTCTCCTCTCTCTTCTATCCTCTATGATCCTTTTCTCCCTTTAAAAACCTTAAACCATGGTCTTTATATAGCTACAAGTCCATAGGAAGTCGTCCAAGAAGTGTCCAAGTCAAACTAGGAAAGTTCACAACAAAATTAAAAAGTTTCTATTTTGAATCGCACATCTGCTTTCTTTCTCGCCTTTTTTCTTCTTATTCTCCACTTCAACTCAACCTCAAAACCTTCCATATAATAGTATTTCAATTAAGTAATCTATAGAAACAAACCACATCCAATTTGGAGTTAAATTGAGAAAGTTATGGCCGAAGCCGCGACGCTTAGTTTGCGTGTTTTATGCGTTTTCTTCTTTTTTCTTCTATCTTTCACACCTTCTTGCACATGTATCTTCATTCAAACATCTTGTACTTTGTTTCCATCATCTAAACTCACATTCACATCATCAAAACACCTACAAAACAAAGCAAATCGAATTAGTAACACACTTAGATAATCAAATCTATCAACTTATAGAATAAAAATTGAAATAAAGCATATTACACCAAAATGTGACTAAACTAACAAATAGATCAAAACTAAGACAAATTAACAAAACTAATGCATAAATCATAGTAAAACTTATCTAAAACATGCTCTAAAACATATCTAAATATGCAACTCAACAAATACCGCCAAACTTAGAACTTTGATCGTCCAAATTCAATTAACTCAATCATCAATCTACCATCCTATTCTCAAGCAAATTAAACTTTGATTCAAAATATAACATGCATATTATCATCATGGCCTCTAAGATCACATTGACAAATAATAACTCATCAGAAAGTTTCAAGAGTGTTAGAGATATCTAGATTTTCAATCCAATCCATCACTTAACCTCATCTTCCATTCTCAAACACATCATCACATAGTCAATCTCATAAAGCCATTCATGAAATTCATAGATAAGTGCAAGAAAGTATGAAGTGTAAGTGATCTCAAATAAATATATATAAAGTGAACCCCATAGGCAAATCTTTCATACCACTCTCCACTAATGTAGATCACATGCCATTTAGAATCAATAGGTCTTTTCTAGGTTGTAATGTATGGTCAAGGTTCAAAGGTAGGGAAAAATCAAAAAATTTTAGCTCAAAACATCCTAAACACTTTGATCTTTTACAAACATCCAAAACATTACAATTAGAACCAAAAACCCAATTTCAGTACATATACCCACTTCAGATATTCCACTTTTTTCATTCAATCGTCATTTTTTGTTTGCTTTTTTTTTTTTCATAGAATACTACACTCTCAAACTTATTTCTTTTCATATCACATAGGCATAGCATTCTTCTTCTTTTTTTCTTTTTTTTTTCTTTTTTTTTTCTTTTTTTAAATATAGCAAACTTTGTAAATTCCCAATATACTTTTCTTCATCACCTTCCTTTCATTCTTTTTCATTCCTCCTTTTCTACCTTCCAAAAAGATAACACTCCAACATAATCTAAGTGTATAAAATGCATAGGTTGAAAAATGAGGAATTTCAACATATCCGGCTCAAGTGAATTAATGCATAGGTAATCAAAGAAATGATCATAAAGCTCAAAATGGGTGACTAAGGATATAATCAAAAATAAGGTTGGCTATATGGCTCAAACTCATCCAAACATGGCCTAAATCATCTCCCTCATGGAATGTTCTCTAGGATTTCGCCTCAAGTGATAATCAAACTTGTTCTAGGATTTCTAGAGATCTAATATATATAACTTTACTTGCAGACATCCAATCAACACAAGTCATCATTCCACAAAATCAACCACACTAGACATGTAGAGAATTTCAAACAAAACCAAGTTCAAAGTTGAATCAAGCACACAGACTTATAAATTACTCTCTACATTATCTTAGAGTCATGTTCATATACATGTTCTTTTATAATTGGCCATTCAGAAAAATAAAATAAAATCATAATTTGTAAGATCATATGACATCCTAACCTAAAACTACCACATCTTTACAATGACAAGACAAAAAATTCAAAACTCTCCCCCGAAACTTAAAACAACCATTGTCCTCAATGCTTCACAATAACACCATAGCATAATATGGATGGAAGTAAAATAGATAAGGATAAGAGAACCCCCTATAACCCAAAAGGGTCGAAGTGGCATAAGCTCTCCATCATCTCAATGTAGCTCTCATGAGAACCCCCAAACTTGATCTAGAACTTGGGAATGAGATAACAAAACACAAGTCATTGGTATAAGTAGATACTAAACAACTAAAGAAACAAAATAAATGAACTAAAAACATATTTAAAAACCGATGGGTTGCCACCCAACAAGTGCTTCTTTATAGTCATTAGCTTGACATTCTCTTTTCATTTAAATCGAGTGTGTTTTCTTTTTATTTCAAGCATCCTCCTGTCTTCCTCATTGTTCAGCGTTGATTGACTTGTGCACTTCTCCCATAAAAATGCTGAAAAATGCTCCTAAACTAGAAACACAAAATCTAATGCAGCAACACTCTCTTGTAACGGAGGAATGTCATCAATGTACTCCATTGGTGCTTTCCACGCATTTTGGCATTGATAACCAAACACCTCGAAATGGCTTTGAATATTGTAATCAACCCCCTCAACTTTCTCTTGAATTACATGGGCAAACGGATCTTCAAAAGTGAATGCATATTCCTTGACGTCCAAACACTCCTCCACACTAGTAGGCATCAATTCATCATATGGCATCATAAGCTCACTTGATTGCGCATCCATGGGCACCTCTTGATCATCACACTCAAGCACATCTAGTTGAATATTCATTTCTTCTCTCTTCAAGGCTTCATAGCATTGCATCTCTTCTAAAATAGTCAACTATCTTGGTGGCGGTGGTGGTGTCATTATTCAGGAAGGAATCTCTTTGATGTTGAGCATTAAGAGATGAAATGATTTGCCCCATATAACTCTCTATATTTTTCATTGAAGCTTCCATTTTGTCCATGTGACACCCATCCCTCTTAATTCTTTCCTCCTTTTTTCCACAAAATTATTAATTAGATCTTCCAAGCACGGCTTCTTCTCCACTTGATTGTAGACATCTGTTTGAGGTTGCAACTCATTCCATTGATTGTTTAACCTAGGCTTACTCTTATCCGACTTCGTCCGATAGATAATTAGTAAGTATATCTTCTATGGATGGCTTTTTTTTCACTTAATTATACATGTCCGGTAGAGGTTGCAAGTCATTTCATGAATAATCACAGGAGTAGTTCTCATGGTTATAAATACCCGAATGGTATTGATAGGGTAAAGGGTCACCCATACAATCATAAGCCCTATGGGTACCATATTGAAATGCTCCATATTTCAAAAAAACCCTGAATATCCCATGGTTGCAACTCCTATTCTCTCCATCGTAGGTTGAGATCTTGCATCATTAAAATTAGATATTTGATGTTGAAGGTGGGAAATTAATGACGAAAATGTTGTAATAGGATCAACTTGCCCAAAACTATCTTTAAAAGTTGAGTGGTTGAAATTGGACGCCATTGCTCTACAAAAAAAAATCTAAATTAAAATCAAAGTTAGTTTCTAACGATATTAGTGAAAATAGATTGAATCAATCCCCGACAACGGCTCCAAAAACTTGTTACGTGCAAACCGCAAGAGTACGGTATCAAGTTATAATATAAAACTGATGAGATATCAAGTTGTTGTCCTCTAGAATTAATACTCACACTAAATACCACATTTTACTAACTTCAACTTTATTTAGAAAATCAAATTTGAGTGATTAAGTGAAATAAATAAATAATTAAATAATTAGAAGTGAACTAAAGCAATGCAATAGAAATAGATAGACAATCAGAGATAGAATAGTGCAGAGGCTTGATATCACCTCACTCTCAAATATGCATATAAATATATATATATATATATATATATATATATATATATATATATATATATATATATATATATTGATTATTAAATTAGTTCTTTTGTTTATAAGTCAAGAATCCTAAAGTCTCTAATTCCCTCTCTCGAGTGCCAAATTAGAACATATCACCAAGGCTTGATTTCGATCTCTCGATAAAAACCAAAATCCTAGCAACTCATTAGGTTTTGTGATTCTTCTACAACTTCAAAAGATATCATAAATCTCTCGATTCTATGATAATCTTAGGTTATATTTCCCTTGTTCCAACCCAAAGAATCCTCTCTCGAGTGCCACCCCCCAAGTCTAGAATCATTCAATCTGTGATCAAAAGATTGCAAGCATTAAGCAATGAAAAATATAAATAAACTAGAAAACTTTATTAACAATACTCAAGTAGTAAAACCTACAGCATAGTATCAAGTTCGGATGAATCTACACCTCTAGAAAGAGGATTTAGTTCATAACTAGAGATATCAAAGCATGAAATAACATGATGAACATAAATCTAAAACCAGAAACACAAAGTAGAAGGAAGGGAAAGTGTAGGAGAATCTTTAATGTCTTTAATCTTGCTCTTCTCCTCGCTTCCAAACCCTAGCCGTCTTCATTTTCCTCTCTCTTCTATCCTCTATGATCCTTCTCTCCCTTTGAAAACCCTAAACCATGGTCTTTATATAGATACAAGTCCATAGGAAGTCGTCCAAGTCGAACTTGGAAAGTTCGCAACAAAATTAGAAAGTTTCTATTTTGAATCACACGTCCGCTTTCTTCCTTGCCTTTTTTCTTCTTATTCTCCACTTATATTATTTCACGTAAGGGATCCATAGAAACAAACCACGTCAGATTCAGAGTTACATTGAGAATATTATGGTCGAAACACAAAAGTCGCGCAGTTGGCTTTTTACACAGAGCCGCGACGCTCAGTTTGTGTGTTTTCTGTGTTTTTCTTCCTTCTTCTTCTATCTTTCACACCTTCTTGCACATGTATCTTCATTTAGACATCTTGTACTTTGTTCCCATCATCTAAACACCTACAAAACAAAGCAAATCTAATTAGTAAGACACTTATATAATCAAATCTATCAACTTATAGAATTAAAAACTGAAATAAAGCATATTATACCAAAATGTGACTAAACTAACAAATAGATCAAAACTATGACAAACTAACCAAACTAATGCATAAATCATACTAAAACTTATCTAAAGCATGCCCTAAAACATATCTAAATATGGAACTCAACACCAGTGCAAGGAGAAATCTAGATGGGTGGACTGACAATTGCTTTTTCGAACGTTTTGTGAGTGAAACAGCGAGACACAGAGTTTGAGATGCCGGTAGTAGCGTAATTTTAGGAAAACAAGTTTGTAGCCCGGCATGATGGGCGACGTTTTTTCTATTTACTTGTAAGTATATCTAATAGCAAGGCAAATGTATAGTCTACATAAAGTCGAGATTTTATAGACAGGTAAATACAGCTCCACATATCTGATTTAGGTATAGGTGGTTGTACGTGTTCTTCATCTAATTGTATAACTACCTGTTATCACTACAACATTGAAGTGGAAACAAAGCTCAATCTATTATCTATTAAAATTTAGAAGTGGTTGTTGAGTCAAAGTATGGGTTCTTTTACTTTGTCTGGTAATTAACTTTTTGTTCCATGTATATAATATTTGGTAACAAAATATAAAAATATTTTTTGATTATTTCAAACAAAGACCTCGTATATAAAAAAACAAATATGTCATAATTCCATTTGAAGAATGTGTTGTTACGTTACAATAATACATTAAGATAAAGTAACATATTTATTATAAGCATTGTAAATACACAATTATTTTTCATTCACAGTTTTTAACTTTTTACTAAATAGAAGTTTGGCAAAAATAATTATACACAATCCAAATTTGTTGATTTCAATTTGATTCATCTCAAATAGTTGGTTTGTTTTAAGCATCATATAATATGCATTAAAATTTTAAGAAACTTAATAGATGTATATTATATGTTACTAATAACGTAGCTATTATTTTCTAAAATGTTTGGCACTTTGTCAACTTCTTTAAACAACAATGAATCACGATCTTCTTCTATTATTTTCATATATCTATTATTTTGTACAACATTCACGACTTCTTGCAACTTGAAAAAGTTCTTCCATTTGTCCAACTCCATACTTTTGCTGATGATGTGTAATTATAATATTAATTCTTTTACATCTACCATTTCATGTAACCTGACAAAATATTTTGTAAACTTTTAAACTCCATACTTTAGTACATGATATGTATTGATAATTTAAAATTAATAACTAAAGCTTTCCAGGTACGAATTATAAGGCAAAAATCTGATTAGTGAAGAACTGTGTTCGGGGATCCACTATCCAAGATGTACAGGTTTTTTTACGGGCGGGATGTTGAGTCCGACACGTTGTAGATATGAAGGTCACTTGGAGAACATAAATCAAAATTGTTGAATTCTAAACTTATGTTGGCTACTGAATTCCAGGGAGAGAAAAAAGTTACGCATAGGATATTTATACAAGATCCGGCTGTATGTAACAAAAACTGTCCAAGAACACGAATTACAGCTACTGTCAAAAGTACTAGAAAAAAGAGTGAAAACCAGGATACATAGTTTGGGCGCTTTGTCGATTAAACTCTATGAAAGAGTTATTAATAATGTATGTTAGGTCTTACCAATCATTATTGAATGCAACCCTTACTATTGTAAATACTGGCTATGTAATACCCCAGGTTTTTAAAAAAAAAAAAATGGGGAACGTTCGGGCACAATACCCAAACCTTCGGGCATGTCTTTCTCTATAAAAGAACCCATCCCCCACTCCCCTTCATTTTCACACCACAACTCACCCTTCTCTCTTTCTCTCCTTGGTTGGTTTTCATTACTCTTATTGTGATTTACTTTCTCCTCTTTTTGAGACTCTTTCTTAAAGACTATCTTTGCGGTACGAAACAGTTCTGCTCGGGAAGACGCCCCAGTTTTGGAAAGAAGTTTTATCTGAAGGTTGGGAACGAAACATAAGTTTGCGTGTCTTATGACTTTTATTAAAGTTTTCATTGATTTATCATTATGACTATTATTCATTTACTCTGCATTATTGCGTATAATGTTCATACATGCCATAGTTATGCCTTAATATTTGGAGTCTGTGTATTACACTGTTACTACGTCGGATTAGTGGTCAATTTGACTCAACCAGACTTAGTCTTGTCCTTAGTAACTTTGAATAGTAAACGGGACACAGCTTGCTACTCTAGAAGACTTGGTATTTTGTGGATCATAAACCACTTACGTCCCTAGGTAGTGCTTATGTATGATGCCTATGCATGAGCAGGTTCGGTCTTTACTAACATTAAACGGGATTTGGAAGCGTCTGGTGATTCTTATCAGGTCAGTATCACCACGTGCAAATTTAGAATGCCCAGTCTCACTTTTACAAGCTGATAGCTTCCAAATAAGACCAACCAGATCAGTCTCCAATTGAGAGGTAGGACACGAGGTCCACTTAAATACCAATCGTCTAGAGCAGCACGCTGCCTCTCGTTCGCTATTTAAAGTTACTGAGGATAAGACTAAGTCTGGTTGAGTCAGATTGACCACTAATCCAACATAGTAATAGTGTAATACATGAACTCCAAATATACAGGCCTAAGTACGACAGGTATGGACATTATACGCAATAATGCAGTGTAAATGAATATTAGACATAATGATAAATGAATGTAAACTTTAATAAAAGTCATAAGACACGCAAACCTATGTTTCATTTCCCACATTCAGATAAAATCACCTTCTCGAACTGGCACTTTCTCCAGAGCAGAACCGTGTTGCACCGCGAAGAGAGTCTCAAAAAAAGATTGGAGAAATCACAAAAAGACCAAGATAGAGAGAGAGAGAGAGAGAGAGAGAGAGAGAGAGAGAAAGAAAGAAGATTGGTGTGAAAAATAAATGGGAAGGGGGTTCCTTATATAGGAAAAGAAACGCCCAAACCTTCGGGCAAGCTGCCCGAAGTTCAATTTTTTTTTTTTTATTTATTTTTTGTAAACATGGGGTATTACACTCTACCCCCTTAAAAGGATTTCGCCCTCGAAATTCAGTCCATGTAGTAATGATTGTTATCTTTGTGAGATTCACCACCGTCATCATCATTGACAATATCAGGGTAATGCTTGTAAGGCCCTTGAATAGCACTGTGGCCGGTGGAATCCTCAATATTATTAAACAATGGAGAGAAAATGGAGTTGGATTCGTCCTCAGAAGGTTTCGACATTTTCCTATTAGATGATGATGTAAGGCTCTGCAAGTTGCAGCATTTCAAGGACGGTAGATTGAGCGGCGAAATGCTTTTCGTGCAGTTGCCCGAATTCGGCCACCTGGAAAATTTGGTAGGAGATGTTGCTAGGTTGAGGGCACTGGATTGTTTCTAGAAATATTGTTACGATAAAGCCATATATGCTCTGGCAGTTTTCATCAGAGTCTGAAGGAGTCTCCACTGGTTGCAAAGCAGGCCATGGAGTGTATCACTCATTACTCTTGTCTGAGTTATTTTCAGACATCTAAATGATTAATTAAATGAAACGATATATTAAGATATTGAAAACAAAGTTTCACAATTTCATTGATTAGTCAAAAGGTACAATGCATCACATCATCAACTATTATTAGAAAACAATTCAGGGTATTTTAGTTTAATTGTTTCTTTTATTTCCCATGTTGCTTCCTCTACTCCGTGGTGATCCCAGAGCACCTTCACAAGTGGTATGCTACGTCGCCTTAGTTCTTGAGTTTTTCTATCCAGAATTTTGTATCGCTCTCTCCTGATACATATTTACTCGGACCTCGACCTGAGGGATGATATGCGAAGGATCAGGATGATACTTTCGAAGCATAATTACGTGAAAAACGTCATGAAACTTAGACATGGACGATGGAAGAGATAGACGATAGGCTAGTTTACCGATATACTGTGGGGAGAGCTTTCCTTTGATCCCAAAGCGTTTGACACCTCTTGTAGGTTAAACTTTTAGAAAAACCAAGTCCCCCTGTCAAATTCTAGAGGTTGTCTCCGCTTGTCGGCATAGCTCTTTTGTCAACTTTGTGTTACACGAAATCGCTCTTTTATTAGTGTGATTTTCTCAGGAGTCTCTTGAACTAGTTCAGGCCTCAACTGCAGTCGATCTGCCATATCTAACTAACATACAAGAGATCTACAAGGGCGACCATAGAAAGCCTCATATGGTGCCATGCCGATACTGGTTTGGTAGCTGTTGTTGTATGCAAACTCAGCCAAATGTAAGTGTTTTGCCCATCCATCATGAAAGTCCAAAATGCAGCATCATAACATATCATCTAATACTTGAATCAACCGTTCTTACTGCCCGTCAGTCTGTGGGTGAAAAGTTGTGCTCATGGTGATCCTGGAGCCCATTCTACTCTGGAAGCTTTGCCAAAATTTTGATGTGAATCGAGGGTTTCAATTAGAGACGATCGTGAGTGGTATGCCATGGAGGCGTATGATTTCCCTTTCAAACAATTTGACTAGCTTGGCGGGGTTATCCGTGAACTTTATTGGTAAAAAGTGTGCAAACTTTGTAAGTCTTGTCAATGATAACCCTGATTGCATCTTGCCCTTTATTACTTCGAGGGAAAGCCATAACAAAATCCATTGCGATGTTCTCCCACTTCCATTCTCCAATAGGTAAAGGCCGTTACGTTGTTGTATTTTGGATTTTCATGACGGATGGGCAAAACACTTACATTTGGTTGAGTTTGCATACAACAACAGCTACTAAACCAGTATCGGCATGGCACCGTACGAGGCTCTCTATGGTCATCCTTGCAGATCTCCAGTATGCTGGTTAGATATGGAAGATCGACCGCAGTTGGGGCTGAACTAGTTCAAGACACTTCGTGTAGCACAAAGTCGAAAGAAGAGTTATGCTGACAAGCGGAGACAGCCTCTAGAATTTGATAAGGGGGACTTGGTTTTTCTAAAAGTTCAGTCTACAAGAGGTGTCAAACGCTTTGGGTTCAAAGGAAATCACTCCCCACAGTATATCGGTCCATTTTAGATCATTGAATGTATTGGAAAACTAGCCAATCGTCTATCCCTTCCATCGTCCATGTCTAAGGTTCATGACGTTTTTCACGTATCCATGCTCTAAAAGTATCGTCCTGATCCTTCGCATATCATCCGTCTGGTCGAGGTTCGGGTTGAGGAAGGATACAAGTATCAGGAGAGAGAAATACAGATTCTGGATAGAAAAACTCAACTAAGGTGACGTAGCATACCACTTGCTAAAGTGCATTGGGATCACCACGGAGTAAACGAAGCAACATGGGAACTAGAGGCAACAATTAAACAGAAATACCCTAAATTGTTTTCTAGTAGTAATTGATGATGTGATACATTGTACTTTTTACTTATCAATAAAATGATGGAACTTTGTTTACAATATCTTAATATATTCTTTCATTTAAACAACTATGCAGATGTCTGAAAATAATACCGATGGAGGTAATGATGCACAAACGCAATGGCCTCTTTGGCAACCTGTGGCGACTCCTTTAGAATATTAGTCAAGCCACAACTACTTTGCATCACCAACTTCATCGCCCCATAGACAGCGATCCTTATCGCCAGAGGGTGCATGTCATTTTCGTAAGAATTTTGCCCAAAACTATTCTATGCTCTTATCATGGTAAGATCTCCTACCAAAATTGTCAGGAGGCCGGATTCGGGCAACATCACAAAAAAACATTTCGTCACTCAACCTACCTCCCCTGAAACGCTGCAACTTGCAGAGCCCTACACCACCATCTGTGAGGCAAATGTCGGAACCTTTTGAGGATGAATCCGACTCCATTTGCTCTCCAGTGTTTGATGATATAGAGGATTCCACCGGCCACAGTGCTATTCAAGGGCCTTAGAAGCACTACCCTGATCGTTCGAGTAATGACGACGGTGGTGAATCCCGCGAACTGATTTTCGAGGGCGAAATCCTTTTAAGGGGGGTAGAGTGTAATACCATAGGTTTGCACAAAAAAAAAACTATTTTTAAACTTTGGGCAGCTCGCCCGAAGGTTCGAGCACCTTTTTGGCTATAAAAGGCCCCCTTTAGTATTTTTCACACCAAATCCTCTCTTCTCTCTTGCTCCTTGTTAACTCTACACTCTCCTTGAGTTTTTTTGTCTTCTCTTTTGAGTCTCTCTTTTCGAGACTCTCTCATTGTGCAACGTGGTTCTGCTCGAGAGAAGGCGCCAGTGTTAGAAGGAAGGATTATCTAAAGGTGGGGAACGAAACATAGGTTTGCGTGTCTTATGACTTTTATTAATGTTTACATTCATTTATCAGTATGTTTACTATTCATTTAGACTACATTATTGCGTATAATGTTTATACTTGTCATACTTATGCCTATATAATTGGAGTTCATGTATTACATTGTTACTATGCCGGATTAGTGGTCAATTTGGCTCAACCAGACTCACCTCTCAACTGGAGACTGATTTGGTTGGTCTTATTTGAAAGTTGTCAGCTTCTATAAGTGATACTAAACATCCTAACCTTGCACATGGTGATACTGACCTGATAAGAATCACCAGACGTTGTCAAATCCTGTCAAATGTTAGTAAAGACCAGGACCTGTTCATGCAATGGCATCATACATAAGCACCACCTAAGGACGTAAGAGGTTCATGATCTACAAAATAGTTAGAAGCAATGCTCACTATTATTGACATTTCTCTGGGGAGGGAGGTACAATGAGAACCGGGGATCACCTGGGGAAGGACATCTGTACGTGAATCCAGGGTGTCGTTCCTAAGGATAAATGTAAAATGAGAACTCAGGTTTACCTGGGGATATACATCTGTATGTGAACTCAGGCAATGTACAATCATGGAAACATTACAAGACGGTGTCATGCATACATACATGTTGTATTGATTATGATGCTATGATGTGTTTATGTGATATTTGATTATGAAGTTTCCTTTATTAATTGTCATATTCATGAACTATCTTACCCACTGAGCGAGTAGCTCACCCCATTGTTAACCAATTTTTTAGGAGATTAGGGTGAACTGGGTGCAGGTTTTTGGGCCCACATTTTTGTACCCTTTGTTTATTCATTGGGGATTTGGGGAGAATGTTCCCTTTACTATTTCATGTACAAATATATATTCTGAAATTAATGAAATTAGACTTGTTCTTAATTATGTACTTGCGCACTCGGTTATTTTTATAAAGCATTCGCGCCCCGCTTGTGAGTGTTCTGTCGGTTTAGGCGCGTCCGGGCGGGGTGTGACACATTGTTATTTCCTTATGGCGAAGATGGTTTCCATACGGAACTTAAGTATAGTCGTAATGATGGCAAACGCCAAGAAAAGAGAAAACGTATAACGATGAGAGAATATAACGCTCATAGAATACAACAAAGACTTAATCAAGCTCAAACAGTTATATATTATGGCAGGTTGTTCCAAGAATACATAGTTGATGCATATACATGTATTGAAGATGGTAGATTAACACTTGTTAGTCAACTAATAGTGATGTAAAAGTTAGTCAACTAATAGTGATAAATACATATAGAAATGATATCTACCAGAAAGTTCAAAAAAATCTAAAATAGACAGAAATTTCTCAATCCCAATTTTAATTATTGAGATTCACTAGCATAACAATGTGTTATAGTATCATGCAATTATGAAAATCCGCTATGTTAGTAATATTCAGATGTTAGTGAAATCATTCTTATGTCGAACAATGATGCAAAAACCATAAAAAATTATAATTAGAAATCTATATATTATCATGTGACATAATTTCTCACTTTAGTATTGTCATGTGATATGAAGTTATTCATTGGTAAAAGTAATAAATTGTCATATTGTGTCAGTGTTGGTACCCTTTCTTATTTACATTGTTTAAACCATCTTTAGCTACACAAATGTCTAGATCTCCATCTCCATACATTCTAAATTTAACTTTGACCTTAGTTGATGAACTTTTACAAACATGTTCCACATGAACAAAGTCCAACCAACACTGGAATGTTGTAGATTCCCTTTTGAACACTACTCATATATATACTCACAAAGACAATGTAGTAGTGGTTATCCTCATAGATGCTTGAAGAAGCAATCTAAAAATTTAATTTCCTAAATCACTAACTTTTGAGTTTTTTTTTTTGTTCTCTTTTCTTAAAGACAATTATGTTTGTAATTGAAAATAAAATTCAACGTCAAGTTCATGCCAAATGAAACAACAATTCTATTGAAATAAACAAGATTTTACATTTCTTTCCACAAAATGGAGGAGATCGACCATTTCAAATCTTGAACAAAGCAAATGCCATGTAGCTTAAAAGCCCAAATTTTCAGCCTGCCTAATTACTATTCTTACTCCTTGAAAAAGAAAGAGACAATCTATATATATTACAACACTATAAATATATGATATATATACGCTACATTTAGAATTCAACTGTGTTCCAATTATTGAAGAGCCACTTCAGGCTACACCGTCACATTAAACTCTTCTTGCTTAGCCTCCCACCTTGCCCTGTCAGCAACATCCTCATGAGCGGGTATGTAGTCCAAACCACCGAAAGGGAAAAAAGTACAAAAGTTCAGTCCACTAATTAAACAAAGTGAATTACTTTTATATATTTGTGCTTTGTATTGATGAGAAACAATTGAACTTGAAGGAGTAATTTATTGAAGAAAAGAAAACCTCGAGTTTTTGTAAGAGCTCCTTTGCATTTGGAGTCGAAACAATTATGTAACGCTGAGAAAGTATAATGAACCCATCATCCACTACTTTATCTATGAAGGTGAGAAGGTCATTGTAGTACCCATCAACATTAAGCAACCCCACCTGCAGCTTAATTACGACTACTTAGTAAAGCTAGGAAAAAAAAGAAATATATATATGCATCCAACCGTGATGATGGGGGTGCGTTCGGCGTCGAACCTGGCTTACTTTTAGTTATTTTCATATATATATATATATATATATATATATAGAAAGAGAGAGAGAGAGATAGATAGATAGATAGATAGATAAATGAATGAAGTGGGTTCTGACGTAAGTTGCTTACGGGTTTGTCATGGATCCCAAGTTGCGCCCAGGTAATGACCTCTAATAACTCGTCCAATGTCCCATAACCATCTGTATAATTGTTGAAATATGAATCTTTTTATAGCCTTTTTCCAAGGTTAACTTATATGTGACAATATATTTTCATTAAAGTGATGAGAATTCTAAGCGACACGAAGGACCTGGTCATGCAATAAAGCAATCAGAATGGCGAGCCATTTTAGCTTTCCTTTGGTGCATGTCAGCTACTGCTCTTCCTTCCCCAACTATTTCTCCAATTATGACACACCCCGCCCGGACGAGCCTAAATCGACGGAACACTCACGAACAGGGCGCGCATACATTATAACAATAATCGAGTACGCAGGAACACAATTATGTACAAGTCTGATTTCATTAATTTCAGAATATATTTTTGTACATGAAATAGTAAAGGAAACATCTTCCGAAAATCTCCATTGAATAAACAAAGGGTTACAAAATGTGGGCCCAAAAACCTCTACTTAGTCCACCCTAATCTCATGAGAAAAATTTGATAACAATAGGATGAGCTACTCTCCCAGTGGGTAAAATAGTTCGTGAATATAACAATTAATAAAGGAAACTTCATAATCAAATATCACAAACACATCATAGCATCATAATCAATACAACATGTATGGATGCATGACACCGTCTCATAATGGTTCCGTGATTGTACGTCGCCTAAGTTCACATACAGATGTCCATTTTTAGATGCAGCCGGGTTCTCATTGTACGTCCCTCCTCAGGAACGACGCACTGGATTCACGTACAGATGTCCATCCCCAGGTAAATCCAGGGTATCATTGCACGTCCCTCTCCAGAAAAATATCAATAATAGTGAGCATTGTTTCTAACTATTTTGTGGATCCTAAACCACTTACGTACCTAGGTGGTGTTTATGTATGATGTCAATGCATGAGCAGGTCCTATCTTTACTAACATTAGATAGGATTTTGGCAACGTCTGGTGATTCTTATTAGGTCAGTATTACCACGTGTAAAGTTAGGATGTTCAGTATCACTTGTACAAGCTGATAGCTTTCAAACAAGACTAACCAGATAAGTCTCCAATTTGAGAACTAAGACACGAGGTCTACTTAAGTACCAATCGTATAAAGCAGCACGCTGCCTCCCATTCACTATTTAAAGTTACTGAGGTCAAGACAATGTCTGGTTGTGTTAGACTGAGCACTAATCCGACATAGTAACAGTGTAATACATGAACTCCACATATACAGGCATAAGTATGACAGGTATGAACATTATACGCAATAATGCCGTGTAAATGAACAATAGACATAATGATAAATGAATGTAAACTTTAATAAAAGTTTTAAAACATGCAAACCTATGTTTCGTTCCCTACCTTCAGATAATAACTCCTTCTAGAATTGGCGCCTTCCCCCGAGCAGAACCCCGTTGGACCGTGAAGAGAGTCTCAAGGAGAGAAGAGAAAAACTCAAGGAGAGTGAGAGAGAGAGAGAAAAAAATCACAAGTGATTGGTGTGAAAATGAGGGAGGGAGGAGGGAAGGGTTTCTTTTAAAAAAAAAAAAGTGCTCGAACGTTCGGGCAGTACCCGAAATTCTAATTTTTTTTTTCTACAATACTAGGGTATTACACTCTACCCCTTTAAAAGGATTTCACCCTCAAAATTCAGTCTGTGTAGTGATGATTGCTGTCTGCGTGGGATTACTACTCGAAAGATCAGGGTAGTGCCTATAAGGTCCCTGAATAGCACAGTGGCCGGTGGAATCCTCTATATCATCAAACACTAGAGAGTAAATGGAGTCATATTCGTCCTCGTAAAGTTCTGACATTTGCTTCATATATGGTGGCGTAGGGTTCTGCAAGTTGCAGCGTTTCAGGAGAGGTTGAGCGGCGGAATGCTTTTTCGTGTTGTTGCCCGAATCCGGCCCCCTCGCAATTTTGGTAGGAGATCTTGCCAGGATGACAGAACAAGATTGTTTCAGACAAATTGTTATGAAAAACCCATGCACGCCCTAGAGATAAGGATCGTTGTCTGTGGGGCGATGCAAAATAGTTGTGGCTTGACTCAAATCCTGAAGGAATCGTCACAGGTTGCCAAAGAGGCCATTGAGTGTGTGCATCATTACCTCCAACGGCATTATTTTCATACATCTGCAAAGTTATTTAAATGAAAGAATATATTAATATAGTGTAAACAAAGTTCCATCATTTTATTGATAAGTAAAAAGTATAATGTATCACATCATCAATTATTACTAGAAAATAATTCATGGTATTTTCTTTTAATTGTTGCCTCTAGTTCCCATGTTGTTTCTTCTACTTTGTGGTGATGCCAGAGCACTTTCACAAGAGGTATGTTACGTTACCTTAGTTCTTGAGTTTTTCTATCCAGAATCTGTATCGCTCTTTCCTGATAATAGTTTCCTTCCTCAACCCGAACCTCCATCAGAAGGATGATATGCGAGGGATCAAGACGATACTTTCGAATCATGGATACGTGAAAAATGTCATGAACCTTAGACATGGACGATGGAAGGGATAGACGATGGACTAGTTTGCCAATACGTTCAATGATCTGAAATGGACCGATATACCGTGAGGAGAGTTTTCCTTTGATCCCAAAGCGTTTGACACCTCTTGTAGGCTGAACTTTTAAAAAAACAAAGTCCCCTTATCAAATTCTACAGGTTGTCTCTGCTTGTTAGCATAGCTCTTCTAGCGATTTTTTGCAACACGAAGTCGCTCATTTAGTAGTGTGATCTTCTAAAAGTCTCTTGAACTAGTTTAGGCCCCAACTGCGGTCGATCTGCCATATCTAACTAGCATACCGGAGATCTGCAAGGGCGACCATAGACAACCTCGTACGGTGCCATGCTGATACTTGTTTGGTAGTTGTTGTTGTATGCAAACTTAGCCAAATGTAAATGCTTTGCTCATCCGTCATGAAAATACAAAATCAACAATGTAACATGTCCTTCAAGATCTGGATAAGACGCTTTGACCGTTGAACCAATTATCCTCATGTCCCTTACGAGAATATGTCCCTATTATGAAACATTTTGATGATTACAAAACTACATTTTGTTCATGATATTACTGCACATATGGCATATCTAATCTTATTTGAAGGTATCACAGATTCAATTATGCATGGCGAACGAATTAAAAGATCTTCTTGAAGACAATGATTGTTTGAAGATGTTTATTTGTATGATTAGATTATAATAGGTTGTAGGACCTTTTATGCCATGTGTTTTAGCAATATGCATGCCTACATGTTTTAATCGATTGGTTGCATGTTTGATTTAATTCGGTTACTTTATGTTTTATTGTGTTTTAATCGAGAAATCAAAAAGTCTTTCAGGAGGCTAATGTTTTAGCAGCGCCCTCCTGGACTTGATAAGTCAGGACGCTGATGAAATGTTAGGACGCTTACTTGTTAGTAGTGACCTTTCTTTTATCAACTTTTGAGAATGTTAGGACGCTGACTTAGTTTCAGCTCGCTGAAAGATTTTCTTTTATCTTTAAGTGATTTTTCTATCTTTAAGGACGCTGATAAGTTATAAGTTGAATGAATTATCAGAACACTACTTGTGTAGGAGCGTCCTCATCTTTAGAATCAACTTAAGTAACTTTCAGGACGCTCACCGTCCGTTAGCGCGCTTAAACATTGTTTTAAAACAGCCTTTAATAGTTCAGGACGCTTACTCTTGAGTAGCGCCCTCAAATGTTTTGCGTTTTAAAACAAAGCAAGATGCTTACTGCGAAGTAGCGCCCTCATGCTTTAAGTCGTTTAATTTTCAAAACAAGTCAGGATGCTTACTACTTAGTAGCGCCCTCACTTTATTGTTCAGTAGGACGTTGATGCTCTATGAGCGCCCTCAAAGGAACAAAACAACATAAAAGATATTTTTATTGTTCTGACATTACTGCCATTTCTTTTAACCTTTTTTAGAAACGTACGAATACTTTTTAGAACTTTTCAAAACTTTTCAGAATCGTACAACAACTTTTTAGAACTTTTTAAAACATTCTAAAACTTTGTCAGAACATTATTCTTTCATAAAAAGATCAGATGATTCAGGCGTTATCTTCGTAATATGCATTAAGCTGAATCGATCCATTTCTGGAAAGAATGTTAACGTTATATTTGAAATAACTTAGAGCATCAAAATTACCAAATCCATGGCGCCTCTGTTATTCTTATATATACGTGCTGCCTCAGAACAGAAAAACAAACTAAGAAAATACGAAACTGATATTCATTCAAAACGTATTGACTGTTTTTGTTTGCTCCAAAACACTTTGTGATTAGTTAGTCTTCTTTCACTTGTGCTTGATCTTATGATCTTTTGAAAGAAAAACTTCAAGTCTTCTGGGTTGATTGATCTTCTTCTTCATTATTTCAAAAACCCATAAATGAAGACAAAAGCTATTTGAACCTGTTTTCAGCATAAACTTCATCATACATGTTTCCCTGAATATGTGGCAACAAAAGGTTCAATCCAAAGCATTGTAAGTATCACTTTGATTCTGATTAAAGGGAATCATATCTCATTTTGTAATCAGATTGTAGTGATGGGCAAGTCACTAAGTTAGAGCAAGTGTTGCTCAAAGCTGTAAACGGTCTTCACCCGTAAGAAGGTCCATAGTGGAGTTTGAACAAATCCTAACTGAGGAGGTTAGGTAGTTGATGTAGGCACGGCCGAACCACTATAAATCTTGCTTGCATTGTCCCATTTACATTTACTATATATCATGGCTATACTTTGTTTGATCTGCTTTCATTATTCTGCACAATTTAAATAAAGGTTAAAATCTGCTAAGTGTCCAATTCACCCTCCCTCCCCCCTTTTGGACATATCTGGGCCAACAATTGGTATCAGAGCAGGTTAACCATCAAAGTATCTAACCATCTTTGATTGAGTATGGCTGGACATAATGAAAGAAGCACTTATTTCTCAGGTGAAGGAAACTCCACCAACCGACCACCACTGTTCGAGGAAAAAAACTATTCACACTGGAAAACTAAGATTAGGTATTACCTTAAAGCCCAAGATCTAGAGATGTGGGATGTTGTGACACACGGCTGTCCAACGCCTATTAAAATAGTTGATGGTGCTACTGGCCCAAAGGATATAGATGAATGGAGTAAAGAAAAGAAAAGATAACTATTGAATAACCAAACTGTAAACATTTTGTTTTGCAGTTTATCAGTTGAAAAGTTCAATAAAGTTAGTGCGTGTGAAACCGCTAAGGAAATTTGGAACAAGTTAGAGGTCACCCACGAAGGAACTTTGCAAGTTAAAAAGGCAAAGCTCCAACTGTTATTTGAAAAATATGAAACCTATAGGATAAAGGAAACTGAGTCGATAATTGAAGCTATTGCTCGGTTTACAACAAACATCAATGAGATGAAAAACCTAGAAAAAATCTATGACCAAGAAGAAACTGTTAGAAAATTTCTAAGAGGTCTACCCAGAGCATAGGAACCCAAGGCCACAACCATAGAAGAAGCCAAGAATCTGGCTGAATACACTTTTGATGAACTGTGTGGTTCGTTAATGGTTCATGAAATGAAGCAAAAAGAGACAGTGTGTCCGATCAAGATTGAGGAAAAGAAAAAGAAATCAATTGCCCTCAATGTTGAAACTGATGTTGAAAATGATTCAGACTCAAAAGATGACATGGCTATGTTATCTAGAAAGTTCAGTAAGTTACTTAGGAGAAAGAGTAAGAATAGCTCTTACTCAAGGTTTGACAAAGGAAAGAAACCTGAGTCTAAACCTGTAGAATTAATATGTTACGGTTGTAACAAACCAGGTGACATAAAGAGCTAAACGAACTGTCTCTAGATAATGAACAACTTAAGAAAGTTGTTGGGAAACTGAAAAATGAAAATGAAACTCTTAGAAAAGAAAAGGAAGACCTGCACTGCACAGTGATTAAATTCACAAATGGTCGAAAGATATTTGACATGATGTTAGGATCACAAAAATGTGCATTCGACAAAACTGGACTAGGCTACACTCATGGGTCTAAACAAAAGGAGTACGAGACCGTATTGACGAAGAAACTAAAATGCAACAAATGTTATAGGGAAGGTCATACAATACTAGATGCAATGTCTTACGTAGAAAGAAAAGAAAATATGCATGGATTGAAAAAATTGTTCTTACTGATGCTAACATGCATGGACCCAAACAAGCATGGGTGCCAAAGTCAAAAATATTTTATGTTGTGTAGATATGCAAAAACGAAGATGTATGGTATCTAGACAGCGGTTGTTCTAAGCACATGTCTGGAGATAGATCTAACTTCCTGAACCTTGAAAAAAAGAAATGAGGAATGGTCACCTTCGGAGACGATAACAAAGGTGATATTAAAGGCATTGGAACTATTGGTAACGATTTTCTATCCATATCTGATGTACTTTATGTTAAAGGGCTGAAGCATAATCTCTTGAGCATAAGTCAGTTATGTGATAAGGGTTATGACATTTCATTTGAGGCAAAGAGGTGTATTGTCAAGCATGCTGATAAAACTGTTGCATTCATGGAATCTAGAATTAAGAATGTGTATTGCACAAACTTCAATGACATGAAAAAACAAAATGTAACATGTTTAAGTGCTATCTCTAGTAATGATGCATGGTTATGGCATAGGAGATTAGCTCATATTAATATGGACAACATATCTAGAATTGTTAAACATGATCTGGCCACGGGAATTTTGAAAGGAACTTACTCAAATGACAAGGTTTGTGAACCATGTCAACTTGGCAAGCACACCAGATCATCCTTTAAGAGCAAGAGACATCAATCAACCTCTAGAGCTCTCAAACTGATTCACATGGATCTTTTCGGACCAACCAAAACCTATAGCTTAGGTGACAAATCATGTGTTTGTGATTGTTGATGACTTTACTCGATTTACATGAGTATTTCTATGAGCTCATAAATCTGATGCTTGTGAAACATTTATAAAATTCTGTAAAAGAGTCGAAAATGAAAAAGGGTACAAAATCAACATAATTCGGAGTGATAGAGGTGGTGAGTTTGTCAATAAAAATCTCAAAGAATTTTGAAACAATCAAGGCTACACTTACCATCTATCAGCCCCTAGGACACCACAACAAAATGGTGTAGTTGAAAGAAAGAACAGAACTCTGCAGGAGATGTGTAGAACAATTCTCAATGAGTATAACACTGCAAATCATTTTTGGGGTGAAGCAATAAACACTGCCTGCTATGTGATGAACCGAGTTTTGATTGGAAAAGAATTGAATAAAACTCCATATGAACTATGGAAGGGTAGAGCACCCAACATTAGTTACTTCCGAGTATTCAGATGTAAATGTTTTATTTTGAATGATAAAGTCAATCTAGACAAGTTTGAACCTAAATCTGACATAGGAATATTCATCTCACAGTAGAGCCTACAGAGTTTTCAACAAATCAAATCAAGCTGTAGAAGAATCAATTCGTGTAAACTTTGATGAAAGTGTTAATAAGAAAAGTCTTGAGGATGAATTTAAGCAATTAAATTTTGATGACAATGAACCTAAGACAACCAAGGTTATAGATCTTGAACCTGAACTATCTCTAGAATCTTGTAAAAACTCTAGACTACTTCAAGGTCTTTCCAAAGATCAAATTTTAAGAGATCCAAGAAAAAGTGTATCCACTAGAGCCTCAATTCAAAAATATCAAGAGCTTGTTGCTTTTGTATCACAATTTGAACCAATTAAAGTGGAAGATGCTCTGAAAGATGAAAACTGGATTCTTGCTATTCAAGAAGAACTAGGACACTTTGTGCGAAACAAAGTATGAGAATTAGTTCATAGACCTTTTCATCAATCTGTTATAGGAACCAAATGGATATTTAGAAACAAAAAGAATGAACAAGGTATCATTGTCCGAAATAAGGCAAGATTGGTTGCACAAGGGTACAACCAAGAAGAAGGCATAGACTTCGAAGAAGCCTTTGTGCCAGTAGCAAGATTAGAGGCAATAAGAATGTTACTTGCCTATGCTTGTTACAAGGATTTTCCCTTATACCAAATGGATGTGAAGAGTGCTTTTTTAAATGGTTACATCAACAAAAAAGTATATGTGGAACAACCTCCAGCGTTTGAGGATGCTCAAGACCCAGAATATGAGTTTGTCACTTTCTTGGAAATTCTCTGATTTCTTGGTTCTGCAAGAAACAACATTCTGTGGTACTATCCAGAGCTGAAGCGGAATATGTTGCCGCTGGAAGTTGTTGTTCTCTGGTTCTTTACATGAAACAATAACTTCAGGATTTTCAAATATTTATTCAATGTGCTAAAATTTTATGTGGTCATACTAGTGCTATTAACATATCTAAAAATCTTGTATTGCACTCCCGAACTTAGCACATTCAAATAAGACATCACTTTTTACTGGATCATGTGTAAAATGGAGAAGTGGTATTATCTCATATTAGAACCAAAGAACAACTGGCTGACATATTTACTAAAGCCCTACCAAAAGACCAGTTTGTTCATATTCGCAGAGACCTTGGAATGTTCTCTGGAACCGATCTACAGCACTTTGATGCTTACCTCCATATGGGGGAGATATATTTCATGTTACTTTACTCTTTTTTGATATTTCAAAAGGGGGGAGAAAGTACTATCATTGAAGCATCATAAACTCAGAGGGAGTATAACACTAAGGGGGAATCTTAATGATAGTTTATGTACATTCCTTGCTAACACACTCATATCATATGAAACAAGGAACATTAGCACTGCATCTCATGCATACATACACACTTTTATTAGTTTGCTTCAAAGCCTACAGTAATGTGTTTGAAATCATCAAAACAAGGGAGATTGTTGAACCAATTATCCTCATGTCCCTTATGAGAATATGTCCCTATTATGAAAGATTTTGATGATTAAAAAACTACATTATATTCATGATATTACTGCACATATGGCATATCTAATCTTACTTGAAGCTATCAAAGATTCAATGATGCATGGCGAACGTTTTTAAAGATCTTTTTGAAGACCATGATCGTTTGAAGATGTTTATTTCTATGATTAGATTATGATAGGTTGTAAGACTTTCTATGACATGCAATTTAGCAATATGCATGTCTGCATGTTTTAATCGATTGGTTGCACGTTTGATTTAATCCGGTTACTTTATGTTTTATCGTGTTTTAATTGAGAAATCAATAATTGCTTTTATAAAGTCTTTCATGACGCTAATGTTTTAGCAGCGCCCTCTTGGACTAAATAAGTCACGACGCTGATAAAATGTTAAGACGTTCAAGGTTGAATTGAACTGATTAATAAGGACGCTTACTTGTTAGTAGTGTCACTTCTCTTATCAACCTTTGAGAATGTCAGGACGCTGACTTACTTTCAGCTCGCTGAAAGATTTTCTTTTATCTTTAAGTGATTTCTATCTTTAAGGACGCTGATAAGTTATAAGTTGAATGAATTATCAGGACACTACTTGTGTAGGAGCACCCTCATCTTTAGAATCGTACAACAACTTTTAAGAACTTTTTAAAACGTTCTAAAACTTTGTCAGAACATTTCTCTTTCATGAAAGGATCAGATGATTCAGGTGCAATCGCCGTAATATGCATTAAGCTGAATCGATCCCTTTCTGGAAAGAATGTTAACGTTATATTTGAAATAACTTAGAGCACCAAAATTACCAAGTCCATTGCGCCTTTATTATTCCTGTATATATGTGCTGCCTTAGAGTAGAAAAATGAACTAATGAAAAACGAACTAATATTCATTCAAAACTAATTGACAGTTTTCGTTTGCGCCCAAACACTTTTTAAAAGTTAGTCTTCTTTCACTTGTGCTTGATCTTATGATCTTTTGGAAAGAAAAACTTCAAATCTTCTGGGTTGATCGATCTTCTTCTTCATTATTTCAAAAACCAATTAACGAAGAAAAAAGCTATTTGAACCTGTTTTCAGCATAAACTTCATCATACATATTTCGCTGAATCTGTGGCAACAAAAGGTTAAATCCAAAGCATTGCAAGTATCACTTTGATTCTGAGTAAATGGAATCATATCTCATTCTGTAATCTGATTGTAGTGATGGGCAAGTCACAGAGCTAAAGCAAGTGTTGCCCAAAGCTGTAAACGGTCTTCTCACACTAGTAAGTTGAGAAACGGTAGTTCTCACACCCGTAAGTTGAGAAAGTGTTCAGGTTTGATCTTCACCCGTAAGAGGTCCATAGTAGAGTTTTTACAAATCCTAACTGAGGAGGATAGGTAGTAGATGTAGGCGCGACCGAACCACTATAAATCTTTCTTGCATTGTCCCATTTACATTTATTGTATATTATTGCTATGCTTTGTTTAATTTGCTTTCATTATTCCACACAATTTAAAGAAAGGTTAAAATCTACTAAGTGTCCAATTCACCCCCCATCTTGGACATATCTGGGCCAACGCCGATTACCTATCAGTCTAAGGGTTAAAGGTCATGCTGATGGTGATCCTGGAGCCCATTCTACTCTGAAAGCTTTGTCAAAACTTTGATGTGAATCGAGGGTCTAGATCAGAGACAATCGTGAGTGGTATGCCATGGAGGCGTACGATCTCTATTTCATACAACTCTGTAAGCTTGGCAGGGTTATCCGTGAACTTTATTGGCAAAAAAGTGTGCCAACTTTGTAAGTCTGTCAATGGCCCAGATTGCATCCTGCCCCTTTATTATTTCTAGGCAAGGCCCGTAAAAAAATCCATTATAATGTTCTCCGACTTCCATTCTCCAATATGTAAAGGATGGAGAAGTCCAGAGGGAAGTCTGCATTCTGTTTTTACTTGCTGGCAAACCAGACATGTAGCAACGAAGTCTGCAATATCCTTCTTCATTCTTGAAAACCAGAATTGTCGCTTGACGTCCTTGTACATCTTGTCTACCCCAGGATGCATAGCAAACCTTGAACAATGCATTTCATTGAGCACTTCTTTTCGATCCTCAGGATCGTTCGATAGAGAGAGACGTTTCTTGTAGAAAACGGCCCCGTCTTCAAAGACCGACCAGTGAGGAAGGTCCTGTCCGCTGAGTAGAGGTTCCCGTTTCTCCATTAGCATAGGGTCGTTAACCTGAGCTGCTGAAATCTTTCGAAGCAGCTCAGAGTTGGCTGATAATTGAGAGAGTCATGATCTTCCTTTCTCCTCAATCAGTTTTAGGTTAAAATTCTCCATCTCTGTAGCCAACTTCCCTGTCTCGTAGTTAAGAGTGCAAACAACATAAGATTTTCTACTCAGGGTATCTGCAACACAACATTGGCCTTACCGGGATGGTACTGGAGTTGAAAGTCATAATCTTTCAAGAATTTCAACCATCGTCTTTGGTGGAAGTTTAGGTCTCTCTGAGTGTAGATGTACTTAGGACTCTTGTGATCCGAGAAGACCTCAAACCGTTCACCGTATAGATAATGATGCCATAACTTCAGTGCAAATACGACAGTTGAAAGTTTCAAGTCATGCGTTGGGTAATTACCCTCATGAATCTTCAGTTGTCTTGAAGCATATGCAACAACTTGGCCTTCTTGCATTAGTACGACACCTAAGCCCTGCAGAGAGGCGTCGGTGTATAGTGAAAATCCAACTCCATTTTGTGGAGTGATTAGTACCGGTGCTGTCGTGAGGCGCTTCTTCAATTCCTGAAATGACGATTCACAGGCAGAATTCTAGATGAATAGTACGTGTTTTCGAGTGAGTTTGGTCATAGGTTCAGCAATCTTTGAGTAATCCTTGATGAAGCGTCTGTAGTAGCCAGCCAAACCAAGAAAACTTCGTATTTGAGTAACTATGTTGGGCTGCTTCCAGTTTAAAATCGCTTTAACCTTTAAAGGATCCACCTCAATGCTATTGCCTGAAACCACATGACCTAGGAATTGATCTCGCTTTGCTCAAAATTCGCACTTACTCAACTTTGCATACAACTGGTGGCTTCTTAAGGTCTGGAGGGCAATCCTCATATATATCTTATGGACTTCTTCAGTTGAACAATATATCAAGATATCATCCACAAAGACCACCACAAATCGGTCTAAGTATAACCTGAAAATGCGGTTCATCAAATCCATGAACGCAGCAGGTGCATTTGTTAGACCGAATGGCATGACCAAGAACTTGTAATGACCGTACCGAGTCCTGAATGTCGTCTTGGTAATGTCTGACTCTCTAATCTGAATTTGATGATAACCGGATTGTAAATCAATCTTAGAGAAGTATTTGCCATCTCTAAGTTGGTCGAACAAGTCATCGATCCTGGGTAGTGGATATATGTTCTTGATGGTAATGTTATTCAACTTCACATATACTTATGCCTGTATATGTGGAGTTCATGTATTACACTGTTACTATGCCAAATTAGTGGTCAATCTGACTCAACCAGACATTGCCTTGTCCTTAGTAACTTTAAATAGTGAACAAGAGGCAGTGTGTTGCTCTAGACGATTGATACTTAAGTAGACCTCGTGTCTCACCTCTCAAATTGGAGATTGATCTAGTTGGTCTTATTTGAAAGCTATCAGCTTGTACAAGTGATATTGGACATCCTAACTTTACACGTGGTGATAAGTTATCTGATCACATGAAATGCTAACGAGAAAAGACATAGGAAAAAGTAAAACGAGGACTATAATTAAGTAGAATGAGATTACAAACCTCTTTGCACATAAGCGTCTTGGGAATAATCTTTTCCACAAAATCCACCAACAAACAGAAATTAAAGAAGACCCTCAAAAAGAACAAAACTCCTGAAAAATATATGATAAAAATAGATTTATTATGTACTTGGTACTTAATATTACTTACCCAAGAACATGTCCTCCACCTTGATAAAGAGCCTGAGAAACCAAACCCACCAAATGCACAGTACGAACCAACAGATGCCGAGAACACATAAGATTAGTAGTGTCCTTTGCATCAATATATCCTTCACGTACTATTGGATATCTTGTATAATGTTATTCAAAACTTAGGGTATACTTTAGATATTGATCTAAGTACCCTAATTAATACTTTCCATTGATATTTCCCGTATCAATAAATTCATGAGCCTTTCATTTTCCTTTAAAAATCCATTTACACTTCACAGAAAAGAATATTAGGCCTGATTTTCACCTTTCTATGGTTCAATTATTGCCACCTTTGCTAAATACCCCCACATTTTTAAATTTTATAGGAAGGTTTCTTAATTACCTTTTCACAACTCATAATGAATAATATCTTCTTTTCCATTTTTTTTAAAGTATTAATTTATATAACTCAAGAAGAAATAGAATTTCACTTGGTTATATAGCATCACACAGTAAATAATATAAAGATCATATATAAACTAATAATTTAATTGATGGGAAGTAAATTAAATTTTTCATGAATTAATCAACGTGTCTCAAAATAATTAATCCATCGCATATAACAACTTTTCCAAATTATATGTATGTTGGTCTTCATCTAATAAAATTATAATTCACCAATTGAGACTAATAAATGACATTATGAATTATGATTATTCAATGATCTACAAGAACCATACATATATCATGCATCAATAAATAATTACCATTAAGATTATATCATGTGGGGTACATATGAACAGTATGAACATACGTACACCAATAGATATGAACAATAACGTTTTCGATCCCAATTGGCCCAATCAAAGGTTTCAAATAAACATCTATTTAACAACGGATACCATTACAAGTGCTAACTCAATTATTAAATAATTCAGGCACCTGTATTTTTTTTTTATCAAACTGATACAAGATCAGAGCAAACTGGCACCAAAACTAGGACAAAGAACCCCAATAGAGCCAAATAGCAGCATAACGATGATGGAAACATGGGTCATCAAACTCCCACACAAGGAGAGGAGGCTCCCAAAATGGGAGGGCAAACTTCCACATAAGGAAGGACAAAGCTCCCACATAGGGGAGAAAAAGCTCCCATGCAGGGGAGAGAAAAGCTCCCATGAAAGGGAGAAGACATGTGACAAACATACATTTAAAACAAGTTTTGAGTCGAGAGCAAAATAAGGCAAAAGTATGGGCACGAACTACGATTTAAAAATCAAAACCTCATCCCTCAACCACATTTTTACCACATTCAGCTCTACCCAAACACAAACCAACACAAAAAAAAACCCATGAACAAACCAAAGAACACAGAATAAGAACATAAAATAAGAACATAAAATAAGAACACAAAACAAAAACCCTCGGCACTGCTCCTACAACCAGCCGCAACGCTCCCACTCGGCCACCACCACTGGCATCCCATTCAACACAAATCTTGCCATGAACAGCCCAGATCTGCCAAGACCAGATCAATGACCAACAGTTTTCACGAAGGCTAACGGCGAGATCGAAGATGAGCATCGGGCAACTGCATGCAGCAAGAGAGGCGATGAGAAAGACGGCGACGACGAGAGAGGTGGCGAGAGAAATGGAGAGAAGAACGAGGGAGAAAGGATGAGAGATGAGGCCTCCACCGCTTTGGGTTTGGAAACTCTAAGCGGCCGAGAAGATGCTTTTCTTCTTCCCGTACACTGTCCTCCGCCGCTTAGGGTTTGTAAAAACTATTTCAGAGGAGGATGAAAAGTTAAAAAGTTGGTAGTGTTAGCCTGACTTGACCCTATGAATAAAGTATGGAATGTTATAAGCACCTGTATTTAAATGAAAGTTTCATGGATTTCGAGAAAAACTCGACCTTCATTATCCACAATTTGAGGTTGGAGCCCGCAATCGTATAGATGGTCTTATAACTTCATCATTAATGACTCAAAGATTATTGGATTAAATAATCTATAAGGAAATTCTCTGGGCAGCAGGAACCGATTTGAATTCTCATCCATTTACTCAGTATTTCACAGGTGTATTGTCTCTAATGTTTATAAAACATACCAAGATCGGAGCGTTTAAATGAATGGTTAGAGAACAAACACAAAGTTAACAAAATAGTAAATTCCCTAGTAACTAAAAGAAAAATAATGAAGAAGAAGAAGAAGAAAAATGAAGAAAAGTGTTCATTGGTAGTTGATAGGATGATACCTTAGTAATTTCGTGGGCGATCTACGTTGATGATTTTTCCTATTGTACAGTAATTGTTAAGCGTCTTTATTTGTTGAAAAACTTTCGGAATACAAATGGGAAGAACGTCAAAATATTTATAGTTTTTTACAACAATTAGTTGAGTTTCTAGAAAAGGGAAAACATGCAATAATTATTGCAAACAGTTTTAGTCAAATAATATCCCGAGAGTTGAGGGATTTTGCGTCAGGTGTCATAATCGAAACTGTATTTGTTGATTTTATAAAGATCACGATAATAAAATGTTTGACTGTTGTTTTCCCTTTTCTATTGTCAAATAAGACTAAATTAAAGAATTTCTGACTACCGGAGATGACTACATGGTTTTTATAAGAGGAAATGTTAAATTGTCACCAATTTTTACGTGAGTTTTGACACATTGTTTTATTTTATTACAAAAGTCAAGTAATTATGCTAATCAAGTACATAAAATTTATCCCAACATTTATTATCTACTGCCTTCATTTATTAAACTGTAGGGATGAGAGAGACTCTTTTCTATCATGATTTATTATTATAAAATTTTTCCTTCTGATCAAGATTTTAATTTAAACATTATCCTTGGTCTGACTATATAGTATTTAAGTATTTATGAGCAAACAAACTTGCCAGTGGAAACTTTGATATGGGCAAAACAGTGTGAGAGCAAAAAAAGGTACATTAGCTAACAAAAAATAGATTACTTTCATTACTTTCTATTACACCAAAACGGAATTTTACATTTATTTTTCGTAAAACTGTGTACAACATTGTTAATTCTCAACAATAATAAGCTGAAAAAATATAAGATTTCAAGAAGAAAGATCAAGAAAATTATCCACAATAATGAAGTAGGAGAAGATGGTAGATAACATTTCAAATAATTAAAGACACCATAGAGTTGTGAGTCGCTTTAACGTTATCTACACAATTTCCGAAAGAAAAAGTAGAAGAAGAAGTGGGAGGTGAGGCTAGAGATTTCAAAAAAAGCAAAAGAGTGATAAGGAGATAGGATGACATCAAATATATATATATATATATATAAATATAGATAACATGGCAAAAAGAAAGAAGAAGAAGAAAGGTTGTCGTGCGATTATACAGTAAAAGACATTATTGGAGCACACTATGAAAAAAAGTCATGATTACATTAATTGCTAGCAGAACTCTAAACGTGACTAAATCAATCATGCCTTTATATGCGTGGCATCAAATACATATATATGGATAGCATGGGGAAGAGAAAGAAGTGGAAGGGCAGGCACGTGGATGTCCATTTAGACGCGTGAATGTATAGTTCGTTCGGAACAATTATTACAAACCCACGTGTGTGAATGCACAACCTTAGTGTACAACGGTTTCTCTTCTTCTCCATGTAGCCTTTTGTGTATTTCTATCATTCAACAACATGCCCCCCATTGTTGGCCATTCCTCTCTTTCTTCCACGTGTCCCCGTACAAATCATTTTCAATTGAGTACAATTATTGCGCCAACCTAAGTGTACTACAATGGCGAAAACATGGTCATGATCCACTCAACAATCTACACTATTCATGTAATATAACGCAATTTCCTTCAATGTACAAAGACAAAAAAGGTAATGTTCCATCCGATAATTTACGTTATTTACTTGTTAGAAAAGTATAATGTTAATTAAGTGGAAGCTTTAATATGTTAATATTATTGAGGAGCAAGTAATTGATAGTCTTCCGTAGATAAGAAGTATGTACATTTAAGTTGATAAGGATGAAAAAGAAGAAAAAGAAAAATGTAAAGTAGAAGGTTCCTACGCATGAACCGCCAGGACTTTCAAAGGCTCCAATTGGCGTACGTTTGCAGGTTAAGGTTCATAGAAGTGGTTTCCAGCTCTATGTTAGAACTCAACTGCTCCTGATGTGATGAAACACTTAGTTTTATGTAGATGGAAAATTTTACTTGGCCTCTGAGTATGCTTACTTTCTTTGTTAATCCATTCAATCTCCTTTGAAAACTTAATTTTAATTGTGTTTTCGAACCTCAGCAATCTCAAGTTTATTTATAGAAACAAAACTCGATTTTTGATGCCCTAAATTCGATAAACAAAGTTTTTTAGGTAAAGCTCTATACGAGGATTGCATTCT
Source organism: Paratinospora sagittata (assembly GCA_035771175.1). NCBI lineage: Eukaryota > Viridiplantae > Streptophyta > Magnoliopsida > Ranunculales > Menispermaceae > Paratinospora > Paratinospora sagittata. Next base: position 22,284,843 of record CM069596.1, read on the forward strand.
CGTTCATCTAGGAAACATATTTTGTCGAGTTTAGAAAATTAGAGGTAGATTTTTGTTTGTACGTACTTGACATTACCGAGGGCTAAATGAACAATTACGATTAAATTTTCAAAGCAGATTGAATGGATGAACGAAGAAAATTAGTATACTCAGAGACCAAGTGAAATTTTTTATGGATAAAAAATTGAGTGTTTCATCGTATCAGGAGCAGTTGGGTGCCAACAGAGAGCTGCAAACCATTTATGTGAACATTGACCTACGGACCTTCGGTAGTTGGAGGCTTGGAAAGTGTAATACCCTAGGTTTGCAAAAATTAAAATAAAATTGAACTTCGGTCAAGGTCCCCGAACGTTCGGGCACCTGCTAGAACGTTGGGGCGTGCCCAAACCTTCAGGCACCCTTTTTTTCTTATCTAAAGAACCCCTTCTACTCATTTCTCACACCAAAATCACTTCTCCTTGTGATTTTTCTTCTCTCTTTCTCACTCATTTTGAGTTTTTGCCTTCTCTTTTGAGACTCTCTTCGTGGTGCAACGCGGTTCTGCCAGGGGGAAGGCACCAGTTCTCGAAGGAGTTTTTATCTGAAGGTGGGGAACGAAACATAGGTTTGCGTGTCTTATAACTTTTATTAAAGTTTACATTCATTTATCATTATGTCTACTATCCATTTACACTGCATTATTGCGTATAATGTTTATACTTGTCATACTTGTACCTGTATATTTGAAGTTCATGTATTACATTATTGCTATGCCGGATTAGTGGTCAATCTAGCTCAACCAGACTCAGCCTTGTCCTTAGTAACTTTAAATAGTGAACGGGAACTAGCATGCTGCTCTAGACGATTGGTATTTAAGTATACCTCGTGTCTCACTTCTCAACTGGAGACTAATCTAGTTGGTCTTATTTGAAAGTTATCAGCTTATACAAGTAATACTGAATGTCCTAACCTTTCATGTGGTGATACCGACCCTGATAAGGATCACCAAACGTTGCCAAATCTTGTCTAATGTTAAGTAAAGACCATACCAATTCATGCATTGGTATCATACATAAGCACCACCTAGGGACGTATGTGGCTTATGATTCATAGAAAAGTTAGAAGCAATGCTCACTATTCATTATATTTATCTGGAGAGGGACGTACAATGAGAACCCGACTACTCCTTGCGAGGGACATTTGTACGTGAATCCAAAACATCGTTCCTGAGGAGGGACGTATAATGAGAACCCGACTACTCCTGGGAAGGGACATCTGTACGTGAACTCAAGCGACGTACAATCATGAAACCAATGCGAGACGTGTCATGCATACATACATGTTGGATTGATTATGATGCTCTGATGTGTATTTATGATATTTGATTATGAAGTTTGCTTTATTAATAGCTATACTCATGAACTATTTTACCCACTGAGCCTGTAGCTCACCCCGTTGTTATCCAATTTTTCACAAGAGATTAGGGTGGACTGGGTGCAGGTTTTTGGGCCCACATTTTTGTACCCTTTGTATTATTCATTGGGGATTTTGGGAGGATGTTCCCTTAACTATTTCATATACAAATATATTCTGAAATTAATGAAATCAGACTTGTACTTAATCGTATTTTCGCGCACTCGGTTATTGTTATAATGCATTCGCGCCCCGTCCATAATTGTCCCGCCGGTTTAGGCGCGTTCTGGCGGGGTGTGACATTTAATGGTATCAGAGAGTAAGGTCCACGGTCCGCCCAAGTCCACCAAATTAGGGGAAGAAAATTTTTATTAGCTATATATATATTTAGAACTATATATATATGAATTATATATAGTTGGGATTTATATTGAATATATATCTAGAAAACTTTGTAGTTTTTATATGGTTTAGATTCAAATATATATATAGTTATGATTTATGAAAACTATATATATAGTTATGATTAAATATATATATCTATATATCTATGTATATATGAGATATATATATATGATATTGCTAATGGAAAATTTGGATTAAATGATGGCATAAACATCAAGAAAAAAATAGAAAATATTGTCCAATGAACAAGGCAAAAATATTAAAAATGTTAGAAATATATTTTGTGTATTTTACAAGTTTATCTTCTTTTCAGCAAGATAATAGCCTCAAGTGAAGGAACGACTTCTAGTAGTCGGGAACCAATTCCCACCAAACTCACGGAACTGTTCGAAAGGGAGGTTATGACTATGAGGAGTATCGACAATAGATATCTCCGCCTCCGTTCGACTTCACGAAAAACTCAAAACACTGGGGTGGTTAAACATAACAAAAGTTGAGGGTTACGTCTCTTTCAACTTGGTGAAGTCCTTCTACGAAGCCATGAATTGCGTGGGACTTCAAGAAGATGAGATTAGCCCTGTCTTGGAGACAACGGTCCGGGGAACAAAGATTTCTATCAACGTCAAAATTATTTCGCGACTTATGGAGATCCTAATTAGAGATAAAATCATTGATCCACACGAACCCTAGACAGTTGCAGATATCGCGGAGTCCAAAAAACAATTGTTCAATTCCCTCACCAAAAAGTCGTACACCAAATTTACGTACGCCGACCTCCCAAACAATCTCCTTAAACCACCTCTTGCCGGCCTTGGAAAGATCGTATTCGACAACATCTTGCCAGAATAGGTGACTAGAGGTGCTATGTCAAGGGCTGAACTTCTTGTGTTATATTGTATAGAGAAGAAAAATTAAGGTCTCTTTACCTCACATCATCATCCAGTAAATGTTGCAGGTGATTCAAAACCCTTCATGAAAGGGACTCTTCGGCGACGGAGTCTTGATCATGAGGATGCTATACGAGGCAAACGTCAACACTTTTGATGAGTCTTCGAAAGAGATCACTGAGGTGGTTACAACATCCTCTATCTTCAAGACGTTTGTCACAAGTGGAGGGGTGACTAACGAGGAAGTATTCGGTGCGACTTTAGGAGGAAATGGCAAAAGAATTAGAGACAAAAATGGACATTGTCAACGAAAAAGTCGACGCAAGATTCCTGTTAGGGAGGCACCAAATAATGAGCCAAACCATAACCCTGTGGCAAACCCAGCCCCGAATAATGGTCAAACCGATCATCTATTCTCCGAGGAAGATTTCTTTGCCAAACTAAATCAACTTCAACCAAATCAGGATGGACAGAGAGTTCCAGCAAATCCACCTTCCTGGAACATACCAACTCAAGGCAATACTACGTACCAAAGGTTTCCAACTCCTGAGGTTCCGTATCGGCCTGTTCCACAAGTTCCTGTGAACCAATAGCAACAGAATTGTGCGGCACCAAATTTCAAAAGACAGAATATCCTAATGAGTCCATTGTTTCAATACTTTTCGACTCAAGCATATGCAAATGTCCTAAAGGTTCTAGTTAGGGAATCCCCGTACAATCAAAACAACTACTCTCCATGTATGAGTCAACCATACGACCAATACTTTCCACCAATGCCTACGGCCTACCCTACACCTATGAGACAGCCGACCTATCAATCATCGATAGGGCAATTGACTAACCCATTCGAGCAGTTAAATGTGATTGTATGTAGTATTGCTCGGATGGAGGGGACTCAAAATACTTTGTTAACACGTATGCAAAACGTCGAAGAACAGCGAGCAACTTCTCAACTTTCTTCTAGTAGTCTTTTTGTACCTAGCAAGAGGTCTAAGAGGAGCGGTAGTAGGCAGAAAAATTAGAAATGATTACTGGCATTGTAAACTTTATTTTATATATGAATAAAAATATTTTGTTTAAGACTATCTTCGGTGGGTCAACTTACAACCATTCTTTCTTTTGTATCACTAACTTTGGAGTGGTACGGGACACAACAAAATTGAAAGATACTAAATAAAAAGTGGAAGTAAAAAAATCCACGACCTTGTGTGAAAAGAAACATTTGGAAAACGTTGTATTACTAACATTATCACTAAGTTTACACGGTATGGGACAAGTAAACTTGGACGATACTTTTAGTGAACTCCTCTTCAGCCGATGTTTTATAGAGGCTGTGTTCATACAACTTAACTTGGTTGACACCCTTATTACCAAACTCATGTGGTACGAGACACACGAATTTCGATAATAGTCGAAAAGACTAAGAGAAAGAGTTTGAATACATAAGATTGCGATAAAACGTTAGATCAAGATATTTACCGAGGAAAATCTTAAAACTTTTATGACTCGTATGGATTTTCAATGAAATATATATGTATGTTCACAAAAACCAGGACCAAAACATTTGAAATACTTGCAAAGTTTTATACTTATTATATAAACATTCTAACCTTGTTTTACACCATGGCCAAACATACGAGGCACATAAGATTTTTTGATTCCTCAACAAAAACCTTACACTATACTTAGAAAGATAGGTGGTTTTTATGTTGCTGAGAATATCATAACATTATACTTGGCTACAATTCCTAAATCATGGTTTTATTTTCTCCTTGCCAGTGAGAAAATGCAAACATGGAAGAAAGGAAGGCCACGTACTGTCTATCTAGCAGGGGAGGCATCTCCTGAAAAAAGTCATGAAAGTTACTGTTCAGACAGTCGTTCGTGAGACCGCGGCCAATTAAGTTGTCACTGTTCAGGCGCCTGTTAGATCTGGGTCAGAGACTCAAATCGACCAAATTATGAAGTACAAGAGGCTACAACCTCTTACTTTTGCTGGCACCATTGATGCAAAGGAGGCGCAGAAATGGCTGGATGAGTAGAAGAAGGCTCTTAATGCAATGGGAGTCGATGATGCTCAAAAGATTCCACTTGCGCCCTAGCAACTTATTGGTGGAGCAAATACATAGTGGATAATAGTGAAGGACGACCCAAGGTTCAACCCCACGGACATGACTTGGCAGCAGTTCAAGTCATTGTTTATTGATGAGTACTTCCCCAGTGTTGTGAAGAGGTAGAAGCGCCAGGAGTTTGCCAAGCTATACCAATGCGGCATGACAGTCAGGGAGTAAGCTATCAAGTTTAAAGAATTATCGGTTTACTCTCTCTCTACCATCTCAATGGAGCAAGATAACCCCGAGAAATTTTACAATGGCCTTCGTCCTGACATTCAACAAGCCTTGTCGATCTTGGATCTCAAGATTTACAGGGAGGTCGTTGACAAGGCCATGAGCTTTGAGCAGGAAAGGATGGTGCAAGAGCAGAAACTGAATAGGAGAAAACGGCCTGCAACGTTTTCCCAATAGGCCTCGCAGCAGGGCATTAAGAAGAAGCCCTACTATAATCAAAACCCAGCCCTCCCAGCCCCTATTCAAAAGAATGAGGCCACGACACATGCAGCTGAACCGTCTAACCCTGGCCATCATGGTTTTCACAATCATGGCCGAGGAGGCCATTATGGCAGGGGTGGCAATCGAAATGGCAATGGCAGAGGTGGTAGTCAGCACCACAATCAACATGGCCAACAGAACTATCAGGAGCAAAGGCTGACGTGTTTCAACTTCGGCCAGCAGGGCAATGTAAGAAATGCCTGTCCGCACCTTCAGCAACCTGTTCCCGCTGTTCCAGTCCAACAAACCCCACCTGCTGCTAATGCCCAACTTAGGTAGAACCAGCAGAACCAGGGGCAACGAAACTAGGGCAGAGCATTTGCTATAGCTCAACAACCCCTCCCAGACAACAATGTAGTCGAAGGTACATTTTCCCTTTTCAATACAATGGTGCATGGCTTATTCGATTTTTGTGCTACGCATTCTTTTATATCGTCTACATTGGTAAGACATTTAGGGTTGCATCCTGAACCCACAGACATCACAATCCATGTCAAATCACTTTTAGGATCTGGTACGGAAGTGAATTTGAAGTGTTCTCGACGTTAGCTTCGAATGTCAGAATAGATAATATATGCAGATATTTTTGTGATGGACATTGACGACTTTGACATCATCCTCGGCATGAACTGGCTCGCACCACTGAATGCAAAGATCGATTGTATGAAAAAGCAAGTTCAGCCCACGGGGGAGTTTGTCAAGATTCAGGGAAAGAGGAAATGGATACACAACTCGACTGCTGCACTTCTCAAGGCACAGCTTCAAGCTCTATCCCTTGGTGATGAAAATGAATCACCAGCACTGTACCCTCTCGAAGTACACGATGTCCCGGTAATATCTGAATTCCCAATAGTTTTTCTAAATGACCTTCCTGGTCTACCTCCAGTTAGGGAATTCAATTTTGAGATGAATCTCATACCTGGGATCGGGCCTATCTAAATTCCACCATACAGAATGTCCAATGTTGTGCTGGTCGAATTAGACAAACAACTGAAGGAATTGGAGAGTAATGGCTTCATCAGGAAAATTTCATCACTCTGGGGCGCTCCAGTTTTGTTTGTTTGCAAAAAGGATGGTTCGTTACGACTTTGCATCGACTATCGCAAGTTGAATAACGTCACCATTAAGAACAGATACCCATTGCCCAAGATCGATGACTTGTTCGACCAACTTAGAGATGCCAAATACTTCTCTAAGATTGATTTACGATCATATTATCAAGATGACATTTAGAACTTGGTACGATCACTACGAGTTCTTGGTCATGTCATTCGGTCTAACAAATGCACCTGCTGCGTTCATGGATTTGATGAACCGCATCTTTAGGTTATTCTACTTCCCTTTATATGACGTAGAGGGTTCAAATTTTCTTATCCTTGTATGAGGTAAAGAGTTGTTGTGTCCGTATTAGAGCTTGTTACGGCCCTATTGGTACTTAGAGTGGGAATTTAGCCCATGGCCGAAGGCCAGTTTGTATGTCTCCCTTTGGTTATTCTTAAAGAGATTGTAATAATAATTTGTTTTTAATAATGTTTTTTTAAAAATAGCCTTACTGATTTGCTTGCCAATCAACTTGGTCCTCCAAAAGTTTATTTTCTCCTGAGACCTTTGTTGAGGTCCTTAGTCTTGTTGGCAAGAATGCCTTTGGAACTATATATATATATGGTTTATTTTTATAATTTATTTTACCTTATGACATATGTTTTCCTAGAGTAGTTTTAATTGTGTTCAATTGTAAGAAAAATAAAATTGCATACTAATGCATTCTGCTACATGTACATGACAATTAAGAGATGGCAACTACAAATTATTTACTTGGATACATGTTCGCGCGCTTGTGCATCATCATCAAATGCTTGAGAAATGTTCAAGAGTACCACTTGAATACTTATTTTCGGCAGGCTTTGGTGTGAATAGCACATCATTAATGATTTGTCCCCTGTAATTTGTGAGAACGTCATAATACCTGCTCCATAGCATAACACCTCCATAATCTTTTGTCTGCTTAATGACTGGTAAGATACGTTCAATTAGAATTTCAGGAGGGATATAACCACCACGGGGAACTGCATTAGGAGAAGCTGGCAACCAAAGGAAAAGCTTCCTGCATTAGCATTTCCTCTCCAATAGAAGTCCCATGAATTGAACAAGGGATTTACATACCTATAATCAATAGAATATTTACAAGGAGGATTGTTATAGAATTGAACCCATATGTAATAAAAAAGCCCGGTATCAATGGCTTCTCCCATCAAATAATCTAGATAAGGGCACTAGGGTGCAACACTTAAATATACTTTTTTTCTCATCTTTGTTATACTCAGAGAGATATCGAGCAAGATCATCGTAATATAATTAAATTTGTTCCTCCATCAATATCGAAATCAATGCCATCAAGATTAACATCACCCAAGAGACCAGAACCACCGGATTGTCCAGCAAGATAGTTTGTCCAAAGATACTCAACAAATTGCTTAGCATCTTCTATTGAGGAAAAACCATAGATCCTAGGCTCCATCGAGTGAAAAGAACACTTTTATCAAAATATTTACAGAGACATAATGCAAGAATGCTCTGCTCAACGAAGATGATAGCAGAGCACTGTTCATTATATAAAGAGGGCTGATGAATAACAACCACAAGATTACAAGACACATGTCACGATCTGAGATACAAAAGACAAACTGCTCATGTGACCTTACATGGAGGAAATAACCAGCGTATCAGAGAGTATCATAATGAAACTAATTCCTAACAACATGAGCAGAGAGCACATGGGAGGAAACTCATAGAACATTCCTAGTGGGTTTATCTAACATCCCCCCTCAAACAAGCGGGGAGTTCGACAACACCGAGTTTTCCATGCATGAACTTTGTCTCAGATAAAGTGGACATCCAGCTCAATGTGTTTGGTGCAGGAGTGATAATGCAAGAGCTCTAGCCCCCATGTTGTCGCACCAAATGACAGGGCACGCCGTAGAACCACACTTAATCTCTTTGAGTAAGGACTATATCCACGTTATCTCCGAAGCAACCTAAGCAAGGACTCGATATTCAGACTCCGTGCTTGATCGAGCGACTACCTGTTGTTTCTTCGATTTCCATGAGATCAAAAAGCCACCCAAGTACACATAGTAGCCCCCAATGGATTTATGGTCATCTGGGGAAGTAGCCCAATCTGCATCAGTGTATCCAGCTAATGTAAGCTGCTTATTGGGATGAATATGAAGAGCAACATCTACTGATCAGTTAGATAATGTAGAATTTGTTTAATGCCTTGCCAATAAATAGTTGTAGGATTCTGTCGAAACTGATTGAGCCTATTAACCACATAGGCAATGTCGGGACGAGTGTAGCTGAGGTATTGAAGGCCACTCAACAGGCTTCGAAATAAGGTAGGATTGGAGAATGGCTCACTATTGGCGGCACTGAATTACTTCCCCACCGAACAGGAAGTAGACACTAGTTTAAGATGGGGCATACCAACACGAAGAAGAAGTGTTTTGATCTATGAGGATTGGATGAGGTAGAAACCCATATCATCACGTTGAACTTCAATCCCAAGAAAGTAATGAAGATCTCCTAGGTCCTTCAAAGCAAAGGAATGATGCAATTGTTGGATAACTTTGTGAACTGCGGATTAGTTATTCCAAGTGATGATGATGTCATCCACGTATACAAATTATGTATTAAACAAATTATCCTCATGTCCCTTACGAGAATATGTCCCTATTATGAAAGATTTTGATGATTACAAAACTACATTATGTTCATGATATTACTGCACATATGACATATGTAATCTTACTTGAAGGTATCAAAGATTCAATGATGCATGGCGAATGTATTAAAAGATCTTCTTGAAGACCATGATCGTTTGAAGATGTTTATTTGTATGATTAGATTATGATAGGTTGTAGGACCTTCTATGCCATGTGATTTACCAATATACATGCCTGCATGTTTTAATCGATTGGTTGCATGTTTAATTTAATCCGATTACTTTATGTTTTACTGTGGTTTAATCGAGAAATCAAAAACCGCTTTCATAAAGTCATTCAGGACGCTAATGTTTTAGCAGCGCCCTCCTGGACTTGATAAGTCAGATCGCTAATAAAATGTTAAGACACTCAAGGTTGAATTGAACTGATTAATAAGGACGCTTACTTGTTAGTAGTAGCCTTTCTTTTATCAACCTCTGAGAATGTCAGGACGCTGACATAGTTTCAGCTCGCTGAAAGATCTTTTTATCTTTAAGTGATTTTTATCTTTAAAGACGCTGAAAAGTTATAAGTTGAATGAATTATCAAGATGCTACTTGTGTAGGAGCGCCCTCATCTTTGGAATCAATTTAAGTAACTTTCAAGACTTTCACCGTCCGTCAGTGCGCTTAAACATTGTTTTGAAACTGTTTTTAATAGTTAAGGACGCTTACTCTTGAGTAGCGCCCTCATATGTTTTGCGTTTTAAAACAAAGCAGGACACTTACTACGAAGTAGCGCCCTCATGTTTTAAGTCGTTTAATTTTCAAAGCAAGTCAAGACGCTTACTACTTAGTACCACCCTCACTTTATTGTTTAGTAGGACGCTGATGTTCTATGAGCGCCCTCAAATGAACAAAATGACAGAAAACATATTTTTGTTGTTTTGACATTACTGTCATTTCTGTTAACCTTTTTCATAAACGTACGAATACTTTTCAGAACTTTTCAGAATTGTACAACAACTTTTCAGAACTTTTTAAAACGTTCTAATACTTTGTCAGAACATTCCTCTTTCATGAAAGGATCGGATGATTCAGGTGCTATCGTCGTAATATGCATTAAGCTGAATCGATCCATTTCTGGAAAGAATGTTAACGTTATATTTGAAATAACTCAGAGCGCCAAAATTACCAAGTCCATTACGCCTTTGTTATTCCTATATATACGTGCTGCCTCAGAGTAGAAAAAACTTACTAATGAAATACGAAACTGATATTCATTCAAAACGTATTGACAGTTTTCGTTTGTGCCAAAACACTTTTTGAAAGTTAGTCTTCTTTTACTTGTGCTTGATCTTACGATCTTTTGAAACAAAAACTTCAAGTCTTCTGGGTTGATCGATCTTCTTCTTCATTATTTTAAAAACCCATGAACGAAGACAAAAGCTATTTGAACCTGTTTTCAGCATAAACTTCATCATATATATTTCGCTGAATCTGTGGCAATAGAAGGTTCAATCCAAAGCGTTGTAAGTATCACTTTGATTTCGAGTAAAGGGAATCATATCTAAATCTGTAATCAGATTGTAGTGACGGGCAAGTAACTGAGTTAGAGCAAGTGTTGCTCAAAGTTGTAAGCGGTCTTCTCACACCATTAAGTTGAGAAACGATAGTTCTCACACCATTAAGTGGAGAAAGTGTTTCGGTTTCATCTTCACTCGTAAAAAGGTCCATAGTGAAGTTTGAACAAATCCTAACTGAGGAGGTTAGGTAGTGGATGTAGGTGCGGCCGAACCACTATAAATCTTGCTTGCATTGTCCCATTTACATTTACTGTATCTTATTGCTATACTTTGTTTAATCTGCTTTCATCATTTCGCACAATTTAAAGAAAGGTTAAAATCTGCTAAGTGTCCAATTCACCCCCCCTTTCTTGGACACATATGGGCCAACAATATGTAGACTAGAGTGAATGAGTCTCGAAATATGAACAATGAAGAATCGACACGAGAATTGACAAACTGCCATGAGAGAATGACAACAAGAAGACGATCGAACCATGCCCTCGGCGGCTGACGTAACCCATACAATGCACGGTGCAACTTTACAAACATATTGAGGCTTTGATGAATCCACAAACTCATCTGGCTGAGGCATGAATATTGTCTCAGTGAGACTACCATGAAGAAGGGCGTTTTTGATGTTGAGCCGTCTCACCGGCCAATTGAAAGCAGTAGCTAGTGTTAGAACAATGCAAACAGTGGCTGGTTTGATTACAGGGTTGTATGTTTCATCAAAATCAACGCCTGGGACTTGATTGAAACCTTTTGCTGCAAGGCGGGCCTTCTATCAATGCACTGAACCGTCATAATATTTCTTAATTTTGAACACTTACTTGTTGCCCACAACATTTTGGCCAACTTCAGGTAGTACTAATGACCAAGTGTTGTTGGCTAGTAACGCATTGTATTCTGCTTGCATGGCTTGACACCAAGATGAAGATTGTAGAGCAGCAGTGACAGAAAAAGGTTTCGTGGTATCATCTATGTGTAAGGCAGCTGAAAAAGCCTTAGGTTTAAAAATATCGCTCTTAGCCCTGGTAGTCATGGGGTGAGAGGGTAATATAGGGACTGACGAAGCCTCTGATGTCATGGGAGTGGGTATAGGAGAGATAGGTGATGGTGACGAGTTGGGAAAAGGTGAAGACACAGACATAGGGGAGTGGATAGTAGTAGGTACACTAACTGAAAGAGAAATCCCGGTGTGGGGTGATGATGATGTTAGCCGAGAATCAAAAGAAAACATGGAATGATAGGGAAAGTCTGCTTCATTGAATATAACATGTCTTGATATGTAAAGACGCCCACTTGAACTTAGACACATATATCCCTTATGAGAGGAGTTGTAACCAACAAATAGGCAGTTCTCTGAGTGAAATTGGAATTTGTTCTTTTGGTAAGGGCGGAGACAAGAATAACATGCACAACCAAATATGCGAAGAAGACTGTAATCTGGAAGAGTATGGAACACCTTTTGATAAGGAGAATCACCTTGTAAGGCTGGAGTGGGTAAGCTATTAATAACGAATACAACAGCTTGAGCTGCCAACCACCAGAATGATAGCAGAAGTTGTGCATGAGCTAACATAGTAAGACACATTTCAGTTATGTGTCGATGTTTGTGCTCGGCCCTACCATGTTGCTCGTGGGTATGCGGACATGGGTGTTGGAATCTAATACCATGATCAGTAAGAAACTTGCAGAAACTACGATATTCACCCCCCCAATCAAATTGAAGGCATTTAATGGATGTGGAAAACCTGTTCTCAACCATCTTTTTAAACTGAACAAAGGTGGGCAGTGCTTCAGATTTGGATTTGAGTGCGTAAATCCATGTGAATCTGGAGTAATCCTCGACAAAATGTATATAGTATTTGTAACCTTCTCTGGATTGTATAGGAGCCGGTCCCCATAGGTCGGAGTGCACCAGTACAAGTAGTGAAGAGGCATGTGATAGTTGAATAGAGAAAGGAAGAGCATGAGATTTACCCATTTGACAGGAAGTACAGAAATGCATCATTTTATTAAGATCAACTGATTTATTACAATGAGAAAGGACATTGGATAAAACATTTTTGGAACAATGACCCAACCGTGAGTGTCATACATCTAAAGAAGACTTAGTTACACCCTGATTAACAACTACAGAGACATAAGTAGACGGGGAAAATAGACGTGTGCTGAAACAGGAGGAACCACCATGAGAGGAGGAGAAACAGTATAAGCAATCTTTAAGGATCCCGCGAAGAAGTACCCCCCAGGTTCGAGTATCCTTCACAAGGCAGTAATTAGAGTGAAACTCTAGAAAAACATTGTTATCACTTGTTAGTTTGTATTTCTATGAATTTCAATTAGATTATCAAGATCAAAAAAATATGTGTTAAGTAGATACATACATACATATATATATATATATATATATATATATATATATATATATATATATATATATATATATATATTTAACTTAAGCAAGGGGAGTTAGTTAACTAAGTTGCATGAGGGGCATGCAAAGAAAAAAAAATCTCTCATTTCTAATCTCTCTCTTTCCACGTTGTGAAGGAAGAAAAAAAAAAGAGAAAGAAATGAAGGAAGAAGGAATGAAGAGAGGAAAAAGGGGAGAAATGATGGATTTGCGCCAAATCGGGACCCGCGGTAAGTGATTTTCACTTTATTTCTCCGTGAAATTGATATTTAAGCTAGATGTAACGATTCTCTCGGAGTATGTTTTGCTATAGGAGACGTTTTACGGTGTTTTCAAAATTGGGTTTTGAGCCAACTTGAATGAAAATTTGTTCGAAAGGTTGAAAAATACTTTCTAGACTGTAGAAAGATAGATCTACCAATTTCAGACATTTCAATGTTAAGATCATGATTTTTGGATATGATTTGATATTTTTAGTAACTAAATATGTAGTTTTGGTGAGTAAAATTTACTTTGGATACCTCCGCGAACATGTAAAACCTAAGTGAAATACCTGTTGAAGGTGGTAGAATGATAGTATGATTGATTTTATACGTGCTGATGTGAACAGAATACATTTAGAAATGTTCTACATTTTTAATAAAATTGATATATGTTTCCAATAGAAAAATAAAATTAAGAATTAGTGGAAATATGATTTAGAAATCTATTTTCACTGTTTCTTCTTGTGGAAACATCTAGATTGACCGTAAAAACAATATAGCAGCATCTTCAACTGCTTTTGAGTCATAAATTGAGTTAGAATTTAAATTCATGGAATGTGTATAATATTGTTCAGGTTGCTAAAGTAAGAATTAGTGGTGAATGAGCAAGACTTGGATCAAATGAAATGTATTTGAATGAATAATATAAGTAAGTATAGTTAAGTGAAATAGATTCGAATTATAAATGAATTGCAAATGTTTATTGGTGTTTTAGTGAGATTGAATGGTGTTTAGTAGTTTATAACGATTAAGTGTGGCTTGAATTTCATATTTGCATAGGAAATGAAAAATGTGTTGGTGAATAATCTTGAGGAAATATTGATGCTGGAAAGGTTGATGGCGCAATGAATTTGGCGATGGTCATGGTGATCCGTTGTGCTGAATATTACTGGGTCCATTGACGTAGAAATAGTATTGTAATCACTGTGAGTATATTTCTTGATTTTGGTTCTTGTATGACATTGTTTTTATATGAACTATGTAAATCTAAGCATGTTATGTATATATCTACTACTGCATTGTGTTTTAACTTGCAATCATAAATAGTTTTGGCATTGGAGCATGCGAGACTTGCGAAGGCAAGTTGAACATGATATCATTTCGTTAAGAATTAGTCCCAGATGAGTGTTATGCGTAACCTCATTTTCAGTAGCACTGTCCTAACAAGGATTTTAGGTCCTTGAAATGATTGTGACTCAGGTAACAGGAGGCTGTGGTTACCTTGTAACAGCCATACAAGGGGGTTAGACCCGCTCTATTTCCTAGAAGTAGGGAGATTGTGGATTTCGATGAAGACTATGCATTGTTTTATTGAACAAGCATAACATCTATTTTGCTGGCATGTATGTTATCTTTGTTGAATAATGCATGTGCGTTTAATAAATGTTTTGAATGACTTTAAATGCCATGTTTTCTTAAATGCATATAATTGTCATGTCAAGTTATATATTCACTGAGCTTGTTGTTTGCTCACTCCATTTCCTCCAACATTTCAGGTAAATAATCAAAAGGGAAAGGAAAAGCTAGAAAGTGATTGACACGTAACCAGGATTTCGCCTTTGTTGATGTATGTATGTGCGGAGAAAATGGGTTATACTTCTTTATTTTGATATGTATGATTATCACATTACTATGTATATAATATCACATAGATGAGTTGAGTAGTAATGTAGCTTATGGTTTGATAATTTGACTATGATGAATTAGAATGATGTATGGAATGGATAACATATTAGTATGATGCTTAAATGGTGGGTGAAATGGTTTGATCAATGAATGAATGGAATGAGTATATGAATGGATGAATATTGTGGATGATTATATGTATATATATATTGGATTTGATTTGTGGTATATCAGGAAAAATGTGAGATGTCCAAATTTATGGGGACATGCTGTCAAAATTTTCTGAAAATTGTGTGAAATTTTGTTGAGGCTGACAGTGTATTGTATAATGTATACAAGGTATGTACAGTGTATAGTATACTGTGCCAGTCATGACGTCAACCTACGTCAGGGGCATCATGACAATATTGGTATCAGAGCGAGGTTAGGATAAAAATCTAAAAGATTAAAAGCCTTATTATTTTATGATTGTTTGTATGGGTATATGTATGGGTAATTAGCTTACTTTATAAAAAAATGATTGGATTGTCTGACTTATATTCTTCTCTATCTCTGTGAATGGCAGATTGAAAGGGAAGTGTCAGCCAATCATGGATCCTCAAGAAGAGAAGTTAAAGAAACTAGAAGAAATGGTTGTAGCTCAGCAGCGACAAAATGCTGAGATGATGACTCGCTTGTAGGAGAGTCAACAAGGACCTACAACACTTATAGTACTAGATGTTGGCGCCAGTAGTGCTGGTGCATCTGTAGAGCAGCCAGTAACAATGCATGAGACAGTAGGGTCACATGAGGATCTAGACGAGGCTCGCAGATATGAGGACGTGATGAGGGCCTTTACGAGGCGTGAATCGCCTACTTTTGATGGAAGTTTAGTACTGGAGATTGCTGAGGACTGGCTTCTGCGTATAGAGGTTATTTTTGTGGACACGCATGCACTAGATAGGGACAAGATTAGACTTGCTCGATTTAAATTTTCGAGTAAGCCATAGAGATGGTGATAAACTACAGGCCTAGCTCAGGGACCTATTGATACATGGGACAAGTTCAAAAAGGTATTCTACAAGACCTACTATCCCCCGTCTGAGGTTGATAAGGGCATCAACAGTTCATCGAATTGAAGTAGGGGAGCATGTTAGTGAGCGAATATGAACATGAGTTCAACCAACTAGCATTTTTTCCCCAGAGATGGTCAGATAGATCTGATGAGAATGAAACGGAGGGGGATGGTTTCAATAACCCGATCAAGAAAGGTTTGGCTTTGGCGGGTACACAGACCTATGAGCAGGCAATACGATAGGCACTGGATTATGAGGCAGTTGAGATGACGGATAGGCCACCGCAGGCAGTATCCCTAGCACAGGCAGTTGTGGAGCAATGGATACGCTATTAGGGTAAGAAGAAGAATAAATGGGGCAGAAAATGGTGGCCTGAACAGTAAAAGGTGAAGATAGTTGAGACGCCTATTGCTCTGGAGACTCCAGTTACTCCTCCAGCAGTAGCAGCAGTACCACTGTCAACAGGCAGAGGATCATGGTCTATTATGAGGCCACCGACACAGGGATCATTTGTTAGGGCACCGTGGCCGTATAAGAGAGCAGGCAGCGGGAGTGGTTGGCTTCCCCTACCAGGCACTGAGTCACAGACAGCTTATTCTGCACCTCGCCCTCCTATCACATATTTTCAATGTGGAAATAAGGGACAAAAGGCTTACCAATGTCCTTTCCATCCACCTCTGCGGACTCCAGCTAATCCAATTGCTCCTGTTGCTGTCCCTACTCCTATCAGAGAGCAAGCCAGGATTGTTACAAAACTAGATCCAGAGGCGAACAAGAACTTGGTGGAAGGTATGATTTCCATTTGTGACACTATGATGTATGTGTTGATCGAAGCCGGATCCACCTTGTCATTTATTGCTATCCCCATGGTAGATAGGTTGCATTTATCTCCCTTCAGGATTAGTACACCATTGATTTTGAGTACTGCAGCAGGAGACTGAATCTACCCAAACATGTTATGTGAAAATTGTGTGGTTAAACATGAAAATCATGAAATGATTATGAATCTTAAGGTGCTAGAATTCCTGGAGTTTGATGTTATACCGAGTATGGATTGGTTAGTTGCCTATCATGCCTATGTTGACTACTTTGGTAAGAAAGTGGTCTTCCAGATACCAGGACAACCCGCATTTGTTTATAGTGGCAAGACATCTTCAAAACCTCCCACTCGAGGTAGGATGGCCATTGATGAAGAGATGGGGATGTTGGCTAGTATAAAGCCAATGAAGGAAAAGGATACAGGTGTTCAAATATCAGATATTCCTATAGTGTGTGAGTACCCAGATGTTTTTCCAGATGATTTACCAGGGTTACCACCAGTACGGGAGATTGATTTTATTATTGAACTGATGTCTAGTACAAAGCCTATTTTCATTCCACCCTATCAAATGGCACCCAAGGAGTTACAGGAACTCAAGGTGCAATTAGATGAGTTGATGGCAAAAGGGTTTATTACCCTGAGTCTGTCACCCTGGGGCGCACTAGTACTATTTGTGGAGAAGGATGGGAGCTTGAGGCTATGTATCGATTACCGACAGTTGAACGGGGTGACATTGAAAAATAAATATCCTTTACCCCGTCTTGATAATTTGTTTGGTCAGTTGAATGGTGCTAAATTATTTTCTAAGATTGATTTACGATCTGGATACCATCAGCTGAGAATACGGGAAGAGGATGTGCCAAAGACTGCGTTCAAAACAAGGTATGGTCATTATAAGTTTTTTGTGATGCCTTTTGGACTGACTAATGCACTAGCCATGTTTATGAACTTGATGCAGAGGGTATTCTGACCATATCTGGACCAGTTTATTATCGTGTTCATTCATGATATTCTCATTTATTCCACGACTCAAGAGGAACATGAGCAGCACTTTGCAGACATTGAGAGAGCATCGGTTGTATGCTAAATTCAGTAAATGTGAGTTTTGGATAGATGAGGTGAGATTTCTAGGTCATGTGGTTAGTGCAGAAGGTATTTCTATTGATTCTGCTAAGGTTGAGGCAATCATAAATTTGCCAAGACCAACCATAGCAACTGAGATTCACAATTTTTTGGGTTTCGTTGGTTACTGCAGAAGATTTGTGAAGGGTTTTTCCCGATTGGCTACCCCACTCACAAGGCTAACTCAGAAGAACGTGCAGTTTGTGTGGACTTCAACATGTGAGGATGCTTTCACTGAACTGAAGAAGAGGCTGACTACTGCTCCAGCTTTAGTACTCCCAGAACCCGGAAAGGAGTTAGTGATTTACACCGATGCATCACATTCGGGTTTGGGCTATGTATTGATGCTGGAGGGTAGAGTGATTGCTTATGCCTCTAGAAAACTAAAGATATATGAGAAAAACTACCCTGTGCACGATTTGGAGCTAGCAGTTGTTGTCTTTGCATTGAAATTATGGATGCATTACCTCTATGGAGAAAAGTTCACACTGTACTCAGACCATAAGAGTCTGAAATATTTGTTTGATAAAAAAGATCTGAATATGAGACAGCGTAGATGGTTGGAATTCCTAAAGGATTATGACTTCACACAGAGTATCATCCTAGGAAAGCCAACGTTGTAGCTGATGCATTGAGCCAGAAATGGGTTGAGACCCCTGTGGTAACTTGTCAGATGGCCCAAGAGTGGCGACTTCTAGAGAAAGCGACTATGATGAGTGTTCTCTCCATGCTTCACACGTTGATATTTGTGCTCAGATGCATATTCAGTTGACAAATTCTCATATTCAAAAGATTAAGGATATGCAGCAGCATGATCTTGATCTTAGAATGTATGATTCTTGGGCAGATAGTGCAGAAAGAGCAGATTGGCTGAGAGGTTCAGATGGTATCCTGCGATATTAAGGGAGATTATGGGTACCCGTAGATAGAGAATTGAGGGCTGAGTTACTAAAGAAGGCACACAGATCTTAGTATACGATTCACCCAGGGTCGACAAAAATGTATCATGATATGAAAAGAACAGTATGGTGGCATGGGATGAAGAAAGATATAGCTGAGTATGTGCGAAAATGTGAAGTGTGTCAGCAAGTGAAAGCTGAACACCAGAGGCCAGGAGGCTAGATGCAACCATTATCCATTCTAGAATGAAAATGGGAGCACATTACTATGTACTTTATCACAGGACTACCCAGATCTCAGGGTAGATATGATGCCATTTGGGTGATAGTAGATAGACTGACTAGGTCTACGCACTTTCTTCCAATGAACATCAGAGACTCGATTGATAGGCTGAGCAGATTGTATGTGCGAGAGATTGTGAGATTACATGGGGTACCTATTTTTATTATCTCGGATAGAGATCCGCGATTTACATCGAGTTTTTGGCAGGCCATACAAACTCGATTTGGTACTCATCTCCACCTTAGTACATCGTTTCATCCTCAAACTGATGGCCAGACTGAGAGGGTGATTCAAATGCTGGAAGATATGCTCAAATCGTGTATCTTAGAGTTTGGTGGGACTTGGAGTGAAAGTTTACCATTTTGTGAATTTGCTTATAACAACAGCTATCAGGCTAGTATTGGCATGGCACCTTATGAGGCCTTGTATGGTAGACTGTGCAGATCTCCGACTTGCTGGTATGAGGTTGGGGAATCACAGTTATTGGGGCCGAAAGTTGTTGTAGATTACACGGAACAGATCAAGCAAATAGGCAGAGATTGAAAGCTGTCCAAGATCGACAAAAGAGTTATTTTGATAACCGACATAGACCTTTAGAGTTTGTAGTGGATGACCTGGTGCTGCTTAAGGTCTCACCACGAAAAGGTCAAATGCGATTTGGGGTGAAAGGAAAATTATCTCCTCATTTTATTGAACCGTTTAAGGTCTTAGAGAGGATTCGTCCGTTAGTGTACAGGATTGCTCTGCCTCCTCAGTTAGTTGGTGTTCATAATGTATTTCATGTTTCTATGCTAAGGAAATATCATACAGACCCAACACACATTCTATATGTAACACAAAGGATGCTACTTATGTAGAGAGGCCCATTCAGATTCTTGACAGGAAGATTCAGAAGATGAGAAATAAAGAAATTCCTTTGGTCAGAGTCAAATGGAAATTTCATGACAATGAGGAGCAGACCTGGGAACGCCAGGACCAAATGAAGGAGACATTTCCTGATCTCTTTACCACTAGAGGTACGCTTCTTCTTATCTGTTAAATTTTGAGGAAAAAATTCATTAAGTTGGGGAGATTGTAACACCCTGTAGTTTTAATTAAATACATCCGTTGAATTACGTGTATATCGAGATATATAATATGCGTATAATACCTTGGAATAAGTGTATCCAAGTATATGAGGTTTTATTTCTATGAATTTCAATTAGATTATGAAGATCAAAACAATGTGTTAAGTAGATACATACATACATACACACACACATATATATATATATATATTTAACTTAAGCATAGGGAGTTAGTTAACTAAGTTGCATGAGGAGCATGCAAAGAAAAAAAAAATATCTCTCATTTCTAATCTCTCTTTTTTCACGTTGTGAAGGAAGAAAAAAAAAGAGAAAGAAATGAAAGAAGAAGGAATGAAGAGAGGAAAAAGGGGAGAAACGCTAGATTTGCGCCAAATCAGGGCCCGCGGTAAGTGATTTTCACTTTATTTCTCTGTGAAATTGATATATAAGCTAGATGTAACGATTCTCTCGGAGTAATTTTTGCTATGGGAGCCATTATACGGTGTTTTTAAAATTGGGATTTTAACCCAACTTGAATGAAAATTTGTTCGAAAGGTTGAAAAATACTTCCTTGGCTATAAAAGCCCCAAATATGTAGTTAGATTTCATTTATTTGTTCATTTAGAATTTTTATGGCTGTTGGAAGTTAGATTTGATATTAGAGACCTATTGAACCCAATTAAAACCCAATAAAACTCCAGTTTGAGACTGTAGAAAGATAGATCTATCAATTTCGAACATTTCGATGTTAAGATCATGATTTTTGGATATGATTTGATATTTTTAGTAACTAAATATATGGTTTTTGTGAGTAAAATTGACTTTGGATACATCCGCAAACTTGTAAAACCTCAGTGAAATATCTGTTGAAAGGTGGTAGAATGATAGTATGACTGATTTTACACGTGTCGATGTGGACAGAATACCTTTAAGATTGTTCTATATTTTTAATAAAATTGATATATGTTTCAAATAAAAAAATAAAATTAAGAATTAGTGAAAATATGATTTAGAAATCTATTTTCACTGTTTCTTCTTGTGGAAACATCTAGATTGACCGTCGAAATAGTATAGTAGCATCTTCAACTGCTTATGAGTCTTAAATTGAGTTGGAATTTAAATTCATGGAATGTGTATAATATTTTTCAGGTTGCCAAAGTAAAAATTAGTGGTGAATGAGCAAGATTTGAATCAAATGAAATGTATTTGAATGAATAATACAAGTATAGTTAAGTGAAATAGATTTGAATTATACATGAATTGCAAATGTTTATTGGTGTTTTAGTGAGATTGAATGGTGTTTAGTAGTTTATAATGATTAAGTGTGGCTTGAATTTCATATTTGCATAAGAATTGAAAATTGAATGTGTTGGTGAATAATCTTGAGGAAATATTGATGCTGGAAAGGTTAATGGAGCAATGAATTTGGTGATGGTCATGGTGATCTGTTGTGCTGAATATTACTGGGTCCATTGATGTAGAAATAGTATTTAATCATTGTGAGTATATTTCTTAATTTTGGTCCTTGTATGACATTGTTTTTATATGAAGTATGTAAATCTAAGCATGCTATGTATATATCTACTGTTGCATTGTGTTTTAACTTGCAATCATGAATGG
Organism: Paratinospora sagittata; assembly: GCA_035771175.1. NCBI lineage: Eukaryota > Viridiplantae > Streptophyta > Magnoliopsida > Ranunculales > Menispermaceae > Paratinospora > Paratinospora sagittata. Next base: position 22,306,578 of record CM069596.1, read on the forward strand.
TTTTGGCATTGGAGCATGCGAGACTTGCGAAGGCAAGTTGAACATGATATCATTTCGTTAGGAATTAGTCTCAGATGAGTGTTATGCTTAACCTCATTGTCAGTAGGACTGTCATAACAAGGATTTTAGATCCTTGAAATGATTGTGACTCGAGTAACGGGAGGTTGTGGCTACCTTGTAACGGCCATACAAGGGGGTTAGACCCGCTCTATTACCTAGAATGAGGGAGATTGAGGATTTCGATGAAAACTATGCATTATTTTATTGAACAAGCGTAACATCTATCTTGATGGCATGTATCCTATCTTTGTTGAATAATGCATGTGTGTTTAATAAATGTTTTGAATGACTTTAAATGCCATGTTTTCCTAAGTGTATATAATTGTCATGTCAAGTTATATATTCACTGAGCTTGCTGTTTGCCCACTCCATTTCCTCCAACATTTCAGGTAAATAATCAAAAGGGAAAGGAAAAGCCAGAGAGTGATTGACACGTAACCAGGATTTCGCCTTTGTTGATGTATGTATGTGCGAAGAACATGGGTTATACTTCTTTATTTTGATATGTATGATTATCACATTACTATGTATATAATATCACATAGATGAGTTGAGTAGCAATCTAGCTTATGGCTTGATAATTTGACTATGATGAATTAGAATGATGTATGGAATGGATAACATATTAGTATGATGCTTAAACGGTGGGTGAAATGGTTTGATCAATGAATGAATGGAATGAGTACATGAGTGGATGAATATTGTGGATGATTATACGTATATATATATTGGATTTGATTTATAGTATATAAGGGAAAATGTGAAATATCCAAATTTATGGGGACATGCTCTCAAATTTTTTTGAAAATTGTGTGAAATTCTATTGAGGCTGACAGTGTATTGTATATTGTATACAAGGAATGTATAATGAATAGTACACTGTGCCGATCATGACGTGTAAATGGGAGAGATTGGCCATTACCAACAACCAGGGATTGAGTACCTGAATATTCAGATCGGTTGCATAGCTTAGAGGGATCAGCAGTGATGTGAGACGTGGCTCCGCTGTCTGCGTACCATGAGGAATCAACCACCATCTCGGGTGAAGCAATGAAGGCATTTAGAGGAGAATTTGTTTGCTGAGAGGTCGTTGAACCCATAGAAGACATGCCTCCTTTGTAATAACAAAAACCCCCAGAGTGTCCGTACATCCCACATGTTTGACATGTTGACCGGGAACCACCTTGTCGACCACCTCCACCACAGTTGCGAAACCGGCCACCCCACGATAGTTACCAGATTGTTGTTGATTATTAGGGGCGTTGTTCTGTCTTGGTAGTTGTTGATTTGAAGGTTGAATACCGGAGGAGTTGTTCCGATTAGAGGTGGGATTGGCCTTGTTGAAAACCACATTTGCAGACTGTGACGAAGTGATGGTGAGATTGTTGACAACATTGAGGCTTTTCAACTGTTGTAACTTAGCATCAAAGTTTAGTAGAGAGGTTTGCATCTCAAGCCAAGTAAGATCCGGCTTCTTTTGTAAGAGCGTTGTGATGGGGAGAAAATCTGCATCCAGGCCAGCCAAAGTGCAAGAGAATAAATCTGGAACGGAGAAGGGACACCCTGCTGCTACAAGGCTATCAGCAAAGTCTTTCATGGTGGCTAAGTATTGGATCATCGTCTGAGATCCTTTGCGGGTTGTCTGTATACCAGTGCGGCAAACTTGAACTCGTGCTCTATTATGAGCACCGCACAGATCCTCAATAGCTCTCCAGGCGGAATGAGAAGTGGAGTAGCCAATTATTTGAGATGCCACTGATGTCGCGAGGGAGTTTAATTACCATCTGAAAAGGAGTTGATCTCTGCTGGTCCAATCCTCAAATTCTGGATTGGAAGTGCCATTTTCGTCTAGACAAGGAGATGGGCACGACTTTGTGCCTAGAAGAAATCCTTCTAACTGGTAGGACTAAAGACTTCCATAGTGTAGGAAGTTGTTTTGATCGAGCTTCACCGTCATGCTCTGGCTCAATGTATGGCCAAACGATGGGATAACTGTTGGTGCCTTTAAAGATGATGCCATGGCTGGAGCAGAGTTTGAGGAATTCTCGGACGTGACTTTGAGCCTCATGGCTCTGATACCATATCAAAATATTTACAGAGACGTAATTCAAGAACGCTCTGCTCGACGAAAATGATAGCAGAGCATTGTTCATTGTATAGGGAGGGCTGATGAATAACAACCACAAGATTACAAGACACATGTCACGATCTGAGATACAAAAGACTGACTGCTCATGTGACCTCACATGGGGGAAATAACCAACGTATCAGAGAGTAATAGAATGAAAATAATTCCTAACAAAATGAGCAATGAGCACATGGGAGGAAACTCATAGAACCTTCCTAGTGGGTTTCTCTAACAACTTTTATTCCTTTCTACTGGCAAAATCTTATTTCATCAGCAAAATGTTATAAATTGTTCAAATAATAAATGGTAGTTATTAAATATTTGAAACAGTAGTTATAAGTAGTTATATACCAAAAGTTGTGTCTATTCCTAAGGTCATACCAATTGAGAATTCTACCATAAATATAATATTTTAAGACCATTTTGGTTGGCTGGAAAATTTTTCTGCAAATTTCTATTCTCTCTCAATTCATTAAACTTCAATCCAAAAGATCAATTTTCAATTTCTCATATTCCTACTTTAAAGTTTTTCACTATTTGCTTAGTGCAAAACTTCTTTAAGGCTTGTCATATCCACTAAGGCTATTTGCATTCATTCCATAGCAATCTCAAGGAGAGGAAGCAAATATTGCTTTTAGGAAAGCGAATTTACGTGTTTCAAGCCATATTCTACTTTAAGTGTATTTGTGTTCTTGTTTCACATATTTTACATTTATTTCTATTGTTTCATTCTTTGTTCTTTTGTTTCCTTATTCTCAATATTTCCAATAATCTAAAAGCAATAAATGGCCTTACCAAACACCATGGAATCTTGATCAAATACCATCAAACTCATGAACCAAGACTTTGTCCGCCTTGCCCGTTTTGATGGAACCAATTTTACAAGATGGAAGGACAAATTGATTTTCTGGCTCACCGCTTTGAAAATTTACTATGTTCTTGACCCAAACCTTCCTCCGATTCCTCCACCAAAAGATGAAGACTCAATCGAGTTGAAGGCACAAAGGAAAAAGAGAGACGAAGATGAAGTCATATGTAGAAGCCATATCTTGAATGCTCTTTTAGACCGACTTTATGATCTTTACACGGTGGAGTCCTCAACAACCAAAATTTTGAAAGCCTTACAGTTCAAATACAAGGCAGAAGAAAAAGGTACTAAAAAGTTTTTAATAACTAAATATTTTGAAATGAAGTTTGTTAACAACTTGCCTATTCTAGCACAAGTTCATGAGTTGCAAGTCATTGTGAATCAATTGAGGGTTGCGAAGATTGAACTTCCCAAATAATTTCAAGTAGGAGCATAGTGGCAAAATTGCCTCCCTCTTGGAAAAGTTATAGGAAGAAGATTCTCCATGATTCCATGGAGTACACATTGGAAGATATTCGGAAACACCTTCAAATTGAAGAGGAGATGAGGGTGAGAGACAAAAATGGGAATTCTTATGATGGCAACAATAAGGCCAATACAGTGAGCAAGCCCCCCAACAATTCAAACAAAAGAAAGAAAGGCGAAGGAAATTCTTTGGGCCCTAAAAAGGATCAAGGGAAATTCAAGAAGTCTATGAATGGAGGGTGCTTTGTGTGTGGTAAAACAGACTACTATGCAAGAGAATGCAGATTTAAGAAGACCCAAAAATTAGAGAGGTTAATTCCTTGAAAGAGAGTGATGAGATTGTTAGTACTATGAGCGAAGTCAATGCCATTCAAGGAAAGGTACCTTGTTGGTGGTATGACACATGTGCAACAGTCCATGTGTGTTTTGACAAGTCTCTTTTCAAGACTTATAGAAATGTTGATGTTGAACAATAGATCCAAATGGGAATGTGAAGACGTCTAAAGTGATAGGCAAAAGCAATGTGGAAATTGTATTCACTTCAGGCAAGAAGGTTAGTCTCACCAATGTTCTCCATGTTCCCATGATGAATAGAAATCTTGCTAGTGGGAATCTGCTGAGCAAACCAGGGATTAAATTTGTATTTGAATCGGGCAAGTTAGTTTTGTCCCTAAATGAAACTTTTGTTGGAAAAGGCTATTCTAGTGATGGGATGGTCAAACTCTCGATTGTAACAAATGATTCTATTAATAAGAAGAATAATGATTTTGTTTATATGGTTGACTCAATTTCTTTGTGGCATAATAGACTTGCACATGTAGGTTTAAGTACTATGAAAAGAATGGTTAAAAATGGTTTGATATCTTCTAATGTAAAATGATTTTAAAAAATGTGAATTATGTGTTAAATCCAAGATGATTAAGAAGCCATTTAAAAGTGTTGAAAGAAACACTAGTTTATTAGAATTAGTACATTCTAATATTTGTGAATTAAATGTTATGCTAACTAGAGGTGGCAATAGGTACTTTATAACATTGATTGATGATAATTCTAGATATACTTATGTATATTTATTAAAACAAAAAAATGAGGCATTTAGTGTGTTTAAGAACTATAAAGCTGAAGTTGAGAATTAATTAGGAAAGAAGATTAAAATTTTAAGAAGTGATAGAGGAGGTGAACAATTTCTTAATGAATTTAATGCATTTTGTGAAGAAAATGGGATAATACATGAATGTACTGCTCCAGGAACACCAGAACAAAATGGATTAACCGAAAGGCATAACAATACTTATTTGGAAATGGTTAATGCTATGTTATTGCATGTTGTATTACCTTTTAATTTGTGGGGTGAAGCTTTGCTTGTTGCTTGTCATATTCTTAATAGGATTCCAAGGAAGAGGAATCAAATCTCTCCATGAGTTACGGAAGGGTCAGAAACCCAACATAGGGTATTTCAAATTGTGGGGTGTCTTGCATATTGCAAGAACAATGATCCAAGTTGGGGCCCAATGGAATTAAATGTGCCTTTGTAGGCTATGCATCTCATAACAAAGCATATAGGATCTTAAACTTAGAGTCAAATGTCATTGTGGAATCCAGAGATGTGGAATTCTTTGAGCACTTATCAACCACAAGTAATAAGGTTCAAGCCCCACCTAGTGGTGACACACTAGGAGATCTATCTCAAGAGATTGGTGAGCAATCTAGTTCACAAAAGGTTGGGGAGCAATCTGTTGGCCTAAGTGGTTCATTACTTAGCATGCTCTATAAAGGTTTTGATGCTTACAACCAATAAACAATATATTACTTGGTGCTAACGTTTCAATCAAGGATATATTAAAGCACCTCAAGAAAGCAAAAAAGAAAAAGTAAAATAACGATTCGATCAAGGACTTCACGATCACATCATACAATCAACGATCACGACGCTCAACTCAAGTGCGAAGTTACTAATGAAAATCTCATAAAGAAGAGTTGGACTTGAAAATCATGAGAAGAACACATAAAGAATGTAAGCTATCTTTCTTTATTCTTTATTGCTCAAACGTTTTTCAAAATCATGCATAAATCACTTGCACACATATTTCAAAATTACGCATACATTTCTTGCATGTTTTGATCGATATATTTTAAAGATATTTCAAATGATTTAATTTCTCAATCATTTTAAAGTGTTCGATTTAATCCGAAAATACAAAGATTTTAATCGTATTTATCGAGCTTTAATGAAAAATCGAAAATCATTTTTAAGAGTCTTTCAGGATGTTAATGTCTCAGCAGCATCCTCTTGGACTTGGTGAGTCAGGATGCTGATAATGTTCAAGGTTGAATTGTAGTTATTCATCAGGATGCCCACTTTATAAGTAGCAGCCTCATTTGAGTCAACCTGTGAACTTGTTAGGACGCCGACTTAGTATCAACTCTCTAAAAGATTTTTGAGATTTTAATATTTTAATCTTTAAGGACGCTGATAGTTATATATTGAAAAACTATCAGAACACGGCTTGAATAGAAGCGCCCTCATTTAAAAGATCAACTTAGTAACTTTCAAGATGCTGATCGTCATTCAACGTACTTACTACTTTTACATTTTTTTAACATCAAGACGCTCACGTGGTTAAGTAACACCCTTATGTTTTTTAGTTGTTTTTTAAATATTTTGTTCTAGGACACTTACTTGGTAGTAGCACCCACGTAACTTTGAATATAAGCAGGACGCTAATTGTGGAATAGCGCCCTCACGAAGTTTAGTCGTTTTAATAATCAAAATAAGTTAGGACGCTTACGATTAAGTAGCGCCCTCACTTCACAGTTCAGTAGGACGCTTATGGTTCATGAGCTCCCTCAAGGAACAAAATGACAGAGTTGATATTATGCGTCAAGACGCTAATTCAACATTGTCACGATTCTGATACTTACACTCATTCAAATCACTTTTCAGAATTGGTATATGCATAGAACCCTTTTCAAATATGTCAGAGATTTTCTTTGATGCATCAATCATGTTTCTTGAAACATTCCTTATTCATGCAATTTGAGAAAAACCAAAATGTTTGTGAAAATTGCAGTTGCCATTGTCATGAAAAATTCTAGTTGTTGTGAGTAAATGTTCACTTTGAATTTCAAATTCGAACAACCAACATCTCTATTCTACTAAGTCTATAAATACTAGCACTTAGATTCAAAACAAACCGTCGATAACTTAATGAGTCAATACTTTTGAACGTTAGTTGAATTTTCAATCTTATCTTCAAAAGTTAAAACTGTTCATGTTTTTCAAAGTGTGTTATTTGAAACTTTACTTATTCAAAATATTTTTGCTTTGAGCTTAATATCTATTTTTTTTTAAAGTCTAATTGAATAATTTTTATGTTAAAACCACAAGCGTATGGTGTCAAGTTATAATATAAAACCGATGATATATCAGGTTGTCGTCCTCTAGGATTGACACTCATACTAAATACTGTTTCACTTACCCTAACTTTATTTAGAAAATCAAATTCGAGTGATTAGGTGAAATAAATAAACAATTAAATAACTAGAAAGTAAACTAAGGATGCAATAGGAAAAGATAAAAAATTAGAGATAGAATAGTCTAGAGGATCGATATCACCTCACTATCAAGTATGCCCTTATATATATATTTATCATTAAATCAGTTCGTTCGTTCATAAGTCAAAAATCCTAACGTTTCTAATTCCCTCTTTTGGAGCAACAACTAGAGCATATTATTAACATCTTGGTTTTACTCTTTTGATGAAAACCTAAGACGACAACAACTCATTATCTACCATGATTTCCTTTTGTTCGTGAATTTATCGCAAGTGCACGACAGTCAAGTTATAAAATACCGACAGTGAGTCAGGTTATCGTATCCACAGGGACTGTTTACTTTACCAATTACCATTTTCACTAATTTCTAACTTTATCTAGCTAATCAAATGGTAGAGTTTCAATAATTGAAAGGCAATTAAAATTCAAATCAAACAAATAGAATATGACAGATATCAAATATATGAGAATATCTAGAGACTTGACTTCACCTAACCTTCAATCATATAACTTAGATACGCTTATTATCAAATCAATTTCCTAGTCTCTAATTCCCTCTCTTGTGTGCCAAATTGGAACGTATCATCAAGAACGGGATTCGATCTCCCGATCAAACCCTAATTCTCAATAACTCATTAAGTTTCATGATTTTCCTACAACCTCATGAAACCTTGTAAACCTCTCGATTCAACAACTATTTCATGTCATAATTCCCCTTATCCAACGAAGAAAACCCTTTCTCGAGTGTCGCCTTCCATGTCTAGGTTCATTTGTTTTGTGGCCAATAAACCAAAAGCAGTAAGTGCATGGAATCATAAATAAACTATGAAGATTTCATTAATAATAAGCAAAATTTAAAATTAGACCATGATGTTTAGGTTAGGATCCATCTCCTCTCGAGAACAATAAATTAGTTCATCTTTTGGATGAAACAAACACAAAACATGAAGAAAAACTCTACAATAAACATAATATCAAATTCTAAAACTTGGAACTTGAATCTTCTTCCTAGAAGGTTGAATCTTCGCGTTCTTCGTCTTCGAGCCGTCTTGTTCTCTTCTCCAATGTATTCCTCCTTCAAAACCCTAAATTTTGATATATTATATGCCCCAAGTCGTCCACAAAAATAAAAATTAGAAAGTGTCGAAAAACTTGCCAATTTCGCATAAAAACCCATAACGCGTGAACAGTAATGGCGCCGCGGCGCCCAGAACCTTGAAAGTGCGTGTTATTTTGTGGACTTAGTCAATATTTGCCTCCTTTCTGACTTGGGTTCTTCATGCTTCTCCTTGGAAACTTCTAGAACCTGTTTTCATCATTCAAAACCATGACTAACACATCTAAATTCCTACAAAACAAAGCAAATTAAATCAAGAACACACTCAAACATATAATAATCAAATTATAACTAATTGAACCAAAATAATGCATGAAAACCAATTTATTCCTAAATTATCAAATGCATTAAAACTAACATAAACATATGAAACTAATGCATGAAATGTCCTAAAACACACCTAAAACTTACCTAAATATGCAACTATCAAATACCCCCACACTTAGGACTTTGACCGTCCCGAGCAAAAGGGAAACAAAACTAAAACTCATAATTCACATATCCCTTCTAAAGTCACAATCTCGCACAATTAAAGACTTAACTAAACATTATAAATACATGCATGGCCTCCAAGATTACATCCAAAAAGAACATTCAATTCTAGAAAGAAATTCAAGAGTATAAATGTGTCTAGAATTTCAACCAAACTCTCGCCAAGTTTCATCTTTGATTCTTTCACACATATGTACATAACTAATCTCATCAAACTAATCATGCAAGTCATGAACAAGTGCAAGCAAGTGTTAAGTGTAAGATCTCAAAATATATAATTTAAGTTGGAATTCCATAAGCAAGTCTTTCACACCACTCTCCACTAATGTAGATCACACAGCATTCAAAATCAATAGGTCTTTCTTAGGTTGTAATGTAAGGCTTAGGTTCAAAGGTAGGGAAAAATTAGAAAGTTTTAGCTCAAAACACCCTAAACACCTTGATCAATTACTAACATCCACTACATTACATTTGAAACCAACACTTCTTTTCAACACATCTGTCCTCTCAAATATTTTCATTCTTTTGTTTCCTTTTATCATCATTCACTTTTCTTTTATAGAATGCTACACCCCCAAACTTACTTCTTTTGAACACATAGATGTAACACCTTTTTCTTCTCTTTTTCGTCTTCTTTTCTTTTCTTTCATTACCATTCATAAGCAAACATCACATTTGTTTTTTCTTCTTTATCTCCTTTTTCATCTCTTTTTCTTTCCCATTGTTCTTCCTTCCAAATAATAACACTCCAACTTGATCAAAGTGTATAAGGTAAATAGGTTGAAAAACATGGGATTTAAACATAACAAGTTCACATTCATGATGCATAGGTAACAAAGAAAAGTATATTCAGCTCAAAATGGGAACTATGGATATAATAAAAAGTAAAGTAGGCTATTTGGCTCAACCTTTTTCAAACATGGCCTAAATCATCTTCCTCATAGTGTGTTTTCTAGGATTTTGCCTCGAGTGGTGATCAAACTTATTCTAGAATCCTTAGAGATCTAAAATATGACTTAGCAAGCAAAGGTCCATTTCAAACAATCTTAATTTAATGATCAAAACCATGTACAAATTGTTAAGTCTCTCCAACAATTCTCAGCAAAAAAATGGATCAAGCACACAAACATATAGGTAACTCTCTACATTCTCTTATCGTTTCATATCTCTAAGGTGTTCTCTTGTCATTGGCCCTTCATACATTAGTCTAGAATTGTAAAAAATTGTGACCACCTAGCCTAAACTAATGCATACTCAACTAACATACCATGACAAAAATTCAAAACTATCCCCCCAAACTAAAAGCAAGCATTGTCCTCAATGCATGACATAAACAAGAAAATATCAGGAAAAACAGAGGTATATAAGAGGGATGGGAGTTTAGAAAACCACCTGAACCCAAATGGGTGAAGATGGCACATGACGCATTCCATTCGTCTCTCCTAGATGCTCTAAAGAGACCCCCAAACTTGCTTTAGAACCTGAAGTGAATAAGTAAACAAATCTGTTAATGCATGAAATTCAATTCCTATACTACAATGACTAAATAAAAAAAAATTAAAATAAATGAATCAACAAATAAATAAACAAAGCATAAACTGATGGGTTGCCTCCCATTGAGCGCTTGGTTTAGAATCGTCAGCCCGATTTCCTCTGTTCTCATCAAGAAGCATCGCCTTGACATTTGTGGGATCCCTGCCAAAGTGTTCCTTGAATCATTTCTTCTTTACTCGAGGGAGATTGCCATTTTTATGCTTGACCTCCTTTGAATGATGGTGCAAGTGATCTTCTTCTTCATGTGGTTGCCAATAGGGGTCCGTCCATACTAAGGGAGGTGGGTCACCTAAGCTCTCCAACTTCTCCTTGTAGCACTTCAAGGCATCTTTCTTTGTAGGCTTATCATAAGCCTTTAGAGAACATACTTCTCTTCCTCCCTTCACATCTATCCAGTGACAATTATTCTTCTTTTCGGGAGCTTTGGCTGTTTTATAAATGTTGAACATCATTTTTTCTTCGTTCACCCTCAAAGTAAGCTCACCAAGCTCCACGTCTATCAAAGTTCTCCCGGTGGCAAGGAATGGTCTCCCAAGTATAAGAGGAATATCTTCCTCCTCTTCCATATCCAGCACAACAAAATCCACTGGAATGATTAATTTGTCCACCTTCACAAGTACATCCTCTATAGTCCCCCAAGGATAGGTGATTGATCGATCTACAAGTTGCAATGAGATTGTGGTGGGCTTCACCTCACCAAGTCCAAGCTTCCTGAAAATGTACATAGGCATTAAGTTAATGCTAGCACCTAGATCACATAACACATTATTAAAAGAAGAAGAACCAATGACACAAGGGATAGTAAAACTCCCTGGATCCTTGAATTTCTAGGGTAGCTTCTTCTGTATGATGGCACTGCATTCCTCTGTGAGCTTGACAGTCACAAATTCTTCTAACTACCTCTTTTTCATCATCACATCCCTCGAGAATCTTGCATAATTAGGCATCTGCAAAAGGTATGTTGATGTGAGTTTTCTTGAAAATCTCTAAGAATTTTGCAAACTGATCATCAACTTCTTCTTTGCAAAACGTTGGGGAAAGGGCAGCGGAGGTTTAAGAGTAGCTGGGTTGTCCGGAAAGTGATACGATCCGAAACATAGTCATTCTTCTTCGCCTCTTTTTTTTCTGGCATTGGTTATGGTGACGATTATGGCATAGATAATGAAGAGGGAATAGATGGTAGAGAAGCAATTTCAACTTTTGTTCCACTTCTCAGTTTTATGGCCATACATTACTCCTTTGGGTTCACCTCGGTGTTGCTCGGGAAAGAACCTCTTTGTTGAGCACTTATAGCTGAAGCAAGTTGCCCAATTTGCACTTTCATATTCTTCATTGAAGCTTCCAAGCTATCAATCTTTGAATCAGTCCTATCTTGCTTTGCCTTAGATTTTTCTATATACCCACTTAAAAGCTCTTCTAAAGACAATTTCTTCTCTTGTGGTGGCATAGGTATGCCCAGTGGAGGATTCAAAACATTCCTACTATTAGAGTTGGAAAAATTCTCATGATTTCTTATCCCCAGGTGATATTGGTTTGGGACCTGAGCATTGCTCCTGTAGTTGTACCCCCGGTTACTTAAGTAGTTTGATTACTCTTCAATGGTTCCTCCACCCAAATATCCAATGCTTGCCGCTGCTACATTCTCAATGGATGATTGTTGTGCACTTTGCATCGAAGCTATCTGATTAGACGATGAGGATAATTGTGCCTAAATTGCAGACATCGGATCAAGCTCAAACACTCCAGCAACTTTTCTCACCAAAGATCTCTCACTAGGAGCTTCATATGTGTTGGAAGCCATCTCTTCCAATTTGTTAAGAGCTCCTTCAGCCGTCTTGCTCATTATAGTGCCACCAGCTGCGACATCTACCAAAGTACCTGTGAAAACCGTCATCCCATTGCAAAATATTTGAAGTTGCATCCACACTTCAAAGCCGTGTTGTGGACGCTTCCTCAACAACTCTTTAAGCCGTTCCCATGCCTCATAGAGTGACTCATTGTCCGACTGCTTAAATTGACCAATCTCTACCCGTAGTTGAGCCGTCTTTGCCGGTGGGAAGAATTTTTGAAGAAATTTATGTATCAAATCTTCCCATGTGGCAACACTCCTAGGTTGCAAGCCTTGCAACCATGAATTGGCCTTGTCCCTCAAAGAGAATGGGAACAATCTCAGTCGAATCACATCTTCAGCCATGCCATTGAACTTGATTGTATCCCACTTCTCCAAGAATGATTGTATATGGGTCATCGGATCTTCTATTGGAGAACCCCCATACTGATGTTGCTGAACTATTGTGATTAGCGCCAGCTTCAACTCGAAATTATTTGCAGCAATGGGTGCTCTCACTATCCCAGAGTAGTTGTCATGGATGACGGGCTTGAAGTAGTCCCGAAGAAAACGTTGATTGTTGTTAGGCTCCTTTGCCTCTTGCTCCACTCTTCTTTCTCTTTGCCTCTATCCCAAAGTGCGCTCGATCTCAAGATCTAATGGTACTAATAAAGCACTTTTGGAACGTCGCATATACGTTAGTGAACCTTCTAAACAAAAGCAAAGAAAAAGAAATTCAGAAAAAATACTAGATTAAAACCAAAAATCAATTACTAACGATATTGATGAAACTAAAGTGAAATTATCCTCGGCAACGGCGAAAAAAACTTGTTCGTGAATTTATCGCAAGCGCACGACAGTGAAGTTATAATATACCGACAATGAGTCGGGTTATCGTATCCACAGGGACAGTTTACTTTACCAATAACCATTTTCACTAATTTCTAACTTTATCTAGCTAATCAAATGGTAGAGTTTTAATAATTAAAAGGCAACTAAAATTCAAATCAAACGTATAGAATATGACAGATATCAAATATATGAGAATATCTAGAGACTTGACTTCACCTAACCTTCAATCATATAACTTATACACGCTTATTATCAAATCAATTTTCAGGTCTATAAGTCAAAATCTGCACGTCTCTAATTCCCTCTCTCGAGTGCTAAAATAGAACGTATCATCAAGAACAGGATTCGATCTCTCGATAAAACCCTAATTCTCAATAACCCATTAAGTTTCGTGATTTTCCTACAACCTCATGAAACCTTGTAAACCTCTCGATTCTACAACTATTTCATGTCATAATTCCCCTTACCCAACGTAGAAAACCCTCTCTCGAGTGCCGCCTTCCAAGTCTAGGTTCATTCGATTTGTGGCCAATAAACCAAAAGCATTAAGTGCATGGAATCATAAATAAACTATGGAGATTTCATTAATAATAAGCAAAATCTAAAATTAAACCATGATGTTCAGGTTAGGATCAATCTCTTCTCTAGAACAATAAATTAGTTCATCTTTTGGATGAAACAAACACAAAGCATGGAGAAAAACTCTAAAGTAAACATAATATCAAACTCTAGAACTTGGAACTTGAATCTTCTTCCTAGAAGGTTGAATCTTCGCGTTCTTCGTCTTCGGGCCGTCTTGCTCTCTTGGAAATTTTGATATATTATATGCCCCAAGTCGTCCACAAAACCCGAAACTAGAAAATGTTGAAAACCTTGCTAATTTCGCATAAAAACCCAAAATGCGTGAACAATAACAGCGCAGCGGCGCCCAGAACCTTGAAAGTGCATGTTATTTTGTGGACTTAGCCAATATTTGCCTCCTTTCTGACTTAGGTTCTTCGTGCTTCTCCTTGGCAACTTCTAGAACATGTTTTCATCATCCAAAACCATAACTAACACATCTAAATACCTATAAAACAAAGCAAATCAAATATAAAACACACTCAAACATATAATGAATCAATCTATAACTTATTGAACCAAAATAATGCATGAAAACCAATTTATTCCCAAATTATCAAATGCACTAAAACTAACATAAACACATGAAACTAATGCATGAAATGTCCTAAACACACCTAAAACATGCTCTAAAATCTATCTAAATATGCAACTATCACCTTTTAACGACTTCAAACGTTCTCGATCTTCTTTTGAGTCTCATGATAGCCTAGGTTATATTTTCCTTGTTCCAACCCAAGGTACCCTCTTTAGGAGCATCTACCTCAAGTCTATAATCATCTAATTTGTGGCCAAGGGATCAAAAATATTAAACTCATAAAAATATAAATAAACTAGATCTTCAATGTTTTCAATCTTGCTCTTCTCCTCGCTTCCCAACCCTAGCCATCTTCCTTGCTCTTCAAAACATTTTCTCCCCTCCTTGATGCCTTGGAAACCCTAAACAATGGTCTTTATATAGCTACAAGTCCATAGGAAGTCATCCAAGAAGTGTCCAAGTCGAACTAGGAAACTTTGCAACAAAATTAGAAAGTTTTTATTTTGAATCGCACATCCGCTTTCTTCCTGTTCTCCATTCCAAATCAACCTCAAAACCCCTCATCTCGTAGTATTTTAAGTACGGAATCCATAGAAACAAACCATGGCCGAAATACAGAAGTCGTGCAGTTGGAATTTTACGCAGCGGCGCGGTGCCTAGAACGTATTTTGGCATTTTTTGTTCTTTGTTTTCTTCACTTTTTCACTTGTTTTCTTCATGTATCTTCATTCCATCTTTATGTATCATGTTTCCATCATCCAAGTTGACTTCAAACGCATCTAAGTACCTACAAAACAAATTATTAAAGCACTTATAAGATCAACTAACCAACTTATAAAATTTAACACCGAAATAAAGCGATATATATGAAAAGTTGGCTAAACTAACAAATAGACCAAACTAAGATAAACACATCAAATATATGAATAAAATATTCTAAAACTCATCTAAAATACATCTAAATGTCAACTTATCAATAATACATAATTTTTTTCCACTCAAATTCTCAGCCCTGTTTTAATCCCATCATCTTGCTGATCAAGCAATTTGAGAGATGGTTCATAAGATACAGTTATATCTTATTTCACATCCTAAAAATTGTATCGAGCTATAACAGTAGTTGTGTAAACTACTAAGTACCAAACAAGAAGTTTTCTTGTTTATTAAAACTTCCCATATGTTTTATCTCATAAAAAACCTTTTGTGTTTGTTTATGTTTGCACTCACTGTCCTTTGATTTCAAATTCAATGTTTGATCGAGTTAAAGAGTTTTTGAAGAAGCATTTGACAATTGTTTTTCAAGAAGCATCATACAAGTCTTTTGAATCTACACTTGAGCAATACTGAAACTTTGAAAAGTAAAAGGATTGTAAGTAAACTCTTCTCAGCATTACGCACTTAATTTTACATATATTTGTAATGCAATGTATGAGCTGAATTGTAAGTGTTCTACTTAGTTAAAACCATCATCATTCCTTAGTATTGGTGTGTTTTAGGATTGAAACAACCAAGTATAGTGAATTTAGTTCACTTGACAATTCCAAGGTTGGAATATTAAGAAGGTGTATCCTCCACCTTGAAGTAGGATCTATCAGTTCTTCCTCAGCCCGCAAAAGGAACATGGGGT
The DNA here is from genome assembly GCA_035771175.1 of Paratinospora sagittata. Taxonomy (NCBI): domain Eukaryota; kingdom Viridiplantae; phylum Streptophyta; class Magnoliopsida; order Ranunculales; family Menispermaceae; genus Paratinospora; species Paratinospora sagittata. Next base: position 22,322,283 of record CM069596.1, read on the forward strand.
TTTCCTCAGCCCGAAAAAAAAGAAATGTGGTTCATCCTTAGCCCGCAAATGGATAGGTTTGCCTTGAACCTGAAAAAAGGAATGTGTAACAATTTGGTTCTCACCAGTAAGAGAATCTATTAGTGGATTAAGAAAATCCTAATCGGGACATTAGGTAGTGGATGTAGGCGTGCCGAACCACTATAAATCTGTTGTCCCCTGTTGCCTACCTTTTCTTCATAGTATCATGTTAAGATTGTTTATCTATCTCCCTTGTATTCAAGGATTTCCTAACATGTTGAAATCTTTCATATTTGACCCTCATACCCAATTCACTCCCCTCTTAGGTATAACCAACACAATCAAGTGAACAAAGGAGAAGCACAAGGGTACGAAAATTTAAATGTTTGGGACCAGACGAGATCGACTCTCAACGTTTTTCTTTTTACATTGTAGAAGGTAATAGAGATGAATTTGAAAGAAGGGTCCCTATAGTTCTTAAAGTGGAAGATGACCCAAAGACGTTTAAAGAGGTTATGGCTTCTAGAGACGCAACTTTTGGGAAGGATGCTATTAGAGATGAAATGGATTCTATAATGTCAAATCACACTTGGGGGCTTGTTGATTGTCCTCATGGTTCTAAACGTATTAGATGCTAGTGGGTGTTTCATATAAAGTATCATACTGATGGTACTTTGCACACCTACAAAGCTTGGTTAGTCGCCAAAGGTTTTCGGCAAAAGTAAGGTATTGTTTGAATACATTGACACGTATTGTCACACCCTGGGTTGCACAGCGTGCCCCCTACCCAGGTGAAGGCGCACCCCCTCGGGGCGAACGCCTAGCCATTATATATCCACAGTATTGTCTTTATTGGGGTCCACAGAACACTGCACGCACCCAACAACCTTTGTCCTTTCCCTATGCAGAACACTGCACAGTCCAGGGGCCTCCCCCAAGTTCGAACTCGCAATCTCTTCCTCATAAGGTTAGATTTCGCAACTTGGGTACCCATTACATAAGGCCTTTTTGTCACACCCTGGGTTGCACAACGTGCCCCCTACCCAGGTGAGGGCGCACCCCCTCGGGGCGAACGCCTAGCCATTATGGATCCATAATATTGTCCCATCTCGGCCAGCCACGCCACACAAGGACGCCGGTCACCGAGATCATTTATCCCCCTGCACAATCCACAGCACAGGGAGGGCCTCCCCCAAGTTCGAACTCGCAACCTCTTCCTCATAAGGTTAGATTTCGCAACTTGGGTACCCATTACATAAGGCCTTTTTGTCACACCCTGGGGTGCACAACGTGCCCCCTACCCAGGTGAGGGCGCACCCCCTCGGGGCGAACGCCTAGCCATTATGGATCCATAATATTGTCCCATCTCGGCCAGCCACGCCACACAAGGACGCCGGTCACCGAGATCATTTATCCCCCTGCACAATCCACAGCACAGGGAGGGCCTCCCCCAAGTTCGAACTCGCAACCTCTTCCTCATAAGGGTGTGACAAAAAGGCCTTATGTAATGGGTACCCAAGTTGCGAAATCTAACCTTATGAGGAAGAGGTTGCGAGTTAGAACTTGGGGGAGGCCCTCCCTGTGCTGTGGATTGTGCAGGGGGATAAATGATCTCGGTGACCGGCGTCCTTGTGTGGCGTGGCTGGCCGAGATGGGACAATATTATGGATCCATAATGGCTAGGCGTTCGCCCCGAGGGGGTGCGCCCTCACCTGGGTAGGGGGCACGCTGTGCAACCCAGGGTGTGACACGTATGCACCAGTAGCAAGAATTACTTCAGTTCGAATAATGTTTGCATTAGCTTCAATTTACAACTTATATGTTCATCAAATGAATGTGAAAACAACATTCCTAAATGGAGATCTTGATGAAAATGTCTATATGGAACAACCTGAAGGGTTTCGTCTACCGAGAAATGAGCATAAAGTTTGTAAATTAGTTAAATATTTATATGGTTTAAAGCAGACACCTAAACAATGGCATGAGAAATTTGATAAAGTAATTTTATCATATGGTTTTAAACATAATGTAGCTGATAAATGTGTTTATATTAGAACTTCTGATGATTATGTTGTGCTAGTTTGCTTGTATGTTGATGACATGTAGATTGTGAGCAATCACATGGAAGGAGTTACAAAAACGAAGAGGCACATCTAAAATGAAGGATCTTGGACAAGTGGATACCATCCTTGGTATCAGGGTAAAAAGAAATAGTGGGGGTGTAACACCCCATACTTTTGGTCAAAATTCTACATTGACTTATAAGTATATCGAGGTGCATAATACACGTATAAGTACATGAAGGCATGTGTGTGTATGTCATTTGGGTTGAATTTGAGTGCATGAAGGTGTATGAATTGAAAAAAAAAAGGAAGTTGGTTTACTATATAACTTTAGGGAGCATAGGATAAAGGTTAAAAAAAAATCTCTCACCCTCATTCTCTGTCCAGCATGTTGAAAAGAGAAGGAAAAAAACAAAAAACAAAAAGACAAGGAAAAAGAAAGAAAGAAGCAGAGACGAAGATTAAGAAAGGGAAAGAAAAATAAGGGAATTTGGTGAAATCGATGCTTCGGTAAGTCATATCCAACTATATTTCGTTGCAAGATTAATATTTAAGCAAAGTGTAACGATTTTAATGGTATAAATTTTGCTATAGGAGGTGTTTTGTGGTGTTTCTCAAAATGGAGTTTTGACCCACTTTGAGTGGAAACATGTAAAAATGATATTTTTTAACTCCTATAGTTGTGTAGATTATAAATATGTGATTTTTTTTGTCTGTGTATTATTAGTGTCGGAACTGCCGCTAGAAGCCAAATTTGATACTAGAGGCCTTTGGAACCATGTTAAGCTCTAGTGAAATTTCAGTTTGAGACCATAGAAACCTAGAGAAGTAAATTTTAGACGTTTTGATACCAAGATTGTAATTTTTGGATATCGATTGATATTTTTACTAAGTGACTAAACGAATCTGGTAATTACGACTAATTGGGAAAATAATGGAAACATGGCTGAAAAGCCTATTTTTACTATTCTTTCACCATAGAAATATTATTGGGGATAGTATAAATATTTGGAATGTCCTCATGAAAGTTTTAGATCGAAATGGAATTTTGAAAATTAATTATGAGCATTGGAAAGTTAAAATTAAATGGTTAAATGAGTATAATGAATTAGAAATTGATTCTGGTGATATGAAATAATTATTTTCACTGTTCTTCGTTATGGAGATACTTAGACTAATTGTAGAAACAATATTGGAGAGTCCTAACTTGTGAATGAGACTCAAATTTGGCTGAAAAATTAGAGATATGAATTGGAAAGTTAATATTGTTTGGTGAAATAAATAAGAATATATAAAATTGATATATTATATGGAATGAATTTGTTAGGTTGAAACAGTAAGATTTGGATTGATTAAAGCGGATTTGAATCGTAGCGATGGTAATAGGTGTGACGACCCCCAGACCCCGGACCACCATCCTTTTAGGACGGCGTGCAGAATGCCGGGGCGGGACGCTTGACGTAGGCATCCCCAACCACCTTCAACCCGTGTGAGGCGGTTGAGACCCAACGAGCCTTACACAACCTAATAAACATAACCTGTGCAATTCTATATAAATTCAAGATGATCCTCATAAACAAAAGATAATCCACAATAAATTCATAGTCCCAACCGTCCATCCAAATGGACATACACCTATAAGTCCAAAGATCAAGGGTACAAAAATTTTCATATTCCCTCATCATCTATCCAACAAAACCTATCTCACCACATACTACAAAAGTGACAAGTGATATAATTACATACTATAAAATATAATTACATCATAACTAAAACCAAATTACATACCGAGCCTCACGAGAGTATCTAACCACACACGATAACCAAGACCGAATCAATCAAATCAAGATCCTGAAATAATCAGCAATATGATACACACATTAATTTTCAATGTTCAATCACATAGAAATATACATCAACCTCAAATCAGCCCACACATGATCAATAGGCCTAATACCCCATCTAAACACAACATACAACTCAATTCAAATACATTAAGCCTCTAATGCCTAATTCTCATTTATAAATCATTTAATTAATCACAAATACTGATTTCCCAATTCCTTAGGCATAAACATACCCAAATTTGATCATATACTGCCTAACCCATGACATGGTCACTTCCATCAAATTAAATAGCTTAAACAACTCTAATCATGCTCAATTAGACATACATTGCATCAATTTTAAGATTTTAAGTGAAGATAATCAAAAGCCCCAATTTAGGAAAAATATTAACAATAGGCATAGAGTGGAATTGAACTAAGTCATACAATTCTAACATAGTTTTAAACATTCTAAACCCATGGTTCCACTCAATTTAGGTCCAATTAGATAATCCCCAAGTCAATTTGGTCAATTGACTTGGTTTAGGTCAAAAGCCACAATTTGGGCAAAATCCCCATAATCAAGCCCTAGGCCGATTTTACACTACAACTAGGGTTTTCGATGAATAAAAATATTGAACACCACCATCAATCAACTAGAATTGTCAATTTATTCAACATAGTTCACATGCAAGTCCAAAGGAAATCCCTAAGTTCTATTTTTAGGGTTTAGGGCCATTACACTTAGATCCATCAATTTCTTGTTAGAAATTGGGAAAAATGGTACTATTGGGTTGCAAATCCACCAAGGAACCTAAATCTATGTCATACACAACGGCCCTAAGGGTTTCCAACAAAACCCTAAACACTTGCACCACCAAAAACGTGGTGAAGTTCATGCAAAATGAATTCCAAGTGTAGATCTAGGTCAAGGAAGGTTGCTTCTATCATAAACAAACTCAGAAGAGCACAAATCAGTCAATCTTAGGTTAGAGAACACCCAAAACCGTGACCCATGGAGAAAACTACACCATTAGAAAGCTTACTCTCACTTTCAATAGTGATTTCGTCGAGAAAAATGGAGAAAAACACTTACTTTGGAGTGTAAATGGTGAAGATTTCCCTTGAAAACCCTAGTTTTTCTCCCTTCTTCCTTCTATAATTCGGTTTTGGCACATATGGAAAGAGTAGCAACCTTTCCCCTCCTTTTATACACTGAAAATAGCCATTTTTGACCAAAACGTGCCCAGAAAATGGATCAGTGCCCTCCTGATCAGTACAGGAGTGTCCTCCCAGCGCATGAGCGTCTTCTCTTCGCCCAAAACACTCAAACTTCATTTTCACCGCTATGGGATCAATATACATCAAAATTTCATGTACGACCACTCATTTTCTATGTAAAGATGCATTCCGGACTCATTTTTAATATTCCCAGGTCCATTTGACCCACCAATAATTAATCATCATCTAATCAACACATATACACAACATATTCCAATATAAATGTCATATTTACCATGTGTTGAGATATAACTTTCCCATATGTCAAAAGTGCATTAAATGAGGACATTTAATGGAGTCTTTTCAACAAGTCACAAGTCAAGATGATGACTTGATCAACAACTTACTTTTATGAAGCTTCTCCAACAAGCCATTCACAATAGTATTAATATGGCAAGTGATATTAATAACAATAATAACACCACCATTAATACTTTCTATAATAAGCAATAATCACACATCAAACACATACAAGTAAACATCAAACAAACACCAAACATATCAAGGCAAATACATAGAGTTTGGGAACATGCAATTGGGTTATGGGCTAGATGAAATAATTTTTGGGGCGTCACATCACACCCACCTTAGAATGAACTTCGTCCTCAAAGTTTTACGGTAAGAAATTACCTCAGCCCATGAACTCGGCAAAGTGTTCCCGCATGCAGTCCTCACGCTCCCAAGTAACCTGGTCCTCGTTGTGGAATTGTCATTTCACCTTGACCATAGGAATCTCTCGATTGCGTAATCTATGAACCTTCCCGTCAAGTATCTGGACTAGTTCCTCATCATAGGTCCCATCATGTCTCAACTCAGCGTGCATCCAATCTAAGACGTGATCAAAATCACTCTTGTACATTCTCTGCATCGATACATGAAACACATTATGCACTATTGCAAGCTGAGGTGGCAAGGCTAATCGGTAAGCGACGGGGCCAATCTGCTATAAAATCTCGAACGGCCCAATGAATCTCGGAGCAGGCTTGCCCTTAATCCCAAACCTCATCTGGCCCTTCTGAGGACAGACCTTTAATAGAACTTGGTCACCAACCTCGAACTCTATGGCCTTACGCCTGTTATCAGCGTAACTCTTTTGCCTGTCTTGAGCTATCTTCATATTATGCTTGATCCGCTCGATCTTCTCTGTGTGTTCTCGTACAAACTCTGGTCCCAACATATCAGCATCCCCTACCTCCGTCCAACACACGGGTGACCTACACGGTCGACCATACAAAGCCTCAAAGGGAGCCATGGCAATACTGAACTGATAATTGTTGTTGTATGCGAACTACCACAGGTGCAAATACTCCTCTCAGTTACCACCGAACTCAAGGAAAAACTCGAAGCATATCCTCTAAAATCAAAATCAACTTCTCGGACTGGCCGCCAGTCTGAGGATGATATGGGGTACTGAGATCTAGCCTCATGCCAAGTTGCCTCTACAACCCCTGCCAGAACACCGATGTAAACCTCAGGTCCCTATCTGATACAATCAAAACTGGCACCCCATGAAGCCTGACTATCTCCCGCATATACAACCTGCTCAGTTTGTCCATAGAATCCCTAATGTTCACTTGTAAGAAATGAGCGGATTTGGTCAAGCGATCCACTATGACTGATATAGCATCATGTCTCCTCGGGGTACAGGGAAATCCCACCACAAGATCCATGGTAATATGCTCCTACTTCCACTCAAGGATGGCAAGTGGTTGCATTTGCCCTCCAGGCTTCTGATGCTCAGCCTTGACTCTCTGACAGATCCCACATCTCTGAATAAACTGAGTTATCTCTCTCTTCATGTCGGGCCACTAATACATCTTTTTCATATCATGATACATCTTGGTTCGCCCGGATGAATGGCATACTGAAATCTGTGAGCCTCCTAAAGTATACTCTACCTCAACTGTAGATCTACGGGAACCCATAAACGTCCCTGATATCTCAAAGTGCCATCAAATGACACGTGATAATCAACATGATCACCACTCTCAGCCCAAGACTTGGACATCACATAATCAATGTCAAGCCTCTGCTGGTCAATCACCTCCTGGACTCGACTAGGCTGAGCTCTCATCTGAGCACATATCACAATCTCGTCTGAAGGAATAGCACATATACTCATCACTGTAGCCGCCTCAAGTAGTCTTCACTCCTGAGACATCTGGTGCGCCATCATAACTGTCTTTACCCTCTTCCTGCTCAACACATCAGCCACCACATTGGGCTTACTAGGATGGTATTCCAATGTAAAATCATAGTCCTTCAAGAGTTTTAACCACCGTCTCTACCTCATGTTCAATTCTTTCTGAGAAAACAAATACTTGAGGCTCTTGTGGTCAAAATACAAGGTGAACTTCTCACCATAGAGATAATGCCTCCAAATCTTTAGAGCGAAAACCACTGCGGCCAGTTCTAAGTCATGAACAGGATAGTTCTTCTCATGCACCTTCAACTGCCTCGATGCATAAGCAATGACCCTATCTTTCTGCATAAACACACACCCTAAGCCGATACAAGAGGCATTAGTGTAGATAACCAACTCCTGACCAGGCTCTGGTAGAATCAATATTGGTGCAGATGTCAATCTCTTTTTCAGCTCTAGAAAGGTATTCTCACACTCATCCACCCTCACAAAAGGCACATCCTTTTGGGTAAGCCTAGTAAGAGGTGCAGCCAACTTAGAAAAGCCCTGCACAAACCTCCTATAATAACCTGCTAAACCTAGAAAGCTCCTGATCTCGGTCACTGTGGTAGGTCTAGGCCAACTGATAATGGCTTCGACCTTGCATGGATTAACAGAAATCCCCTCTGAACTCACCACATGACCCAAGAATCTTACCTCGATAATCCAAAACTCGCACTTACTCAGCTTCGCATACAATCTATGCTCTCTCCAAGTCCGCATAGTCACTCTGAGGTGTTTCTCATGCTCAGCCTGAGTCTTGGAATACACCAGTATGTCATCAATGAAGACGGTGAAAAACTTATCCACATACTACCTAAAGACTCTCTGCATCAGGTCCATGAACATCGCCGGCGCATTAGTCACACCAAAAGGCATCCCAAAAAACTCATAATGTCCATATTGGATCTTGAAAGCTGTCTTAGGCACATCTTCATCCCTGATCCTCAACTGATGATAACTGGAACGCAGATCAATCTTCGAGAAGAATCTCGCTACCTTCAGCTGGTCAAATAGATCATCGATCCTCGCGAGAGGATACTTATTCTTAATGGTCACCCTATTGAGTTGGCGGTAGTCAATACATAACCGCAAACTCCCATCCTTCCTTTTGACGAAAAGAATTGGAGCTCCCCAAGGCGACACACTTGGGCTAATGAAGCCCTTAGCCAACAACTTCTCAAGCTATTTCTGCAACTCATTCAACTCAACCGACGCCATTCGATATGGTGCCATGGAGAAAAGCTTCGTACCAGGGACCAATTCTATGATAAAATCGATTTCCCTCTTTGGAGGCAATCCGGGAAGGTCCGAAGGAAACACATCGGGAAAATCTCTCACTACAGGGATGTCTTATAGTCTCATCCCTTTGGTCTCATCATCCTCTGGCACTATCCCAGCTAAGATCTCTCTATCTCCATCAGTTACCAATCTACCCCTCGTGACTGCCTTGTATGAAACTTTACCCTGAAAGGCAAACTCTGGGTGTCTGGGGACCTGGAAAATGACTATCTTTGCGAAACAGTCTACAACTGCATGATAAGCCACGAGCCAAGGACTCGCATCAAACTCTAGATACTCAAGGACTCGAAAGTCCACAGCATTTTGAAATCATTAATCTGAACACACTGGCTACAAATCATATTCGGGTAGACCTTCTTCTCGGTTACAGTACTCTTTACTAACCACGTACTAGCCCTAGTGGGAGTAAAATGCAAACTATCTACCATGCGACCAAATATGAACGATAATGTAGACCCAACATCAAATAGCACATGCATAGAAGTACCACAAATAATAAAAATACCTTCCACCAAGGTCCTGGATGCTCTCAGGTCTGGCTTAATAGCTGCTTTGGCTATCGCCCTGACAGTAGGCTACTACATGAACCCTTGAGCTCTCTGAAGACTCAGACACTCTGGTTTCTTATGCCTAGCCTGTCCATAGTGATAACATATAAACGGAGCCCTAGGCGCAGATAATCCAATCTGAGACGTCGTCATATAACCTCCTCGGCCTCGACATTTACCTCAACCAACAGTCTGTGGAAATGGCGGTCTCGGTGCACTCGGTGCCTAAGAAGAAATCGGGGCGGGAGAAGAAATCATGGGTGAGGCCACCACACCAGTCTGGAACTGAGATATGCCTCACTCTAAGCACCCTCTGGCTGTGCTCCCTTATAAAATTTTCTCTTCTTCCCCCAACTGTCTTTCTTCTGTGGAGTCTGAAACTATCTCCCAGACTCTGCTTGTGAGCTCTGTACACCCACTCAGCTAACTCATACTGCTTGGCCCTTTCGACCACTGTGGCATAGTCAACCCTCTTCATCACTGATAAGGCCTGTCTAATTGTCAGCCTTAGGTTCAAAGAGAACCTCATGATCTTGTCTATAAGGGTCTGAATCAACCCGGGAGCATAAACTTCAAGCTGCCTGAACTTGAGCTCATACTCTCTGACCAACATACTGCCATGTACAAGGTCCAGAAACTCAAGTTGCTTCACTTGCTTCTCAGTCTCCGGTACATAGGCCTGCAAGAACAACCGTTTGAAGGTGTCTCAACTCTTCACTGTCTCAAGTGTATCCAGCACTGAAAGCCACCAGTCCTCTGTTTCACTCTACAATGTGTGAGCAGCACATAAGACATGAGACTCCTCATCAAGCTCTAAGGAATTGCTGATCTTCTCGATGTTCTTCAGCGAATCTTCGGCCTTCTTCAAGTCAACCCCACCAGTAAAATCTGTAGGCTTTAGCTTCATGAACCTCTCTTGTAGTTTGATCCGTCGATCAGTGGGGTTCTCAACAACAGTAAGAGCAGGTGCAGGTATAGGCTGAGGTATAGCCACCTGAGGGTCAGCTACCACTACAGCTCCATTAGTCCCAGAGGTCTCAGCCCCACTCATACCCACCTCATGAGGCACTGACTGAAGCATCTGTCGAGTGACTGTCTCGACCTGTTGTAGTAACGACTGAATTTGTCCAGTTTGAGCTACCATCAAGCAGCCTTGTGCCTATATGATCTCCTACAACCTCTTCATCTGGTCGTCATCGGATGGCTCCGTGTGCGGCTGGCTCAATCTCCCACTTCTCCTCATCTCTCTGAGAAGTAGAAATACGAGCAAGCGTTACACATAAGAGGATTTAAATACCACCCAAAGCCTCAAAACTACCCATATCATATAATACACACAAAATATAAGATAGTAAGGCTTTTAAGTAATTTAATTAAGCTTTTTAATCACCTAAAGCTCTCACCCAATTCTTAGGTCAAAATCATCTAAGTCAAATTCCTAAACCAAACCTAGAAAACATGGGCTCTGATAACAACTGTGGCGACCCCAAGACCTTGGACCACCATCCCTTCTGGACGACGTGCAGAATGCCGGGGCAGGACGCTCAGCGTAGGCATCCCCAATCACCTCCAACCCGCGTGAGGCGGTTGAGACCTTACGAGCCTTACAAAACCTAATAAACATAACCTGTGCAATTTTATACAATTTTATATATATTCAAGACGATCCTCATAAACAAAAGATAATCCACAATAAATTCATAGTCCCAACCATCCATCCAAATGGACATAGACATATAAGTCCAAAGATCAAGGGTACAAAAATTTTCATATACCCTCATCATCTATCTAACAAAACCTATCTCACCACATACTACAAAAGTGACAAGTGATATAATTACATACAACAAAATATAATTACATTATAATTAAAACCCAATTCAACAAAAGTTTACCTCCTAACTCACGTTGTGGCCCTTAACTCTCTTACCAGCAAGGTCCTCAAGATATGACTACACCCTTGCCCTTATCCTGAACGGAAGGACCTGAAAGAGGTAAATGAGGATGAGCCAACGATGCTCAGTGAACAGAATTCAAGCATGCCATCTATATTCATCAATAAACATCATGTATGCATGTTATTGTGTAGAATGATTAAAAGCTCATAACATATAAATATCATGCATTCATAATAGATCGATGCAAGTAAAAGTCTATCGTTTCCATTCTCATTCCATATGCATTGAAGTTACTAGTGCACGTCTATTTCACTGTGCCTTTTCCATGCCCAATCATATTCATTTGGGATTTAGTAGTGTGCGTTTATTTCACCACACCGTTCTCATCACCATATATTTTCATACTAAATCTCTCATATGACAAGGTTAAGTCTCCCTATTAACCAGATAGATGAGCCAAACCAAAGTCATAAGGTTTTATTCCAAAACATGCATCATTTAAACAATTAGAATATGTTTCATGCTTCCGAACATACAAGATATAAGTAATATGATGACATAAAAGATTTAAACATAATTGAAATCTACTCAAAACCGAACCTCGCGAGAGTATCTGACCACACACGATAACCAAGACCGAATCAATCAAATCAAGATCCTGAAATAATCATCAATATGATACACACATGATTTTCCTATGTTCAATCACATAGAAATACACATCAACCTTAAATCAACCCACACATGATCAATAGGCCTAATACCCCATCTAAACAAAACATACAACTCAATTCAAATACATTAGGCCTATAATGCCTAATTCCCATTCATAATTCATTTAATTAATCACAAATACTGATTTCCCAATTCCTTAGGCATAAACATGCCCAAATTCGATCATATATAGCCTAACCCATGACATGGTCACTTCCATCAAATTAAATAGCTTAAACAACTCTAATCATGCTCAATTAGACATACATTGCATCAATTTCAAGATTCTATGTCAAGAGCATCAAAAGCCCCAATTTAGAGAAAATCTCTACAATAGGCGGAATTGAACTAAGTCATACAATTCTAAACCCATGGTTCCACTCAATAAAGGTCCAATTACATAATCCTCAAGTCAATTTGGTCAATTGACTTAGTTTAGGTCAAAAGCCCCAATTTGGGTAAAATCTCCAAAATCAAGCCCTAGCCCGATTTTACACTACAATTAGGGTTTTCGATGGATAAAAATATTGAACACCACCATCAATCAACTAGAATCGGAAATTTATTCAACATAGTTGACATTCAAGTCCAAAGGAAATCCCTAAGGTCGATTTCTAGGGTTTAGGGTCATTACACTTAGATCCACCAATTTCTTGTTAGAAATTGGGGAAAATGGTACTATTGGGTTCCAAATCCACCAAGGAACCCAAATCTATGCCATACACTACGGCCCTAAGGGTTTCCAACAAAACCGTAAACTCTTGCACCACCAAAAGCGTGGTGAAGTTCATGCAAAATGAATTCCAAGTGTAGATCTAGGTCAAAGAAGGTTGCTTCTATCATAAACAAGCTCAAAAGAGCAAAAATCAGCCAACCTTAGGTTAGGGAACACCTAAAACCACGACCCATGGAGAAAACTACACCATTAGAAAGCTTACTCTGACCTTCAATGGTGATTTCATGGAGAAAAATGGAAAAAAACACTTAGTTTGGGGTTTAAATGGTGAAGATTTCCCTTGGAAACCCTAGTTTTCCTCTCTTCTTTCTTCTCCAATTCATTCTTGGCACATATGGAGAAAGTAGCAACCTTTCCCCTCCTTTTATACACTGAGAATAGCCATTTTTGACCAAAACGTGCCCAGAAAATGGATCAGCGCCCTCCTAATATTTCCAGGTCCATTTGACACACCAATAATTAATTATCATCTAATCAACACATATACACAACATATTCCAATATAAATGTCATATTTACCATGTGTTGAGATATAACCTTCCCATATGTCAAGGGAGAATTAAATGAGGACATTTAATGGAGTCTTTTCAATGATGACTTGATCAACAACTTAGTTTTATGAAGCTTCTCTAACAAGCCATTCACAATAGTATTAATATGGCAAGTGATATTAATAACAATAATAACACCACCAATAATACTTTCTATAATAACGAATAATCACACATCAAACACATACAAGTAAACATCAAACAAACACCAAACATATCAAGGCAAACACATAGAGTTTGGGCACATGCAATTGGGTTATGGGCTAGATGAAATGATTTCCAGTGCGTCACAATAAGACTTAGGTTTGAAAAGTCCTATATTGTGAGCATTTCTTTACTTTTATCTTCTTAAATCACATTGTACTATATGAAATTGAATTGGAATGATATGCATGCTCTAATATAAGCATTTGATTTAAAATCATGAAATGGTTTTGATGCATACGAGCATGTCAATAAACGTACCTAAGTAGGTCTCTGACATCGAAAGCATTTCTATGGGTCTAAATTTCAGGAAACAAACTCACAAGATTGACGATTTTTGTAATTCTGGTCGGTGTATTCCCGTCATGAGATAAAAGATGTAGAAATGGCGTAATTGATAAATGGGTAATTTGATGTCGGTAAAATCCTCTTTAGTGCACATGAGGAGCAGACTCACTCAATTACTTAGAAGGAGGGAGATGGATATGATTTTCAAAGTGTATTGCATATTTCGAAAGAGAATTGCATTAAATCATTATATGTGGCACATATAATATACTATTTTTCATCTTTGCATATGATCGTTTAAATTGTTTTAATTAAGCATGTTTTATATAAATGCGTATATGATGCCATAGTGAGAAATATTCACTGAGCTTGTGGTTGCTCACTCTATCTTCTTCAACATTTCAGGTAAAGATTCTAAAGGAAAGAGCAAGGCTCGTGAGGAGTTACAGACTCCTATATTTTATTTGATGTATGTTTGCTTGGAGAACTTAAAACTTTGTATTTTGATATATGTGTATATATATCACACTCTACGTTATATATATGTATCACATAGTGGGGTGTGGAATGGGTATTATGATAATGGATGGTGTGGTTGTGGTTATGGATGATAAAATGTTGAATATAGATATATATATCTATGCATGAATAATGATGTGTATGGTTGATGAATGTGAATTATGTTTTGTGGAAATTAAATAGTGTTTGATCAGGTGGAGTTTAGACTTGTGATTTTAATAATTTTATGGGGATACTCTGTTGAATTTTTTGGAGGCTTTAGGTTATTGAGAAAGGCTGACATGGTTTCAGGTATTTCAAGGTATGACATGCTTGGAATTTTGCACCGGTCATGACGTTACCCGAAGAAGGGATCATGAAAAAAATGGTATCAGAGCCTATAAAAGTCTTAAAAAGAAAAAAAGAAAAAAAGCTTTGTAATATTATGTTTGTTTGTATGGGTATATACATTGTTAACCTATATGGTTCATCGCGTAGCTCGTCCCTAAATATACCATGATAAAGTATATTTTGATGATCACAAACAAAGTACTTTTCGGTGCAAACGAGCGTTTATCAAGATTTCATCAAAGCACCTAAAGAAAGCAAAAAGCCAAGGAACGACTCGATCAAGGAACTCAAAGGTCACATCCAACGGTCAAGTTCGTATCAATCAAAAGGACTTCAATGATCACATTTGGATTTCAAGATCACCTCACTCAAACGATTCGATCAAGCTTCAGGTCTTCATCTCAGCTTGAAGTTCACATCGAAGATCTCATAATGAAGAGTTGGATTTAACAATTATGAGAAATGAGAAATACACAAAGTGTTTAAGGTATATCTTTCTCTAATCGACATTGCTCAAACATTTTCCAAAACACTTGCATACTTGCATGTTTTGATCATATGTTTTACGATATTTCAAATGATTTTAAGTTTATATATTTAATTTAAAATTTATCGAGTTTTTATACGCATTTATCGTATATTTAATCGCGAGTCAAAACTATTTTTAAAGAATCTTTTAGGACGCTAATGATTTAGTAGCGTTCTCCTGAACTTGTTAAGTCAGGACGCTGATGACTCATTAGGACGCTGATAACGTTCAAGGTTGAATTGAACTGATTTATTAGAACGCTTACTTGTATAGTAGTAGCCTCCTTTATTAGTCAACCTCTGAAGTTGGCAGGAAGTTGACTCAGCGTCAGCTCACTGAAAGATGTCTTAAGTTCTTCAAAGAATGTTTCTTTGAGGACGCTGATTGTTATAAGTTGAATAATCTATCAGGATGCTTTCTCGATAGAAGTGCCCTCACCTTTGGGATTCAACTTAGTAACTTTTAGGACACTGATTGTCCTTCAGCGTGCTTGTGTCTTTGTTTAAAATGTTTTTAATTGGTAGGACGCTGACATAGTTGTAGTGCCCTCATGTTTTGTTTTATGTTTTAAACTGGCAGGAGGCTTACTCAGATAGTAGCGTCCTCGTACACTTAATTGTTTTAAAACATAACAGGATGCTAATTGTGCATTAGCACCCTCAAGTTTAAGTCGTTTAAGTGTCAAAGTAAGTCAGGACGCTTACAAGTTAGTAGCGCCCTCACTTAAGTGTTCAGAAGGACGCTTACCCATAAACAAGCGCCTTCAAGGAACAAAACGACAAAGTTGATATTATGCGTTGGGACATTGATTACGAAATTTGGACGCTAATTCAACAACCGTCTTTGTTCGAATAAGTGCACTACATCAGTTTACTTTTTCAAATGGACCTTTGCACAGAGTCCTTTTCAGACCTATCAGAGATCGTCTCTGATACATGAAATAAGTTTTTCTAAAATTTCTTTTTTCATGAAATCTGAAAAGAACAAAATGTTAGTGAAAATTGCAGTTGCTATTTTCATATAACAGTCTAGCCGTTGTGTGTAAACGTTTATATTATTTGGACTTCAAATGTCTAACGGCTATGTCCCACTAAGTCTATAAATACCAACACTTAGGATCAAACAATTTGCCAATCATTTTGTATTGTGCCAATACTTTTTGAAAGTTAGTCTGTGTCAGAATGTTTTTCATCATCTAAACTTTAAAAGTATTTTTACTGATACTTTTACGTCTTCAAATGATTTTCATACTAAGCTTATTTTCATCCTATTTTTGAAAATCTATTTGATCTGGTATCAACTCAAATTCTTAGCACTGACTCATATTTTGTATCATTCATGCTGGAGATAGAATTTGAGAAATAGTTCAAGATATACAGTTGTACTTAATTGCATATCTTAAGTATTGTATTGAACTATATCAGTAGTTGCGTTATCGACTGATCACTGAACCAGAAGTTTTCATGCTTATATTTTATATCTATTTTGAAAATTGTCTGTGTCTTTGATTTACGCCAGCCCTTCATTTTTAAAGTCAATCTTTACTAGGTATATATTATTTTTGAAGAAGCACTGATTTTCATATCATCTCATTCATGTTTTTCGAAACTACACTTGAGCAATACCGAACATTGAAAGGTAAAGGACTGTTGGTGTATTTCAACTTAGCATTACCTATTTCATATTTCATATATTTGTAATGCTATGTACTGGGCTTTATTGTAAAGTGTTTTACTACGTTAGAACCAACAAACATTTTAGTGTTGTAATGATGGTGTGTTTCTAGACTGAAACAACCAGGACAAGTGAAGGTAGTTCACTTGATGATTTCAGGGTTAAAATCATGTAGGTTATCTCTGAACCTGTAAAAGAGAAACTGATTCATCCTCATCCCGCAAAAGGATAGGTGTGTCCTTAACCTGAAATAGGATAGGTTATCTCTTAACTTGTAAAAGAGAAAAAGGTAAATCCTCACCTGTAAGTAGGAGATAGGTTCATCCTCAACCTGTAAAAAGATAGGTTGTCTCTCAACCCGCAAAAGAGAAACTGGTTCTTCCTTACCCCGCAAAAGGAAAACGGTTCTTCCTTATCCCGCAAAAGGAAGTATGTTATTTCTCAACCTGTAAAAGAGATAACGATTCTTCTTTATCCCGTAAAAGGAATATGGGTTTTTTCCCATCCCGAAAAAAGAAAATTCGGTTCATCCTTAGCCCATGAAAGGATAGGTTTTCCTTTAACCTGTAAAAGGGCAGTTGTACAGTTTGGTTCTCACCGATAAGAGAATCAGTTAGTGGATTGAGAAAATCCTAATTGGGAGATTAGGTAGTAAACGTAGGCTTGGCCGAACCACTTTAAATCTGTGTGTCTCACGTTTGCAAGTTAGTCAGTGTTCTATTTTGCATCCAATTCCAATATACCAATATACATCACTAAGTTATTGGAAGATATTTTTAAAATTGACCATCGCACCCAATTCACCCCCGTCTTGGGTAGACCAACAATTGGTATCCGAGCAAGTTCTCTAAACATATGGTCTAACAACCTAGAGTCTAGATCCATTGGTCAATTTAGGGCTCGTCTTAGGTGTCTTTGCATTTTATATCTTAGGATAAATATCCTAGAACTCTCTGCCACCTAGCCGTAACTTCCCAGGTATGATTAAGGTTTTTCTTAACAATTTTTTTCCTATTTAATCATACTCTTTGGCGCAGGACTCTATGTCATTCCTGTGTTAATTGTAGACTCTATTTTTTATGCCAACTAGCTTGCTTCATAGGTTTCCCTCTCACATAACTTCCTAGCGCGAAATCGTTCCACATTCATCTTTTTCGTCTCCATCTTCATCTCTCTAATGGCATCCAAAACTCCTGAGTCTAGGAAAAGAGCTAGAATGGAATCATCTTCCACCTCTAGCGATTTTTCTTTATCGTCTTCTTCATTAGATGAATCTAATGAAGAATCCTCATGGGAAAGTGTTCCTAGGGAAAACCATGCATCTCTACTTCTTTCCGAAGAACCTTTGCCACTGCTTTCGGCTGCAGTTTCGCTTAAAGAACAATTTGCCAAACTCAGTGAGTCTGTATCCTTCAGTGTTCAGGCCATTCTGGATATGCTAAACAAGCACGAGAACCGGCAGAAAGAGCTTGAAGCCAAGGTAAAATGTCAGAGAGATCTGATGATGGCACTATTTGAGGAAAATGAGGAATCTCGAGCATTAATTGAAAAGGTTGTCCGTGTGAGCACCGCCACTCCCATGGCTCGCAAGACCAATAGCCTTCATTGTTCATATTTCCTGATAAACTACATCATGATGAAATCTAACTTTGACTTATGCATTTATCAGCCTGTGGCATCTTGCTAAAGATTATTCATATATTTCATTGACATCTGTTTATAATATGTGAATATCTGACGTTGAATGAATATCAGGATTATATACTTGTTATGCATCTTAAATAACATCATGATTAATTTATCTTGAACTTATGTGTTATCTGATTATCTGATGATTAGGTACACAATAGCTAGGTTGTGCTTAAACAATTTATGTTTGCCTATGCTAGTTCAAATCATGATCATGCTTCGCTCTAAAAATCTTATCTATGAATGATTCATGTCTTTGCAAATGAATATAGGCCAGGTATACAATTTCATATCATACTCCTATATCTTGAAAAGATTTTTGCCTACACTTATGATTACTATCTTTTGGCATTATCTTTTCTATGACTTCCTGACTTTGATGCATCTGCTTCATACCATAACATGTTAGCATCAAACTCATGGATATCTGATTTCTAATAAGCACATACCCTTCCAAATGCTTTCTCATTAGAATCAGTGTATCAATCATTCTAGGCCATGCTTCAATTGAAATTTTATGCCTAGAATAGGATAATAAATGTATGTTGTTGCTTGATTGATATCTACGAAACTTAGCATATATTCAGTATGTTTAGACTTTGATACTTATTGTATATCTTCACATATCTAAACTATGGATAGTTTATTGGTGAATTTTGGGAAAGACTAGTCAAAGATAGTAATGGAAATGCTGATCATGAAAGGATCAGAAGGTTGGAAGAGGTGGTTGAAACCCTATATTAAATTACTTAGCTTATGTAACTAGAAACTACCCAACATCAACAAAATGCACGCTCATGGTGCTTCTGGCAAAGTTGCAAGAAAATAGACAAAGGCCTTAACCATCGGCAGCTTTAGATATGGGCGCTTCTGTAGAGATAAATACACAGATGAGACTGAGATTCCAATAAAAGGTCTTAGAGGGAAGCCAAATGAGACGACAAGATATGAGAAAGTTATTAAAACTTTCAAGAGAAGAGACTCTCCTATCTTTTCTGGCAGTATGAGATTGGAGGTAGTAGTGAACTAGCTACTTTGATTAGAGACCATGGGGATACAGTCAAGTTAGCAAGGTTTAAACTAACAAATGATGTTGTGAGATGGTAGAAAATTATGTTGAGGACTCATGGGGATATTAAGACATGGGATTCATTTAAAAAGTTATTTTATGAGGGCTTCTATCATCATGCTTAAATTGATCCAAGGCATGAGAAAGTTATTCTGTTAAAGTAAGGTGACATGTCTCTTCGTGAGTATGAGCATGAGTTCAATAGGTTGGTATTGTTTATTTTTGAAATGTTAGTTACTGATACACTGAGGATGAAGAGGATCAAAAATAAATTTTGGGATCACATATGGCAGGGTCTGGCAGTGGCTGGGTTATAGATATTAGCACAGGTTGTGAGGCAGACCTTAGATTTTGAGCCAGCCAAAGCTGCAGATAGATTGTCAACACTAGCAACACCAGTGGTGTCGTCTGTACCATTGTTTGAAACAAAATCATTAACACCATTTCTAGACAAGAAAAGAATAAGTGGTGTAATTATGAGACAATGGAGCGACAATAAGAAGTTCAAAATTGAGGAGAACATCAAGGGAGGTTGAAACTTTGGCAGTATCAATAACTCTAGTTTTGGCAGCACTTAACCAAATTGTAATGGGTAGAAGGGTAGAGATTTTAGGGAGACCTGCAAGCCATAATTGGATCCCAGTGCCAGAGGATGAATCACAGATTGGATCATTAGCATTTCAACCTTTGATTGTCTATTATCAATGTGGTTTAAAGGGACACAAGAAGAGTTAGTGTCCAATTTATTAGATACAAAATGCCCAATAGTGTGACGCTCCGAAAATTATTTCATCTAGCCTATAACCCAATTGCATTTTGTCCAAACTCTATGTGTTTGCCTTGATATGTTTGGTGTTTGTTTGATAGTTGTTTAATGTTTGTATATTTGATGCTTGATAATGTATATAAATATGTGCATTATAAATTGTATATGGGTCATGTTAAATTAAAGTATAGTGCATGTGTTATTATTTATGCATGGGCCCATTAAATCATGAATTGATATGGGATAGGATTGATTGAATAAAAGGATAAATGAGAATGAAAGTTTGGTGTATTAGATGGATTGGACATTTAAAATACATGCAAGCATGAGATTGGTTAAGGTACATGTGGTTGGTATGAGTAGTATGAGACCAACACATGTCAAGTTGGTGCATGAGACCAACACATGTCAAGTTGGTGCATGAGACCAACACATGTCAAGTTCGTGCATGAGACCAACACATGTCAAGTTGGTGCATGAGAGTGCACAAGTGTCCCATGCCCACTTCTCTTCTCCAAGGAAGTCCTAGAGAGTGAGATGAGTGGAGGGAAAGGAATAAAGAAGAGAAAGGAAAGAAGAAGAGAAAGAAAGAGGAAGTTGCTTTGAGGAAAGTCTCAACAATGTTTTCATCAAAGGGCTAGATCTTGGTGATACATGGTCCGATTGAGCTCAAACTTTGTCAGCCACTTCATATCTTATGGTTATTCATTATGGTCGATGGAGATCTTGATTGGAGTTTTCTTCTGAGAGATATACCCTCTCAAACAAAGCTGGTCGAAAAGTCTGAATTTCTCCCGGATCTCCTAAACCTACCATTGGATGGATATGATATTTCAGAAGATGGTTCAAAACTAATATTTCTGTATTATGCACGGTTGAGATGTTGATGGGTCAAGTATTATGTGTGATATAGTCATCTGAGTTCAAGTATTTGCAGCAGGAAAGAGGAAATTGTCTGATTAGAGACTTGTTCATCAAATAGGCTTATCTCTTCGGTCCACCGTTGGATTGAGCAGATTTTGGACAGAAGGTTTGCTTCTTAACATACTTCAATCTGTACTGTTGATTTTGTGATTAAATATTTTTGTTTGCAGCTTGATACATCTTAACAGAATATTAAATGGAAAATTGGTAGGGTTGTTTGTATTAGACCTAAATTTAGAATATGAACTTACACCTTTCCAAATAGCTTGCATGTCAACTATGTTGACCTAGTTGCCATTCTTGATGAACCCATGATGCAAAATCAGTGATATATATGGCTGAACATGGTGAACTAGTGTAAATCGGCAATATGGCCTAAGTATGGAAAATTTCATATTTTAGGGCTTTTGATGCTTTTGGCCTAGAATCATTGAATTAATGCAATTTATGTGTAATTAAGCATGATTAGGGTTGATTATGCTATTGATTAGGTGGTTGTGACCATATCATGGGTTAGGCGTACTTGTGATCGAATGGCCCAATTTGGGCATTTTTATGCCAAAGGAATTGAAAATTAGTATTTTTTATTAATTGAATGGTTTATGAATGAGAACTATGCATTAGAGGGCTAAGTCATGTGATTTGAGTAGAATGATGGGATTAGATGGGATTTAGGCCTATTGTCTATATGTGGGCTGATTTAAGGTTGATGTGTAATATCTATGTGATTGAGCATAGGAATTGATGTATGGTTGGATATTGATGAATGTTTCAGGACCTTGATTGGGTTGATTCGGTTTGGTGTCCGTGTGTTGTTAGATACTCTCGCGAGGCTTAATTGTGAGTAGACTTCATTTATGATTATATCTTTTATGTCATCATATCACTTATATACATTGTATGTTGAAAGCATGAATGTGTTCTAATGTTTTGAATGATGCATTAATTTGAGAAAACCTTATGACTTTGGTTGGGCCCATCTATCTGGCTAATAGGGAGACTTAACCTTGTCATAAGAGGGTTTTAGAAAGGAAATATTTGGGGGTGAGAACGGTACGGTGAAATTGTCAGACCTGGGTTGCACACAGTGCCTCCTACCCTGGGTGATGAGTACCCCCGCAGGGCATACTCCAGCCATTATGAAACCATAATATTGTCCCATCCCAGTACACAGCCTACTCAACAGTGTCTAGTACCCCCGGGATCATTTGTCCACATTATTCATCATAAATAATGCAGGGCCTTACTCAGATTGCAAAATTAAACCTTATGAGGTTGTGAGGTTCGAATCCGGGGGAGGCCATGCACTATTCATGTGTAAATAGTGTGGACAAATGATCCCGGGGGTACTAGACGCTGTAGGCAGGCTGTGTACTGTGATGGGACAATATTATGGGTTCATAATGGCTGGAGTATGCCCTGTGGGGGTACTCATCACCCTGGGTAGGGGGCACTGTGTGCAACCCAGGTGTGGCAAAATAATATGGTATCAGAGAGAGTGTTTTAAGTTTAAAATCCTTAAAAAGAATAAAAGACTTATATGACATTATGATTGCCTTTATGAGTATGATTATAGGTAGTTATCTTAGGGGTAACTTTTTCTTGGATTGTGATCCTAATTGAGCTTTTCCTTATTGTGGATTTCAGATATTTACAAGAAAGGAAAGAACATGATCAACCATGGACCCAGAGGAACGCCTTAGGTGTACAGAGGCGGTCTTAGAGGCCACTCAACAGCAGCAGGCCCAGATTCTCGAGTTGCTAGGCCGTACGCAGGGTGTCAGGCCATCACCGTAGGGTGATGTAGCAGCGGCTGTAGAACACAGTAGTGTGGCAACAATTGTAGGGGATTAGACTGAGCGGCCAGAGAAGGACCGCTATGAGAGGGTTATGAAAGCCTTCAAGAATCGGAATCCTGCTGAGTTTCCGGGAGGTCTTGATTTAGAGCTTGCTGTGGGATGGTTGACTCGGATGGAGACCATTTTCATTAATATGAGGGCGCTTGAGCATGATAAGGTCAAGCTTGCCAGGTTTAAGATGATTGACAAGGCTAACAAATGGTGGGAACGGGTGGAGCGTCTGGAGGGCGAGGTCCGGACTTGGACTAGATTCAAGGAGTTGTTCTTTGTAGAGTTCTATCCACGGTCGAAGAGGGCTCAACGTCGGATCTAGTTTCTACATCTGACCCAGGGCAACATGTCTGTGAGAGAGTACAAGCAAGAGTTCAACAGGTTGGCACTCTTCGCTCCAGAGATGGTTTCTACCAATGAGCTGAGCATGCAAAGGATACGGGATGGTTTTCGAGACCGTATCCGTCAGGGATTCACAGTGGCTGGCGTGCAGACCTATGCGCAGGCTATGGGGCAGGCCACAGATTTTGAGGCCGCAGAGGCCAATTCTCGAATGAGATTACCTACAGCAGTCCAAGCACCCACAAATCCTACAGCTCAGACTCAACAGGCAGGGTCAGAGGCACAATATTTCAGTGGCAGGAGAGGCCGGCGTAATAAGAGGCCGAGATTCAGTGGCAGTGAATATGAGACATTTATAGCCTCCGCTCCAGTATTAGTGGTACCACCAGCTGCGGGCCAGAATGTTCAGATCTCTAGTCGATCGCAGCAGCAGGAGCAGAGTTTTGTCAAATCTGGTGGACAACAGACAGCCGGGGCCGAGTCGCAGGTTGTATCTTCTGTACCTAGAGTACTGAGGCCGATTGTGCGTTATGGTTGCGGGATTCCAGGGCATAAGAGGAACCAATGTCCACAGAGGATGCCTTTTGGTCAGTTTAGACCTACAGTTGCACCTACCAGAAAGCAGGTCAGAGCTGTTACGCAGGCAGATCCTGAGGCTAGCAAGCAACTAATAGAAGGTACAATCAGCATTTGCAATTCTTTGATATATGTCTTGATTGATGTTGGTTCTACTCTGTCATTTATTTCTGGTGGTGTAGTAGATAGATTGAGATTGTCTACTGTTAGGACTAGTACGCCGTTGATTTTGAGTACGGCGGCCGGTGAGAGAATTTACTCTAATATGGTATGTGTGGGATGCATTGTGAGATTCGAGGACCATGAGATATCTATTAACCTTAGAGTCTTAGATTTCCTAGAGTTTGATGCCATTTTGGGTATGGATTGGCTAGCAGCGTATCACGCTCACATTGATTGCTTCGGCAAGAGGGTTATCTTTCAGATACCCGAAGAGCCAGTCTTCGTCTTTCGAGGCAGGACAGCATCGAGACCACCTACCTAGGGTAGATTAGCCACTGATAATGAGGTTGCTACGATGGCGAGTTTGACGCCAGTGGATGATGTGGGTCAGAGTATTCAGCTAGCAGACATTCCTTTAGTCTGCGAGTACCCAGAGGTTTTTCCTGATGAGTTACCTGGTTTGCCGTCTAGGTGAGAGGTAGACTTTATCATTGAGCTGATGCCCGGGACTAAACCCATTTCCATTCCACCGTATCGTATGAATGAACTCAGAGCCCAACTTGATGAGTTGATGGACAAGGGATTTATTTTCCCTAGCATGTCACCTAGGGGAGCACCTGTGTTGTTCGTCAAGAAAAAGGACGGGAGTCTTCGTTTGTGTATAGACTACCGTCAGCTGAATAAGGTGACTGTCAAGAACAAGTATCCACTTCCTCATATTGATCACTTGATTGATCAATTAATTGGGGCCAAGTTCTTTTCGAAGATTGACTTGAGGTCTGGGTACCATCAGTTGAGGATAAGAGATGAGGATGTGCCGAAAATTTCTTTTCGAACGAGGTATGGACATTACGAGTTTATGGTGATACCCTTTGGGTTGACTAATGCACCAGCTATGATCTGATGCAAAGAGTGTTCAGGTCGTACCTTGATCAGTTCATTATAGTCTTCATCAATGATATCCTAGTCTATTCTAAGACAAGAAAGGATCATGAACGTCATCTTAGAGTTACCTTGCAGACATTGTTGGAGCATAGGCTGTATGCCAAGCTGAGCAAGTGTGATTTCAGGGTGACTGAGGTGAAATTCTTGGGTCATGTGGTTAGTGCAGAGGGTATTTCTGTTGATTCTGCTAAGGTTGAGGCAATCATTGATTGGCCAAAACCTACCACATTAACCAAGATTCGTAGCTTTCTGAGTTTGGCTGGCTATTACAAGAAGTTCGTGAAAGAATTTTTCGCGATATCCGCGCCGATGACTAAGCTGACTCAAAAGAACGTGGCCTTCACGTGGTCGGATGCCTGTGAGAGAGCTTTCAGTGAGTTGAAAAAGAGGTTAACTATAGCTCCAGTGTTGATTCTTCCAGAACCTGGGAAAGAGTTGGTGATTTATACTGATGCATCACTCTTAGGTCTAGGATGTGTACTGATGCAGGAGGGTCGAGTGGTTGCATATGCATCTAGACAACTTAAGGTGTATTAGCACAACTACCCTGTGCATGATTTGGAGCTGGCCACTATTGTATTTGCACTGAAGCTATGGAGGCACTACCTTTATGGTGAGAGGTTTACTTTGTTTTCTGATCACAAGAGTTTGAAGTACCTCTTTGATCAGAATGAGCTGAATATGCGGCAGAGGAGATGGCTCGAGTTACTAAAGGATTATGATTTCTCTTTGGAATATCATCCTTGCAAAGCCAATGTTGTGGCTGATGCTTTGAGCTGTAGGCGAGTTGGGACTCAAGTGGTTGCTTTTCAGATGGCCCAGCAGTGGCATTTACTTGAGAGAGTGACTATGATGAGTATACTCTCAAACGCACCACTTACTGAGATATGTGCTCAGATGCACGTGCAGCTTGCGGATGCCCATATTCTGCGGGTTAGATATTTACAGGAACATTGTCCAGATTATGACATGTACCGTGGATACACAGACAGTGTTGACCAGGCTGATTGGCAGATTGGTCCAGATGATGTCTTGCGGTATAGAGGGAGACTATGGATCCCATATGATGCTGAGTTGCGTGCTGAGATACTTCGAGAGGCTCACAGGTCTCAGTATGTTGTTCATCCAGGGGCTACCAAGATGTACCATGATATGAAGAGATCTGTATGGTGACACGGGATGAAGAAGAGTATTGTTGAGTATGTGCAAAGATGTGAGGTGTGCCAGCAGCTTAAGGTTGAACACCGGAAGCCTGGAGGTCAGAGGCAACCATTGCCCATACCCGAGTTGAAATGGGAACACATCACGATGGATTTCGTCATGGGATAGCCGAGGTCTCAGGGCAGATTTGATGCCATTTGGGTTGTGGTCGATAGATTGACCAAGAGTGCGCACTTCCTTCTTATGAGTGTCAGGAACTGTGGATAGACTGAGCAGATTGTATGTGAGGGAGATCATGAGATTGCATGGAGTGCCCTTGTCTATCGTGTCGGATCGAGATCCACGATTTACATCGAGGTTTTGGCAGGCCTTGCAGACTTGATTTGGGACCCGCCTCTGACTCAGTACAACATTTCATCCTCAGACAGACGGTCTGTCCGAGAAAGTGATTCAGATGCTGGAGGATATGCTCAGGTCTTGCATTTTAGAGTTCGGTGGTGGTTGGGGTGAGCATTTGCCCTTATGTGAATTTGCTTACAACAACAGTTGTCAGGCTAGCATCGGTATGGCACCGTATGAGGCTTTGTATGGGAGACCCTGTAGATCTCCAGCTTGTTGGTACGTGGTGGGTGATACGGAGTTGGGGCCCTAATGCAATTGTTAAGCAGACTGAGAAAGTCAAGCTGATTCGGCAGAGGCTGAAGTCAGCTCAGGACGGGCAAAAAAATTATTATGATAACCGACATCGGCCTTTAGAGTTTGCAGTGGGAGATCTAGTTTTGCTTAAGGTCTCGCCACTCAAAGGTCAGATGAGGTTCGGTGTCAGTGGAAAGATACCCCTAGGTTTATTGGGCCATTCTGGATTGTTGAGAGGATTGGACCAGTAGCGTACAGGTTGGCTCATGAAGTATTGCACGTATCGATGCTGAGGAAGTTTAATGAGGATCCATTGAAGGAGTCTTATCCCAATCCAGCTCATGTGCTTGATATGAGTCATCTGCAAGTTGGGGAGGATACAACTTATGAGGAGTTGCCTATTCAGATTGTGACTCGTAGGGTTCAGAAATTGAAAAATAAGGAAATCTCGTTTGTGCGAGTAAGATGGTAATTCCACGATAATGAAGAGCAAACCTGAGAGCGCGAGGACCAGATAAGGGAGCAGTTCCCCAACCTTTTTACCGATTGAGGTTAGTTCTCTTGCTTTTATTTTTTGAGGACAAAAATATTCCTAAGTTGGGGAGAGTTGTAGCACCCGTGCCTTTAGGTGACGTCATTTTGACCCATAGTGTACCCGTAGAGTACCCGTATACGTATTTGTATACATATGTGTAAATGTATTTTGATGCTTGAAGCACGTAAGTCTGAGTGTCTTTGCATGATTTTAGGTCATAAAGAGTGCGCATGAAGCTTCGGAACCGTCAGAGACCCGTTCGACGTCAAAACATGTCGAGAACGGTGTTTTGGATCCAGTGGAGCTCTCTCCATGGAGGAAGAGATTTCTGTCACAAATTACATCAATGGTTTGATCTCCTAGATCCGTTGTCCAATTGAACTGAAATTTTTTCAGATCATTCTTATATGATAGATCTTCATTATTAACAGTGAAGATCTTGATCGGAGTTACCTACTATGAGTTATAAGACTCCAAACACTGTTTCACAAATTTTGGGATTTTCTTACGCAGTTTTGATCAAACAGTTAGGTCTCACAATCCCACTGTTGGATTGAATTGAAAGTGTACCATAATGTTGGTAACTGAATCATGCAAATTTTGAACGGTTAAGATGTTAACTGCGTGGGTAGTTTGCAAGAAATTGGCTATCTAAGTGCAAGTATTGTAATAGGAAAACTGATTTTTTGATAGTTTATGGCAACTTTTAGTTGTGGGGCCAAGCTTGTCTATTTAAGCAACCAAAACGTAATTTTAGGCTCATTTGTTCATTTCTCAGCCAGAAAAGAGAGAAAGGAGCTGAAAAGGAGAAAAGGAGAGGAAAATTAGGGTTTGGTGGTTTCTTGCTCAAGAACACCTAAGGTTTGCGTTTTTCCTCCATTTCTTCTTTGAATCTCTCTATTAGTTGCATGATAGCTTTATTTTGAGTATGAGGGTTTCATTTTGATGCATGAATTGTGATGAACCTTGGATGGGTGGAAGACCAAAGTTGGAGTTGAGTCTTGCATGTCACATATGTGTGATTAGAGAGTGTTAGGAGTACACTAATGGTGAAACCCCCAATTTCTAGCAAGAAATTGGAAGGGTTAGTTCGAATGACCTATACTTAGTTTATGACCTTAGACTTTTTCAAAATCTTTGCATGTCAACTCTTTTGACCTAGGGGCCATTGTGGATGATTCCATGTTGCAAGATCAGTAAAACTCATGGCTGAACATGGTGGCCTAGTGTAAAATTGACAATATGGCCTATGTATGAAAATTTCCAGATTTGGGGCATTTGATGCTCTTGATATAAAATCTGGAAAATTATGCAATGTAGGTCTAATTGGACATGATTAGGGTTGTTTAATGATTGAATTCAATGGGTTCTCATAATGGACACCCTAAGGTTGACTAATTTTGATCTAGGCTAAGTATTTGGCATTTTTCATGTACTTTGGCAATTTTGCATGTAATTTGGGGATTTTGCCCAAATTGGGACTTTTCACCCAAAGCAAGTCAATTTATGAAATTGACTTGGGGATTGTTTAATTTGACCCAAATTGAGTAGAATCATGGGTTTAAAATGTTAGAACCTATGTTAAATTGATATGACTTAGTTCATTTTGACCTTATGTTTTATATTGGCCTAATTGGGGGTTTTGACCAAGACTTAGTCAATTGATGAAATTGACTTGATATATAGTCTAATTGACCCTAATTATAATTGAATTTCATGTATATTAGTGGTTGGATCATGGGATCACCCTATTACATTCAATTTAGGTCAATCTTAGTTTAATTGAGTCTAAATGATCAAGTTGGGCAATATGGAAATTGGCTCAAGGGGTAATCAATTTAGAATCTAATTGACTTTAGATTGGGTATGAACATGGGGTTTTGGACACACTTTATGACTGATTTTCAGTTGTGTGAACCATGTTATTTGCAGGTCTTGTGATTTATCTTGAACCCGTTTAGTCAATTGGAGAGTTTTGGCGATTGGATTGGCTAGACTTAGCCAATCAAGAGTTAGTGTTCTTTTACTTTTGGATTATTTATATGTGGCATTATAGTATAGAAATGTTTTAAATGCTTATGTATGATGGTATGCATGTTTTAATATTCCATGAAATACATTTGAGCATAATTCATTGGGATGACAATTTGGGTTGAGGCTCCTAGTTGGAATTTCCTCTTTTTGGGAATTCTCGTAAGTCTAGAGGCGATCCCAGTTGTGTACCTGGCAGAGGGTTTTATGGCTTGTGTTTGGGTAAGTTAGTTTAGGATAATCTTACGTCCCGCAAAACCCCAGAAATCCTATTAGGATACGAGTATTGTGTGAGTGTTCAGGTACTGTGTGTAGCGCACCAGCCTTGAACCCCCGTACTCAGGAGGTGTTAGGATTGCATGAGCATGATTACAAATGTTATGCATCGTCTTATGTATGACTTGATCCATTATGTTAGCATGTATGTAATCTATTTCACCATCATGATATTTCAATTGTTTTATGATCTTACCATCTTTTATAAATGCACGTATATGCCACTTGTAAATAACATTCACTGAGCTGGCTGTAGGTCACACCTCACCATCTTCTTTCAGGATCTGATAGAAAAGGAAAAGGGAAGGCTTGACTACGGAGAGTCCCTTGTTTTTGTTTCATGTAGGTGTTGTACATTTAGTTTTTTATATTGATAATTATTTACATGATAACACCTAGTAATTGTATATTTAACACATAATTGGGATGTGTTGGGTTTTGCATTATTTTGAAGACTCTGGAATTTTATATTTGTAAAAATTTGGAGAAGTAATATTTTATTTCATTATAATCATGTTAGTTGGCTGTTAAGGATGTACTTTTATTTATTTTTGGGGATTCGTATATGTATTCGAGAGCTGACGGGACGTCGGGTGTATCGACGGAGGGTATACTCGAAGGTTCCCGTGCCGGTCATGACGTCACATAGAGTAGGTCGTGACAGAAATAGACGTGCACTAGTAACTCCAAATCAACATGATTGAGGATGAGAATGGTACGGTGAAATAGATGTGCACTAGTAACCCCAATGCATGTGGAATGTGGATCCAAATTGATAGGCTTTTACTTGCATCGAACTTATTATAAATGCTTGATATCTATATGTTATGAGCTTTTAATCATGCTACACATTGACATGCATACATGATATTTATTAATGAGTATTGATAGCATATTTGAACTCTATTCACTGGGCCACCCACATATTCCTCTTTCAGGTCCTTTTGTCCTGAATAAGGGCAAAGGAGTAGTCATATCTTAAGGGCCTTGCTGGCGAGAGAATCCAAGGCCTTGATGTGAGTTGAGAGGCATTTTGATTGAACTGTCTTTTAAATTATGATGTATTATATTTTGAACTATGTAATTATAACACTTACCACATTGTAGTATGGGTAAGTTGGGACTTGTTAGATAGACCATGCGGGCATATGACGGTTTTTTTGTACCCATAGTTTTGGACTTATGTGTATGTCCATCTTGATGGACTGTATGGATTATGGTTTTATTTATGGTTCATTTTTATGGATTATCTCTTGTCTTGGATGATTAATACAGTTGGCAGTTTTGTTTAGTACATTTTTATATTATGTCGTTGTTTGGGATAAGGCTCGTAGGGTCTCAATCACCTCACGGGGGTTGAGGAGTGGTTGGAGATGCCTATGTCGGGCGTCCAACCCCGGCATTCCGCACGCCATTCCTTGCGGGGTTGGTGGTCCGGGGTGTGGGGTCGCCACAAATAGCTTTTATTAGTGTGACCCTGCCAGACTTTAGAGAACAAGTTAAAGTAAACACAGGACCATATCCCAAGATCAATGAGATGTCAATAGAAGTTATGATCAACATTTTACTATTATGTATATTCTGATTGATATTTGGATCTACCTTGTCCCTTATCTCTGATAACAACGTAGACATATTATGTTTATTTTCTGTTCAGATTAGTATCTCATGGATTTTTAGTACAACTATAGGAGAGAAAATCTACCTTAATGTGGTCTGTGAACATGGCGTGATAAATATGAAGGTCATGAGATAATTATTAACTTTAAAATATGAAAAATATTGGAGTTGGATATTTTTTTGGGTATGATAGACTGGCCAGCCATCGTGCTCAGGTGGAGTGTCTTTCCCAAAAGAAGTAATGTTCTAAATAAACAAATAATCCTCATTTTGAAAATCAATGACAGATTTCCTCGAAACCTCTTACCAGAGATAGGATGACTGCTGATGAGGAGACAAAGAATATGACTAGTATAAAGCCATTGTGAGAAAGGAAATAAGGTATTCAGTTGATTGAAATTTTTATGGTGAGTAAGCATTTGATCATGAATATTTGTATCGTAAGTGTACGATAGTCAAGTTATAATATACCGAGGTGAGTCTGGTTATCGTCCTCAGGGAACGTAAATTTTACTAATATACCTAAAACTATCATGATTTTAATTTCATTTAGGTGATCAAAATGGGATGATTTAATTGTTGAAATTGAGAGTAAACACAAGTAACGCTAATCAAAGAAAATTGAATTAAAATGGGAGAAAAACCAATGAATGAAAGTTCTAAAGATTGATTTCATTATGTTCTATCTTATGGATTTTGAAAAGGTTATGTTATTGAATTAATTGTTGGAATTCATAAACCATGGATTCTAACCCATCCAAACCCCTTTCTCGAGCGTAGTTCGAATATCTATCCTTAACATATTAATCCTCCCTCTCGAGCGCAATCAACAAGTCAAGAATGCATTAAGATCTATAATCCACTCTATGCGATTTCAAAGGCTTTCGTAGGTCTCTTGACTTGATACTACTAACCTAAGTTATAATTTCTAATTTTCAATTCAATAACACCTCTCTCGAGCATAAGAAACCAAATTCAAAATCATTCAACAAGTGGCCAACAAATTGAAAGCATTAAGTATTTGAAATTGCAAATAAACAAAAAACTTATTCATTAACACATGTATAATAATCATTCCATAAGACAAAACATAGATCAATCAACCTCTAGATTAAGAACTTGGCTCATATTCTTATTCAAAGATACATAATAGAAAAGATGGAAAATAAAGGAAGACAACATTGGAAGAAACAAGAAATAGAAAATGAAAGCTTAAAACCCCCTGATAATGGAGATCTTCTTCGTCTTCTTCCTTGAACTTCTTCATTACTTGCAACCCAAGCTTCCTCCTCTTCTCTCTTGCCTCCCTTTCTAAAACCTAAAACTAATTCTAATATATTCTAATTGTATCTAATGGTTTCTTGTGTCTAAAACAAACCCGAAAGTGAGCTTATATATAAGTGTGGGTGAAAATACCCAAATTGGCCATCCAAAACGTGTCAAAAACAAAAGAAACGTATATGGTGAACTGTAACGGCGCCACGGTGCTGTTTCCTGGTGTTGAGGCACCCCAAACATAATAATGCCTCCTTCTGGTTTTCGAAACGGTACTGTGAACCAAAAATGCCCACTTTTTTGCATTTCTTCTTGAATTTTTGCTGGCTTTTTGTCCACTTCTTGAGCATGTTCTTGGCCCCATTTTAGCCTCATTTGCTCTACTTTAAAGCTCCTTATTTTCCTACAAAACAAAACACAAAAACAAAAGTAATCTATATAAATCAAATGACAAAAAATCTATATGCAAGTATGTATTAACATGTAAAGTATAGAAATATTAATATGGAAGTGAGGCAAATGACTTTAGGAAAAATACTTGAAAATCAAGATTATTTTCCTAAGCTAGTCCAATGCATTTTATTCATGAAAATACCTAGAACTATCTTCTAAAATTCATAAAAACATTTAAATGGACCTAAAACACTAAATATGAACAATTAATGCAAATGTATCTAAAAACTAGCTAAATGCACCTAAAAACCTATGAAATTAATATGAAAACTAACAACTAAAACTCAACTTATCAAATTCCCCCAAACTTTGACTTTGATTGTCCCGAGCAAAGAGAAAAATGAAAGTTGGACAACAACACTCTTCGCATATTCCAAAATGAACAAAGGTTTGATTTGCAAAGATTTGATTCACATGATCTCAAAGACAACACACATCTCTCACAACATAACTAAAGGAAAACTTTGAAAGTTTAAAACTTGTTTGTCTAGACTTTCAACCTACAAAACTATGTCTTCTTTTCTATCCTCATTGACAACCAAGCAAAAAAATCATTCACATGACCACTCATAAATCATATAGATCAATGCAAGCAAGATAAAAATATGATCACATAAGACGAAACATGAACTTCATATGCTTGTTTTTCACACTTCTCTCCACTAATATAGGTCTCACACCGATTAAGATCAATAGGACTTAAATAAGCTTGTAATGTAAGGCCAACGGTAAGGGTATGACCACACGGATAAAATGAAGTTCAATACACCTAAAACCTCTTTGATACATATTTACAGATTCCATGCCTTACAAAATGAATCAAACCCAACACATTATCCAAACAGGATTTTTCAACAATTTTCATCCACATTACTCCCAACATACCCCCAAACTTATTCATTTCACTCATTTCATTCCATAGAACATTTATACAAAATTTCCCATGAAAAATAACCCAACCCAGTACAATTCACATTCATTCAAAAAATTAAGGGTGCACGGGTTAAAAATAAAGGAAATCAATCAAGGATATTGGCTAATCATTTTAGGTGACAAAACAATAAATCAAGCACACAGACTTAAGAGTACTTTCTAATTTTTCAGAAGTTGTGTTTAGAAATGAGTGCTAATCCTATTATAGATCATCCATACAAAATCTAATCAAATCAAAGCTCATAAAGGAATATGAATTTATTCAATGATCTAGACTCATCAAAAAGAAAAAAAATTTCTCACTAAGACAAAGAATTCAAACTCTCCCCCAAACTTAAAGTCGACAGTGTCCTCAATGCAAAAATATCCACAAAGCAGGATAAAAATATAAGGTTAACGAAACTCCCCTATACCCAAAGAGTAGAAGGCTCCAAGTTGATTCTCTTGCATTTGGCAACTCTCAGGACCCCCAAACTTGTCACACCATGCCCAGACGCGCCTAAACCGGCAGAACACTCACAGGCGGGGCGCGAATGCATTATAACAATGACAGAGTGCGCAGGAACACAATTGAGTACAAATATGATTATATTAATTTTAGAATATATTTTTGTACAAAATATGATTGAGGGAACATCCTCCCAAAATCTTCCTATAATTATCAAGGCTTACAAAATGTGGGCCCAAAAACCTCCACCTACTCCACCCTAAACTCCTGAGAAAATTTTGATAACAACGGGGTGAGCTATTGCCGGTGGGTAAAATAGTTCGTGAATATAACAATTAATAAAGGAAATTTCACAATCAAATATCACATAAACAAAAAAAGCATCATAAACAGTACAACATGTATGAATGCATGACACCGTCTCGTAATGGTTCCATGATTGTACGGTGCCCTGAGTACACGTACAGATGTCCATCCCCAGGTAAACCTGGGTTCTCATTGTACGTCCCTCCCCAAGGTCGCCGCCCTAGATTTACGTACAAATGTCCATCCCCAGATAAACCCAGGTTCTCGATGTACGTCCCTCTCCAGAGAAATATCAAGAATAGTGAGCAGTGCTTCTAACTATTTTGTGGATCATGAACCACTTTCGTATCTAGGTAGTGCTTATGTATGATGCCAATGCATGAGCAGGTCTGACCATTACTAACATTAGATAGGATTTGACAACATCTGGTGATTCTTATCAGATCGGTATCACCACGTGTAAAGTTAGGATGTTCAGTATCACTTGTACAAACTAATAGCTTTCAAATAAGACTAACCAGATTAGTCTCCAGTTGAGATGTGGGACACAAGGTCCACTTAAATATCAATCTTCTAAAGTAGCACGCTGCCTCTGGTTTACTATTTAAAGTTACTGGGGACAAGACTAAGTCTAGTTGAGTTAGATTAACCAATAATCCGGCATAGTACCTGTGACCCCCCGAAAATTATTTCATCTAGCCCATAACCCAATTGCATTTTGCCCAAACTCTATGTGTTGCCTTGATATGTTTGGTGTTTGTTTGATGGTTGTTTAATGTTTGTATAGTTGATGCTTGATAATGTATATAAATATGTGTATCATAAATTGTATATGAGTCATGTTAAATTAAAGTATAATGCATATGTTATTATTTATGCATGGGCCCATTAAACCATGAATTGATATGGGTTAGGATTGATTGAATAAAAAGATAAATGAGAATGAAAATTTGGTGTATTAAATGGATTGAACATTTAAAATACATGGAAGCATGAGATTGGTTAAGTACATGTGGTTGGTATGGGTAGTATGAGACCAACACATGTGAAGGTTGGTGCATGAAAGTGGACAAGTGTCCCATGCCCACTTCTCTAATCCAAGAATGTGCTAGAAAGTGAGGTGAGTGGAGGAGAGAATCCAAGAACGTGCTAGAAAATGAGGTGAGTGGAGGAGAGAATCCAAGAATGTGCTAGAAAGTGAGTGGAGGAGAGAATCCAAGAACGTGCTAGAAAATGAGGTGAGTGGATGAGAGAATCCAAGAATGTGCTAGAAAGTGAGGTGAGTGGAGGAGGGAATCAAGGAAGTACTAGAAAGAGGTGAGTGGAGAGAAAGGAAAAAAAAGAAGAGAAAGAAAAGAAGAGAAAGGAAACAAGAAGAGAAAGAAGGAGGGAGTTGCAGGAGGAAGATCTCTGCGACATTATCATCATAGAGCTGGATCTTTGGAATAAAGGATCAGATTGAGCTCAAAATTTGTCAGAAAGTTTGTAGCTTATGGTTATTCATTCTGGTCGGTGGAGATCTTGATCAGAGGTTTCGTCTAAGAGATCTAACCTCTCAAACAAAGCTGGTCGGAAAGTCTGGATTTCTCTTGCCATTTCGCTTAAACTTCTAAAACTCCTTAATCAACCGTTGGATGGATATACAATATGGGTTCATAGTGTACAACTGACATGTCTACATTCGCAACGGTGGAGATCTTGATTAGAGGTTTTGTCTGAGAGATCTAACCTCTGAAATAAATTTGGTCGGAAAGTCTGGATTTCTCGTACCGTTTCGCTCAAACTTATAGATCTCCTCAATCTACCCTTGGATGGATATCAAATTTGGGTATGTAGTTTATACCTGATACATATGTATTCTGAACGGTCGAAAGTTGTATTAGTTTAGTATTTTGTGTGATATAGTCATCTGAGTTTGAGTATTTGCAGCAGGAAAGGAGAAATTGTCTGATTAGAGACTTGTTCATCAAAGATACTTATCTTTTTAGTCCACAGTTGGATTGGGCTTATATTTGGACAGAAGGTTTGTTTCTTCACATACTTCAATCTGTGCGGTTGATTTTGTGATTACATATTCTTGTTAGAAGATTGATACATCTGAACAGAATACTAAATGAAGAATTGGTAGGGTTGCTTGTATTAGACTTAAATTGAGAATATGAACTTAGACCTTTCCAAATAGCTTGCATATCAACTATGTTGACCTAGTTGTCTTTGTTGATGAAACCATGATGCAAAATCAGTGATATACATGGCTGAACATGGTGACCTAGTGTAAATCGGCAATATGGCCTAAGTATGGAAAATTTCATATTTTAGGGATTTTGATGCTTTTGGCCTAAAATCATTGAATTGATGCAACTTATGTTTAATTAAGCATGATTAGAGTTGATTATGCTACTGATTTGGTGGTTGTGACCATATCATGGGTTAGGCCTACTTGTGATCAAGTGACCCAATTTGGGCATGTTTATGCCTAAGGAATTGAAAATCAGTATTTTTGATTAATAGAATGGTTTATGTATGAGAACTATGCATTAGAGGCCTAAGTCATGTGATTTGAGTTGAATGATGGGATTAGATGGGATTTAGGCCTATTGTTTATATGTGGGCTGATTTAGGGTTGATGTGTAATGTCTATGTGATTGAACATAGAAATTGATGTATGGTAGGATATTGATGTATGTTTCAGGATCTTGATTGGGTTGATTCGGTTTGGTGGTCGTGTGTGGTTAAATACTCTCGCGAGGCTTGGTTGTGAGTAGACTTCATTTATGATTATATCTTTTATGTCATCATATCACTTATATATTGTATGTTGAAAGCATGAATGAGTTCTAATGTTTTGAAGGATGCATTGATTTGAGAAAACCTTATGACTTTGGTTGGGCCCATCTATCTGGCTAATAGGGGGACTTAACCTTGTCATAGGAGGGTTTTAGGAAAGGAAGAGATTGGGGTCAACGGTACGGTGAAATAGACGTGCACTAGTAACCCAAAATAAACATGATTGGGATCAACGGTACGGTGAAATAGACGCGCGCTAGTAACCCAATGCATGTGGAATGTGGATCCAAATTGATAAGCTTTTACTTGCATCGAACTTATTATAAATGCTTGATATCTATATGTTATGAGCTTTTAATCATGCTACACATTGACATGCATACATGATATTTATTGATGAGTATTGATAGCATATTTGAATTCTATTCACTGGGCACCGTTGGCTCACCCTCATTTTCCTCTTTCAGGTCCTTCTGTCCCGAATAAGGGCAAAGAAGTAGTTATATCTTGAGGGCCTTGCCTGCGAGAGAATCCAAAGCCTCGATGTGAGTTGAGAGGCATTTTGATTGAACTGTGTTTTAAATTATGAAGTATTATATTTTGGATTATGTAATTATAATACTTACCACATTGTAGTATGGGTGAGTTGGGACTTGTTGGATAGACCATGTGGGCATATGACGGTTTTTATTTGTACCCACAATTTTGGACTTTAAGTGTATGTTAATTTTAATGGACTGTAGGGATTATAAATTTATTTATGGATCATTTTTATGGACTATCTCTTGTCTTGGATGATTAATACGGTGGGTAATTTTGTTTAGTACCTTTTGATATTATGTCGTTGTTTGAGATAAGGCTGGTAGGGTCTCAACCACCTCACGGGAGTTGAGGAGTGGTCAGAGATGCCTACGCCGGGCGTCCCGTCCCGGCATTCCGCACGCCATTCCCTGAGGGGTTGGTGGTCCGGGATGCGGGGCCGCCACAGTTGGTATCAGAGACTGATTTTACTAGGTTTAGTCTATGTATTGGACTTAGATGACTTTGACCTAGGAATTGGGTGAGAGATTTAGGTGTTTAAAAAGCTTAAAGGAACTAACTTAAAAGCCTTACTATCATATTTTCTGTGTGTATTATATGATATGGGTAGTTATGAGGCTTTGTTAATGTTTTAAATTCTTTAATGTGTGATGGTTGCTCGTATTTCTACTTCTCAGTGTCATGAGGAGGAGCTAGAGATTGGGACAGCCACACATAGGGCCATCCGATGATGACCGGCTGGGGAGGATGGAGGAGATCATTGAGGCACAGGGCCGCTTGATGGCAGCCCAGACTTCACAGATACAGGCGTTAGTGCAGCAGGTTGAGGCTATTGCTCGACAGTCACCTCAAACGATACCTCAGGAGGCGGGCACTAGTGGGGCTGAGGCTAGTGGAGCTGCAGGGGCAGCAGGACCTCAAATGGCTGTACCTCAGCCTATGCCTACACCTGCTCCTATTGTTGTGGAGAACCCCACTGATCGGCGGATCAGACTGCTAGAGAAGTTCATGAAGCTAAAACCTAAGGAATTCACTGGTGGGGTTGACTTGAAGAAAGTCGAAGATTGGCTAAAGAATGTCGAGAAGATCGGTCGCTCCTTAGAGCTTGATGAGGAGTCTCAGGTCCTATGTGCTGCTCACACACTGGAGAGTGATGCAGAGGACTGGTGGCTTTCAGTGTTGGATACACAGGGGGCAGTGAAGAGTTGGGACACCTTCAAACGGTTGTTCTTATAGGCTTACGTTCCAGAGACTGAGATACAGGCTAAACAACTCGAGTTTTTGAATCTCGCACAGGGCACCATGTCAGTCAGGGAGTACGAGCTCAGATTTAGGCAGCTCGCAGTTTATGCCCCTGGGTTAGTTCAGACGCGGAGTGACAAGATTATGAGGTTTTCTTTGAACCTAAGGCCTGCGATCCGACAGGCCTTGTCTGTGACGAAGATGACTGATTTTACCACAGTGGTCCAGAGGGCCAAACAGTATGAGTTGGCTGAGCGGGTTGATGGTATGTCTACACGAGCAGCTCCAGGTGAACCGACTTCACAAGCAGAGTCTGGAGGACAGTTCCAGACTCCGTGGAAGAAGGGAAGATGGGAAATGAAGAGAAAGTTTTATGGAAGAGCACAGTCTGATGGTGCTCAGAGTAAGGCATCCCAGGTTTAGACTGGTATGATGGTCTCACCAGTGGTTTCCTCTCCTGTTCTGATTCCTATTCAGGCACCGAGTGCACCGAGACCCCCATTCCCACAGACTGCTGGCCGAGGCAGAGGTAGAGGCCGAGGAAGTTATGTGACGACATCTCAGACTGGGTCATTTGCGCCCAGGGCTCCATTCTTATGTTTTCAATGTGGGAAGGCTGGGCATAGGAAGCTCGAGTGTCCGAATTTTCAGAGAGCTCAGGGATTTGTGCAACAGTCCAGTGCCAGAGAGACAGCGAAGGCAGCTATTGAGCCAGACCCGACAGCATCCAGGACTTTGTTGGAAGGTACTCTTATTATTTGTGGTACTTCTATGCATGTATTATTTGATGCTGGGTCTACATTATCATTCATATCTGGAGGTATGGTAGATAGTTTGCATTTGACTCCGATTAGGGCTAGTACATGGTTAGTGGTGAGTACTGTATCTGGGGAGAGGATCTACCCGAACATGATCTGTAGCCAGTGTATGGTTCAGATTGGTGATGTTGAGATGCCTATTGACTTTCGAGTCCTAGAGTTTTTAGAGTTTGATGCAATTCTAGGGATGGATTGGCTCGCGGCTTATCATGCAGTTATCGACTGTTACACGAAGATAATCATTTTTCAGATCCCCGGACACCCAGTGTTTACACTACAGGGTAGAGCTTCAGACCAGACAGTCACAAGGGGTAGATTTGTGACTGATGGAGATAGGAAGATTTTGGCTGGGTTAGTGCCTGATGAGGAAGAGACTAGTGAGGTGGTACTTGAGGATATTGCCATTGTTAGGGACTTTACAGATGTGTTCCCTGCGGATCTTCTAGGATTACCACCGAAACGAGAGATCGATTTCATTATTGAACTAGTCCCTGGCACGAAGCTTATCTCCATGGCACCATATAGAATGGCGCCAGCCGAGTTGAGAGAGTTGCAGAAACAGCTCGAGGAGTTATTGACTAAGGGCTTTATTTGCCCGAGCGTGTCACCCTGGGGAGCTCCAGTTCTTTTTGTGAAAAAAAAAGATGGGAGCTTGCGGTTGTGCATCGACTATCGCCAATTGAACAGAGTGACCATCAAGAACAAATATCCTCTCCCAAGGATTGATGACTTGTTTGATCAGTTGAGGGGAGCGAAGTATTTTTCGAAGATTGATTTGCGCTCCGGGTATCATCAGCTGAGGATCAGGGAGGAGGATGTGCCTAAGACAGCATTCAGAACCCGCTATGGACATTATGAGTTCCTTGTGATGCCATTTGGTGTGACTAATGCACCAGCGATGTTCATGGACCTGATGCAGAGGGTCTTTAGGCAGTATCTGGATAAGTTTGTCATCGTCTTCATTGATGACATATTGGTGTATTCCAAGACTCGGGCTGAGCATGAGGAACACCTTAGAGTG
Organism: Paratinospora sagittata; assembly: GCA_035771175.1. Classification (NCBI taxonomy): domain Eukaryota; kingdom Viridiplantae; phylum Streptophyta; class Magnoliopsida; order Ranunculales; family Menispermaceae; genus Paratinospora; species Paratinospora sagittata. Next base: position 22,363,333 of record CM069596.1, read on the forward strand.
ACCTTGCAAAATCTGAGAGAGCATAGGCTATATGCAAAGCTGAGCAAGTGCGAGTTTTGGATCACCGAAGTGAAGTTCTTAGGTCATGTGGTGAGTTCTGAGGGGATTTCAGTTGATCCGTCTAAGGTTGAAGCCATTATCAGTTGGCCTAGGCCTACGACAGTGACCGAGATCAGAAGCTTTCTTGGGTTAGCTGGTTCCTATAGGAGATTTGTTCAGGGATTCTCCAAGATAGCTACGCCTATGACTAGGCTCACCTAGAAAGATGTGTCCTTTGTATGGACCGAGGAGTGTGAGAATGCATTTTTAGAGCTGAAGAAAAGATTGACATCTACGCCAGTGTTAATTTTGCCAGAGCCTGATCAGGAGTTGGTTATCTATACCGATGCCTCTCGCATCGGCTTAGGTTGCGTGTTGATGCAGAAGGATAGGGACATTGCTTATGCATCGAGGCAGAAGAACTACCCTGTTCATGACTTAGAACTGGCCGCAGTGTTTTTTGCTTTGAAGATTTGGAGGCATTATCTCTATGGTGAGAGATTCACTCTGTATTCTGACCATAAGAGCCTCAAGTACTTGTTCTCTCAAAAGGAATTGAACATGAGGCAGAGAAGGTGGTTAGAGCTCCTCAAAGACTATGATTTTACATTGGAATACCACCCAGGTAAAGCCAATGTAGTGGCTGATGCGTTGAGCAGGAAGCGGGTAGAGACAGTTATGGTAGCACGCCAGATGTCTCATGAGTGGAGACTACTTGAGGCGGCTACGGTTATGAGTATATGTGCTACCCCTTCAGATCAGATTGTGATATGTGCTCAAATGAGAGCTCAGCCTACACAAGTCCAGGAGGTAATTGACCAACAGAGACTTGACATTGATCGTGGGATGTACAAGTCTTGGGCTGAGAGCAGTGATTTTACTGATTGGCCCTTGTCATCTGATGGTGCCTTGAGATTTAGGGGACGTTTATGGGTTCCCGCAGATCCACGACTTAGACATAGTGTTCTCTAAAAGGCTCACAGATCTCATTATGTTATTCATCCTGGCGGAACCAAGATGTATCATGATATGAAAAGAATGTATTGGTGGCCCGACATGAAGAGAGAGATAGCTCAGTTCATTCAGAGGTGTGAGATTTGTCAGATAGTCAAAGCTGAACATCAGAGGCCTGGAGGGCAGATGCAACCGCTCGCCACTCCTGAGTGGAAATGGGAGCACGTCACTATGGACTTTGTTGTGGGATTACCCAACACCCCGAGGAGACATAATGTTGTTTGGGTTATTATTGATATCTTGACCAAGTCCGCTCACTTTCTACCGGTGAACACTAGGGATTCTATGGATAAGCTGAGCAGACTCTATATGCGGGAGATAGTCAAATTACATGGAGTGCCAGTTTTGATTGTGTCAGATAGGGATCCGAGGTTTACATCGGTATTTTGGCAGGGGTTGCAGAGGTAGCTCGGCACTAGACTAGATCTCAGTACCGCTTTTCACCCCCAGACGGATGGCCAGTCTGAGAGGTTGATATCTATTTTAGAGGATATACTTCGAGCTTGTGTCCTCGAGTCCAGTGGTAACTGGGAAGAGTACATACATCTGTGTGAGTTCGCGTACAACAACAGCTATCAGTCCAGTATTGGCATGGCTCCTTTTGAGGCATTGTATGGTCGACCCTGTAGATCTCCGATCTGTTGGACGGAGGTAGGGGATGTTGCGGTGATGGGACCAGAGTTTGTACATGAACACACAGAGAAGATTAAGAGGATCAAGCATAATATGAAGGTTGCCCAAGACAGGCAGAAGAGTTACACTGATGCCAAGCGGAAGACCGTAGAGTTCGAGGTGGGTGACCAAGTTTTATTGAAGGTCTCACCTCAGAAGGGCCAAACTAGATTTGGGATAAAAGGCAAACTCGCTCCGAGATATATTGGGCCGTTCGAGGTTTTAGAACGAATTGGCCCCGTCGCTTACCGATTAGCCTTGCCACCTCAGTTAACAGCAGTCCACAATGTCTTTCATGTGTCAATGTTGAGAGTGTACAAGAGTGATTTTGATCACGTCTTGGACTGGAGGAACATTGAACTGAGGCAGGATGGGACTTATGATGAGGAACCTATTCAGATACTTGACCGGAAGGTCCTGAGGTTACGTAACCGCGAGATTCCGATGGTTAAGGTGAGATGATAGTTCCATGGCGTGGAGCAGGTTACTTGGGAGCGTGAGGACTACATGATGGAGCACTTTGCCGAGTTCATGGGCTTAGGTAATTTCTTAACCTTAAAACTTCGAGGACGAAGTTCAGTCTAAGGTGGGTGTGATGTGACGCCCCAAAAATTATTTCATCTAGCCCATAACCCAATTGCATTTTGCCCAAACTCTATGTGTTGCCTTGATATGTTGGTGTTTGTTTGATGGTTGTTTAATGTTTGTATAGTTGATGCTTGATAATGTATATAAATATGTGTATCATAAATTGTATATGGGTCATGTTAAATTAAAGTATAATGCATATGTTATTATTTATGCATGGGCCCATTAAACCATGAATTGATATGGGTTAGGATTGATTGAATAAAAGGATAAATGAGAATGAAAATTTGGTGTATTAAATGGATTGAACATTTAAAATACATGGAAGCATGAGATTGGTTAAGTACATGTGGTTGGTATGGGTAGTATGAGACCAACACATGTGAAGGTTGGTGCATGAAAGTGGACAAGTGTCCCATGCCCACTTCTCTTCTTCAAGGAAGTGCTAGCATGAGTGGAGGGAATCAAGGAGAAAATCAAGGAGGGAATCAAGGAAGTGCTAGAAAGAGGTGAGTGGAGAGAAAGAAAAAGAAATAAAAGAAAAAGAAGAGAAAGGAAAGAAAAAGAGAAAGAAAGAGGGAGTTGCAGGAGGAAGACTAAGTCTAGTTGAGTTAGATTAACCAATAATCCAGCATAGTACCTGTGACGCCCCGAAAATTATTTCATCTAGCCCATAACCCAATTGCATTTTGCCCAAACTCTATGTGTTGCCTTGATATGTTTGGTGTTTGTTTGATGGTTGTTTAATGTTTGTATAGTTGATGCTTGATAATGTATATAAATATGTGTATCACAAATTGCATATGGGTAATGTTAAATTAAAGTATAATGCATATGTTATTATTTATGCATGGGCCCATTAAACCATGAATTGATATGGGTTAGGATTGATTGAATAAAAAGATAAATGAGAATGAAAATTTGGTGTATTAAATGGATTGAACATTTAAAATACATGGAAGCATGAGATTGGTTAAGTACATGTGGTTGGTATGGGTAGTATGAGACCAACACATGTGAAGGTTGGTGCATGAAAGTGGACAAGTGTCCCATGCCCACTTCTCTAATCCAAGAATGTGCTAGAAAGTGAGGTGAGTGGAGGAGAGAATCCAAGAACGTGCTAGAAAATGAGGTGAGTGGAGGAGAGAATCCAAGAATGTGCTAGAAAGTGAGTGGAAAAGAGAATCCAAGAACGTGCTAGAAAATGAGGTGAGTGGAGGAGAGAATCCAAGAATGTGCTAGAAAGTGAGGTGAGTGGAGGAGGGAATCAAGGAAAACTTTGAAAGTTTAAAACTTGTTTGTCTAGACTTTCAACCTACAAAACTATGTCTTCTTTTCTATCCTCATTGACAACCAAGCAAAAAAATCATTCACATGACCACTCATAAATCATATAGATCAATGCAAGCAAGATAAAAATATGATCACATAAGACAAAACATGAACTTCATATGCTTGTTTTTCACACTTCTCTCCACTAATATAGGTCTCACACCGATTAAGATCAATAGGACTTAAATAAGCTTGTAATGTAAGGCCAACGGTAAGGGTATGACCACACGGATAAAATGAAGTTCAATACACCTAAAACCTCTTTGATACATATTTACAGATTCCATGCCTTACAAAATGAATCAAACCCAACACATTATCCAAACAGGATTTTTCAACAATTTTCATCCACATTACTCCCAACATACCCCCAAACTTATTCATTTCACTCATTTCATTCCATAGAACATTTATACAAAATTTCCCATGAAAAATAACCCAACCCAGTACAATTCACATTCATTCAAAAAATTAAGGGTGCACGGGTTAAAAATAAAGGAAATCAATCAAGGATATTGGCTAATCATTTTAGGTGACAAAACAATAAATCAAGCACACAGACTTAAGAGTACTTTCTAATTTTTCAAAAGTTGTGTTTAGAAATGAGTGCTAATCCTATTATAGATCATCCATACAAAATCAAATCAAATCAAAGCTCATAAAGGAATATGAATTTATTCAATGATCTAGACTCATCAAAAAGAAAAAAAAATTTCTCACTAAGACAAAGAATTCTAACTCTCCCCCAAACTTAAAGTCGACAGTGTCCTCAATGCAAAAATATCCACAAAGCAGGATAAAAATATAAGGTTAACGAAACTCCCCTATACCCAAAGAGTAGAAGGCTCCAAGTTGATTCTCTTGCATTTGGCAACTCTCAGGACCCCCAAACTTGTCACACCATGCCCAGACGCGCCTAAACCGGCAGAACACTCACAGGCGGGGCGCGAATGCATTATAACAATGACAGAGTGCGCAGGAACACAATTGAGTACAAATATGATTATATTAATTTTAGAATATATTTTTGTACAAAATATGATTGAGGGAACATCCTCCCAAAATCTTCCTATAATTATCAAGGCTTACAAAATGTGGGCCCAAAAACCTCCACCTACTCCACCCTAAACTCCTGAGAAAATTTTGATAACAACGGGGTGGGCTATTGCCGGTGGGTAAAATAGTTCGTGAATATAACAATTAATAAAGGAAATTTTACTGGGGACAAGACTAAGTCTAGTTGAGTTAGATTAACCAATAATCCGGCATAGTACCTGTGACGCCCCGAAAATTATTTCATCTAGCCCATAACCCAATTGCATTTTGCCCAAACTCTATGTGTTGCCTTGATATGTTTGGTGTTTGTTTGATGGTTGTTTAATGTTTGTATAGTTGATGCTTGATAATGTATATAAATATGTGTATCATAAATTGTATATGAGTCATGTTAAATTAAAGTATAATGCATATGTTATTATTTATGCATGGGCCCATTAAACCATGAATTGATATGGGTTAGGATTGATTGAATAAAAAGATAAATGAGAATGAAAATTTGGTGTATTAAATGGATTGAACATTTAAAATACATGGAAGCATGAGATTGGTTAAGTACATGTGGTTGGTATGGGTAGTATGAGACCAACACATGTGAAGGTTGGTGCATGAAAGTGGACAAGTGTCCCATGCCCACTTCTCTAATCCAAGAATGTGCTAGAAAGTGAGGTGAGTGGAGGAGAGAATCCAAGAACGTGCTAGAAAATGAGGTGAGTGGAGGAGAGAGTGGAGGAGAGAATCCAAGAATGTGCTAGAAAATGAGGTGAGTGGAGGAGAGAATCCAAGAATGTGCTAGAAAGTGAGGTGAGTGGAGGAGGGAATCAAGGAAGTGCTAGAAAGAGGTGAGTGGAGAGAAAGGAAAAAAAAGAAGAGAAAGAAAAGAAGAGAAAGGAAAGAAGAAGAGAAAGAAGGAGGGAGTTGCAGGATGAAGATCTTTGCGATATTTGCATCAAAGAGCTGGATATTTGGGATATATGGTCAGATTGAGCTCAAAATTTGTCCGAACGTTCGTAGCTTATTGTTATTCATTCTAGTCGGTGGAGATCTTGATCAGATGTTTCGTCTAAGAGATCTTACCTCTCAAACAAAGCTGGTCGGAAAGTCTGGATTTCTCGTGCCATTTCTCTTAAACTTCTAGATCTCCTTAATCTACCGTTGGATGGATATAAAAGTTTGGTACGTAGTGTACAACTGATATGTCTACATTATGAACGGTGAAGATCTTGATTAGATGTTTTGTGTGAGAGATCTAACCTCTGAAACAAAGCTGCTCGGAAAGTCTGGATTTCTCTTACCGTTTCGCTCAAACTTATAGATCTCCTCAATCTACCGTTGGATGGATATCAAATTTGGGTATGTAGTTTATGACTGATACTTATGTATTTAGAACGGTGGAGATTGTTATTCGTTTAGTATTTTGTGTGATATAGTCATCTGAGTTTGAGTATTTGCAGCAGGAAAGGAGAAATTGTCTGATTAGAGACTTGTTCATCAAAGATACGTATATTTTTTGGTCCACCGTTGGATTGGGCTGATATTTGGACAGAAGGTTTGTTTCTTCACATAATTCAATCTGTAAGGTTGATTTTGTGATTACATATTTCTGTTGGTTGATTAATACATCTGAACAGAATACTAAATGAAGAATTGGTAGGGTTGCTTGTATTAGACCTAAATTGAGAATATGAACTTAGACCTTTCCAAATAGCTTGCATATCAACTATGTTGACCTAGTTGTCATTGTTGATGAAACCATGATGCAAAATCAGTGATATACATGGTTGAACATGGTGACCTAGTGTAAATCGGCAATATGGCCTAAGTATGGAAAATTTCATATTTTAGGGATTTTGATGCTTTTGGCCTAAAATCATTGAATTGATGCAACTTATGTTTAATTAAGCGGTATGCTACGTCGCCTTAGTTCTTGAGTTTTTCTATCCATAATCTGTATCGCTCTCTCCTTGTACTTATTTCCTTCTTCAACCCTAACCTTGACCAGAGGGATGATATGCGAAGGATCAAGATGATACTTTCAAAGCATGGATATGTGAAAAACGTCATGAACCTTAGACATAGACGATGGAAGGGATAGACGATATGCTAATCTGCCAATACGTTCAATGATCTGAAATGGATCGATATACCATGGGGAGAGCTTTCCTTTGATCCCAAAGCGTCTGACACCTCTTGTAGGCTGAACTTTTAAAAAAACCAAGTCCCCCTTAGCAAAATCTAGATGTTATCTCTGCTTGTCAGCATAGCTCTTATGTCAGTCGCTCCTTTACTAGTGTGATCTTCTCAGAAGTCTCTTAAACTAGTTCAGGCCCCAATTGCGGTCGATTTGCCATACCTTACCAACATACCGTAGATCTGTAAGGGCGACCATAGAGAGACTCGTATGGTGCCATGCCGATACTGGTTTGGTAGCTGTTGTTGTATGCAAACTCAGCCAAATGTAAGTGTTTTGCCCATCGGTCATGAAAGTCCAAAATGCAGCATCGCAACATATCCTCTAAAATCTAGATCAACCATTCTAACTGCCCGTTAGTCTAAGGGGTGAAAATTTGTGCTCATGGTGATCCTGGAGTCCATTCTACTCTGGAAGCTTTGCCAAAATTTTGATGTGAATCGAGGATCTCGATCAGAGACGATCGTGAGTGGTATGCCATAGAGGCGTACAATCTCTCTTTCATATAATTCGGCAAGCTTGGCGAGGTTATCTCTGAACTTTATTGGTAAAAAATGTGCAGACTTTGTAAGTCTGTCAATGATAACCCAGATAGCATCTTGCCCTTTATAATTTTGATGCAAGGCCATAACAAAATCCATTGTAATGTTCTTTCACTTCCATTCTCCAATAGGTAAAGGCTAGAGAAGTCCAAAGGGAAGTCTGCATTTTGCCTTTACTTGTTGGCAAACGAGACATTGAGCAACGAAGTTGGCAATAGTCTTCTTCATTCCAGAAAACCAAAAATTGTCGCTTGACATCCTTGTACATCTTGTCTCCCCCAAGATGCATAGTGAACCACAAACAGTGCATTTCACTGAGCACCTATTTTTGAACTTGAGGATCGTTCAGTAGACAGAGGCATTTTTTGTAAAAAATGGCCCCACCATCAGAGACCGACCAGTTAGGAAGGTCTTTTCTGCTGAGTAAAAGTTCTCGTCTTTCCATTAGCATAAGGTCGTTAACTTGAGCTGTTGAAATCTTTCGAATAAGCTCAAAGTTGGCTAACAATTGAGAAAGTCGTGATCTTCCTCCCTCCACGATGAGCTGCAAGTTAAAATTATGCAACTCTGTAGCCAACTTCCCCATCTCGAAGTTAAGAGTACAAACAACAACATAAGCTTTTCTACTTAGGGCATCAGCCACAACATCGGCCTTACTCGGATGGTATTGGAGTTGAAAGTCATAATCTTTCAAGAATTCCAACCAACACCTTTGGCGGAGGTTTAGGTCTCTCTGAGTGTAGATGTACCTAAGACTCTTGTGATCTGAGAAGACCTCAAACCGTTCCCCGTATAGGTAGTGACGTCATAACTTAAGTACAAATACGACAGCTGCAAGTTCCAAGTCATGCGTTGGGTAATTACCCTCATGAATCTTCAGTTGCCTCGAAGCATATGCAGCTACTTGGCCTTCTTGCATTAGTATTGCACCTAAGCCTTGGAGAGAGGCGTCGGTGTATAGTGAAAATCCAACTCCATTTCTTGGAGTGATTAGTACTGGTGCTGTCGTGAGGTGCTTCTTCAATTCCTAAAAAGACAATTCACAGGTTATATTCCAGATGAATCGCACGTCTTTCCATGTGAGCTTGGTCATAGGTTCAGCAATCTTTGAGAAGTCCTTGATGAAGCATCTGCAGTAGCCAACCAAACCAAGAAAACTCTGAATTTGAGTAATTGTGGTGGGTTGCTTCCAGTTTAAAATCGCTTCAACCTTTGAAGGATCCACCTCAATGCCATTGCCTGAAACCACATGGCCCAGGAATTGAACTCGCTTCACCCAAAACTCGCACTTACTCAACTTTGCATACAACTGGTGGCCTCTCAAGGTCTTTAGAACAATCCTCAGATGTATCTTGTGGTCTTCCTCAGTTGAAGAATATATCAAGATATCATCCACAAAGACCACTACAAATCGGTCTAAGTATAACCTGAATATGCGGTTCATCAAATCCATAAGCGCTGCAGGTGCATTTGTTAGATCGAATGGCATGACCAAGAACTTGTAATGACTGTACCGAGTTCTAAAAGCCACTTTATCAATGTCCTATTCTCTGATCCGGAGTTGATGGCAATCGAATCATAAATCAATCTTGGAGAAGTATTTGGCATCTCTAAGTTGGTCGAACAAGTCATCGATCCTGGGTAATAGGCATTTGTTCTTCATGGTGGCGTTATTCAACTTGCGATAGTCGATGCAAAGTCGTAACGAACCATCCTTCTTGCGAACAAATAGAACTGGAGCACCCCAGGGTGATGAACATTTCCTGATGAAGCCATTACTCTCCAACTCCTTCAATTGTTTGTCCAACTCAACCAGCTTGACATTGTACATTTTGTATGGAGGAATTGAGATGGGTCCAGTCCTGAGTATTAGGTTGATCTCAAAATTGAATTCTCAAACTAGAGGTAGATCAGGAAGGTCATTCCGAAAAATTGTTGGGAATTTAAACATAACCGGGATGTTGTGTACTTCGAGAGGGTACAGTGTTGGTGATTCATTGTCATAACTAAGGGATAGAGCTCGTAGCTGTGCCTTTAGGAGTGCAACAGTCGAGTTGTTTATTCATTTTCTCGTTCCCTGAATCTTGACAAACTCCCCAGTAGGCAAGTTTAACTGAACTTGCTTCTTCAAACAATCGATCTTAGCATTCAGTGGTGCAAGCCAGTCAATGCCGAGGATGATGTCGAAGTCTTCAATGTCCATCACAAAAAGATCTGCATAAATTATCTGTTCTGACATTCAAAGTTCACATAGAGAACACTTTAATGTCACATCAATACCAGATCCTAATAGTGATGAGACATAGATTGTGATGTATGTGGGTTCTGGATGCAAACCTAAATGCCTTACCAATGCAGAAGATATAAATGAATGCATAACACCCGAATCAAACAAGACATGCACCATTGTATTGAACAAGGGAAATGTACCTTCAACTACATTGTTATTTAGGAGGGGTTGCTCAGCGATAGCAAATGCTCTGCCCTGTTTTCGTTGCCCCTGGTTCTGCTGCTTCTGCCTGGGTTGGGTGTTAGTAGTAGGTGGGGCTTGTTGGACTAAAATAGAGGGAATAGGCTGTTGTGGTTGTTGAAGGTGGAGACATGAATTTCTTACATGGCCCTGTTGGCCGCAGTTAAAACACATCAGCCTCTGCTGCTATGGCACCTGCTGATGGTTCTGTAGGCCATGTTGATTGTGGTGCTGTTGACCACCACCCCTGCCATGGCCATTACGATGACCACCCCTGCCATTGCGGCCACCTCAGCAATGATTGCGAAAACCCTGATGGCCAGGGTTAGACGCTTTAACCACAGGTGTTGTTGCCTCACTCTTTTGTACCAGGGCTGGGAGGGCTGGGTTTTGACTATACTAGGGCTTCTTCTTGTTGCCCTGCTGAGTGCCCAGTTGGGAAAATATTGCAAGCTGTTTTTTCCTTTTCATTCTCTGTTCCTGCTCAGTTTTCTCCTGCTCGAAACTCATGGCCTTGTCAACAAGCTCCTTGTAATTCTTGAGATCCAAAATCGACAGGGCTTGTCGGATGTCTGGTCAAAGGCCATTATAGAATTTCTCAGCCTTATCTTGTTCTGTTGAGATGGTGGAGAGAGAGTAGATCGATAATTTCTTGAATCTGACAGCATACTAGTGAATTATCATGTCGCCTTGGTACAGCTTGGCGAACTCCTGGCGCCTCTGCCTCTTTACTGCACCAGGGAAGTATTGGCTGATGAACAGTGACTCAAACTCTTGCCAAGTCATGTTGGTGGTATTGACCCTTGGGTCTTCCTTCACCGTTATCCACCATGTATTAGCTCCACCAACACGTTGGTAGGAAACTAGTGGAATCTTTTGAGCCTCGTCGATTCCCATAGCCAAGAGAGCCTTCTTTGAGTCATTGAGCCATTTCTGCACTTCCTCCACATCAATGGTGCCCGCAAAGGTAAGGTGTTGTAGCCTTTTGTACTTCGTAATCTAATCGGCTTGAATCTCTGACCCAGATTTAACAAGTGCCTGCACAGTGACCATCGGGTTGGTCGCGGTCTCTCGGACGACAATCTGAACTGTTGCCTTCATCACCTCGACGAATCCGACAAAGAAGTGTTTCATGCCTGGCGACAGGACAAAGGGTGTGAGTGGTGGCACTACCTGCCCAGAAGTAGTAGCAGTGGAGGGTGTGGCCTGTTCTGTCGTCGGAGGCGGTGGTTCCTGATTCTGAATCTCCGGAGGTACCTCCTCTGCTGGACTGACTGTGCGTGGCCTTCCTCTGTTCCTGGTTTTCATTTTCTCACTAGCAAGGAGAAAAATAAAACCATGTTTTAGGAACCGTTGCCAAATATAGTGTTATGATATGAGAGTTCTGCAATATAAAATCACCTACTTTTTAAGGAATCAAAGAATCTTATGTGCCTCGTATGTTTGGTCATGGTGTAAAATAAGGTTAGAGTGTTTATATAATAAGTATAAAACTTTGGAAGTATTTCAAATATTTTTGGTTCATGTTTTTGTGAACATACATACATTTTTTTGAAAATCCATACGAGTCATAAAAATTCTAAGATTATCCTCGGTAAATATCCTGATAGATATTGTCACATTTAACTGGTCAAATGGGTTAGTTGGTTGTCCCATTGATGGTTGATAGGTTGTTTGCCCCATAAGTGGATGGTAGACTGTAGGCATTGGTGGAAAATGTTGGTCGTATGGTTGACTCATAGGTGGAGGGTAGTTGGTTTGATTATATGAAGACTCCCTAACTGGGACCTCTTGGACGGTTGGATATGCCTGACTTTTTAAAAAAGTGGATTCATCGGGATATCCTGTCTTCCAAAGTTTGGTGTCGTCCAATTCTATTATTGTTGGTTCACAGGAAATTGTGGATTTAGCTGATATGGTACCTTAGGAGTTGGAAACCTTTGGTATGCCGTATTGCCATGAGTTGGGAGGTTCCAGTAAGGTGCATTTGCAGGAACTCCCCATTTATCCTGATTTGTTTGAGATTGACTAAGGTTGCCAAAAAGATCCTCCTCGGAGAATAGATGATTAGGTTGACCATTATTCGAGGTTGGGTTTGTTGTAGTGTTCTGGTTTGGCTCGTTCATTGGTGCTTCCCTAATAGAAATCTTGCGCCGACTTACTTTCTCCCGAAGTAGCGCCCAATATTTCTTCGTCGGTCACCCCTCCCCCTGAGACGAAAGTCTTTGAGATGGAGGATATTGTAACAACATTAGTGATCTATTTCGAATATTCATCAAAAGTATTCATGTTTGCCTCCCAAAGCATCCTCATGATCAAGACTTCGTAGCTGATGAGTTCCTTCTTTGTAGGGTTTTGAATCACCCGCAACATTTGCTGGATGATAATGTGAGGTAGGGAGACAGAGATTCCTTTTTCTAAGCAGTATAGCACAAGAAGTTAAGCTATTGTCATAGATCCTCTAGTCACCATTTCCGGCAAGATGTTGCCAAATACGATCTTCCTAAGGCCTGCAAGAGGTGGTTTAAGGAGATTATTTGGGAGGTGGGCGTACGTCAATTGGGTGTACGGCTTGTCGGCGAGGAAATTGAACAACTATCCCTTGGATTTTGCGATCTCTGCAACCGTCTGGGGTTCGTGTGGGTCAATGATCTTGTCTCCTATTGGGATTTCCATAAGTCATGAAATAGTTTGGACGCTGATGGAAATCTTTACTCCCTTGATCATTGTCTCCAAGACAAGAGTGATCCCATCTTCTTAAAGTCCCACGCAATTCATGGATTCGTAAAATGACTTCACCAAATTGAAGGGACGTAACCCTCAACTTTTGTTATATTTAGCCATCCCATCTTTGAGAGTTTGTCATAAAGGAAAGGACAGAGGCGGAGATCTCTATTGTCAATACTCCTCATAGTCATAACCTCCTGTTTGGAAAGTTCCGTAAGTCTTGAGGAAATTGATTCCCGACTACTAGAAGTCGTTATTTTACTTAAGGCCATTATCTTGCTAAAAGGAAGATAAAACTTGTGAAATACACAAAATATATTCCTAACAATTTTAAGATTTATGCCTTGTCTGTTGAACAATATTTTCTATTTTTCCTCTTGATGTTTATGCCATCAATGAATCCAAATTTTTCATTAGCAACAAGCTATATATATATCTCATATATACATAGATATAGAGATATATAGATATATATTATAAATCTTAACTATATATAATTCATATATATATATATAAATTTTCTTCTCCTAATTGGTGGACTTGGACGAGCTGTGGACATTTCTCTCTAATACCATTAAATGTCACAGCCCGCCCGAATGCACCTAAACCGGCGGAACACTCACAGGCGGGGCGCGAATGCATTATAACAATAACCGAGTGCGCAGGAACAGAATTGAGTATAAATCTGATTATTTTAATTTTAGAATATATTTTTGTACAGAATATGATTGAGGGAACATCCTCCCAAAATCTCCCTATAATTAACAAGGGTTACAAAATGTGGGCCCAAAAACCTCCACCCAGTCCACCCTAAACTCCTGAGAAAAATTGGATAACAACGGGGTGAGCTACTGCACAGTGGGTAAAATAGTTCATGAATATAACAATTAATAAACAAAACTCATAATCAAATATCACATAAAAACAACAAGCATCATAAACAGTACAACATGTGTGAATGCATGACACCGTCTCGTAATAGTTCCATGATTGTACAACTCTTTGAGTTCACGTACAGATGTCCATTCCCAGGTAAACCCAAGTTCTCATTGTACGTCCCTTCCCAAGGTCATCGCCCTGGATTCAGGTATAGATGTCCATCCTTAGGTAAACCCCGGGTTCTCATTTTATGTCCCTCTCTAGAGAAATATTAAGAATAGTGAGCATTGCTTCTTACTATTTTTTGGATAATAAACCACTTACATATCTAGGTGATGCTTATGTATGATGTCAATGCATGAGCAGGTCCGGTCTTTACTAAAAAGAAAACAAAACATAAAAACTAAAATGCGGTTGGGTTGCCTCCTAACAAGCGCTTGTTTATAGTCATTAGCTAGACTTTCTCTTTTCTTTTAAGGCAAATCATCCAGAAGCATTGCCTTAACATTTCTTAGATCCATGTTGAAGTCATCCTTTAATCGTTTCCTCTTGGCCCGAAGGCGATATCCATTTTTCCTCGTATGCTCAATCATGAGATGCAACAAATCTTTCTCTTCAACATGAGGCATCAAATATGGATCCGTCCACACCAAAGGAGGAGGGTCATCTAAATGCTCCATTTTGTCCATATAGGGCTCCAAGGAATATTTTGTGTAGGCTTTTCAAAAGCTTTGGTGGCACTCTCATCAGTAACATCCACCACATCAATTTGGTAACAAGTGTTCTTCTTCTCTGGAACTTTGGTTATGTGGTAGAACGTATTCTTTCTTTGTAACCTCTTTTTCTTCCTCAAATGCAACTCCTTTGCCTTTGTTCAGACTTTCCTCTTTTTGAACTTCTTCTTGCACAGGTGAAGATGATGATGGAATAGATGATGAAGAAGGAGTAGATGGTGAAGGACCACTCTCAACTTCTTTACCACTTCTCAATTTGATAGCCCTGCGTTGCTCCTTTGGGTTCACCTCTGTGTTACTCGGGAATGAGCCTCTTTGTGGGGCAGTAATGAATGAGGCTATTTGACTAATTTGCACCTCCAAGTTCTTGATTGAGGAACTCATGTTTCCCATATGAGTCTCCATATTTTTTAGCCTTGACTCATTCTTTTCAAACTTTTTGCTTGTCTCCCCAATAAACTTGGCCAAAATATCTTTAAGTGGTGGCTTCCTTTCTTGTACTTGTTGAATGAACACCGATGGTTGCAACACATTCCTAGTGTTAGAATAGAAAAAAATCTCATGGTTTCTAACACCCGGATAATATTGAGTTGGCACTTGACTTGTACTTCCTTGGTTTCTTCTATAGTCACCTTGATTCCCTCTGTAGTTGTCTTAGTTGCCTCTATAGTTGTACAATTTGTTGTTCACAAACTGTACTTATTTTTCTTGACCACCAAAACCTTGAGGAACTGAACTTGCTGCTGCAATGGATGCTATGGAAGATGAAGGGCTTCCTTGTAGAGTGGAAACCTTGTCAGATAAAGCTGCCATGTGATGCAACATAATAGTCATATGTGCAGATAATGAGGTCATTTGATCAACCTCATGTAATCCAACCACTTTCTTAATTGGTACCCCCTCACTTGCATGCTCATATGTAGTGGAAGCCATCTCTTCAATAAACATCAAGGCTTCATTTGTTGTCTTCCCCAATAGTGTACCTCCTGCTACAACATCAACTAATGACCTTGTAGATAAGGTCGTGGTATTGTAAAACATTTGAATCTGCAACCACTCTTAGTACCCATGTTGAAGACATCTTCTTAATAGGTCTTTAAATTTTTCCCAATCGTCATATAAGGTTTCGGAAACCAATTGTCTGAATTAACTAATCTCTACTCTCAATTGTGATATCCTTGCATGTGTGAAGAATTTCTAAAGAAACTTTTGGAGCATCTCCTCCCATGTAGTAATGCTCCCTGGTAGTAAAGATTGGAGCTATGATCTTGCTTTGTCCCTCAATGAAAATGGGAACAATCTCAGTCTTATTTGCTCTTCTGGGACCCCTTTTATTTTCACTGTGTCACACATCTCTAAGAAAGTGTTAATGTGGACCATTGGATCTTCTTGAGGTACTCCACCAAATTGGTGTTGTTGTACCATTGTGATCAAGGACGGCTTCAACTCAAAGTTGTCAACATTGATTGGCAGCCTTGCAATCCCAGAGTAATTATTGTTAACCATTGGCTTGAAGTAATCCCTCAAAGGCTACTAGTTGTTCCCTTCAGCCATGGTTTCTTCTTGTGCTACCGCACTTCTATCTTTCTTAGTGTACCAAAGGTTCTCTCAATCTCCGGATCAAGATGTGTGATTTCAGCACTTCTCACTCTTTGCATGAACCAATGAAACCTAACATGAAGAAGAGAAAAACAAACTAAAAAAAATTAACAGACAAACAAAAATACCTAAATTAAGATCAAAATCAATTTGCAATGGTTTTAATAAAAGTAAAATTGACACATTCCCCGACAACGGCGCCAAAAACTTGATTGTGAATATTTGTATCGCAAGTGTACAATAGTCAAGTTATAATATACCGAGGTGAGTCGGGTTATCGTCCTCAGGGAAAGTAAATTTTACTAATATAAATGCCTAAAACTATGACGATTTTAATTTTATTTAAGTGATCTAAATGGGATGATTTAATTGTTGAAATTGAGAGTAAACAAAAGTAACACTAATCAAAGCAAATTGAATTAGAATGGGAGAAAAATCAATGAATGAAAGTTCTAAAATTATTTCACTATGTTCTATCTTATGAATTTTCAAAAGGTTATGTTATTGAATTAATTGCTAGAATTCATAAACCATGGATTCTAACCCATCCTAACCCCTCTCTCGAGCGCAATTCGAATATCTATCCTTAACATATTAATCCCCTCTCTCGAGCGCAAATCAACAAGTCAAGAATGCATTAAAATCTATAATCTACTCTATGCGATTTCAAAGGCTTTGGTAGGTCTCTCGTCTCGATACTAGTAACTTAGGTTACAATTTCCAATTTCCAATTCGATAACACCTCTCTCGAGCGTAAGAAACCAAATCCAAAATCATTCAACAAGTGGCCAACAAATTGAAACCATTAAGTATTTGAAATTGCAAATAAACCCATAAATTATTCAATAACACATGTATAATAATCATTCCATAAGACAAAACATAGATCAGTCAACCTCCAGATTAAGAACTTAGCTCATATTCATATTCAAAGATACATAATAGAAAAAATGAAAAACAAAGGAAGACAACATTGCAAGAAACAAGAAATAGAAAATGAAAGCTTAAAACCCCCTAATAATGGAGATCTCCTTCTTCTTATTCCTTGAACTTCTTCCTTGCTTGCAACCCAAGCTTCCTCCTCTTCTCTCTTGCCTCCCTTTCTAAAAGCTAAACCTAATTCTAATCTATTCTAATTGTATCTAATGGTCTCTTGTGTCTAAAACAAACCCTAAAGTGAGCTTATATACGAGTGTGGGTGAAAATACCCAAATTGGCCATCCAAAACATTTCAAAAACAAAAGAAACGCAAATGGTGAACAATAACGACACTGCGGCACCCCGAACATAAAAATGCCTTCTTTTGGTTTTCGCAACAGCGCAGCAGCGCCCAGAACAAAAAATGCACACGTTTTTTGCATTTCTTGAATTTTTGCTGGCTTTTTGTCCACTTCTTGAACATGTTCTTGACCCTTTTTTAGCCTCATTTGCTCCACTTTAAAGCTCCTTATTTTTCTACAAAATAAAACAAGTAAGTAATCTAAATTAATCAAATGACAAAAAATCTATATGCAAGTATGTATTAACATGTAAAACATAAAAATGTTAATATGGAAGTGATGCAAATGACTTTAGGAAAAATACTTAAAAATCAAGATTATTTTTCTAAGCTAGTCCAATGCATTTTATCCATGAAAATACCTAGAACTATCTTCTAACATTCATTAAAACATCTAAATGGACCTAAAACACTAAATATGAACAATTAATGCAAATGTATCTAAAAACTAGCTAAATGCACCTAAAAACCTATGAAATTAATATGAAATCTAACAACTAAAACTCAACTTATCAATACTCTTGTATGTTTTCTAATGATTTATTGGGAGTGCCACCTAGGCAGGAGATTGTTGACATTATGAAATTGATGCCTAGTATAGCACTTATCTCCATTCCATCATGGAAAAAGGCACCTAAGGAATTCTAGAAATTCAAGGTGTAGTTAAAGGAGTCGGTGGAAAAAAAAATTATTATTCTTAATATGTCACCCTAGAGAGTATTTGTGATAATGTCAAATGAAGTACAGTAGATTACATTTGTATATAGATTATCGATAAGTGAACAGGGTGATAATAAAAGATAAATATCCTCTATCATGGATAGATGATTGAATTTGATTAATTGATTGGAGCCAAATATTTCTATAAGACCGCTTTGTGATCTAAGCACTATCAGTTGAGAATCGAGAAGAGGATGTAACGAAGACAACTTTAAAGACAAGATATGGACATTATGAATTTCTAGTAATATTAATTAATGCATTGACCATGTTCATGGATTGGATGCAGTAGGTATACGAACCATATCTTGGTCATTTCATAGTTTTCAGTGATGACATATTCATTTATTCCAGGTCTCGAGAGGAGCATGAATAACACCTCTGATTACATTGCGGACGCTGAGAGAGCATTGATTGCGTGCCAAGCTCAGTAAACATAAGTTTTGGGTAAATGGGATAAGAATTTTTGGATCACGTGGTTAAAGTAAATGGTATCTTTAAGGATACTACAAAGATTAAAGCAATCATAGATTGGTCAAAAATGATTTTAGTAAAAGAAATCAAAAGTTCTTAGGGATTGGTCGAGTATGATAAAGGATGGGTGGAGGGATTCTTAAAGCTAGCTGCTCCACTCACTGAGCTAACCTAAAGGAATGTTTCATATGTGTGGACGGATGAATGCGAAGAGGCTTCCATGAAATTGAAAAGAAGACCTGACTATTGTACCAATGTTGATTTTTCCAGAACACTAGGAAATTAGTAGTGATTTATATGGATTATGTCATGTGCAGGTCTGGGTCATCTGTTGATGCAAGAGGATAAGGTGATTGCTTATGCATGCAGATGGTTGTTGGTGCATGAGAATAACTATCTTGTGCATGATTTGGAGTTGGTTACAGTAGTGTTTGTTTTGAAATGGTGAAAGCACTACCTCTATAATGAAAGGTTCACACTATTTTCAGATTTTAAGAAGTTTGAAATGATTGTTGATCAAAAAGAAACTGAATATGAGGTAATAAATGTGGCTAGAATTTTCAAAAGGTTATGACTACGCATGGGAGTATCATCTTGGGAGACGCCAGTGTTGTCACTGATGCATTGAGTAGGGAACAGGTTAAGACTGGAATGGTGACTTACCAGTTAGCCATTAGTGATAGTTTTTTGAAAGTAAGAGCTACAGCTATGAGTGTACTCTCCATTACTCCACATGACGATATTTGTGCTTAGATGCATGTTCAGTTGACTGACGCTCATATTCAGAGATTTAAGGATTCGTGGGAATATGATCCTGATATCGATATATATGAGTCTTGAATCGGCAATGTGGATTGTGTTGAATGACAACAAAAATCAGATGGCTTCTTAAGGGTTTTGGGTAGATATGATATCATTTGGATGGTCGTTGATGGACTGACAAGTCTGGGTATTTCTTCCAATAAACACTAAAAAAAAAACTTTGTTAATAGACTGAGCAAATTATATATTTGAGATAGTGAGATTGTATAGGGCTGCCCGTGGTTATTATATCTGATCGAGATCCAAGAATTTTATTGAGAGTTTGGTGTATGATGCAAACTCAATTTGGGACCCTTCTCTATCTCAGTATGGTATATTATTCTCAGACTAGTTGACACACTGAGAGAGTGATTTAAATGCTTGAAAACATGCTCAGGTCTTGTATATTAGGGTTTTCGTGGAAGTTGGAGTGAATATTTTATCTATGTAAACTTATATATACAAATAGTTATCAGCCTAGCATAAAGATGGCACCCTTAAGGCTTTATATAGTAGGCCTTGTAAATCTCCAACTTGTTAATTGGAAGTGTAGAGTTGTTGTTATTGGTGTCAGAGGTTATTATTGAATATATGGAATTTGTGTATAATTTCCATAGGCTTTTGGAATGTGTTGTGGTTGACCAGGATTTGTTAAAGGTCTCACCACGGAAAGACCATGTGTGGTTTGGGATGAAAGGAAACTTACTTCATAGTTTGTCTAACTAATTGAAATCCTTAAGAGGATTAGCATATAAACTTACTCTACCACCTCAGTTTACAAGTATATATAATGTCTTCCACGTGTCAATATTGGAAAAAAAATTATCCAGACTCAACCTGCATTCGTGATGTGACTTTGTTGCAAGTTGGGCAGGACACCAAATATAAGGAAGAGTTGATATCTATCTGACAAAAAGGTTAAGAAGCCGAGGAAGGAAGAAATTTCATTGGTGAGAGTCAAGTAATAAATTCACAATAATAAGTACCAGACGAGGGAACAATTTCCAAATTTATTCATCAATACTTGAGATATATTTCTCCTTATTTTTAATTTTAAGGATGAAATTCTCTAAGTTGGGGAGATTGTAACACCCCAAACTTTTGGTCAAAATTCTCTATTGACTTATACGTATATCAAGGTGTATAATACGTGTATAAGTACCTGAAGACATGTGTACGTAAAGGTTAAAAAAAATCTCACCCTCTCTCTCTCTCTCCAACGTGTTGAAAGCAGAAGAAAAAAAAAATAAAAAAAGAAGAAACAGAGACGAAAAGGAAGAAAGGGAAAAAAAAAGGGAATTTGGTGCAATTAATGCTCTGGTAAGCCGTTTCCCCTCTACTTTGTTGCAAGATTGATATTTAAGCTATGAGTAATGATTTTATCGGTATAAATTTTGTTATAAGAGGTGTTTTGTGTGTTTTCAAAAATGGAATTTTGACCCACTTTGAGTGAAAACACGTAAAAATGATATATTTTGACTCATATAGTTGTATAGACTACAAATATGTAATTTGTTTGTGTCTATGTGTATTATTGGCCCCAGTGCAACCGTCGGAAGCCAAATTTGATACTGGAGGCATTTGGAACCATGCTAAACTCTAGTGAAATTCCAGTTTGAGATCATAGAATTGTAGAGAACTGAGTTTCGGACGTTTCGATACTAAGATTGTGATTTTTGGATATCGATTGATATTTTTAGTAAGTGATTAAACGAATTCGGTAATTACGACAAATTGGAAAAATAGTGGAAACATGGCTGAAAAGCCTATTTTTATTATTCTTTCACCTTAGAAATATTATTGGGGATAATATAAAATATTTGGGATGTCCTCATGAGATTTTTAGATCGAAATGGAATTTTGGAAATTAATTATGAGCATTGGAAAGTTAAAATTAAATGATTAAATGAGTACAATGAATTAGAAATTGATTATGGTGATATGAAATAATTATTTTCACTGTTCTTTGTCATGAAAATACTTAGACTAATTGTAGAAACAGTATTGGAGCGTCCTAACGTATGTATAAAACTCAAATTGGGCTGAAAAATTAGAGATGTGAATTGGAAAGTTAATATTGATTGGTGAAATAAGTAGGAATATATAAAATTGATATATTATATGGAATGAATTTGATAGGTTGAAACAGTAAGATTGGATTGATTAAAGTGGATCTAGATCGTAGCAATGGTAATAGGACTAAGGTTGGGAAAGTCCTATATTGTGAGTATTTCTTTACTTGGTTTTCTTAAATGACATTGTATTATATGAAATTGATTTGGAATGATATGCATGCTATGATATAAGCATTTGATTTAAAATCATGAAATGGTTTTGATACATAGGAGCATGTCAATAGACATAACTAAGTGGGTATGTGACATGGGAAGCATTTCTATGGGACTAAATCTCAGGGAACAGTCTCACAGGATTGGCAGTTTTAGTAATCCTGGTCGGTCCATTTTCGACATGAGATAAAAGACGTAGAAATGGCATAATTGATAAATGGGTAATTTGAGGTCGGTGCACTCCTCATTGGGGCACATGAGGGGCAGACTCACTCAATTACTTAGAAGGAAGGAGATGGATATGATTTTGAAAGTGTATTGCATATTTCAAAAAAGAATTGCATTGAATCATTATATGTTGCGCATATAATATATTGTTTTTCATCTTTGCATATGATCGTTTAAATTGTTTTAATTAAGCATGTTTTATATAAATGCGTATATGATGCCATAGTGAGAAATATTCACTGAGCTTGTGGTTGCTCAGTGTAATACCCCAGGTTTGCACCCAAAAAAAGAATTATTATTTTTAACATTCGGGCACCTTTTTGGCTATAAAAAGCCCTTTCGCCCCTCCTTTGGTACTTTTCACACCAAATCCTCTCTTCTCGCTTGCTCCTTGTTGGCTCTACACTCTCCTTGAATTTTTTTGTCTTCTCTTTTGAGCTCTCTCATGGTTCTGCGCAGGAGAAGGCACCAGTGCTAGAAGGAAGGATTATCTGAAGTTGGGGAACGAAACATAGGTTTGCGTGCTTATAACTTTTATTAAAGTTTACATTCATTTATCATTATGTCTGCTATTCATTTACACTACATTATTGCGTATAATGTTCATATTTGTCATACTTATGCCTTTATATTTGGAGTTCATGTATTACACTGCTACTATGTCAAATTAATGGTCAATCTGACTCAACTAGACATTTTCTTGTCCTCAGTAACTTTAAATAATGAACGGGAGGCAGCGTGCTGCTCTAAATGATTGGTACTTAAGTAGACCTTGTGTTTCATCTCTCAAACTGGAAACTGATCTGGTTGGTCTTATTTGAAAGCTATCAGCTTGTATAAGTGATACTGAACATCCTAACCTTGTATGTGGCGACACTGACCTGATAAGAATCACCAGACGTTGTCAAATCCTGTCTAATGTTAGTAAAGACCAAGACCTGGTCATGCATTGGCAGCGTACATAAGCACCACCTAGGGACGTAAGTGGTTTATGATTGACAAAATAGTTAGAAGCAATGCTCACTATTATTGACATTTCTCTGGAGAGGGACGTACAATGAGAACTTGGGATCACATGGGGAAGGACATTTGTACGTGAATCCAAGGCGTTGTTCCTGAGAAAGGACGTACAATGAAAACTTGGGTTTACCTGGGGATGAACATCTGTACGTGACATCAGGCGACGTATAATCATGGAACCATTACAAGACGGTGTCATGCATACATACGTGTTGTATTGACTATGATGTTATGATGTGTTTATGTGATATTTGATTATGAAGTTTCCTTTATTAATTGTTACATTCACGAACTATTTTACCCACTGGGCAATAGCTCACCCCGTTGTTATCTAATTTTTCTCAGAAGATTAGGGTAGACTGGGTGGAGGTTTTTGGGCCCTCATTTTGCAACCCTTGTTAATTATAAGGAGATTTTGGGAGGATGTTCCCTCAATCATATTTTGTACAAAGATACATTCTAAAATTAATATAATCAAATTTTTCTCAGGAGATTAGGGTAGACTGGGTAGAGGTTTTTGGGCCCACATTTTTGTACCCTTTGTTTATTCATAGGGGATTTTGGGAGGATGTTGCATTTACTATTTTATGTACAAAAACATGTTCTGAAATTAATATAATCAGATTTGTACTCAATTGTGTTCATGCGCACTCGATTATTGTTATAATGCATTCGCGCCCGTCCGTGAGTGTTTCGCCGGTTTAGGGGAGTCCAGGCAGCGTGTGACACTTACTCTATCTTCTCCAACATTTTAGGTAAAGATTCTAAAAGAAAGAGCAAGGCTCGTGAGGAGTTACAGACTCCTATATTTTATGTGATGTATGTTTGCTTGGGGAAGTTAAAAACTTTGTATTTTGATATATGTGTATATATATCATGTAATACCCTAGGTTTGCACACAAAAAAAAAAAAAAATGTTCGGGCAGACGGCCCGGACGTTCAGGCGTCAAATTCTCTATAAAAACAACCCCTCCCCCTCCTCATTTCTCACACCAAATCACTCCTCCTTGTGATTTTCCTTCTCTATTTTGAGTTTTGTCTTCTCTTTTGAGACTCTCTCTCCGAGACTCTCTGTGCGGTGCAACGCGGTTCTACCCAAGCGAAGGCGCCAGTCTCCAAAGGAGTTTTTATCTAAAGGTCAAAGATTTGCGTGTCTTATAACTTTTATTAAAGTTTACATTCATTTATCAATATGTCTACTATTCATTTACACTACATTATTGCGTATAATGTTCATACTATCATACTTATGCCTGTATAATTGGAGTTCAAGTATTACACTATTGTTATGCCGGATTAGTGGTCAATCTGGCTCAACCAGACTCTGTCTTGTCCTCAGTAACTTTAAATAGTGAACGGGAAGCAGCGTGCTGCTCTAGACAATTGGTATTTAAGTAGACCTCGTGTCTCACCTCTCAACTGGAGACTGATCCGGTTGGTCTTATTTGAAAGCTATCAGCTTATACAAGTAATACTGAATGTCCTAACCTTGCACGTAGTGATACCGACCCTGATAAGGATAACTAGACGTTGCCAAATCCTGTCTAAATGTTAAGTAAAGACAGGACCAGTTCATGCATTGGCATCATACATAGCACCACCTAGGGACATATGTGGTTTATGATTCATAGAATAGTTAGAAGCGATACTCGCTATTCATTATATTTCTCTACAGAGGGACGTACAATGAGAACCTGGCTACTCTTGGGGAAGGAGATCTGTACGTGAATCCAGAGCATCGATCTTGAGGAGGGACGTACAATGAGAACTCGACCACTCTTGGGGAGGGACATCTGTACGTGAACTCAAGCGATGTACAATCATCAAACCAATACGAGACGGTGTCATGCATACATACATATTGAATTGATTATGATGCTCTGATGTGTATTTAAGATATTTGATTATGAAGTTTTCTTTATTAATTGTTATATTCACTAACTATTTTACCCACTGAGCGTGTAGCTCACCTCGTTGTTATCCAATTTTTAACAGGAGACTAGGGTGGGCTGGGTGCAGGTTTTTGGGTCCACATTTTGTACCCTTTGTATTATTCATTGGGGATTTTGGGTGAATGTTCCCTTAACTATTTCATGTACAAATATATTCTGAGATTAATGAAATCAGACTTGTACTTCACTATGCTTCTGCGCACTATGTTATTATCGTTATAATGCATTCGCGCCCCGCCTGTGAGTGTCCCGCCGGTTTAGGCGCGTCTGGGCAGTGTGACATTTAATGGTATCAGAGAGTAAGGTCCACGGCCCGCCCAAGTCCACCAAATTAGGGGAAGAAATTATTTATTAGATATATATATATCTCTAGAACTATATATATATGAATTATATATAGTTGAGATTTATATTAAATATATATCTAGAAAACTATATAGTTTTTATATAGTTTAGATTCAAATATATATATATATAGTTATGATTTATAAAAACTATATATATAGTTATCATTAAATATATATATATATATATATATATATATATATATATATATATATATATATATATATATATATATATATATATATATATATATATATCTATATATCTATGAATATATGAGATATATATATATCATATTGCTAGTGGATAATTTGGATTAAATGATGGCATAAACATCAAGAGAAAAAAAGAAAATATTGTCTAACGGACAAAGCATAAATCTTAAAAATGTTAGGAATATATTTTGTGTCTTTCACAAATTTATTTTCCTTTTAGCAAAAGAATGGCCTCAAGTGAAGGAACGACTTCCGGTAGTAGGGAACCAATTCCTACTAAACTCAAGGAATTGTCCAAAAGGGAGGTTATGACTATGACGAGTATCGACAATAGAGATCTCCGCCTCAGTCCGATCCTTCACAAAAAACTCGCAACACTGGGGTGGTTGAACATAACAAAAGTTGAGGGTCACGTCTCCTACAACTTGATGAAATCCTTCTACGAAGCCATGAATTGCGTAGGACTTCAAGAAGATGAGATCAGCCCTGTTTTGGAGACAACAGTAATGGGAACAAAGATTTCTATCAACGTCGAAATTATTGCGCGACTTATGGAGATTCTAATTGAAGATAGAATCATCGATCCACACGAACCCCAACCAGTTGCAGAGATCGCAGAGTTCAAAGAATAGTTGTTCAATTCCCTCGCCAAAGAGCCGTACACCCAATCAACGTACACCCACCTCCCAAACAATCTCCTTAAACCATCTATTGCCGGCCTTGGAAAGATCATATACGGAAACATCTTGCCAGAAAGGGGGACTAGAGGCACTATATCAAGGGCTCAACTACTTGTGGTATACTACATAGAGAAGAAAATTAAGGTCTCCCTACCTCACATCATCATCCAACAAATGTTGAGGGTGATTCAAAACCCTTTAAGAAAGGATCTCCTCGGCTACGGAGTCTTGATCATAAGGATGCTATACGAGGCAAATGTCAACACTTTTGATGAGTCTTCGAAGCAGATCATTGAGGCGGTTACAGCATCCTTTATCTTCAAGACATATGTCACAAGTGGAGGGGTAACTGACGAGGAAGTATTTGGCTCGACTTTTGGAGGAAATGGCCAAAGAATTAGAGACGAATATGGACGTAGCAACCGAAAAAGTCGACGCAAGATTCCTGTTAGGGAGGTACCAAATAACGAGCCAAACCAGAACCCTACGTCAGACCCAACCTCGAATAATGATCCAACCGAGCACCTGTTCTCTGAGGAAGATAATTGCCAACCTAAATCAACCTCAACCAAATCAAAATAGACAAGAAGTTCCAACAAATCCACCTTCCTGGAACATGCGAACTCAAGGCAATATTATGTACCAAAGGTTTCCAACTCCTGAAGTACCGTATTGGCCAGTTCCACAAGTTCCTGTGAACCAACAACAACAAAATTTTGCGGCACCAAATTTTGGAAGACAGGACATCCCAATAAGCCCATTGTTTCATGACTTTTTAACCCAAACATATCCAAATGTCCAAGGGGTTCTAGTTAGGGAATCCCCGTATAGTCAAAACAACTACCCCACACCTATGTGTCAATCGTACGACCAATACTTTCCACCAATGCCTACGACCTACCCTCCACCTATGGGAAAGTCAAACCGTCAACCATCGATGGGGCAATCAACTAACCCATTCGAGCAGTTAAACGTGATAGTAGCTAGTATTGCTCAGATAGAGGAAACTCAAAATACTTTGTTAACAGGCATGCAAAACGTCGAAGAACAACGAGCAAATTCTCAACCTTCTTCTAGTAGTCTGTCTGTACCTAGCAGAAGGTCTAGAAGGAGCAGAAGTAGGCAGGAAAATCAGGAATGATCACCGGCATTGTAAAAATTTATTTTATTATGAATGAAATGTTTTGTTTAAAGACTATCTTTGGTGGGTTGACTTACAACCATTCTTTCTTTTGTATCACTAACTTTGGAGTGGTATGGGACACAACAAACTTGGAAGATACTAAATAAAATGTGGAAGTAAGAAAACCCATGACCTTTTGTGAAAAGAAACAATTGGAGAAAGTTGCATTACTAACATTATCACTAAGTTTAACGGTATGGGACGAGTAAACTTGAACGATAATATTAGTGAACTACTATTCAGCCGATGTTTTATAGATATCGTGTTCATACAACTTAACTTGGTTGACACCCTTATTACTAAATTCATGTGGTATGGGACACACAAATTTGGATAATAATCGAAGAGACTAAGCGAAAGAGTTTGAATAAATAAGATTGCGATAGAACGTTAGATCAGGATACTTACCAAGGAAAATCTTAGAATTTTTATGACTCGTATGGATTTTCAATGAAATATATATGTACGTTCACAAAAACCAGAACCAAAACATTTGAAATACTTGCAAAGTTTTATACTTATTATATAAAAATCCTAACCTTGTTTTACACCATGGCCAAACATACGAGGCACATAAGATTCTTTGATTCCTCAACAAAAACCTTACACTATACTTAGAAAAATAGGTGGTTTTTATTGCAGTACTCTCGAAATTGTTGAGAAGAATACCATAACATTATACTTGGCTACAATTCCTAAATCATGGTTTTATTTTCTCCTTTCCAGTGAGAAAATGCAAACCAGGAAGAGAGGAAGGTCACGTACTGTCCGTCCAGCTGAGGAGGTACCTTTTCAGATACAGAACTAGGAACCGTCGTCTACGACTACATCACAGGCCACACCCGACACTGCCACTACGTCTGGGCAGGCAATACCACCCCAACCCACATCCTTTGCCATGCCTTCGAGTATGGAAGTCTTTTCTGCCGAATTTATCGAGGCGATGAAAGTAACTGTTCAGACGGCTGTTCGTGAGACCACGACCAATCAGGTTGTCACTGTTCAGGCACCTGTGAGATCTGGGTCGGAGACTCAAACCGACCAGATTACGAAGTACAAGAGGCTAAAACCTCTTACTTTTACTGGCACCATTGATGCTGAAGAGGTGCAGAAATGGCTGGATGAGTCAAAGAAGGCTCTCGATGCAATGGGAGTCGATGAGACTCGAAAGATTCCACTAGCGACCTACCAACTTATTGGTGGAGCAAATACATGGTGGATAACAGTAAAGGAGGACCCAAGGGTCAACACTAGAGACATGACTTGGCAACAGTTCGAGTCACTGTTTATTGATGAGTACTTCCCCGGGGCTGTGAAGAAACAGAAATACAGGAGTTCGCCAAACTATACCAAGGCGGCATGACAGTCAGGGAGTACGCTGGCACGTTTAAAGAATTATCGGTTTACTCTCTCTCCACCATCTCAACGGAGCAAGATAAGACTGAGAAATTCTACAATGGCCTTCGTCCTGACATTCGACAAGCCTTGTCGATCTTGGATCTCAAGATTTATAGGGAGGTCGTTGACAACGCCATGAGCTTTGAGCAGGAGAAGATTGTGTAGGAATAGAGACTGAATAGGGAAAAACGGCTTGTAACGTTTTCCGAACAGGGTTTGCAACAGGGCAACAAGAAGAAGCCCTATTATAATCAAAACCCACCCTCCCAGCCATTGTTAAGAAGAATGAGGCCACAACACCTGCGGCTGCACCAGCTAGCCCTGGCCATCAGGGTTTTCCCAATCATGGCCGCGGAGGCCGTCACGGCAGGGGAGGCCGTCAAAACGGCAATGGCAGAGGTGGTGGTCAGCACCACAATCAGCATGGCCAATAGAACCATCAGCAGCAGAGGCTGACGTGTTACAACTGCGACCAGCAGGGCCATTGAAGAAATGCTTGTCCGCACCTTCAGCAACCTATTCCCATTGTTCCAGTACAACAAGCACCACCTGCTGCTAATGCCCAACCTAGGCTGGACCAGCAGCACCAGGGGCAATGGAACCTAGGCAGAGCATTTGCTATCGCTCAACAACCACTCCCATACAACAATGTAATCGAAGGTACATTTCCCTTGTTAAATACGATGGTGCATGTCTTGTTCGAATCGGGTGCTACGCATTCTTTTATATTGTCTGCATTGGTAAGACATTTAGGGTTGCATCCTAAACCCATAGAAATCATACTCCATGTCACATCACCTTTACGATCTGGTACTGGCGTGAAATTACAGTGTCCTCGATGTGAGCTTCGAATATCATAACAGATTATATATGCATATCTTTTTATGATGGACATTGAAGACTTCGACATCATCCTTGGCATGGACTGGCTCGCACCACTTAATGCAAAGATCGATTGTTTGAAGAAGCAAGTTCAGTTAACCTTGCCCACGGGGGAGTTTGTCAAGATTCAGGAAATAAGGAAATGGATACACAACTCGACTGCTGCACTTCTCAAGGCACAGCTTCGAACTCTATCCCTTGGTAATGAAAATGAATCACCGGCACTGTATCCTCTCGAAGTACACGATGTCCCGGTAATATCTGAATTCCCAACAATTTTTCTAAATGACCTTCCTGGTCTACCTCTGGTTAGGGAATTCCATTTTGAAATCAATCTCATACCTGGGACCGGGCCTATCTCGATTCCACCATACAGAATGTCAAATGTCGAGCTAGACGAATTAGACAAACAACTAAAGGAATTAGAGAGTAATGGCTTCATCAGAAAAAGTTCAACACACTAGGCCGCTCCAGCTTTGTTTGTTCGCAAAAAGGATGGTTCGTTACGAATTTGCATCGACTATCGCAAGCTAAATAACGTCACCATTAAGAACAGATACCCGTTGCCCAGGATCGATGACTTGTTCGACCAACTTAGAGATGCCAAATACTTCTCTAAGATTGATTTACGATCAGGTTATCACCAACTCCGGATTCGAGAGTCGAACATTACCAAAACGGCATTCAGAACTAGGTACGGTCACTACGAGTTCATGGTCATACCGTTCGGTCTAACAAATGCACCTGCTGTGCTCATGGATTTGATGAACCGCATCTTTAGGTTTTACTTAGACCGATTTGTGGTGGTTTTTGTGGACGATATCTTGATATATTCCACAACCGAGGAAGACCCTAAGATACACCTTAGGATAGTCCTCCAGACCTTAAAAAGCCACCAGTTGTACGCAAAGTTGAGTAAGTGCAAATTTTGGGCGAAGCAAGTTCAATTCCTAGGCCATGTGGTTTCAGGCCATGGCATTGAGGTGGATCCTTCTAAGGTTGAAGCGGTTTTAAACTGGAAGCATCCTACCACTGTTACTCATATTAGGACTTTTCTTGGTTTGGCTGGCTATTATAGACGCTTCATCAAGGACTTCTCAAAGATTGTTGAACCTATGACCAAGCTCACTCGGAAAGTCGTGCGTTTCATCTGGAATCCCGCCTGTGAATCATCATTTCGGGAATTGAAGAAGCGCCTCACTACAGCACCAGTACTAATCACTCCAAGAAATGCACTTGGATTTTCACTATACACCGACGCCTCTCTCCAAGGCTTAGGTGCCATACTAATGCAAGAAGGCCAAGTTGTCGCATATGCCTCGAGGCAACTAAAGATTCATGAGGGTAATTACCCAACACATGACTTGGAACTTGCTGTTGTTGTATTTGCACTGAAGTTATGGCGTTATTACCTATACACTGAACGGTTTGAGGTCTTCTCGGATCACAAGAGTCTTAAGTACATCTACACCCAGAGAGACCTAAACCTCCACCAAAGACGATGGTTGGAATTCTTGAAAGATTATGACTTTCAACTCCAGTACCATCCCGGTAATTCCAATGTTGTGGCTGATGCCCTAAGTAGAAAATCTTATGTTGCTTGCACTCTTAACTACGAAATAGGGAAGTTGGCTACAAAGATGGAGAATTTTAACCTACAATTGATCGAGGAGGGCGCAAGATCATGACTTTCTCAATTATCAGCCAACTCTGAGCTGGTTTAAAAGATTTCAGCCACTCAAGCCAACGACCCTATGTTAATAGAGAAACGAGAACTTCTACTCAGCGGACAGGACCTTCCTCACTAGTCGGTCTCTAAAGACGGAGCCATTTTCTATAAAAAAAACGTCCCTGTCTACCGAACGATCTTGAGGTTTGGAAAGAAGTGCTCACTGAGATACACTATTTGAGGTTCGCTATGCATCCTAGGGGTGACAAAATGTACAAGGATGTCAAGCGACAATTCTGGTTTTCTAGAATGAAGAAGGAGATTGCACACTTCATTGCTCGATGTCTCGTTTGCCAGCACGTTAAGGCAGAACGAAGACTTCCCTCTGGACTTCTCCAGTCATTACCTATTGGTGAATGGAAGTGGGAGAACATCGCAATGGATTTTGTTACGGCCTTGCCTCGAAATAATAAAGGGAAAAATGTTATCTGGGTTATCATTGACAGACTTACAAAGTCTGCACACTTCTTGCCAATAAAGTTCACGGCTAACCCCACCAAAGTTGTCGAACTATATGAACGAGATATCGTACGCCTCCACGGCATACCACTCACGATCGTCTCTGATCGAGACCCTCGATTCACATCAAAGTTTTGGCAAAGCTTCCATAGTAGAATGGGCTCTAAGATTACCATGAGCACAACCTTTCGCCCTCAGACTGATGGACAGTCAGAGCGTCTTATCCAAATCTTGGAAGACTTGTTACGGTGTTGTATTTTGGACTTTAATGACGGATGGGAAAAGTACTTACATTTAGCTGAGTTTGCATACAACAACAGCTACCAAACTTATCGGCATGGCACCTTACGAGGCTCTCTATGGTCGCCCTTGCAGATCTCTGGTATGCTGGTTAGATATGGCAGATCGACCGCAGTTGGGCCCTGAACTAGTTCAAGAGACTTCTAAGAAGATCACACTAGTAAAAGAGCGACTTCGTGTTGCACAAAGTTGACAAAAGAGCTATGCTGACAAGTGGAGGCAGCCTCTAGAATTTGATAAAGGGGACTTCGTTTTTCTAAAAGTTCAGCCCACAAGAGGTGTCAAACGCTTTGGGATCATAGGAAAGCTCTCCCGACGGTATATCGGTCCATTTTAGATCATTGAACGTATTGGCAAACTTGCTTATCGTCTGTCCCTTCCATTGTCAATGTCTAAGGTTCATGACGTTTTTCACGTATCCATGCTTCGAAAGTCTAACCCTGATCCTTCGCATATCATTCCTCTAGTCGAGGTTTGGGTTGAGGAAGGAAATAGGTATCAGGAAAGAGCGATACAGATTTTGGATATAAAAACTCAAGAACTAAGGCGACGTACCATACCACTTGTGAAGGTACTCTGGGATCACCACGGAGTAGAGGAAGCAACATGGGAACTAGAAGCAATAATTAAACAGAAATACCCTGAATTGTTTTCTAGTAATAATTGATGATGTGATACATGGTACTATTTCACTTATTAATAAAATGATGGAACTTTGTTTACAAATATCTTAATACATCGTTTCACTTGAATAACTATGCAGATGTCTGAAAATAATATCAATGGATATAGTGACGCACACACGCAATGGCCTCCTTGGCTACCTGTGGCAACTCCTCCAGGATCTGAGTCTAGTCACAACTACTTTGCATCACCAACTCCATCACCACACAGACAACGATCTTTATCGCCAGAGCGGGCATGGATTTTTCGTAACAATTTTGCCCAAAACAATCCCGTGCCCTCATCTTGGCAGGACTTTCTACCAAAATTTCCAGGTGGCCGGATTCGAGCAATAGCACGAAAAAGCATCCCACCGCTCAACCTACCTCCCCTCAAACGATGTAACCAGCGCCCTACACCACCATCTGTTAAGCAAAGGTTGGAATCTTCTGAGGACGAATTCGACTCCATTTGTTTTAAATGATTTCATGATGTTGAGGATTCCACCGGCCATAGT
Source organism: Paratinospora sagittata (assembly GCA_035771175.1). Classification (NCBI taxonomy): domain Eukaryota; kingdom Viridiplantae; phylum Streptophyta; class Magnoliopsida; order Ranunculales; family Menispermaceae; genus Paratinospora; species Paratinospora sagittata. The sequence continues at coordinate 22,396,309 of CM069596.1, forward strand.
GCCATTCAGGGACCATACAGGTACTACCCTGAACTAGCAAACGATGACGCCGGTAGTGAATCCCAAGCAGTGAACCATCACGACTACTTGGACTGATTTCGAGGGCGAAATCCTTTTAAGGGGGGTAGAGTGTAATATCCTAGGTTTGCACAAAAGAAAAAAAAATGTTCGGGCAACCTGCTAGAACGTTCAGGCGCCAAATTCTCTATATAAACAACCCCTCCCCCTCCTCATTTCTCACACCAAATCACTCTTCCTTGTGATTTTCCTTCTCTATTTCGAGTTTTGTCTTCTCTTTTGAGACTCTCTGTGCAGTGCAACGCGGATCTACCAGAGGGAAGGCGCCAGTCTCCAAATGAGTTTTTATCTGAAGGTGGGGAACAAAACATAGGTTTGCATATAATGTTCATACTGTCATACTTATGCCTGTATAATTGGAGTTCAAGTATTACACTATTGTTATGCAGGATTAGTGGTCAATCTGGCTCAACCAGACTCAGTCTTGTCCTCAGTAACTTTAAATAGTGAACGAGAGGCAGCGTGCTGCTCTAGACGATTGGTATTTAAGTAGACCTCGTGTCTCACTTCTCAACTGGAGACTGATCTGGTTGGTCTTATTTGAAAGCTATCAGCTTATACAAGTAATACTGAATGTCCTAATCATGCACGTAGTGATACCGACGCTGATAAGGATAACTAGGCGTTGTCAAATCCTGTCTAAATGTTAAGTAAAGACCGGACTAGTTCATGCATTGGCATCATACATAGCACCACCTAGGGACGTATGTGGTTTATGATTCATAGAATAGTTAAAAGCGATGCTCGCTATTCATTATATTTCTCTGGAGAGGGACGTACAATGAGAACCTGGCTACTCCTGGGGAAGGACATCTGTATGTGAATCTAGAGCATCGATTTTGAGGAGGGACGTATAATGAGAACCCGGCTACTCCTAGGGAGGGACATCTGTACATGAACTCAAGCGATGTGCAGTCATCAAACCAATACGAGACGGTGTCATGCATACATCCATATTGAATTGATTATGATGCTCTGATGTGTATTGAAGATATTTGATTATGAAGTTTTCTTTATTAATTGTTATATTCATGAACTATTTTACCCACTGAGCGTGTAGCTCACCCCGTTGTTATCCAATTTTTCTCAGGAGATTAGGGTGGACTGGGTGCAAGTTTTTGGGTCCACATTTTGTACCCTTTGTATTATTCATTGGGATTTTGGGAGAATGTTTCCTTAACTATTTCATGTACAAATATATTCTGAGATTAATGAAATCAGACTTGTACTTAACTATGCTTCTACGCACTCTTTTATTATCGTTATAATGCATTCGCGCCCCGTCCATGAGTGTCCCGTCGGTTTAGGCGCGTCCGGGCGAGGTGTGACATATCACACTCTACTTTATATATATGCATCACTTAGTGGGGTGTGGGATGGATATTATGATAAAGGATGGTGTGGTTGTCGTTATGGATGATAAAATGTTGAATATAGATATATATTTATGCGTGAATAATGATGTGTATTGTTGATGAATGTGAATTTTGTTTTGTGGAAATTAAATATTATTTGATTAGGTGGTGTTTCGACATGTGATTTTAACAATTTTAGGGGGATGCTCTTTCGAAATTTTTGGAGACTTTGGGTTATTAAGGAAGGCTAACAGGGTTTCAGGTATGTCAAGGTACGACATGCTTGAAATTTTGTGTCGGTCGTGATGTTACCCGAGAAGGGGTGGCGACAGGGGGATATGTATTGAGTCAATCTCATTACATTGAGAAAGTGCTAAAGAAATTCAGTTACTTAAAATCTAAAAGAAGCGAGTACCCTATTTGATCCAAGTATCAAGTTAATCGAGAATGTTGAAGAGCAGTTGCTAAATTAGAGTACGTGAGTGCTATTGGTAGTCTTATGCATGAAACTTAATGCACAAGACCAGATATAGCATTTGCAGTTAGTAAACTAAGTTGGTTTACTAGTAACCCAAGTGTTGAGCATTGGAAGGCCATAGAAAGTGTTCTTGGATACCTCAAGGGACCAAGGATTTAGGTCTACAATACTCAAAATTCACCACAGGTTTGGTGTTTACCTTGCGAGGAGGTGCAATTTCTTGGAAATCCAAAAAAAGAACTTGCATAACACACTCGACTATGGAATAAGAATTTGTTGCATTAGCAAAAATAGGAAAGGAAGCTGAGTGGTTGAGGGACTTTCTTCAAGAGAATCCGTTGACTTCTGAGAATATGAGTTCAGTCTCTATTCATTGTGATAGTCAAGCTACTTTAGCTCGAGTGAAGAGTGAGATATACAATGGAAAGTCAAGACATATTAGTCTTCGACTTGATTATGTGAGGAAATTAGTCAATGATGGGATTATCTCACTCACGTTTGTGAGGTCCAATGGGAATTTGGTCGATCCGTTCACTAAACCTCTTTCGAGAGACATGGTGATAAAGACCTCGAGATTGATGGGGCTGAAACTCCTAAGTTAAGTAGTTTTGAGCTCAAAGGGTAACAACAAGTTATTGAAAAGTGAATGTTCAGTACTTAACCTAATATGCCCCTTTGAGATATAAGTACTGGTTGCCATAATTGGCGGGTTGAAATTTAATCTCTTAATGAAGTTCAGTTAGTGGAACAAGTGTCTCAAATATGGCAAAGACATTGAAAAAACTTCACCTATATGAACTTAGAAGTGGCGTCACTTCGATTAGGAGTTGGAGTTTCTCTCATAAAAGTTCATGAATGTTGGATCAGCTCATGGCCTTACGAGAGTTGAGCGCGTGATTGTGTGGAATATGAGAATTTTTTGTGTTTATGTGTGTGATGTCACCGATGTTGTCACAAGGAATAACGAGTTCAAAGCTTTCATGCTACTTGGGATTCCGACTTTGTCTTGTGGCATTTACACTAAGGTAATATTCAAATCAAAAGATATATTATTGTATTCATAAACGTAGTTTGATATTTTGGAGAAACTTTTATATTTGAACAAGTGGGGGATTGTTATAAATTGTTCAAATGATAAATGGTAGTTATTAAATATTTGAAAAGGTAGCTATAGGTAGTTATTTTAGTAGTTATATACCAAAAGTTGTGTCTATTCCTAAGGTTACCCCACTTGAGAATTCTACCATAAATATATGATTTTAAGACCATTTTGGCTGGCTGGAAAAATTTTCTGCAATTTTTTATTCTCTCTCAATTCATTAAAACTTCAATCCAAAAGATCAATTTTCAATTTTTCATAATCCTACTTTGAAGTTTTTCACTATTTGCTTAGTGCAAACCTTGTTAAGGCTTGTTATATCCACTAAGGCTATTTGCATTCATTCCATAACAATCTCAAGAAGGAGAGGAAGCAAATATATGCTTTTAGGAAAGCGAATTTACATGTTTCAAGCCATATTCTACTTCAAGTGTATTTGTGTTCTTGTTTCACATATTATACGTTTATTTCTACTGTTTCATTCTTGGTTCTTTTGTTTCCTTATTTTCAATATTTCCAACACAAAACATGTGCACCAACTACGGCATTGGTAACAGTGGCCTCCAAGGTCAATAGATGGAGTTCGACCTTGGCCAAATATTTTAAGAAATGCTATGTTGATGATTGAGTTCGACCTTGGCCAAATATGTTAAGGAATGCTATGTTAATGATCCCATAATAACCTGTTTCACGAGCTTCTCTCAAGGAGCCCTCATACTCGTTTTGACCCCAATAGGTGCCGATTACTCCTTTAGCCCTTACCTCAACGAGGGTAAGAAGCATTATTAGAGAAATCACTTGGATCGGAGAAGAGTAGCAACTTGCACAAGACATTTATAGATGAGTAAACCACGTGGTGAAATTATTTGGATGCTTTTTATGGCATGATTAGTCAATTCTTCTAAACTTTTCAAAAAAAAAAAAATTCTAATTTGATCTTTTCCTTGTGAATCGACCACTCTAAAGCAATATACATGCTATTTATTTTTAAAAACGTTGACACTCCGAGGTCCATAAAACGCAAATAATAGTTTGGCTGGCACAGGTGATGATTTTCTTTTCTCCTTTTCTTCTTCATAAAGTTTTTTTAAAGGTCTTTTACATAAAGTTAAATTATATTTAATGTGAAATACATAATCGGATTCACTATAAGAAAAAAAAAAAGAAAAAGAAAAAAGACTGGTCCATTTAATTTTAGAGTTGCAATTTATAGTTTGTTGTGTTACAATGAGCTCTTCAAAAAATATCTTGTTGAAAGTCGGATGGGCAAGTGATGGTGTTCAACATTTTATTTTATTTTTTTACACTTTTACAAAACAAATTGAGATGCGACTATTAGTTATGACTCGTACTATGTTTCATATTATAATTAGTTATTCATTTTATATTCACATCATTATTTGATGCCAAATTGACCTTATATATTTAGATACATTTACAGCAAAATGTTTTTATTTATATATACATGTATTAGTTTTTTATGCAATCCTTTATCTATGTGCTTGTTTTTACATTAATGTATTGGCTAAGTAAGTTTTTTATTTATTTGTGATCAAGATGAAGACTATATATATATTTAGGAATTAAATATTATGTTATTAGAATGATTTAGGACTGTAAAATGTCAGCCATTATCTAATTCAGCAAATCATTCACGTCACGAATTTTTCATGATTTATCATAAGTTTTCAAAAGATTTTCTTTCTCAAAAAAAATGAGTTTAATCGATTTAATTCGAAGATTTTTCGACTCATCTTTAAACCAATTGCATGATTTCTAAATGTTTAGTTTGATCCAAAAAGCTTAAGTGTTAATTTGGGTTTTAATCAAGTTTTGAAAAAATCAATTTTCAAGAAAATTATTTTTTTAGTATCTTTCAGGACGCTGATAGGACATCAGGACACTAATGCAGTGGTTAGTCACTTAATATCAAGCCAACACTGCAGGACGCTAATGGACCATCAGTGCCCTAATGGTTTCTGGATTTGAGTGTTCATCGTTCAAATCAGGATGTTGATCAAGTATTACCGCCCGCATCGAACCAACTTGAAAAAATCAACAGCTGTCATCCGAATGTTGATTGAGTATTAGCGCCCTCCCTGAATTTCTAGGTTTTCGAAACATAAACCAATTAGGATGCTAATGTAACATTAGTTCCCTCTCAGAAGAAGTTGACAAAAATTCTATTTTTCATAACAGTGTAATTCAAGATAGTGACGCTCCTTCAGGACGCTAATGTAATATTGACAAAAGTTCTAAAACGTCTGTCAACTTGTGTTGTTTCTGAAACCGTTTATTCTTGCGATTGCACAAATGCTTCAAGTTTTCTAGAACAGTCTGAACATATGTGTAATTTGGTAATGCACGTTAAAAGATTTCAATTGTAATATTAGTAAACACAATAATTATTTTAAAAATTATTACTTTTTGTCTCTTTTTCGGTAACTTTCAAATTCCTTTTATTTATGAGCAACGCGTGCCATATACTATACATACATATATATATATGTATGTATGTGTGTATGTACCCACATAGTTAATTATTTTTTGCCATAATAACTGTCTCCCCGTTGTAAAAATATTTAGTCATCATGAAGGCATGGCGCACGAGGAGAAAATAAAAAAGGAATTAGTAATAAAGAAAGGGGAGAGACCTAGGAAGGATATTCTAGAGGAGATTTTAAAAGTATATCTGATCTTTCTGTAACTGATCGCATTCGACTTCTACTTACATGCAAAAGATGGAAGACAATGAAGCTACCACCTAGATCAATTCCTCGTCGTATCGATTCCAAGTTTGACTCCCAAGAGTATATATTATGCACGGCATCATCTCAATAAGTAAGGGTGATAATTTAACCCAAGGCCCACGAGCTTGACCCGGCCTATTGTAAATAACTCGGTCCAAACTCGGATCCGACTTTTACATGGGTCGGCCTGGCCCTACCTGCTAACCCGGTCCAAAGGCCCGACCCAGAGGCCCGAAGATCCGATTATACATATATACATTATACATACATATATAAATATATATAATATATATATATATATATATATATATATATATATATATATATTATATTTTGTATATATTTAAGATTTACTGTAAAATATATGTAGGTGTAAATTATAATATACTCTTAATACAAAGTTACACATACACATATATATATTTTGTAATAAATACAAAATATATATGTGGAAGTAATTAAGAGTATAAAAAAATAAAAATAAAACATAATTAAAATTGTGTTATATAATTAAAATATATATAGTATATATAAATATAATATGTACCACATACATAATAACATTGTGTCAAAATATATATATATCTGTGTGTGTGTGTGTGTGTGTGTATTGATATATGTATATATGTATATATGTATGTATATGTATATGTATATATAATGATAAAAAGCATAATCAAGTATATTATTATGATTAAGAGTATATAATATATATTTAATTAAGGGTTTATATTTGTATTATATATACATTATTAAGAGTTTGTTCAATTAGGTATATAATACGAATAATCCACATACCTACTCTATTTCTTAATAAGAGTATATATAGTATATAATTATAGTATAAAATGGTAAAAACAAAACATAATTAAGATTCAAGAGTATTATATAAATAGAAAATATATTATACATACATATACACACGCACAAACTTATATGAATTATTTGTTTTATTTAATGTGGTTTGTAATCTAGTGGACCAATGCTCCTTAGGTCAGTATCTAAGTGCTACAGTCAATCATCAAGAGCACATCAAATAATAGTTATCGAAATCTACAAAGATCAAGCTCGAAGAACGAAGACATATCTCATATGGAATGCATTAGTTTGATCTTAGGTGTGTAGGGTAACTTCTCGATCAATCTCAGTACTAAATCTCTCAAAAGTGTAAAGTTTTCAAAATCACTTCGATTTAGTATTTTATTTTAACAAAATGCTTTCCGACGGGTTTTAATCATAATTTCAATGAGTTTTGAATGATTTAAAAGTAGTTAATCTTATATCAAAGTGTTTTGATTCAATGAAATGATTTTTGAATGTCAAAAGATTGATTTTTCCAAAATCAGGAACCTATAGCATGCTATCATTAATGATAGCCCGCTACCCAGCCAATTACCAAAGTTTTCAGAAGGCAATAGCGTTCTATCATTGATGATAGCCCACTATCAAGCTATTGCCAAAATTCTATTTTTCTGTTCAAAGGGCAATACCGTGCTATCATGGAAGATAGCGCTCTATCAATGAGTTCAGAAAATCAGGAACTCTTAATTTTCAGTGTATCAAGCTTCAATAACCCACTATAGGCCAGTATCGTGCATAATGAAGAGGCCGATTGTAATACCCCAGCTTTGCACAAAAAAAAAAAAATGAACATCGAGCACTACTCGAACGTTCGGGCGTTCCTTTTCTTATATAAGGAGCCCCCGCCTCTTTGTTATTTTCACACTAAATCACTATCTTCTCTCTTACTTTCTTTGTGATTTCTCTCTTATCTTTTTGAGACTCTCTTCGCGGTGCAACGCGATTCTGCTCGGGGGAAAGCGTCGATTCAAGAAGGAGTTTTTATCTGAAGATGGGGAACGAAACATAGGTTTGCATGTCTTATAACTTTTATTAAAGTTTACATTCATTTATCATTAAGTCTATTATTCATTTACACTGCATTATTGCGTATAATGTTCATACCTGTCATACTTATGCCTTTATATTTGAAGTTCATGTATTACACTGTTACTATGTCGGATTATTGGTCAATCTGACTCAACCAGACTTAGCCTTGTCTCCAGTAACTTTAAATAGTGAACGGGAGGTAGCGTGTTGCTCTAGACGATTGGTATTTAAGTGGATCTCGTGTCTCACATAAAAACTGGAGACTAATCTGGTTGGTTTTATTTGAAAGCTATCAGTTTGTACAAGTGATACTGAACATCCTAACTTTACACGTGGTGATACCGACCTTCTAAGAATCACCAGACGCTGCCAAATCCTGCCTAATGTTAGTAAAGACCGGACCTGCTCATGCATTGGCATCATACATAAGCACCACCTAGGTACGTAAGTGGTTCATGATCCACAAAATAGTTAGAAGCAATGCTCACTATTCTTGATATTTCCCTGGAGAGGGACGTATAATGAGAACCCGGGATTACCTAGGGATGGACATCTATACGGGAATCCAGGGCGACGACCTTGGGAAGAGACGTACAATGAGAACCCGGGTTAACCTGGGGATGGACATTTGTACGTGAACTCAGGGCGTCGTACAATCATGGAACCATTACGAGAAGATATCTTGCATACATACATGTTGTATTGTTTATGATGCTTGTTGTGTTTATGTGATGTTTGATTATGAAGTTTCATTTATTAATTGTTATATTCACGAACTATTTTACCCATTGGCAGTAGCTCACCTCGTTGTTATCCAAATTTTCACAAGAGTTTAGGGTGGACTGGGTAGAGGTTTTTTGGCCTACATTTTGTAACCCTTGTTAATTATAGGGAGGTTTTGGGAAGATGTTCCCTCAATCATATTTTGTACAAAAATACATTCTGAAATTAATGAAATCATATTCGTACTCAATTGTGTACCTGCGTACTCAGTTATTGTTATAATGCATTCGCACCCCGCCTGTGAGTGTTCCATCAGTTTAGGCGCGTCCGGTCGGGGTGTGACATTATATGGTATCAGAGAGAAAGATCTATGACCAGCCTAAGTCTACCAATTAGGAGAAGAAATTTTATATTAGATATATATATCTTCCGAACTATATATATATATGAATTATATATAGTTAAGATTTATATTATATATATATCTAGAGAACTATATAGTTTTTATATAGTTATGATTTATGAAAACTATATATATATAGTTAAGATTTATAATATATATATATATATATATATATATATATATATATATAACTTGTTGCTAATGAAAAATTTGGATTCATTGATGGCATAAACATTAAGAGAAAAAATAAAAAATATTGTCCAACGGACAAGGCATCAATCTTAAAAATATTAGGAATATATTTTGTATATTTCACAAGTTTTATCTTCCTTTCAACAAGATAATGGCCTCAAGTGAAGGAACGAATTCCAGTAGTCAGGAATCGATTTCCGCAAGGCTTACGAAACATTCCAAACGGGAGGTTATGACTATGAGAAGTATCTACAATAGAGATCTTTGCCTCCATCCTATCCTTCACGATAAACTCTCAAAGTTGGGATGGCTGAATATAACAAAAGTTGAGGGTTACATCTCCTTCAACTTGGTGAAGTCATTTTACGAATCCATGAATAGCGTGAGACTTCAAGAAGATGGGATCACTTTTGTCTTGGAGACAATGATCAAGGGAGTAAAGATTTCCATCAGCGTCGAAACTATTTCACGACTTATGGAAATCCTAATAGGAGACAAGATCATTGATCCACACAAACACCAGACGATTGCAGAGATCGCAGAATCCAAGGAACAGTTGTTTAATTTCCTCGCCGAAAAGCCGTAGACCCAATTGACATACGCCCACTTCTAAATAATCTCCTTAAACCACCTCTTGCCGGCCTTGGAAAGATCGTATTCGACAATATCTTGCCGGAATTAGTGACTAGAGGATGTATGACAAGAGCTCAACTTCTTGTGCTATACTGCTTAGAAAAAGGAATCTTTGTCTTCCTACCTCATATTATCATCCAGCAAATATTGCAGGTGATTCAAAACCCTACGAAGAAGGAACTCCTCGGCTACAGAGTCTTGATCATGAGGATGATTTGGGAGGCAAACATCAATACTTTTGATGAATCTTCAAAACAAATCACTAATGTTGTTACAGTATCCTCCATCTCAAAGACTTTCGTCTCAAGGGGAGGGGTGACTGACGAAGAAATATTTGGCGTGACTTCGGGAAAAGGTAGTAGAAAAACTAGAGATAACAATGGGCGTTGTCAACGAAAAAGTCGACGCAAGATTCCTATTAGGGAGGCACCAATGAATGAGCCAAACCAGAACACTACAACAAACCCAGCCCCGAATAATGGTCAACCCGATCATCTATTCTCCGAGGAAGATCTTTTTGGCAACCTCAGTCAACCTCAAACAAATCAGGATGGACGGGGAGTTCCAACAAATCCTCTTTATCGGAACCTCCCAACTCATGACAATAAGGCGTACCAAAGGTTTCCAACTCCTGAGGTACCTTATCAGCCAGTTCCACAAATTCCTGTGAACCAACAGCAGTAGAATTGGACGGCACCAAACTTTGGAATACAGGATATCCCGATGAGGCCACTCTTTCAAAATTGTTCAACTCAGGCATATCCAACCGTCCAAGAAATCTCAGTTAGGGAGTCCTAATATAATCAAACCAACTACCCTCCATCTATGAGTCAACCATACGGCCAACATTTTTCACCAATGCCTACAGTTTACCCTCCACCTATGGGACAAACAACTTATTAGCCGTTAATGGGACAACCGACTAACCCATTTGACCAGTTAAATGTGATAGTATCTAGTCTTGCTCGGATGCAGGAGACCCAGAATGTTTTGTAAATGAGTATGCAAAACGTCGAAGAACAGCGAACAAACTCTCAACGTTCTTCTGATAGTCATTTTGTAGCTAGCATAAGGTCAAGAGAGTTGTAGTAGGCGAAAAAATTAGGAAAATTACTGGCATTGTAACTATTTTCTTTTTATGAATGAAATGTTTGTTTGAGACTATGTTTGGTGGGCCAATTTACAACCATTTTTTTCTTTTGTATCAATAACTTTGGAGTGGTATAGAACACAATAAAATTGGAAGATACTAAATAAAACATGGAAATAAGAAAACTCACGACCTTGTGTGAAAAGAAACATCTGGGGAAAGTTGAATTTCTAACATTATCACTAAGTTTACACGGTATCGGACGAGTAAACTTGAATGATACTATTAGTGAACTCCTCTCCCATCAATGTTTTATAGAGATCGTGTTTATACAACTTAACTTGGTTGAACCCTTTATTGCCAAATTCATGTGGTATGGGACACACGAACTTGGATAATAGTCGGAGAAACTAAGAAAAAAAGTTTGAACACATAAGAATGTGATAGAACGTTAGATTATGATATTTACAGAGGCAAATCTTAGAACCTTTATGACTCGCATGAATTTTCAAAAAATATATGTATGTTCATAAACCAGAATCAAAATATTTAAAGCTCTTTCAAAAAAATTTGCTTATTATATGAACATTTTAACCTTGTTTTACACCATGGCCAAACATATGAGACACATAAGATTCTTTTATTCCTCACCAAAAAAAAAAGAAAAAACCTTACACTATACCTAGAAAAATAGGTAGTTTAATATTGCAAAACTCTCAAGCTTTTTGCTGAGAATATCACAACACTGTACTTGGCTACGGTTCCTAAAACATGATTTTATTTTCTCCTTTCCAGTGAGAAAATGCAAACCAGGAAGAGAGGAAGGCCACGCTCAGTCCGTCTAGCAGAGGAGGAACCTCCTAAGATTCAGAATTAGGAACAGCCGCCTCTGACGACAAAGCAGACCACACCCGACACTGCCACTACTTCTGGGCAGGCAGTGCCACAACCCACACCCTTTGTCATGCCTCCAGGCATGGAACACTTCTTTTCCAGATTCGTCGAGGCGATGAAGGCAATAGTTCAAATGGTCGTAGACCTTGGCCAACCAGGTGGTCACTGTTCAGGCACTTGTTAAATCTGGGTGGGAGACTCAAACTGACCAAATTACGAAGTGCAAGAGGCTACAACCCCTTACCTTTGCGGGCACCATTGATGCAGATGAAGCGCAGAAATGGCTCGATGAGTCAAAGAAGGCTCTCTTGGATATGGGAGTCGAGAAGGCTCGGAAGATTCCACTAGCTTCCTACCAACTTGTTGGTAGAGCTAATACATGGTGGATAACGGTGAAGGAAGACCCAATGGTCAATACCACCGACATGACTTGGCAAGAGTTTGAGTTACTGTTTATCGGCGAGTACTTTTCAGGCGCAGTGAAGAGGCAAAGGAGCTAGGAGTTCGCCAAGTTGTACCATGATAGCATAACAATTCGTGAATATGTTGTCAAGTTCAAGGAATTATCAGTTTATTCTATCTCCATCATCTCAACGGAGCAAGTTAAGGCCGAGAAATTCTATAATGGCCTTCGTCCAGACATCCGACAAGCCCAGTTGATCTTGGATCTCAAGAATTACAGGGAGCTTATTGGCAAGGCCATGAGCGTTGAGCAAGAGAAAACTAAGCAAGAGCAGAGAATTAACAGGGGAAAATGACCTGCAATGGTTTCCCAACAGGGCAACAAGAAGAAGCCCTACTTTAATCAAAACCCATCCCTCCCAGCCCCAGAACAAAAACATGAGGCAGCGGCACCTGCGGCAGAAACTTCTAACCCTGGTTAGCAGGGTTTTCAGAATAGTAATAGAGGTGGCCGCAATAGCAGGGGTGGTCACCATAATGGCAATGGCAGGGGTGGTGGTCAGCAGCACCACAATCAGCATGGCCAGCAGAACCATCAGCAGCAGAGGCTAACATGTTTCAACTGCCGCCAGCAGGGCCATGTAAGAAATGCATGTCCCCACCCTCAACAACCGCGACAACCTGTTCCCGCAATTCCATTCCAACAAGCCCTACCTGCTGCTAATGCCCGACCCAGGCAGAACCAGGGACAACAAAAATAGGGCAGAGCATTTGCTATCGCTCAGCATCCTCTCCCCTCTCCCCTCTCCCCCTCCCCCCCACATAACAATGCAATCAAATGTACATTTCCCTTGTTCAATACAATGGTGCACATCTTGTTTAATTCGGGTGCTACGTACTCTTTTATAGCTTCAACATTGGTAAAGCATTTAGGGTTGCATCCTGAACCCACAGACATCACAATCTATGTCTCATCACAATTAGGATCTGGTACTGACGTGAAATTGAAGTGTTCTCGATGTGAACTTCGAATGTCAGAACATATAATTTATGCAGATCTTTTTGTGATGGACATTAAAGCCTTTGACATCATCCTTGGCATGGACTGGCTCGCACCCTTGAATGCAAAGATCAATTGTTTGAAGAAGCAAGTTCAGTTATCCTTGCCTACTTGGGAGTTTGTCAAGATTCAGGAAATAAGAAAATGGATACACAACTCGACTGTTGCACTACTCAAAGCACAGCTCCGAGCATTATCCTTTGGTGATGACAATGAATCATCATCATTGTACCCTCTCTAAGTACACGATATCCTAATTATATCAGAATTTCTAACAGTTTTTCTGAATGACCTTCCTGGTCTACCTTCAATTCAGGAATTTGATTTTGAGATCAACCTCATACCTGGGACTGGACCCATCTCAATTCCTCTATACAGAATGTCCAATGTCGAGCTCGTTGAGTTGAACAAACAACTGAAAGAGTTGGAGAGTAATGACTTCATCAGGAAAAGTTCATCACCCTGGGGCGCTTCAGTTCTATTTGTTCGCAAGAAGGATGGTTCGTTTCGACTTTGCATCGACTATCGCAAGTTGCATAACGCCACCATCAAGAACAGATACTCATTACCCAGGATCGATAACTTGTTCGACCAACTTAGAGATGTCAAGTACTTCTCTAAGATTGGTTTACGATCCGGTTACCATCAATTCCGAATCAGAGAGTCGGACATTAATAAAACGGCTTTAAGAACTCGCTACAGTCATTACGAGTTCTTGATCATGTCATTCGGTCTAACAAATGCACCTGCAACGTTCATGGATTTGATGAACCGCATATTCAGGTTATACTTAGACCGATTTTTTGTGGTCTTTGTGGATGATATCGTGATATATTCTTCAACTGAGGAAGACCACAAGATACATCTGAGGATTGTTCTTCAGACCTTGAGAAGCCATCAGTTGTATGCAAAGTTGAGTAAGTGCAAATTTTTGGCGAAACGAGTTCAATTCCTAGGTCATGTGGTTTCAGGCAATGACATTGAGGTGGATCCTTCAAAGGTTGAAGCGATTTTAAACTGGAAGCAGCCCACCACAGTTACTTAAACTCGGAGTTTTCTTGGTTTAGCTGGCTACGACAGATGTTTCATCGAGGAGTTATCAAAGATTGTTGAACCTATGACCAAGCTCACTCGAAAAGACGTACAACATCTGGAATCTTGCATGTTTATCATCATTTCAAGAATTGAAGAAGTGCCTTACGACAACACCGACTCTAAGAAATGGAGTTGGGTTTTCACTATACATCGACGCCTCTCTCCAAGGCTTAGGTGCAATACTAATGCAAGTAGGCCAAGTAGTTGCATATGCTTCGAGGAAACTGAAGATTCGTGAGGGTAATTACCCAACGCATAACTTGGAACTGGCAGTTGTAGTATTTGCACTGAAGTTATGGTGTCACTACCTATGCAGTGAACGGTTTGAGGTCTTTTCGGATCACAAGATTCTCAAGTACATCTATACTCAGAGATACCTAAACCTCCACCAAAGGCGATGGTTGGAATTCTTGAAAGATTATGAATTTCAACTCCAATACCATCCGGGTAAGGCCAATGTTGTGGTTGATGCCCTGAGTAGAAAATCTTATATTGTTGCTTAAACTCTTAACTTCGAGATGGGAAAGTTGGCTACAGAGTTGGAGAATTTTAACCTATAGCTCATCGAGGAGGGAAGAAGATCACGACTCTCTCAATTGTCGGCCAACTCTGAGCTTATTCGAAAGATTTTAGCAGCTCAAGCCAACGACCCTATGTTAATGGAGAGACGACAACTTCTACTCAGTGGACAAGACCTTCCTTACTGGTCGGCCTATGATGATGGGGCCGTTTTCTACAAAAAAATGTCTCTGTCTACCGAACGATCCACAAGTTCAGAAAGAGGTGCTCAATGAAATGCAGTATTTGGGGTTCGCTATGCATCCTGGGGGAGACAAGATGTACAAGGATGTAAAGCGAAAATTTTGGTTTGCTGGAATGAAGAAGGCTATTACAGACTTCGTTGCTTGATGTCTCGTTTGCCAGCAAGTAAAGGCAGAACGCAGACTACCCTCTGGACTTCTCTAGCCTTTACCTATTGGAGAATGAAATGGAAGAACATTGCAATGAATTTTGTTGTGGCCTTGCCTTGAAATAATAAAGGGCAAGATGTCATCTGGGCTATCATTAAGACTTACAAAGTCTGCACACTTTTTGCCAATAAAGTTCATAGATAACCCCGCCAAGCTTGCCGAATTGTATGAAAGAGAGATTGTACGCCTTCATGACATACCACTCACGATCGTCTCTGATCGAGACCCTCGATTCACGTCAAAGTTTTGGCAAAGCTTCTAGAATAGAATGGGCTCCAGGATCACCATAAGCACAACCTTTCACCCTCAGACTGACGGGCAGTCAAAGCGGTTGATTAAGATATTAGAGAATATGTTACGATGCTACATTTTGGATTTTTATGATGGATGGGCAAAACACTTACATTTGGCGGAGTTTGCACACAACAACAGCTACCAAACCAGTATCGGCATGGCACCATATGAGGCTTTCTATGGTCGCCCTTGCAGATCTCTAGTATGCTGGTTAGATATGACAAAACGACTGTAGTTGGGGCCTGAACTAGTTCAAGAGACTTCTAAGAAGATCACACTATTTAAGGAACGACTTCGTGTAGCACAAAGTCGACATAAGAGCTATGCCGACAAGCGGAGACAACCTCTAAAATTTGATAAGGGGGACTTGGTTTTTCTAAAATTTCAGATCATTTAATGTATTGGTAAACTAGCCTATCGTTTATCTCTTCCATCGTCCATGTCTAAGGTTCATGATGTTTTTCACGTATCCATGCTTCGAAAGTATCGTCCTGATCCTTCGCATATCTTCCCTTTGGTCGAGGTTTGAGTTGAAGAATGAAATAAGTATCAGGAGAGAGCGATAAAGATTCTATATAGAAAAACTCAAGAACTAAGGTGACGTAGCATACCACTTGTGAAAGTGTTTTGGGATCACCACGGAGTAGAGAAAGCAACATGGGAACTAGAAGAAACAATTAAACTAAAATACCCTGAGTTATTTTCTAGTAATAGTTGATGATGTGATGCATTATACCTTTTGAAGAATCAATAAAATTGCGGAACTTTGTTTACAATATCTTAATATATTGTTTCATTTAATTAACTATACAGATGTCTGAAAATAACTCAGACAGGAGTAATGAGTCATACACTTCATGAATTGTTTGGCATCCAGTGGAGACTTCTTCAAACTCTGATGCAAACCACAACTTCTTTGCATCATCAACTCTGTCGCCTCAGCGGCAACGATTCTTATCGTTTGAGCGCGTATGGCTTTATCGTAATAGTATGGCACAAAACAAACCTGTGCCCTCATCCTGGAAAGATCTCCTGCCAAAATTGTCAGGGGGTCGGATTTGAGCAACTGCACGAAAAACCATTCTGTCGCTCAACCTACCTCCCCTGAAAAGCTACAACTTCCAATACCCTACGCCACCATATGTGAAACAAATGTCGGATCCTTCTGAGGATGAATCTGACTTCATTGCTCTCCATTGTTTGATGATATTGAGGATTCCACCAACTACAATGCTATTCAGGGGTCCTTACAGGCACTACCCTGATCTTGCGATCGATGACGACGGCGGTGAATCCCACGCAGATAGCAATCATCACTACACTGACTGAATTTCGGGGGCAAAATTTCTTTAAGGGGGGTAGAGTGTAATACCCTCGATTAACTTCGGGCACTGCCCGAACGTTCGGCCGTTCCTTTTCCTATTTAAGGTGTAACACCCTGTAGTTTTAATTAAATACACGGGATGTGAGGGGTACGCTCGGTATGAGGTACCCATCAAATCTTGGGGGTACTAGACACTGCGGTGTGCTGTGTACTGGGGTGTGACATAAGGACCCCCCCTATTTGTTATTTTCACACCAAATCATTCTCTTCTCTCTTGCTCTCTTTGTGATTTCTCTCTTCTCTTTTTGAGACTCTCTTGGTGGTGCAACGCAGTTCTGCTCGGGAGAAATTGCCAGTTCAAGAAGGAATTTTTATCTGAAAGTGGAGAACGAAACATAGGTTTGTGTGTCCTATAACTTTTATTAAAGTTTACATTCATTTATCATTATGTCTACTATTCATTTACACTGCATTATTGCGTATAATGTTCATACCTCTCATACTTATGCCTGTATATTTGGAGTTCATGTATTACACTGTTACTATGTCGAATTATTGGTCAATCTAACTCAACCAGACTTAGTCTTGTCCTTAGTAACTTTAAATAGTGAACGGGAGGCAGCGTGCTGCTCTAGACCATTGCTATTTAAGTGGAACTCGTGTCCCACCTCTCAACTAGAGACTGACCTAGTTGGTCTTATTTGAAAGCTATCAGCTTGTACAAATGATACTAAACATCCTAACTTTACACATGGTGATACCGACTTGATAAGAATTACCAGACGCTGCCAAATCCTGTCTAATGTTAGTAAATACCGGACCTGCTCATGCATTGGCATCATACATAAGCACCACCTAGGTACATAAGTGGTTCATGATCCACAAAATAGTTAGAAGCAATGCTCAGTATTCTTGATATTTCCCTGGAGAGGAAGGTACAATGAGAACCTGCGTTTACCTAGGGATGGACATCTGTACGTGGATCAAGGGCGACGCCCTTGGAGGGGGACATACAATGAAAGCCCGGGTTTACCTGGGGATGGACATATGTACGTGAACTCAAGGAGCAGTACAATCATGGAACCATTATGAGACGGTGTCATGCATTCATACATGTTGTACTGTTTATGATGATTGTTGTGTTTATGTGATATTTGAGTATGAAGTTTCATTTATTAATTGTTATATTCACGAACTATTTTACCCACTGGGCAATAGCTCACCTCGTTGTTATCCAATTTTTCACAAGAGTTTAGGGTGGACTGGGTGGAGGTTTTTGGGCTCACATTTTGTAACCCTTGTTAATTATAGGGAGGTTTTGGGAGGATGTTCCCTCAATCATATTTTGTACAAAAATACATTCTTAAATTAATGAAATCAAATTTGTACTCAATTGTGTACCTGCGTACTCAGTTATTGTTATAATGCATTCGCACCCCGCCTGTTAGTGTTCAGTTGGTTTAGGCGCATCCGAGTGGGATGTGACACCGATAGAACGCTATCATTGCCGAAGACATATTTGTTGTAATATTTGAAATTATTTTTTGTTTATTTGGAAATTTGTTGTAATATTTAGAAATAATTTGATGTTTGTTTAGAAATTAATAAATAATATTTTTAATTTGTATGTTTTATTTAATTATTTAACTAAAATTTATATTTTTTTGTAACTAATTTAACTTTAAAATATGTATTTTATTACATTAGTTGTCCAAAAGCCCGGTCCAAAGGCCCGGTCCATATAGTTTTTGGGCTGGGTCTGGGCTAAGATTTTTTAATGTTGTCTCAGCCTGGCCTAGCTTAAAATTTTACCTAGTCCGACCCGATTATTTCTAGGCCCAGTGGGATCGGGCCAGGCAGAGTCGAATGACCCGAATTGCCACCCCTACTAAATGAAAGCCATCTTTATTTAATATTTCCTTATAATCGTCATAATACATGGTCTATGGTTGAATATGTTAATGCATACACGACTAGCTGCATGTTCACGATTAAGCGATGGCAACTACAAACTATTTACTTGGATATATAAATGTTCGCGCTTGAGCATCATCATCAAATGCTTGAGAAATATTCAAGAGTACCACTTGAATACTTATTTTCGGCAGGCTTTGGTGTGAACAGCACATCATTAATGATTTGTCCACTGTAATTTGTGAAAACGTCATAGTACCTGCTCCACAGCATACTACAAGAAAAAAGACCTTTAGTAGCGAATTTTTTTCGTAAGTAAAAGTTCCGAATTCGTAAGTAAAAGTATTGCTTACGATGTTTAGGCTTTTTCTTACGAATGCAATTTCGTGAGAAAAACACCGTAAGTAAAGGTTTTAGTCACGACATAGTTCTGTGAGTAAAAGTATCATTTTTACTTACGACTACATTTTCGTAAGTAAAACGTGTCTTTCGCGACTAAAAGTTGACAGAATTTGCAACAAAAACACCGTAAGTAAAGGTTTTAGTCACGACATAGTTCCGTGAGTAAAGGTATCATTTTTACTTACGACTCCATTTTCGTAAGTAAAACGTGTCTTTCGCGACTACAAGTTGACAGAATTTGCAACAAATCTAACCCTTTACTTACAATGAAATTCGTAAGTAAATGTAATTAATTCGTTACTAAATGTTATACGAAGCTATAAAATAAAAAAATAGCTAAAAAAATATTTTTCTGTAATATTTTTAGAATTTTTATTTTGACAAATAATAAAATTTAACACTAGAAGGAATGAAGATTTTCATTTATCAAATCTATAATTTCTACAACCATAAAGTTCTGAAGTAGTAAGTATACAAAAATTAAAATTTGCACAAGGCAAAATTTACAAAAGTAACAAAATATAGAAACATGATTATCATGCAAGCGAAAGATAACTAAGATGTGGTCTCCGTAGAAGTAGATGATGATGGTGGCAAGATATTCTCTTTGATCTGACGAACGTCATCCTCAATATTTGTGACCCTATCTATTAGTTTTGCCACTAAACTCTCCATTTCTGTGTTGTTCTGACCACCATATGAAGATCCATGTGTTCTTGAGGAAGCTCGTGACATCTCTTTTGATAAGCCTTTTGCCTTCTTAGCCCATCCCTTTTGATAACCGGAGCGATAACTAAGAACACGTTCCATAATCTGGAAGTCTGTGATATATAACATGTTCACTTTATCTTCAGTTGGAGGCCATTGATTTTCAAATCTTATATCAACCATTTGTAACTGCAAATAAATAAATAAATATAAGGTACAAACTTAAAAAATAAAATTAATCAATCTAAAAACTCATTTAAAGACTTACATAAGCACTTTCGACCTCTGTATTTAGCCAATGTTGGTTTGAATCGCAATGCATCCTCTTAAACAGTTCAATTCCTCCAATCGGCGAGAAGATATTATCGTGTTGGCGCAAATGGTGGTTGGGCGTAGAGACTGACCCATTAGTTTGCATCCATTCCCTCTTTGATCGATTTCTTGAATTAGTCACTGATTTTTTCTACAAAATGCACAATTTGTTAGTACAAATCACACCAAATTAATCAATAACACAAATAATAAGACAAATAAATATTTTTATCCATGAATTAATCTCTAGGCTTTCAACAAAAAAAAAATGATAGAGTCTCCTTTGTATTTTCAGCAAAAAGAATTTTGAAAACCTTTAGAATTCATTCGATGTAGCTTATATATATATTACATGACATGCAAGGTTGTGATGTTAATGCGAAACCCCCCATAGAATTCATTCCATGTAGTAAACTTTAAGTTTGTACTGGCCTAAATACAAGCAAAAGATCAGAATAAATATATATAAATGGGAATATAATCTAACTCAAGATAATGATTCTATATACAACAGTAGCTCTTAGGAGTTCTGAGAGCCATAAAGCCCTAAGAAGATTTCAGTCAGGCCATGTTTATAAAGATAAAGCTGCATGAGCAGACTTGAAAGAGAGTTAAGAGTGTCAACAAGCTCAAAAACAGCATGCCAAACTTCACATAAATCTGTTTGAAGAACATGTATTTCCAAGATAAGCTATCTAACTCTGCCCAATAAGTTGAAAACTTCTAAAATAAATAGATCAGGCAGCTTAAACCAAAGCTTACTGATATCAAAAATATGCATCAGTAAAAGTCTACTAGTGATAAATGACTCAATAGCAGTTTTTATGTAGTATGAATGTCTTCTTCAGAGATCAATTAGAATGGCACAGACAAATTTATCAGTGTAGTTAGTAAGAATCCAATGGCCTATTTGGTTTAGGATTTACACAGTTTTGAAAACAATTTTTGAAAAGAGTTTGTAGAGTAATGATTTTTTAAAACAAAGAAAACAACAAAAAGTTGTTTCCCATATTCCTTCAAAATTAGAAAGCAAAAGTTAATTAATGCTATTAACAAATTAAGCAAGATTTCAATTAAATGACATGCATGCATTGAATAGCCTGCCTGGCCCATTTTGGTAGCTAGACGTACACACTCCATCCAAACCCATATCAAATTTGAATTCAGAATTCTTCCTTTTCATTTCTTGGTTCATACATATATCTCGCTAGAGATCAAAGAGAGAGAGAGAGTTTAAAGGAAGCAGAATTGAGTTCAATTGTTATTACAGTGAATGAATTCAAATGAATGCAAAGACAAACACAAGCAAGAACACAAAAGTTTTACTTAGTTCTAACAATCCACAAGATATAAGATATGAGAAGCAAATCTTGGTTGGAGGACATCTGGCTACTGGTCATCAAAACGACAATTTTTTTTTAAACAACAAGAAAGGCTTTTCTCCGCTTAATGATTAATTGCAAGGTCCCCTACATGATCAATCTCATTCAGCTTTCCAAGCAATGATTAGAGATTAATATTTGGGATTATGTTAGCTTTCGCATGATGAATGTATAGCTTTTCTTGAGATGTACTCTTATAAAGTATTTAATTAATATTCTACATACATATATGGAGACTCAACCAACACACATTAGAGGAATTTAATTTTACTTTATTCTACTACTAGCTAGCTACCTAGCTACCACCATCTCAGCAACCATAATTAATTCATAGATTGCATTTGCAGTCTACTTAAATGTAACATGGATATGTTACACCCCATTTATTGACAATATTGCTAGCATTGATTAATATAACACAGAGATGAATCCATTCAATGTAGCATTGTAAACTCAAACTAAGAAATGGAACGACAGAAAAATAAAAATTATGCATCTGTAGAATCAATTAGCAAAGGAAAACTATTATAAGACCAAAGCTATCTGAAAAGAATGAAACAAATTAAGGAAGCCAAATATTTCTTTTACTCTATATGTAGCAAAATCAAAAGCATATATATTCTGTCTCAGTTTTGGGTGGAAGGAGGATATATATTTAATTTTTCAGTGCAGACCTTTCCTCATGCATATACTGTACATACTAATTTCACTGATCCCCAAATGCAAGAATATTAATATGAAGCTAGCTGGCTTTAGTTGCACTATCTATGGAACTTGGTCTAAAGTAGTTAAAAGCACCCCAATCCCTCCACACTGAAATTTATAACACCCCAATCCTCCCCTAGTTCAGTATTCTAACATTTGCAAACAAATTCCCTCTTTGATTAGACAACATCAACATATATAGAGTTTGGGATCCAGGTCTCATGGAAGTTTCACTCCTTGAATCAAAAAAGTATTTCGGCACCAATGATATTGACTCGATTGCTATTTTTTTAATTCATTCAATCAACATGTCCCACACAGACCTGAAACTTCTTAAAAATCTGAAGAGAAAATAGCATGTTTCTACTTCTACTGTACGCGTCAATATAAATATAACCGTCCAAACATTTGTTCTGTAACTCACATTTGTATAAAGAAAATATATATATTGAATTCATAATTAATATGGTTAAAGAAGAAAATCATTCATCGTCATAAGCAACAGCAGCAGCAACATTATTATTATTATTAAATTGTTTTAACATTTCAAATATACATATTCATTTCCTTGTAGGAAAAAAAAAAAGCTACCTAACTGGTAAAATTTACATTCAATTGTTTCAAAGATAATGAATTTAGTCCTAAATCTATAGTGGTTTTGCATGAAGAATGTCTCAACAATTATACAACTCATGAACAATGCAATTTTATCCCAAATATAAACTGAAACCGCATCTAATATTATCTCTTCTAAGAACTCCTCATTCTAAAACCAGTTTCAAGTAATTAATCATCCATCTAATAGTATGAAAATGGAATAGAAAATAAAGGTAGAGGGATTGTATGTTTTGTAAAACATCCGTACTAGTAAGCATGATTTAAATGAATAACTAAAAGAATTAATTTGAAGAGCTTGCACCAGATTCATATGATATTGCTACTTTTAATGTATCAAAAAGGAGGTTTTTGGTAAAAGAAGTAGAATGTTTTCTGTATTAAAGTGAGCTTTTTCTATTAGAGTTGAATGTTGCGGATCTTTTCACTTCTGAATAGGCCAATGGATAAAATGGGCAAAAAGAACAGAGGGGTTACACAGAAAAAAGAAAAAAAAAACACAGGAAGAAGAACAAAAAATGATCTATTAAACAAAATGAACATCAGTTACGAACTGCTTCACAACCAAAACAAAATGAATCGATTGAACATCAGGTATTTTTTATTTGAGATTTCACGCGCGCGGAAGAAATAGCAAATTCACAAACAATCAAATCAAAAATACCTTAGCGAATCCACAACCGTTCCCAATTGCTTCAACTATCAAGTTTGAGAAATGGCAAGTTTCTTCCCAATATCTCTTCTTCGCGTCTTCTTCACAAACGACGCACAGACGAGTGGGTGAAGAGATGAAACCCACTCGTCTTCTTTAGAAACCCGAGAGAATATTGAGAAGGAAAGAAGACAAAACCTGCTCGTCTTCTTCGCAAGAGAAAACCTACTCGTGCTCGTCTTCTTCGCAAGGGAAAACCTGCTCGTGCTCGTCTTCTTCGCAAGAGTTATCGCAAATGAGAGGGAAAGAAGCGAAAGAGATGAAATAGGGGAAAGAAGAGTTTTCGCTAACGGTGCGGAAAGAAGCGAAAGAGAAGATGAAACAGGGGAAAGAAGCGACGCGCAAAGAGAAGATGAAACAAGCGACGCGCAGAGGAAAGAAGCGAAAGAGAAGATGAAACAGGGGAAAGAAGCGACTCGCAGAGAGAAGATGAAACAAGCAACGCGCAGAGGAAAGAAGCGAAAGAGAAGATGAAACAGGGAAAAGAAGCGGCGCGCAAAAATGTTTGGCAGGTTACTTAGCATTAGTAGCGACTTCATTCCTTACAAGCCTCCCCTTATTCGTAAGTAATACAAAATATTGATTTTTTTGTTTTTTTTTTATAATTTTTTTTTATGCAATTACTTTTACTTACGAAATTTCCGCTACTAAAACTTTTCACATTCGTAAGTAATAAAAAGTTAAGCGGGTCATATGCAAATAAAAAGAGCGGGATGAAAGTTAATATCTTTACTTACGATACATATAGTTTTACTTACGACATCAAGTGCGTAAGTAAATATTGACTTTCAACAACTACTTTTGTTTACGATGTTGACAATGTTTTACTTACGAAAATTAAAGTCGCTACTAAAGGTCTCGTGACCAAAAGTCTTTTTGAATTTCAGGAGGGATATAACCTCCATAATCTTGTGTCTGCTAAATGACTGGTAAGATACGTTTAGTTAGAATTTCATGAGGGATATAACCACCACTGGGAGCTGCAAAAGGAGAAGCTGGCAACCCAAGGAAAAAACTTCCTGCTTTAACATTTGCTCTCCAACCGTAGTACCATGAATAGAACAAGCGATCTGCATTCCCATCATAAATAGAATATTGGCAAGGAGGATTGTGATAGAATTGAACCCATATGTAATCAAAAAGCTCGGTATCAATGGCTTCTTCCATCCAATAATCTGGATAAGGGCACTGGGGCGCAGCACTTAAATATACTTTTTTCTCATCTCCGTTATACTCAGAGAGATATCGAGCAAGATCATCGTAATATAAATTTGTTCCTCCTTCAATATCGAAATCAATGCCATCAAGATTAACATCACCCAAGAGACCAGAACCACCGGATTGTCCTGCAAGAAAGTTTGTCCAAAGATACTCAGCAAATTGCTTAGCGTCTTCCCTTGAGGAAAAACCATAAGATCCGTAGGCTCCACCAAGTGAGGAACATTTTGACTCCATTCTTCTGGGAAAATTTTACTTCATCAGCAAAACATGTGCACCTAGTACGGCATTGGTAGCAGTGGCCTGCGAGATCAACAGATGGAGTTCGACCTTGGCCAAATACATTAAGGAATGCTATGTTGATAATCCCATAATAACCTGTTTCACAAGCTTCTCTCAAGGAGCCCTCATACCCATTTTGACCCCAATAGATGCTGATTGCTCCATCAGCCCTGACTTCAACAAGGGTAAGAAGCATCAGTAGAGAAATCACTTGGAGAAGAGGAGCAACTAGTGCAAGACATTTAGCCATATTGATAGGATGCTTAATTTTCTTAGTGATGAGGCTTTCCTGTCACTCTTTATAGATGAGTAAATCACTTTATAGATTAAACCACGTGTGAAATTATTTGGATGCTTTTTATTGCACGATTAGTCAATTCATCCAAACTTTCCAAAAAAAAATAAAAAAATCTTCTAATTTGATCTTATCCGGTGATGTGATCACTGAAGCAATTCAATTAAATGGGCCACACTCAAGCAAGAGCGTGGCCCATTTAATTTAAAGAGTTGAAATCTTTAATGTTACGGTGAATTCAAAAAATATCCTATGGAGTGATCTTGAGTTCAACGTTATTTTTTAAAGTTTCACAAACCAAGTTACGTGCTATTACTTCCGATGCATATACTATGTTTAATATTATCCATATTCGCTTTCAAAAAAAATATAATCATATCATTATTTGATTTCAAATAAATTGACTGTTATATAGATACTTTTACAGCAAAATACTAACATATATAACTATTATAAAAGAGAGGGTTTGTACTTTTTTAATGACATAACATTTGTACCTATTTTACCTCTCAACTTATCATTTATACCTAAATTTTATTTCTCTCTCTCCTAGCGCTGCTTCTTCTACTCTTTATCTTATCTTTTATGCTTAGATTTCATTCTTCTACTTTATCCCTCCTTTCTTGGTTAGTACAAGATTTTGAGCAAGTATATTATACGCCTACGCCTCCCATACCTTGTTATTTATCTTATTATAGTCATCTTATTTTTCTATTTCACTTATTGCATTAAGACATTTAACTTCATGTCTTAATTACTTTAAGCATTAAATGTTATTTTACTTTTTTCTTTTCACAGATTGATTGTTATTTGCATTTACATCTTAGAAATAAAAAATAAACAAAAAAAAAATCACTTATTATTTCTTGCATAGTTAAAACCCTTCGATGATTTCTCCCCTCATACTAATCATCTAAGAAAATCTCAAGCATTTTTAGAAGTGGATACATTCACTGTAAAGAAAAAATAATCAACTTCTCAATGGTTAACGATGATAGTCCCTCACAATGACAAAATAGTTTTCAGCCCTTCTAAATTTTTACATTATCTCATTAACTTTTTGAATTATAATAAAAGTAGAACAATGTATATAAAAAATATATTTATATTTTTTAATTAATTTTTTTTATCTTGTTTAATAAATTATTTTTGTCAATAAAATATGTCCGTTGAACAAATTCATACATAAGTTTTTACACTGCTGCAATCATAAGTTTTTATTTCAAAATAATGCATTTAGCCATGTTTTCACAAAGAAAGTAAGGTTTTAAAATCGCATTAGATAACAACATTTCATTCATGTAAGCGTCATTTTGTCTTAAATCCTCTTATCTCTTTGTTTTAAATTAGTTTTATCGAATTAGTTTGATTATTATAACTTTAAATACTATTAATAAAGCGTTTAAAATATAACCTAGCGAAGCACATGGCTAAACTAATATATATATATATATATATATATATGTGTGTGTGTGTGTGTATGTATGTATGTATGTATGTATTTATATATATATCTATGTATGCGTGTGTGTATTAATTTTTATTTTTTTTATACTTGTTTTTGCAATTATATAATGGACAGGTGATGATTTAATTTCTTTTCTCCTTTTCTTTTCATAAAGCTTTTGTTTTTTTGAAAGGTCTTTTTGATAAAGTTAAATTATATTTAATGTGAAATACATAATCGAATTAAAAAAAAAAAAAAAAAGACCAAGACTATGGTCCATTTGATTTTAGAGTTGCAACCTATAGTTTGTTGTGTTACGGTGAGCTCTTCAAAAAATATCTTGTTGAAAGTCGGATGGGCCATGAAGTGAGCATGTGTTTAACATTTTTTCTTTTTTTTTTCTTTTACAAAACCAAGTGACATGCGACTATTAGTTATGACTCATACTATGTATCATATTATAATTAGTTATTCATTCTATATTCATATCATTATTTGTTGCCAAATTGACCTTATATATTTAGATACATTTACAGCAAAATGCTTTTATTTATATATACATGTATTAATTTTTTATGCAATCCTTGATCTATTTGTTTGTTTTTACATTAATATATTGGCTAAGTAAGTTTTTTAGGTTGTGTTTGGTTTAGAATTCGAATATAGTTTTCTGTATTTAAAATTTTTGAAACCCAGATTTCAGAAACAAGTTTTTCAAATTTGGCATAGAAAATAGCTCATTTTTAGGAAACAATAAACATCATTTTTTGAGTTTTCATTTTTTGGTTGTATCCCTGTTTTTGGATTACATACCAAACGCAACCCTATTTATTTGAATCGGTTAATTCTCTAAAATACAACTTAACTCAATTAAACATTTTTCTAACTATATTTGAGTCGGATACATGAATATGTTTTATCTACTTTCACTGTATAAAGGGTTAACATTTAAATTTCAAGTACCATTATGGGGGGGGGGCTAGGACTTTAAACACCTAGATTACAACTTCAAACTCTGATAAACAAGATAGAACTACTCAAGTACACAGCTTTACAAGACAGAAGGATTTTTCTCTTCAAGATTGCCTCCTTTTCTTGGAAAAAAACACTTGTATTTATAGCGAATAAGTGAAGTGACGGACGTGAAACTTCTTGGAATCCGAGGATTCATCATGCTTTTAAATGCTCCGGTATCAAAATAGGCGATAACCTTAATAGGATTATCAAATTTGGACGGGAGAACAGAGATAGGAGCATAGGGCATCTGGTGTGATGATCTTGTGAAAAAAGTTGGAACAGGTGGTGCAGCAATCATACCCATATAGTAGTCATCCTGTTCTGAACTAAGAGATCCATCAGAAGAATAATCCTGATAAGCAAACAGAGTAGTTTCATCAGGAGAGTCTTGTTCAGAAAACATAGATTCAATATCTTGATCTTCTTGTAAAGAATAAGAATGTTGAATTTGTTGAATAAGATGTTGACTTTTCTTTTTGTCAGGACATTGTTTTGCATAGTGACCCGGCTTTTTACATATGTAACACCGAGTATCTTTCTGAGAAGAACTGCGTCGTTTGAAATATCGAAGGCGGCATTTCTTCTTCTAAGGAAAACCTTTGGAAAATTTCTTAGAAAATTTCTTAGATGATTTTCTGTTAAATTTCCAAAAGGATGGTTTCTTATTCTGCCGATATTTCTGGTTGTGTTGACCAGGGCAAGGACATTGCTTTTTGCAGCCAATCTCGAGATATTTCTTATCACAAATTTGTTTGAGATTGATCTTGGGATCTGCCATCTCTTTAATGAATTGACGTACTTCACAGAACTTTTCAATAGCAGTTAATAGGAGCTGGAAGATTTCTGCTAGAGAAAGTTGTTCTAATGGTCGGCCTGTACCAATAAGAAGTCGATTAAGTTCTGGATGTATTTCAGATGGAAGAGAGGCGATAAAAATATGCTTCAGATCAGGTTTGTCATTGCCACCGAGGAGATGAAACCGCTGCATCATCCGAAGGTAATGTCGGTAGAGATCTTTCCTGTTGAGAGAACAACATTTCATAGTGAAAAATTCCTGTTTAAATTGCTTCTCTAACAAAGAGACATCTCCAACAAATTCTCGAAGCAGATGATTGTAAACATCAACAATAGAAAGCTGTGTAAGTTGAAGAATACGATATTCTCCAAGCGATGTTAACCAATCACGAACAAAACCAGTGCATCGAGAAAAGAAATCAACAAGGATGGCATTAGCTGTGCGTCCAGAAACAAGTTGATTTGTCATCCAAGCTGCCGATGTAATGATCTTATTGCGCCATTGTTCATAAGGAACATCATCAAGCGAGAACCAAGGGCCATTACCATTTCTGACATTATTTTGATAAGGCGTCTGAGGTGGATCGGCTTGATTTACATTGTCAGCTGTAGATTCCATTTCTTCTGCAAGAGGAGTTTGAGAAGTAGAAGCGCCCTGAGCCATGTGGATTTGAGCAAGGGTAGAAATATCCATCAGATGGGAATCATTGGAAGATTCAGAGATATCATCAAGATCTGTATCATCAGTATGATATGCATCGTGATCATGAGTTGGATCATCATCATCTGAAGAAAGATTGATAGATTCAAAAGAATCAACTATAGGATCATCCAAGAGAGCATCAGCATCATCAAAGACATAAGGGTAAATAGGATGGCTAGGTGGTGGTTGAGGTTCTGGGGGAGAAGGAACAACTGGGGTTGGTGAAAATTCGGGTTCCATTGGTGGAAACATAGGTCGTTTTCCCTTATCATGGAACATAGGTCTTGGTCCACGTACAGATGGAGGTCTGGGAGTAGGAAAAGCTGATGAAGGTTGTGGTTGAAGTTGGGGTTGGTTTCTGAGTCTAGACAACACCAAACTTTGTATAAAAGTGGATGTAGAATCTGAAACAGGGGTAGGTTTAAGTATGGGTGGCTGTAATGGGGGTGGTAAAGATGGAGTCTGTGATCTGAAAATGTTAAAAGACATAGGATAGGCATCTGGATACTCAGGAGGTTGTTGAAATCTCTGAAGATCTGCTGTAACATAAGATAATTGTTCCTTTAGTTGACGGATTTCTTTTTCTGCGGCATCAAATTGAGGACCTGTATATTTTTACTGCAAATAATATCGGAGAAGAGCATCAAGATCTTGAATTTTTGCAGTAAGTTCAGTATAATATTTCTGGCTGATGGAAGCCTGAATATCTTGTGTCTGAGCCAAAACGGTTGCCGTAGTGGAAAAAGTACCAAGTTGTTCATCAATCTTCTGCAAATATTGATTTTGAACAAGAGCATTTTTAGTTTGCCAATTTAACACTTCTTCAGCTGGAGTAAGAGGTTTTGGAGATCCATCAGGACGAATATCAGTAGGTTGAGTAAAGGGTTTAGCAGTCGTCTGATGTGTAGGATCCACAACTCTTGTAAGAGGAGGAAAATCTTGATCATAAGAGCCAACAGGAAAACAGGGCTGAACTTGTGGAGCCGCTGGAGGAGCAGGAGGCTCAAAATAAGAATGGCGAACAGAAGAACGACATGAAGATTTTTTAGATTTCCGTTTCCAGCGGGAATCATCATCATAACGACACAAAGGGTCGATCCAATCTTCAAATTCCATATCATCCTGGCAAGAACATCCTGGAGCACACATATCTGGATTGCAATCCCAGAGAAAATGGCCATCAATATGAGAATGATAAACAATACCACCATCAGGTTGAAAAGAATGCAATGGGGGATCTTCATCAGGTTCATGTGTGGAAACTGGCTGGATCATCATGGAATGATGGACAGGAAGAAGTTCCTGTGTTGACGAAGGTGGTTCAAAATTGATTTTAACAGAACCATCTGACTGTTTCTTCATGAGGGGACAAGTAACACTGGTGACTGGTTCAGAGCGTTTGAGGAATTGTTCATAGTTGGTGAACCAAGTCAGAGGTAACATCTGGCGTAGATCCTTTTGGGGGATTTGCCTAGGGATCTGGACAATAGTAGGGATTTCATTGTCTTGAACAAAAGCCATGACACTATCGATACGATGTTGGACACCAGTAAACTGGACTTGGACTTTGAACCTTGTAGGGAGTGTTGGATCTTTTAAGCAGACATTAAAGTCAGGGGTTATGGTAAAAACCATTGAACCATGACTTAAAGTAGTTATGACAGTGCCAATGCAGGCATGCTCATAATCCAACAAATTTGTATCAAGTAGGGCAACTCTGGCAAAAAGAGGTAAATCACCTCTGCCATGATAGGAAAGAACGAGACGAATTGCTCCTAAATGAAGATGGGTATAGCCATAAGCTAACCAATGTCGAATAAACTCGGGTTCAAACTCAAGAGTGACATATTGTTCTTGATGGGTAGCTTCTAGCTGACAATTGGTGAGGGCTGTACTCTGTATATACTCTTTTATAGGAGGACTTTTACGAGTAATTAACTTACGAACAGAAGTACTGAAAGACAGACTCTTCTTAGTAAACAACTGATAAGGATTCAAAAGTGGAGGAATTGTTTCACTGACTTTACTATCCTCGGGAATATGAGTGACTTCAATCAAATGGTCAATCTTAGAACTTTTGGTTTTTAAACAGGATTCAGGGAGACTAGAAAAATTAAAAGACGACGATTTAAGTATGGGTGTAGAATTCGACACAGAAGGAGTAGGGGGACTGTCACCAAAGGGATCCATGGATATAAGCAGATATAGGTCACTTTCGCGGCACACCTGGCCTTTTCTTGGACCGTATCGCTTATCCACCGGACAAAAACTGGTGAAAAACAGATTCCTTTAAAATTTTGTGTTGAAAACTAAGACGGACAAAAATCGTTTCTTAATCAGTTTCAGTCTCAATTGAATCACAGATAAAACAAACAAAACATAACCGAAATAGACCAATGAAGAGAATAGCCAAAATAAGCAAGACGATTATCAACCATAGGGGAAGATAACTTAATAACGACATAGTACAATATTATTAAACACAATCACACAAAGCACACCTACAAGTACACTTGGACACACTTATTTAAGGCTCTGATACCATTCTTGGTTGGTTTCTGAGTCTAGACACTGTAGATGAATAGCAAAAGTAGATTCCTTGGCTTGTCATGATGGCGGATGTGATAGGTCGGAAACAACATCTTGTGAGTGGGAGACAAAAGTGGGGACGCTAGCAGGTGGATACACATGGGCTGAGTCAGCGGATAAGGAGGAATCTTCGTCGGTGGTTGGTGAAGTGGAACTGGAGCTGGAACTGGGTACCTGCACAACAGAAGACGTACCGGTGATGAAAGATTGATGGTACTCACGACGGTGGAGTAGAGGACGGAAAATACGTCTGGCTCGGTGTATTCTGTACATAATCAGCAACCTCGTTCTGGGAGATGAGTAGAAAATATCAATATGATGGAGTCTATCAAGAAGTCTTCTGGCCATATGGATACGCTGGAGTCGTTGAAGAGATATCTTCTTCATTATAACAGCTATAGAGATATTGTACAAAGTACTGGGGATTCAACGAGAACCTGAATTGGGAGGAGACATGTCTAACTGTGTTTCCATGTCAAGATCATCGTTATCAAAATTTTCCCAATAATCTTGATGACATTGAAAATCATCAGGAGGAGGAGAGTGAGTATCAGTGGCTATAAGGGCTGCATCTTCGTTATCTTGAGCTTGCTGACATTCAACAATTTCTTCATAGGATAGATGAGGATCTTCTTGTTCTCGTCTTTGTCTTCGAGCTTGACGAAGTGATTGCGGAGAAGGAGGATCTCGAAAGTGAGGAGGTGGTGATTCTGGACTCCAAGGAGCAAGATTCTGAATCAGAGAATCAAGGTGTTCCGCGGGAATGAATTCATGAGGACCGCGAATAACTGGTGCAATATCCGGATATTGGTTGATATCATTAAGAAAACTGCAGAAACCAGTAATGACTTGAGGAGTGAGATTGCACGAATATGTTTGAAACTGCTGGAGATAGTGTTCAGCAATTAACCCTTGGGGAGAATCAGCGAAGGGTTGATGACATATGTAGATAGCATGCAGGCGTCTTGGAGAAAGTTCACAAATCTCATGTACCTGTGATGTCCATACTCGAAGAGGAGCAAATAGCTCTAAGCAACTGTGAACGAGAGTTGCTTGTTGCCTTAATTGTGCTTGTAACTGGAAAGGAATGAAGGCAATAGCTATTTTGTAAAGACACGAAACACACCAAATGTACCAAAATAAAGTATCAGACATATCAGTACGAAGGTGGAAAAGGAACAGATAGGGCCGTGTCTGATTGAATGGGTTACCCTGTTACATCTGTTCTGGATGGTCCATGAAATGCCTATGGGCATAACGGAACATGTTATTGCGGGCCAACTCATTAACCTCATGGGCCGTTTTAGGCTCTGGAATACCTGGTGGAAAAATTGCACCAATGAGAGGAATAGATCCAGAGGAATGGATGAGTTGAATGGGCTCAGAATTTGTTACTAGCTTGGGCTGTAACATAAGAGGTATGTTGAGACATCCTGTGATTAGGGAGAGTTGGGACGTGGATTTTTGGATGGGCCTCGACAAAAAATCTGCTAGAACATTTTTACTACCAGGAATGTGTTCCACCGTGAAATTATACTGGGTGAACCATTCTTGAAGACGAAGCAGTTGGGCAGAAGGCACCATTTTATTTTTAAAGTCCAGCATTTTGGGAAAGGAAGAACTGTCCATTTGTACCTCAAATTTTGCTGGTCGAAGAAAGAAAGCAAACTTCTGAATACCATATTTGACAGCAAGGATTTCTTTAATGGTAATATGGTAATGAAGTTCTGCATCGGAGAATTTACCACTCTGATGGCCACAAATATTATTTTCACTCTTATTTTGTTTTTCAAGGAGAACAGCTCCCCAATAGCGATCAGAGGCATCAGTCTGAAGAATAAGAGAACCGGTAGTGGGAAGAACTAGCGGTGGAGGATTTTGACAGGCATCCTTCAAATGTTTAACAGCATCTGTGTGGACTGGTTGCCATGGAGAAGGATCTTTCCGTAAAAGTGAAGAAAGAACAGAAGTATAGTGGCTGACTTTTGGTAAAAAAGACCTTAAATAATTGACCACACCGAGAAATTGCTGGATTTGTTGCCGTGTGAAATGAGAGTCAGGAAATTTTAAAAGTTCAACGGCGATATGAGAGCCTGGCTGGTATACTCCGTTAAAGAATTTCATACCAAGAAATTCAATTTCAGTTGTATTGACAATGCTCTTTTTCTCAGAAAGCATGATACCATGAGTATTGGTAATATCCAAAAATTGAGAAAGAAGGAGTTGATGATCATCTGCATTCTTGGAGAAGAGAAGGATATCATCAATATAAATGAGAGCAGTATGTAACAAAGATGTATAAATCTTCGTCATAGCTTTCTGGAATAAAGATGGGGCAACTTTGAGACCAAAAGGCATAACCTTCCATTGATAGTGAGCATTGGGAATGCAGAAGGCTGTTTTAGGTCGATCATCTGGGTGAATACCCAGTTGCCAAAAACCTGCTTTAAGATCAAACTTACTATAAACCTTTGATCCTGCAAGTAGAGTGAGCTGGGATGATATTTTTGGAAGAGGAAACTTATCGTCTTTGAGAAACGTATTCAGGGGTTTATAATTGATGACCAATCGTTTCTTTCCTCTTTTTTGTTCAGCTCTTTTATTTACATAAAAAGCTTGACACGCCCAATCAGAAGTAGTAGGTTCAATTAAACCTTGAGATAGCAATTCAGCACATTCTTGGCGAGCAAGGGCAAGTTCATCCGGAGGCATCCCTGGATGGATGGCTTTAGTTGGATTAATATCTTCATTAAGCTTGAATGGTAGACGAACATAATACTCTGAGTTCTTCCATAAAGGATTAGGATGGTGAAAGTCTTTATGAGAGTCGCAGAAAGATGACTTCAATTTCTCCTGTAAAGACGATATATCCTGAATTGTAAACAACTTAGGAATCGTTGGAGTATATGTCCATACCGAATAGAATATCCTTATCAGGAAGATTACAACCAATGATGTGGGTCCAGACTATCAAATTGGGGAAGAATTTCAAACCAATCTTCCGAGTGGTGATGAGGTGAGTTTGAAAAAACTCATTGTTTGCAGCTTGGAAGGATTCAGTATGTGACTTCCAGTAGTTTTGAGGAAGAATCCGAGTTTATTCGACATTGGTTAGCTTATGGCTATACCCATCTTCATTTAGGAGCAATTCGTCTCGTTCTTTCCTATCATGGTAGAGTTAATTATTTTAAGTTTTTCTCTATCTTAAATTATCATTTTTGTGATTCTTTCTTTAGTAATTTTATAATATTTGTGTTAGACCGCAATCATATCACTCAAAAACTATGCATCAAAACAAAAAAAAACAAGACAAACTAAATAATAAGTGACAAAACCCTGAAAGTTACAACCAAGCCCAATAGGGCCACGTACTCCTTACCTCTTATGAGGTTTGGATGACTCAAACATTAACCTCCCAGAGGCAAGGGAGATTTCTCTTGCCACTCAAGTTTGTGATTGTTAGTCTTTACTGTGGATTATTAATAAGTCAATCTTCTTAATTTGTGCATCCCAAAAGTCATTATTCTATGTATTCAAAACATCTTAATCAATTTTTTCTCATTTTATCACTAATGAGACTACTCTTGTCATTTCTCAAATATATTCAATTTTTATTTTATCTTTTAATATTTTTATCATATATCTATCTTAACTTCATATGTATATTAAACTTAGTTTGTTTACATGTTATTTCTTTTGTGCTAACATTCTATTACACAAAGCATGGCTAGCTTAATGGTGGTTTTGTAAAACTTTTCTTCCAACTTTAATAGGATACAATATGGATCATGTAATATTTGAAAAGCCCTAATGCACTTTACCAGACCTATTTAACTCTACATCCTTACCAGTTTTGCCTACTTGATAAATAATGAGTCTCAAACAACTAGAATTTTCACTCCTTGTATCTTTTAGCTTTGATTTGATCTCTTCATTTTTATTTCTACTCTCTTTGAAACTACATTTAATGTTTTAAATACAAAACAATAATTGTGGAATGAAATGCTTTGCTTATTGAGGCTTCAAAGGGGTTCATTTCAATCTTTACCAGAGAATAAAACACATGCTTAAATTAAGAGTTTGTAGCTTATTAATTAGAATATTATTGGTAAATTTTTATCATATCTTTGAGACGCTCCCACTCAAGATATTTATTACTACAGTAGCTACACTATATCAATTATTCAGCCTTAAAGGATAAAATAGTAGATAAATATGATGAGTTTTTTCTATTATGTTTTTATTAAATTATGTCATATTAAATCTTAAAAATTTAAGAGAATTCATAGAAAGCTAAATAGAGATCCGTACTTTTAGAAAATGTCATAGTGGGCTCCACGGGAAATATCTCGCAAAATGCCATATCGAAGTCAGAATGGCGCTATGAAGTGAGCTTAAGTTTATGAATTTTTTTTGTTTTGTTTGTTTATGAGTCTATGTAACAAGTTATTATTATTATTATTTTTTAAATAGGCATCTATCATGCATTAGTCCAAACTAAATTAAAAAATTAATCTCATCAATTCAGAACTCAAATTTTAGACCATTATTTCAAACAATATCTTTTGCCCCTTTACCTTAACTACTTAGCCTGGGCTACATGTGACTATTATGTATAACACACGTGTGTGTGTATATATATATATATATATATATATATATATATATATATTACATTTAACATTATGGTTGAACAGCATAGATAGAAACTTTGTGCATTTGGCTACCTTCTTTATTATAACCCTACAATGACTACAATTAATTTGATACATTACCTTCTTGACGTTTTTGTAGCAAATTGTTTCTATCTATATGTATCAAACATATTTACATTTTCATGTAATATATACACACGCTATATTAAAAAAAATAAAAAAAAATTATTCATTTGTTACAGATTTTAAAGTATTATATACAACAACATAAAATTTCACTTTTATAAGTGCATTAATCTATTTATAAAAAAATTAAAATTTGTTTCTTATCCTTGCAAAATTAAAGAAGGCTGTTGATTAATCTTAAATAGTTTAAATGTATTCTCGTCACACTCAAGCAAGAGTCTTTGAGTGTGGCCCATTTAATTTAAAGAGTTCAAATCTTTAATTTTACGGTGAATTCAAAAAATATCCTATGGAGTGACCATGAGTTCAACATTATTATTTTAAGTTTCAAAAACCAAGTTACACGTGGCTATTACTTAGCATGCATATACTATGTTTAATATTATCCATATTCATATCGTTATTTGATTTCAAAATAAATTGACTGTTAATTAGATACTTTTACAGCAAAATACTAACATATATATATAACTATTATAAAACAAAAAGCTTATACTTTTTCAATGACATAATTTTTGTACCTATTTTACCCCTCAACTTATTGTTAACCTATACGGTTCATCACTTAGCTCGTCCCTAAATATACTGCGATAAAGTATATTTTGATGATCACAAACAAAATACTTTTCGATGCTAACGAACATTTATCAAGAACTTATCTCTGCACTAAAAGAAAAGGAAAAGCAAAAAGGCAAGGAATGACTCGATCAAGGAACTCAAAGATCACATCTAACAGTTAAGTTCGTCTCAACCAAAGAACTTCAACGATCACATCATGATTTTAAGATATCTTCACTCGAACAATTCGATCAAGCTTCAAGACTACATCTCTCGATTAACGTTCAAGTCATTCAACTCCGCAAAGCTCTTATTGAAGATCTCATAATGAAGAGTTGGATTTAACGGTTATGAGAAGAAAAAAAATACACAAAGTATTTAAGGTATATCTTTCTCTAATCGTTATTGCTCAAAATGTTTTCAAAACCATGCATAAATCATTCACATATGTTTTGTTAATTTGCATGTTTTGATTTCATGTTTTTATGGTATTTCAAATCTAATACTATATATTTAATTTGAAATCTACTGAGTTTTTATTCCCATTTATCGTGTATTTTATCATGAGTCAAAATTGTTTTCAAAAAGTCTTTCAATACGCTAATGAAATAGCAGTGCTATCCTGAACTTGATAAGTTAGGACGCTGATAGTTCATTAGGACGCTGATAACGTTCAAGGTTGAATTGAACTGATTTATCAGGACACTTACTTGTATAGTAGCGACCTTCTTTATTAGTCAACGTCTGAAGTTCTCTGGAAGCTGACTCACCATCAGCTCATTGAAAGATGTCTTAAGTTCTTCAAAGAATGTATCTTTGAGGACGCTGATAGTTATAAGTTTAACAATCTATCAGGACGCTATCTGGATAGAAGCACCCCACCTTAGGAATCAACTTAGTAACTTTCAAGACGTTGATTGTTTGTGTCTTATTTAAAATGTTTTTAACTGGTAGAACGCTTACGTAATGTAGCGCCCTCATATTATGTTTTTATGTTCTTAACTGGTAGGACGTTCACGTAATGTAGCGCTCTCATGTGTTGTCTTAAGTTTTAAAAAGGTAAGACGCTTACTCTCATAGTAGCGCCCTCATGCACTTAGTTGTTTTAAAACACAACAGGATGCTAACTGTGCATTAGCGCCCTCAAGGTTAAGTCATTTAAGTGACAAAGTAAGTCAGGACGCTTACGAGTTAGTAACCCCTCACTTAAGTGTTCAGCAGGACGCTTAAACGCAATAAGCGCCCTCAAGGAACAAAATAACATTGTTGATATTATGCGTTAGGACACTGATTATGGAATCAAGATGCTAATTCAACAATTGTTACTGTTCGAATAAGTACACTACATCAGTTTACTTTTTCAGAACAGACCTTTGCACAGAGTCCTTTTTAGACTTATCAGATACCTTCTCTGATACATGAAATAAGTTTTTCTAAAATTTTCATTTTTCATGAAATCTGAAAAGAACCAGAATGTTAGTGAAAATTGCAGTTGCCATTTTCATATAACATTCTAGCCGTTGTGTGTAAACGTTCATATTATTTGAACTTCAAATATCTAACGGCTATGTCCCACTAAGTCTATAAATACCAGCACTTAGGATCAAACAACTCGCCAATCACTTTGTGTTGTGCCAATACTTTTTGAAAGATAGTCTGTGTCAAAATGAATTTTATTTTTCTAATCTTTCAAAGTATTTTTTACTGATACCTTTACGTACTCAAATGATTTTCATACTGAGCTTATTTTCATTCTATCTTTGAAAATCTATTTGATCTGGTATCAACTCAAATTCTCAGCACTGATTCATATTTGATATCATTCTTGCTGGAGATAGAATTTAAGAAATAGTTCAAGATATACAGTTGTACTTGATTTCATATCTTAAGTACTGTATTGAACTATATCAGTAGTTGGTTAACTTCTGATCAGAGAACCAGAAGTTTTCACACTTATATTTTATATCTATTTTGAAAATTGTCTGTGTCTTGATTTTCACTTGTCCTTCGTGTTTTAAGTCGATCTTTATTCGATATTTATTTATTTTTGAAGAAGCACTAATTTTCATATCATATCATTCATGCTTTTTGAAACTGCACTTGAGCAATACCGAACATTCAAAGGTAAAGGACTGAAGGTGTATTTCAACTTAGCATCACCTGTTTCATATTTCATATCTTTGTAATGTTATGTACTGAGCTTAATTGTAAAGTGTTTTACTTTGTTAGAACCAACATTATTTGTTGTAATGGTGGTGTGTTTCGGTGTGAAACAACCAGGACAAGTGGACGTGGTTCACTTAAGTGATTTCAGGTTTGCAATCACAACGGTTATTCCTGATTCCATAAAAGGAACATAGATTCTTCCTCAGCCCGAAAATAGGAAACCGGTTCATCCTGATCCCACAAAAGGATAGGTGTGTCCTTAACATTAAAAAGGATAGGTTATTTTTTGCCTTTAAAAGAGAACCGGTTCTTCCTTATCCCGTAAAAGGAATATGGGTTTCTCCTCATCCCGAAAAAAGGAAATTTGGTTTATTCTTAGCCCGTGAAAGGATAGGTTTGCCTTTAACCTGTAGAAAGGCAGTTGTAACGGTTTGGTTCTCACCCGAAAGAGAATCAGTTAGTGGATTGAGAAAATCCTAATCAGGAGATTAGGTAGTGGACGTAGGCTTGGCGAACCACTATAAATTTGTGTGTCAAATGTTTGCAATTTAGTCCGTGTTCTATTTTGCATCCAATTCCAATACACTCATGTAAATCACTAAGTTATTGGAAGATAATTTTAAAATTCTCCGTCGCACCCAATTCACCCCCCTCTTGGGTGGGACCAACACTTATTATTTATACCTAAATTTTATGTCCCTCTCCTATCGTTGCTTCTTATAGTAAACGTGAGTCTAACAGTTGCTGACATGGACGTTCAGCTGAACCACCTCGGAGGTCCCAAGTGGAGTTCACGCTGCTTTATCTACTTTTTTTGCCTTGGCCTTGCACTTGGGACTTAGCATGGGCCCCGCACTCTTATAGGTGCTCATTTATATATTATTCAACATCTACCCCCTCACTTCCGAGGTGGGAGCGTCGAGGGAGTTAATGACTTAAGTGTTTAAGCCGAGGAAGTACACAAGTAGGGGAACACGTGTAGCAGTGTTGGAGTGGGAACCTTGACAATCATTTGTTGCGTGCATAAGCGAGTGGCCCTGTCACGATCCACAACCTGTGACGTCATGACCGACGCAGAACCCCGGGTATATCCTCCCTCGATACCCCAGGCGTCCTGTTCAGCCTCAGCATAAACAACCTGCAAAACATATCCAATTCTCAAGCAACATAATCCATATCATAAACATCACCACAATTAAAATTTCAAAATAATTACAACCCATCTAAGTATTAAATATATATATAATAGGTGTTATCATGTACATAGTCTCAAAATACAATACCACATGAAACAATGAACACCTACATCACAAAAGACCACAGGAAGTGCTCCGCAGTTAAGTCTTCTCCTTCCCCTTACTATCTGAACCTAAAATGATAAAGAGGAGGTGTGAGCTACAACAAGCTCGGTGAATGTTTTCTACAAATGATAATATATATGCATTTATACAAATAAGGCATGAGATCATCAAAACAGTTCAAATAATATGATTAGATGCAAATATCATTTACATGTTGAAATATAATGCATCCATGACAATAATCTATCAATGCATTTCCATTTTTCAAACATGCAATATGTCATCCTAATTCACCTCTTGAATAAGAAGCGATCAGGGCCTAAGTTTGCGACACTCAACGCCCGATCCGACGTCAAATAGTCGCATTCTATTAGGATTCCTGGGGTTGTGTAGCTAATAGGATTAGCCCACTGAAGACATTTTTCATGCCTAGGCAATCCTATCTACACAAGCCATAAAATCCTTTGCTAGATCCACAACTAAGGATCACAATCTAGCACATGAGATTTTCCAAAATCCCAACTAGCAAATGCACCTATTTGCTAACCCATTCATGTTTATGCTTGTTAACCTAAGCAGTTCATCACTGAGCATGTCCCTAAATATACTTGATGAAGTATATCTTGGTGATCACAAACGAAATCTCTTTCGATGCTAACGAGCGTTTATCAGAGCGGGGTGTGACATTTAATGGTATCAGAGCGAAAGGTCCACGGCCCGCCCAAGTCCACCAATTAGGAAAAGAAATTTATATTAGATGTATATATCTTTAGAACTATATATATACATGAATTATATACAGTTAAGATTTATATTATATATATATATCTAGATAACTATATAGTTTTTTATATAGTTTAGATTTATATATATCTATGTGTATATGAGATATATATATAACTTGTTGCTAATGCAAAATTTGAATTCATTGATGGCATAAACATCAAGAGGAAAAATAGAAAATATTGTCCAACGGACAAAGCATAAATCTTAAATGTTAGGAATATATTTTGTGTATTTCACAAGTTTTATCTTCCTTTCAGCAAGATAATGGTCTCAAGTTTTGTGTATGCATATACGTATTTGATGCTCGACACGTGTTGGTTCTAGTGTCTTTGCATGCTTTAAGTTGTTTAATATGTGCGTAGAGTTTCGTAATGATCGGAGACCCGTTCGACGTCGAAACATATCGAAAATGGTGTTTTTGATTAGTGGAGCTCGCTCCATGGAGGAAGAAAATTTTGTCACTAATTACATCAATGGCTTGATCTTCTAGATCCGTGGTCCGATTGAGCTGAAATTTTGTCAGCTTATTCTTCTCTGATATATCTTCATTATTGTTGGTGAAGTCTTGATCGGAGTTGTCTACTGTGAGATATAAGACTCCAAACACTGTTTCTCAGATTTGCTTATTTTCTTGCGCAGGTTTGATCAAATGGTTTGAACTCGTATTTGCACCCTTGGATTCAGCTGAAATTTTATCAGAAGGTTGGTAACTGACTCATAAACCTTTTGAACGGTTAAGATGGTAAATGGGTGAGTCGTTGCCAAGAAATTGATTATTTAAGTGCAAGTAATTGTAGCAGAAAAAATATTCCTTTTATTTAAGTGTTTTTTAAAGTATGGGCCCAAAATTCCACTTAACCTCTATATAAGCCATTGGGACGTGATTTCTCTCATTTTTCACTTC
This sequence comes from Paratinospora sagittata, assembly GCA_035771175.1. Lineage (NCBI taxonomy): Eukaryota > Viridiplantae > Streptophyta > Magnoliopsida > Ranunculales > Menispermaceae > Paratinospora > Paratinospora sagittata. The sequence goes on from CM069596.1 coordinate 22,438,692, forward strand.
CAAAAGAGGCTACGGAGCTTGGAGAAGAGGAAAAGAAAGAGAGAGGAGAAAGGAGAGAAAAAGTTAGGGTTTTGGTGCTTTCATGCCCCCCAGGTATATTCTTTCTCATTTTCTTCATTCTATCTCTTCGGCATGTGAATGCAAGCTTTATTTTGACACAGGGTTTTGTATGAATCTCGGAATTTAAGGGAGTGGTGAAAAACAAATGTTGGACTTAGGTCTTGAATTTGATATATGTGTATCTAAATGGTATGGGGAGTCCATAAATGGTGAAACCTCCAATTTCTAACAAGAAATTGAAGGGGTTTCATAGATTTGACCTAAACTAGGATTTTAGATCTAGAGTTTACTATTTAAATTGCATGTGATTTATGATGAATGCATGGGTAAATATGGATGTATGGAACTCCAAATTACTGATCTTGATTAGTGGATAACCCTAGTGTAGTATAATTTTGGTCTAGGCCATGTAATTTGGGGATTTGCTCAAATTGGGGCTTTTGACCTAAACCAAGTCAATTGATTAAATTGACTTGAGAATTGTCTAATTGAACCCAAATTGAATGAAATTATGGGATTAGAATGGTTGGACATGTGTTAGAATTGAATGACCTAGTTCAATTTGGCTTTATGCCTATTATAGAGATTTTTCCCCAAATTGGGGCATATGCTATGTATTGGCTTGAATTGGGGATTTTGACCTAGACTTGGTCAATTGATTAAATTGACATGAAATTAGTCTAATTGACCCTAAGTATGATTGAATGCCTAGTATTATACTGGTTGGATCATGGGGATCAACCTATTGCATTCAATTTGAGTTAAATGTGGGTTAATGTAGTATTAAATAGTTAAATAGAGCAATATGAGATTGGCTCATGTGTTAGACTAATTTAGATTCTTAATTGGCTTTCGATTTGCGTTTAAACATGGTGGTTTAGCATACTTTAAGGCTGATTTTCAATTTTGGTAAACGATGTTACTTTAGGATCTTGAGGTTGATTTATATAACCCAAATAGCCAATTGGGGATTGAGTTGCATTGGGTGATTGTGGCATCTTAGTGCTTTTGGGAATTGGAAATTGGATTGGCTAGGTATAGCCAATCAAGTTGTGAGTGTTTCTTTTACTTGTGAATTCTATATGTGGCATTGTAGTATAAAATGTTTTAAATGCTTGTATAATGTAGTATGCATGATTTATTGAATTCATGAACTGTATTTGAGCATAGTCAGTTGGGAAAGCAGTTGAGTTATGTGCATTTCTTAAGCTTGGGATTTCTTATGGAATCCCATTGGGCCGACCGGGAATCCTCAATTGTGGACCTTACAAAGGATTTCTATGGGTTGTGTATGTTAGGATTCGCCTAGACATGATACTTGTCTTGGTGGGCGAATCCTATGGTTCATACGATCCATAAGAATTCTGATAGATACAGATAAGAAGTCGATCGGGCATGAGTTTCGCACACACATGGCCCTTGTATTGATTCTTACTCAGGAGGTGTTAGGTTGCATATGCATGTCTATAAAATGGTATGCATTGCCTTGTTTATGACATGATACATTATATTGGCATGTATGTAATATTGTTTACACCCATGATTATTTAAATGGTTTTAATGATTTTTGCCATGTTTTACTTAAATGCATATATATGTTGCCACTTGTATAGAACATTCATTGAGCTTGTTGTAGCTCACCCTTCATCTTTATCTTTTCAGGATCTGATAGGAAAGGGAAAGGAAAAGCTTAGCTGCGAAGCGTTCCCGTACTGTTGTTGAAGTAGGTATTTAGTACTTTTCCACAATTTATTTTGATAAATTGTACTATGTAATACCTAATGATTATACTTAACATTTAGATGGGTTTGTACTTGTGGTTAAGTATATTATGTACTTTTGAACACTATGGACTTGAAGAAAAATTTTCTAGTTGTCATTTTGGATATGTTTTATATGATGATCTTATATTATGTCCATGTGTTTATTGTTGTGTATTTGGGATTATGGTTTGTGTTAGAAGGCTTATCGGGACATTGTGTATGTCGAGAAAGGATATACACAGGGTTCCGTGCCGGTCATGACGTCACAGATAGTGGGTCGTGACATTTTTATTTGCGTCGAAACTATTTCACGACTTATGGAAATCCCAATAGGAGACAAGATCCTTGATTCACACGAACCCCATACGGTTGCAGAGATCACGGAATCCAAGGAACAGTTGTTCAATTTCCTTGCCGACAAGCTGTACACCCAAATGACGTACACCCACCTCTCAAATAATCTCTTTAAACCACCTCTTGCCGGCCTTGGGAAGGTCGTATTTGGCAACATCTTGCCGGAATTGGTGACTAGAGGATCTATGACAAGAGCTCAACTTCTTGTGCTATACTGCATAGAAAAAGGAATCTTTGTCTCCCTACCTCACATTATCATCTAGCAAATGTTACGGGTGATTCAAAACCCTACAAAAAAGGATCTCCTCGGCTACAGAGTCTTGATAATGAGGATGCTTTGGGAGGCAAACATCAATACTTTTGATGAATCTTCAAAACAGATCACTAATGCTGTTACAATATCCTCTATTTCAAAGACTTTCCTCTCAAGGGGAGGGGTGATTAAAGAAGAAATTTTTGGCGCGACTTCCGGGGGAAATAGCAGAAGGACTAGAGATAACAATGGACGTTGTCAACGAAAAAGTCGGCACAAGATTCCAATTTGGGAAGCACCAGTTAATGAACCAAACCAGAACACAACAACAGACCCAGTCCCAAATAATGGTCAGCCTGATCATCTATTCTCCGAGGATGATCTTTTTGGCAACCTAGGTCAACCACAAACAAATCAGAATAGACAGGGAGTTCCAGCGAATCCACCTTCCTGAAACCTCCCAACCCAAGGCAATACGACGTACTAACGGTTTCCAACTCCTGAGGTACCATGTCATCTAGTTCCACAAGTTTTTGTTAACCAACCACAACAAAATTGGATGACACCAAACTTTGGAAAATCGGATATCCCGATGAATCCATTATTTCAAAATGTTCCGACTCAAGCCTATCCAACCGTCCAAGAAGTACCAGTTAGGGAGTCTTCATATAATCAAACTAATTACCCTCCACCTGTGAGTCAACCATACGACCAACATTTTCCACCAATGCCTACAGTCTATCCTCCTATGAGACAGACAACCTACCAAACATTAATGGGACAACTGACAAATCCATTTAACAAGTTAAATGTGATTGTATCTAGTCTTGCTCAGATGCAGGAGACCCAAAATGCTTTGATAACATGTGTGCAAGGCATAGTAGAAGAGCGAACATCTTCTCAACGTTCTTCTGGTAGTCGTTCTGTAACTAACAGAAGGTCTTGGAGAAGCAGTAGTAGGAGGGAAAATTGGGAATGATTACTGGCATTGTAACTATTTTCTTTTTATGAATGAAATTTTTGTTAGAGACTATGTTTGGTGGGCCGACTTACAACCATTCTTTCTTTTGTATCACTAACTTTGGAATGATATGGGACACAACAAAATTGGAAGATACTAAATAAAATGTGAAAGTAAGAAAACCCACGACATTGTGTGAAAAGAAACATTTGGGGAAAGTTGTACTACTAATATTATCACTAAGTTTACACGGTATGGGATGAGTAAAGTTAGACGATACTATTAGTGAACTCCTCTCCAGTCGATATTTTATAGAGACTGTGTTCATACAACTTAACTTGGTTGAAACCCTTATTACCAAATTCATGTGGTATGGGACACACGAATTTGGATAATAGTGGAAAAGACTAAGCGAAAGAGTTTGAATCCATAAGATTGCGATAGAACGTTAGATCAAGATATTTATTGAGGATAATCTTAGAATTTCTATGACTCGTATGGATTTTCAAAGAAATATATATATGTATGTTCACAAAAAATCAGAACCAAAACATTTGAAATACTTGCAAAGTTTTATAATTATTATATAAACATTCTAACCTTGTTTTACACCATGGCCAAACATACGAGGCACATAAGATTCTTTGATTCCTTATCAAAAAACCTTACACCATACATAGAAAAATAGGTGGTTTTATAATTCAGTACTTTCGAACTTATTGCTGAGAATATTATAACATTATACTTGGCTACAATTCCTAAATCATGGTTTTATTTTCTCCTTGACAGTGAGAAAATGTAAACCAGGAAGAAAGGAAGGCCAGGCACAGTCCGTCCAGGAGAGGAGACACCTCCTGTAGTTCAAAATCAGGAACCGCCGCCTTCGAGGACAGAGCAGGCCACACATGACACTGCCACTACGTCTGGGCAGGCAGTGCCAACTCAGCCCACATCCTTTGTTATGCCTTCGAGCATGGAAGTCTTTTTCGTTGGATTTATCGAGGCGATAAAGGTAACTGTTCAGACGGTCGTTCGTGAGACTGCGGCCAACCAAGTAGTTACTGTACAAGCACCTATACGATCTGGGTTGGAGAGCCAAACTGACCAGATCACGAAGTACAAGAGGTTACAACCCCTTACTTTTGTTGGCACCATTGGTGCAGAGGAGGCGCAGAAATGGCTTGATGAGTCAAAGAAGGCTCTCGAGGCGATGAAAGTCGATAAGGGTCGAAAGATTCCACTTGCGTCCTAGCGACTTGTTAGTGGAACAAATACATGGTGGATAACAGTAAGGGAAGACCTCATGACTAATGTAGAAGACATGACTTGGTAGCAGTTTGAGTCATTGTTCATCGATGAGTACTTCCCCGGTGCAGTGAAGAGGCAGAAGCGTAAGAGTTCGCCAGGCTATACCAGGGCTGCATGACAGTTAGAGAGTATGCTGTCAAGTTCAAAAAGTTATCGGTCTACTCTCTCTCCACCATCTTAACGGAGCAAGATAAGACCTAGAAATTTTACAACGACCTTCGTCCTGACATCCGACAAGCCATGTCGATCTTGGATCTCAAGATTTACAGGGAGGTCGTTGACAAAGCCATGAGCTTTGAGCAGGAAAGGATTGAGGAGGAGCAGAGAATGAATAGGGAAAAATGACCTACAACGTTTTCCCAACAGGGCAACAAGGAGAAGCCCTACTATAATTAAAACCCAACCCTCCAAGCCCCTGTTCAGAAGAATGAGACCATGGCACCTCCGTCTTAATCGGCTAACCCTTGCCATTAGGGTTTTCATAATCATGGCCGAGGAGGTTGTAATAGAAGGGGTGGCCGTCGAAATGAGAATGGTAGGGGTGGTGGTCAGCACCACAATTAGCATGGCCATCAAAACCAGCAACAGGTGTCGAAGCAGCAAAGGCTGACTTGTTACAACTGCGGCCAGCAGGGCCATGTAAGAAATGCCTGCCCTCACCCTCAGCAACCGCAACAACCTGTTCCAGTTGTTCCAGTCCAACAAGCCCCACCTGCTGCTAATGCCCAACCCAGACAGAACCAGCAAAACCAGGGGCAACGAAACTAGGGCAGAGCATTTGCCATCGCTCAACAACCCTTCCCAGACAACAATGTAGTCGAAGGTACATTTCCCTTGTTCAATACAATGGTGCATGTCTTGTTCGATTCGAGTGTTACACACTCTTTTATATCTTCTACATTGGTAAGGCATTTGGGGCTGCATCCTGAACCCATAGACATCACAATCCATGTCACATCACCATTAGGATCAGGTACTGACATGAATTTGCAGTGTTCTCGATATGAGATTCGAATGTCAGAACAAATAATATATGCAGATCTTTTTGTGATGGACATTGAAGACTTCGACATCATCCTCGGCATGGACTGGCTCGCACCTCTGAAAGCAAAGATCGATTGTATGAAGAAACAGGTTCAGTTAACCGTGCCTACTGGGGAGTTTGTCAATATTCAGGAAACGAGGAAATGGATACACAACTCGACTGTTGCACTTCTTAAGGCACAACTTCTATCTCTATCCCTTTGTGATAACAACGAATCACCAGCATAGTACCCTCTCGAAGTACATGATGTCCCGGTAATATCTGAATTCCCAACGATTTTTTGAAATGACTTTCCTGGTCTACCTCCGTGTAGGGAATTCGATTTTGAGATCAAACTCATACGTAGGACTAGGCCTATCTCAATTCCACCATACAGAATGGCCAACATCGAGCTAGTTGAGTTGGACAAGCAACTGAAGAAATTGGAGAGTAGTGGCTTCATCAAGAAAAGTTCATCACCCTGTGGAGCTCCAGTTTTGTTTGTTCGCAAAAAGGATGGTTCGTTATGACTTTGCATCGACTATCGCAAGTTGAATAACGTCACCATCAAGAACATATATCCATTACTCAGGATCGATGACTTGTTTGGCCAACTTAGAGATGCCAAACACTTCTCTAAGATTGATTTATGATTCGGTTATCATCAACTCCGGATCAGAGAGTCAGACATTACCAAGACGACATTCAAAACTTGGTACGGTCATTACGAGTTCTTGGTAATGCCGTTTGGTTTAACAAATTCACCTGCAACGTTCATGGATTTGATGAACCGCATCTTTAGGTTATACTTAGACCAATTTGTGGTGGTCTTTGTGGATGATATCTTGATATATTCCTCAATCAAGGAAGACCATAAGATACATCTGAGGATTGTCCTCTAGTTGTATGCAAAGTTGAGTAAGTGAGAATTTTGGGCAAAACGAGTTCAATTCCTAGGTCATGTTGTTTCAGGCAATGGCATTGAGGTGGATTCTTCAAAGGTTGAAGCAGTTTTAAGCTGGAAGCAGCCCACCACAGTTACTCAAATACGGAGTTTTCTTGGTTTGGCTGGTTACTACAGACGCGTCATCAAGGATTTCTCAAAGATTAAAGAACCGCCTCACCACAGCACCGGCACTAATCACTCCACGAAATAGAGTTAGATTTTTACTATACACAGACGCCTCTCTCCAAGGCTTAGGTGCAGTACTAATGCAAGAAGGCCAAGTTTTTGCATATTCTTTGAGGCAACTAAAGATTCATGAGAGTAATTACCCAACGCATGACTTGAAACTTGCAGCTGTCATATTTGCACTGAAGTTATGGCGTCATTACCTATACGGTGAACGGTTTGAGGTCTTCTCGGATCACAAGAGTCTTAAGTACATCTTCACTCAGAGAAACCTAAACCTCCGCCAAAAATAATGGTTAGAATTCTTGAAAGATTATGACTTTCAACTCCAGTGCCATCCTGGTAAGGCCAACGTTGTCACAGATGCCTTGAGTAGAAAATCTTATGTTGCTTGCACTCTTAACTTCGAGACAGGGAAGTTGGCTACAGGATGAAGAATTTTAACTTGCAACTGGTTGAGGAGGGAGGAAGATTACGACTCTCTCAATGATCAGCCAACTCTGAGCTGGTTCAAAAGATTTCACAGCTCAGGCTAACGACCCTACGTTAATGGAGAAACGAGAACTTCTACTCAGCGGATAGGACCTTCTTCACTGGTCTGTCTTTGAAGACGAGGCCGTTCTCTACAAAAAATGTCTCTCTACCGAACGATCCTAACGTTCGGAAAGAAGTGCTCACTGAAATGCACTGTTCAAGGTTCGCTATGTATCCTGGGGGAGACAAGATGTACAAGGATGTCAAGCAAAAATTCTGGTTTTCTGGAATGAATAAGGCTATTGCAGACTTCGTTGCTACATGTTTCGTTTGCCAGCAAGTAAAGGCAGAACGTAGACTTCCCTCTGGACTTCTCGAGCCTTTACCTATTGGATAATGGAAATGGGAGAACATCGCAATGGATTTTGTTACGGCCTTGCCTTGAAATAATAAAGGGCAAGATGCTATCTGGGTTATCATTGACAGACTTAGAAAGTTTGCACACTTTTTGCCAATAAAGTTCACGGATAACCCCGCCAAGCTTGCCGAATTGTATGAAAGAGAGATCATACGCCTCCAAGGCATACCACTCACGATCGTCTCTGATTGAGACCCTCAATTCACATCAAAATTTTGGCAGAGTTTCCAGAGTAGAATGGGCTCTAGGATCACCATGAGCACAACCTTTCACACTCAGACTGACGGGCATTCAGAGCAGTTGATCTAGATTTTAGAGGATATGTTATGATGCTGCATTTTGGACTTTCATGACGGATGGGCAAAATACTTACATTTTGTTGAGTTTCCCTACAACAACAACTACCAAACCAGTATCGACATTGCACCATACGAGGCTCTCTATGGTCGCCCTTGCAAATCTTCGGTATGTTGGTTAGATATGGCAGATCAACCGCAGTTGGGGCCTGAACTAGTTCAAGAGACCTTTGAGAAGATCACACTAGTAAAGAAGTGATTTCGTGTTGCACAAAGTCACCAGAACAACTATGCTGACAAGCGAAGACAGCCTCTAGAATTTGACAAGGGGGACTTGATTTTTCTAAAAGTTCAGCCTACAAGAGGTGTCAAACGCTTTGGGATCAAAGGAAAGCTCTCCCCATGGTATATCGGTCCATTTAAGATCATTGAACGTATTGGAAAACTTGCTTATCGTCTGTCCCTTCCATCGTCCATGTCTAAGGTTCATGACATTTTTCACGTATCCATGCTTCGAAAGAATCGTCCTAATCCTTCGCATATCATCCCTTTGATCGAGGTTCGGGTTGAGGAAAGAAACAAACATCAGGAGAGAGCGTTACAGATTCTGGATAGAAAAACTCAATAACTAAGGCGATATAGCATACCACTTGTGAAAGTGCTCTGGAATCACCACAGAGTAGAGGAAGCAACATGGGAACTAGAGGCAACAATTAAAAAGAAATATCCTAAATTGTTTTCTAATAATAATTGATGATGTGATACATTGTACTTTTCATTTATCAATAAAACAATGGAACTTTGTTTACAATATCTTAATATATTAGTTCATTTAAATAACTATGCAGATGTCTGAAAATAATACCGATGGAGGTAATGATGCACACACGCAATGGCCTCTTTGGCAACTCCTTCAGGATCTGAGTCAAGCCACAACTACTTTGCATCACCAACTCCATCACCCCACAGACAACAATCCTTATCGCCAGAGCGTGCATGGCTTTTTCGTAACAATTTTGTCCGAAACAATATTGTGCTCTCATTCTGGCAAGATCCCCTACCAAAATTGCCAGGGAGTCGGATTCGGGCGTCAACACGAAAAAAAATTATGCTGCTAAACCTACTTCTCCTAAAACGCTGCAACTTGTAGAGCCCTACGCCACCATCTATGAGGCAAATGTTAGAACCTTCAGAGGACAAATCCGACTCCATTTGCTCTCCATTGTTTGATGACATAGAGGATTCCACCGGCCACAGTGCTATTCAGGAGCTTTACAGGCACTACCCTGATTTGCGAGTAATGATGACGGCGGTGAATCCCACGTAGACAACAATCATCACTACACAGACTGAATTTTGAGGGCAAAATCCTTTTAAGGGGGGTAGAGTGTAATACCCTAGGTTTGCACAAAATATATATATAATATTTTTTGAACTTCGGGCACCTTTTTGGCTATAAAAAGCCCCCCCTTTGTTTATTTTCACACCAAATCAGTTGCTCTCTTTGTTATTTCTCTTTCTCTCTCACTCTCCATGAAATTTTCTCTTCTCTATTTGAGACTCTCTTTTCGAGACTCTCTTCGCGATACAACGTAGTTCTGCTAGGGGGAAGGTGCTAGTTCTAGAAGGAGTTATTATCTGAAGGTAGAAAACGAAACATAGGTTTGCGTGTCTTATAACTTTTATTAAAGTTTACATTCATTTACATTGCATTATTGCGTATAATGTTCATACATGTCATACTTATGCCTGTATATTGGGAATTCATGTATTACACTGTTACTATGCTCGATTAGTGGTCAATCTGACTCAACCAGACATTGTCTTATCCTCAGTAACTTTAAATAGTGAACGAGAGGCAATGTGCTACTCTAGATGATTGGTACTTAAGTAGACCTTGTGTCTCACCTCTCAAATTGGAGACTGATCTGGTTGGTCTTCTTTGAAAGCTATCAGCTTGTACAAGTGATACTGAACATCCTAACTTTACACGTGGTGATACTGACCTGATAAGAATCACCAGACGTTGCCAAATTATGTCTAATGTTAGTAAAGACTGGACCTACTCATGCATTGGCATCATACAAAAACACCACCTAGGTACGTAAGTGGTTTATGATCCACAAAATAGTTAGAAGCAATACTCACTATTATTGATATTTCCCTGGAGAGGGACGCACAATGAGAACCCGGGTTTACCTGGGGATGGACATATGTACGTGAATCTAGGGCGTTATTCCTGAGGAGGGACATACAATGAGAACCCGACTTTACCTGGGAATGGACATCTGCACATGAACTCAGGTGTCATGCATACATACATGTTGTATTGATTATGATGCTATGATGCTATGATGTGTTTATGTGATGTTTAATTACGAAGTTTTCTTTATTAATTGTAATATTCACGAACTATTTTACCTACTGGGCAATAGCTCACCCCGTTGTTATCCAATTTTTCTTAGGAGATTAGAGTGGACTGGGTGGAGGTTTTTAGGCCACATTTTGTAGCCCTTGTTAATTATAGGGAGATTTTGGGAGAATGTTCCCTTAACCATATTTTGTACAAAGATACATTCTGAAATTAATATAATCAGATTTGTACTCCATTGTGTTCCTGCGCACTCGGTTATTGTTATAACGCATTCGCGCCTTAGTCCGTGAGTGTTTCGCTGGTTTAGGCCCATCCAGGCGGGGTGTGACAAATATAATTTTGTCCTGCACTGGTGCTCATGGTGTATGACAATTGTCTCCCAAGATACAACAATATTCTTCTTGTCACTACAAGAAAAAACACTTTCAATGGCTTCTATACCCAAGCCATTGTTCAAGAAGTTGTGATAAAGTTCATATTATTAACGACATAGTCACTACAAGAAAAATAACTTTCAACGGCTTGTCAAACAAGCCGTGAAAACCTTTTAACGACTTGGGACCCCAAGCCGTCGTTCAAGAAGTCATGGTAAAGCTTCCACTATTAACAACACAGTTTTAACTTTTCATGACTTGTTAAATGCGGCGTTGAATATACTTTTAACGGCTTGTTTGTAACATGCTGTAAATATGCCATTATAAACGACACAAATATATTTTTAACGGTTATAAACGACACAAATATATTTTTAACGGCTTGTCTAAATAAGTCGTAAAACTTGTTTTAACGGCTTGTTTAACATGCCGTAAATATTTATATCTCCCCATTGATTTAACAACTTGCGTTGCATGCCGTAGAAAATATATGATATTTTTATAGTTATTTGGGTTTTAAATATTATAATGCACTCTAATTAATACTTAATACTCAATAATGCTTAAATTTTAATAATTTTTCTCAATTCATAAAAGCTCTATATCTCAATGAAAGCAAATACATCAAGGTGTAAAATTAAATAATTTTTCATATAAGAAATTCTATATAAAAACCACATGCATGTCATTTACACTTAGAAATTAAACTCAAAAAATTTACACTTATCAAAAAGTTTCAAAAGCTAGCTTCTAAAAATATCATTTTGTGACATTACTTCTAAAAAGTTTAATGTAGCTCTTCTTCATCATTTGAATCTCCACACCTACATAAAAATAAAAATAAAAATTCAATTAGACAAATTAAAGAAACTAAAATTTACAAATGACAATATTAATATTATAAAGGTAAAAGTAGAAATTAAGTATTTCATATATCAACACGATTTTCGAAGAATATTAAAAAAAATTGATAGACTTTCACTTATATTTTTTACATCTCAAAATTTAATCAACCTGTAAATAAGTAGTTAATACAATATAGAGAAAAAAAATGACATACATATATCTTAATTTCTTCACCAAATAACCACCATTTCCCAAATCATCAAAAACACCAAATGCTTCCTTAAAGATGAAGTAAACTGAAACTTAGTTTGTAGGCTTTGCAATGGAAAAGATGATACATATCTTGAGGTGCAAGGTTAAAACATTTATTATTATAAAAAGTAAAAGTACAGATTAAATGGAATTTATTATAATTTTATGCATCATCTTCAAAGGAACAAGATATACTAATTAAACCTAGCAATAAGAACTACACCTTGGTATATTTCTAGGTTTCAATTCAATATTAATCTTGCAAGAATATAAAGATGAATCATCACTTGAGATGTGATTCAACCTCAAAAACTTTACAGTTAATAAAACCTAAAACCTCAAAAACAAAAACCATACCATGCAAAACAAGCAATCTTGGAAGATCACAAAATAAGAGAACCTGAACATGCAAAATAGTGTTAACAACACTATATATATGGTGGATATATAGATGGTGAAAAGTATGGTCAACAACACTTCTCTACCTACCTTTTTATTGGGTGAAACTATTATTTATATATCTTAAACAGAGTTCCCAATAAACTTGTGTGCCCGAGACTTCATTTGAATTATGAATTGGATGTAAGTCAAGTCTACACCATTGATCATAATTAATTTGGAGATGTCTGTTACATGCAAACCGCAAGCGTACGGTGTCAAGTTATAATATATAACCGATGAGATATCGGGTTGTCGTCCTCTAGGATTGATACTTACACTAAATACCACGTTTACTAACTCTAACTTTATTTAGAAAATCAAATTTGAGAGTTCAAATAATTAAAAACAGTGATGAAAGGAATTAAGTATTAAACTAACAATGCAATAGAAAACTAATGAGAAATCAATGGTAGAATGGTCTAGAGGTTCAATATCACCTTACTCCCAACTATGCCTTTATATATATATATATTTATCATTAAATCAATTCTTTCGTTTATAAGTCGGAAATCCTAACCTTTCTAATTCCCTCTTTTGAAGCAAAACTATAGCATATTATTGTTGTCTTGGTTTAACTCTTTCGATGAAAACCAAAAACAACAATAACTCATTAAGATCTATGATTTCCACCTAACGACTTCAAAGATTCTTGATCTCCTTATGAGGCTCACGATAACCTAGGTTATATTTTCCATTCTCCAACCCAAGGTACCCTCTTGTGAAACATCTACCTCAAGTCTATGATCATCTAATCCGTGGCCAAGGGATCAAAAGCATTAAACTCAAAAAAATATAAATAAATTAGAAAACTTCATTAACAATAATCAATCAATAAAACCTACAGCATAGTTTCAAGCTTGGATCAATCTAAACCTCTAGATAGAGGTGGAAGAAACCAGAAAAACAAAGTAGAAGGAAAGGAAAGTGTGGAAGAAATCTTCAATGATCTTTAATAGTGCTCTTCTCCTTGCTTCCAAACCCTAGCCGTCTTCCTTGCTTTTCACACTATTTTCTCCACTCCTTGATGCCTTCAAAACCCTATACAATAGTCTTTATATAGCTACAAGTCCATAGGAATTCGTCCAAGAGAAGTCAAAGTCGAATTCGGAAAGTTTGCAACAAAATTAGAAAGTTTCTAATTCTAAATCGAAAATCCACCTTCTTCCTTGCCTTTTTTCTTCTTTTTTTTCTACTCAAAATCAACCTCAAAACCCTTCCATCCTATATTATTTCATGTAAGGAATCCATAAAAACAAACTACGTCCAATTTGGAGTTGAATTGAGAAAGTTATGGCCAAAACAAAAACATTGCGCAATTGCCTTTTACAGAGCGCCTTGGCGCTCAGAACGTATTTTTGGGCGTTTTTTCCTGATTTTCTTCACTTTTTGACTTGTTTTCTTTATGTATGTTCATTGCATCTTCGTATCATATTTCCATCATCCAAGTTGACTTCAAACACATCTAAACACCTACAAAATAAATCAAAACAAATGATTAAAACACTTATAAGATCAACTAAACCTACTTATAAAATTAAATACCGAAATAAAGCAATATATATCAAAAGTTGGCTAAACTAACAAATAGACCAAACCAAGATAAAGACATCAAATATATGAATAAACTAACCTAAAACTCATCCAAAACATATTCTAAAACACATCTAAATGTCAACTTATCAATGTCCTGTAGAACTAAGGCCTTATAATTTACAACAAAAGAAACTTGAATCAAGGAATGCATGTGAGGATTGCTGAATCTAGCTAAACGAGCCATTTTCATGAAAGATATATATATATATATATAATACCACTAGCATGCCTATTCAACCTTCTAAATTTGATTTTGAGGATGATAGAGTACTTATTTTCCCCAACATGTATTAATTAAAAAATAACAATAATAATGAAAGCATCAGTACGATGCAAAAAACAAATTAAGAAATTGGAAAGAGCAAAGATTGCATTTAATCAAACATATAATATATAATATAGTATCATCACAAAAAGTGCAACAAGGAAGCCCCCGAATCATAAAATTCTAAATTTCTAATCAAATCAATACAAAATTTCATCACAAATCCACCAATATTACCCCTAGGATTCTATATATATATATATCCCAACAGAAAATAAACTCCTCAAACCAATGACATATAAACGAAATTATATGCAAAAAGAACCCAGTCTTTAAACATCAACCATTCAAATGATCCTCAAGAACAAACAACACAACAAAAGTCAACATCCACGATATCACAACACATTAGATGAGATCTATTTGATGAATAAACAACTGTTCAAATTTGCAGAATCATGAAAAGTTAATTAAATTGTGCAATTGAAAGAGACTCGCCAGTAATCAATTGAATAAATAAGATATTATTACCTATATTGAAATCAATCAAGGACAATATATTGACGGCACACATAAGAACCAATGTTCTCAAATCATCCAAAACTACATGCCTATGAAGCCATCCAAAAAGAATAGAGCACGACAACACAAAAAAGAGGACAGGAAATCCATCAAAAACAAAATATCATTATCATATTATAGACAAGAAAACCAACACTATCATATTCAAGTATACTTCATACACACATCATATTATCATTATTATAAGAAAATAACAATGTATATGAAATATCATTACCCAAAAATATTATGTAAAAGATTGAACTAGGACTTACAATTTGATTTGCCTGTGAAAGACAAGAAATCAAAAATAAATTAGTTATGTTGTATTATTATATTAAATTCATATCAAAGACAAAGCAACAAATTAAATAAATAAGATATTTATTACCTATATTGAAATCAATCAAGCACAATATATTTTTGTGCATCATCAAGGAGAATAAACTGTTGCGTTTGCTGAGGTAATGTTACTCTAGGTACTAGAACTTGAAGAATTCATACTTTATAACAATCAGGTCTAATAATAATGCCATATACCAAATCTGTTGGATTGGTAGAAGCAATTTGGGCATGTGCAACTACTTCCCCTAACCATGACCAATTTAATAACTTGCAAAATGCATTTTCTAAGCTCCCCTCTTTGCTACAACCGGTACTATCATTTAAAGACTACAATGCAAAATAAAAATTGTTCAAGTATCTTAGACAAAATTAACTTTTGAATAAATAAAAGTTAGTAATTAGATATATACTTGTTGGGTATGTGAGGAACTTTGTAATTTTTCATCACAAACTTTACCTTTACCTTGTGAAAGTTATCTAGAAAGTATTAATTTGTCATCAAATTAAATAATATTAACTAACAATTCATAATATGCAACTACCTTGTATCTTCGTGCAGTAGAACGGGTCACATCATTAGATATTCCATTATTGTCCTATAAAATAAAAATGTTAATATTATTAATATATACATAAACATATAAATGTACAACAACTAGACTAACTAATTCTAAAATAACTCACAATATTTGTATTGCTTTTTTGCAACAAGAGACTTCGAAGTTCATTAACTTGATCTTTCAATTCTTTAACCTCCTTTTCAAATGTTTGTAATTTGGTATTGCTTTGGGATTGAATTTTTAACTTGGAAGTAGTGGCTCTAAATCGAAGACCTCTTACCCACCTGGGACGTTCAGGACCAAAAACTTGTGTGAGTGCATCATTTGTAATAGATTCTGGCTCTTGAGAGTTAATCTCTTGAGAGCATGCTTCTAATTTACTCTGAATAAAAGCATCAAATAAGATTTAAACCAAATATATTTATAAATGCTTGCAATTGTAAAAAGTATTCATATATAAGCATTTAAGGATGTAGACGGCTCTTCTTCATTTCTTTAAATCACCAATGTTGATACTTCTTCATCATTGAGTTCACTTCCATTCCTGTTTGGTAAGTTCTGTCGAGATCTATCGAACCCACAGCCTCGGTGAGACAAGCTCAATCTCTCAATGCTCAGGGCACTCCACACCAAGCTTGATGTTTTCAGCCTCTCTGCCTCTTTTCTTGGGAAAGCTAGCCGCAATTGTAAATGAGAATGGGAATGGATTGTTATGTTGCATATGGATGTGATTTGCATATTATATAGAATGTGAATATACATTGGTATTTGCATGTTGAATTGCATGACATACTCAAGCATGCATGGTGATTTAGATGTATAGATGATGGTATGATTGAATTATATTTCACTGGTCACCGTTGGCTCATTCTATTCCCAAATTTTACAGGTCCTTCAGTTGCAGATAAGGGCAAGGTAATAGCTTATCAGAGATAGGAGTGTGTCTTGCTAGAAGAAGCAAAGTTTTGTGTTGATGTAGGTTGATATTGGTATACATGTGTTGTTATTTTGATTTTGTAAATATATGTATATAACTCCACATGTATAACTCAGTAGATGGATGTGTTTTTATAATTAGAAACTGTTAGATGTTAACAGGGTTGAGATTTTAATAGTGAGTATAATGATGTTGGTAATGTATTATTTTGATGGGAATGATGACATATATATATTTTGATAGATGTGACATATATATGTGTTGATGATGATATAGAAGATGGATTATCAGGTTATTTGAGGTCTAGTTTACAAGGGAGACACTGTCGGAGTCTCAGTTGAGGCTTAACAGGGATCTAATGGTCCTATGGGTGATAGGATGGTTAGATTCCTGTGTCGGTCAGGATTCCCTAGAGGATTGTGAAAGGGTCCTGACAAGCAAACAATGAAGAACTCAATGAAATGTCTGTAGACAAAGGGAAAAAGAAAAACTAGAGGACCAACAAGAATGATTGTTATTTCTACAAGACAAGGAGGTTTAATGAAAAAGATCAAGCTGTGGGAGAAGAGTCAACAAAATTTATTTCGTTTCTTGGGGTTCTAGCAAGAGAAGTCATAAAGTTAGGGTTCCCCAATTCATGTGCATATGAACTATGTTAATCTAGTTAGTATAATTAAGTGACTCATGGTTTAATTTCGGTAATTTCATGCCAAAAGTTCAATGTCTAGTGTAATTTGACTCTAGGCCTAATTGTAGAGATTTTCCCAATATGAGGAAAATGATGCAATTGACTTAGAAATGGAAAATTGAGATGAATTAAGCCTAATCGAACTTAAATTGAGCATGATTTAACCATGAGATGAATTTAGTTGGGTTGAATTATTGTTAATTGGACATAATTTATAACACTTGGTTACGTCATGGAATATGAAAATTTATGTATTGATGAAGCATAGTTAATATTATGCCATGAATATTGATAATTGTTGTAATTTGGGTAAATTGGAGCTCATTAATGATAATTGAATTAATTGACATGATAATTGGCCTATACATTGAGTCTAGGCCTAGATGATGAATGGGTATGCATGCATTTTTATATTGGCTTATGTTGGATTAGGCCTAAGTGTTGGCTTGATTATATAATTTGGCATAGTTGATGCCTAATGATGAGGAAAAACCCATGTTCCTTTTACGGGATAAGGAAGAATCATTTTCTTTTTACGGGATAAAGAAGAACCATTTTCCTTTTACAGGATAAAGAAGAATTGTTTCTCTTTTACAGGTTCAGAGATAACCTATCCTTTTACAGGTTAAGGACGAACCAGTTTCCTACTTACAGGTGAGGATGAATCTTAACATGATTTCACCTTGAAATCATTAAGTGAATTACATTCACTTGTCCTGGTTGTTTCAATCCAGAAACACACCAACATTACAACACAAAATAATAATGTTGGTTCTAACTGAGTAGAACCCTTTATAATTAAGCTCATATTCATAGCATTACAAAGATGTATAAATTTGAACAGGTAATGCTAAGAGACATACACTTACAATCTTTTACCTTTCAATGTTCGGTATTGCTCAAGTGCAGTTTTGAAAAGCATGAATGATATGTAAATCAATTAAGTGCTTCTTCGAAAACATTATGACACCATTAAAACATTGAAGTTGAAAATGCAGGACCAGTGTAAAAACACAGACACATATAGTTTTCAAAATAGATAAAATGTATAAGCATGAAAACTTTTTGTTAAGTATTCAGTAGTTAACACAACTCCTGATGTAGTTCAATACAATACTTAAGATATGAAATCAAGTACAACTGTATCTCTCATGAACTACTTCTCAAATTCCTTCATCAGCATGACTGATGTTAAGTATAAAAACAGGCTAAGAATTTGAGTAGAAACCAATTCAAATAGATTTTCAAAGATATTATATAATTGAAGCTCAATATGAAAATCTTTTGACTAAGTAAAGTATTAGTGAAGAATACTCTGAAAACTTAGAATATTTGAAAACTTTTGAAAGTTTAAACAACGGCTAACATTCAAAAAGTTTTTGGCACAATAAAAATTATCGGCAAGGATGGTACTGGAGTTGAAAGTCATAATCTTTCAAGAATTCCAACCATTGTCTTTGGCGGAGGTTTAGGTCTCTCTGAGTGTATATGTACTTAAGACTCTTGTGATCTGAGAAGACCTCAAATCGTTTACCGTATAGGTAATGACGCCATAGCTTCAGTGCAAACACAACAACTGCAAGTTCCAAGTCATGTGTTGGGTTACCTTCATGAATCTTCAGTTGCCTCGAGGCATATGCGACAACTTGGCCTTCTTGCATTAGTACAACAGCTAAGCCTTGGAGAGAGGCGTCGGTGTATAGTGAAAATCCAAGTTAATTTCTTGGAGTGATAAGTACTGGTGCCGTCGTGAGGCATTTCTTCAATTCCCGAAATGATGCTTCACGGGCAGATTCCAGATGAATCGCACGTATTTTCAAGTGAGCTTTGTCATAGGTTCAGCAATCTTTCAGAAGTCCTTGATGAAGCGTCTGTAATAGCCAGCCAAACCAAGAAAACTCATAATCTGGGTAATAGTGGTAGCCTGCTTCCAATTTAAAATCGCTTCAACCTTAGAAGGATCAACCTCAATGCCATTGCCTGAAACCACATGGCCTAGGAATTGAACTTGCTTCGCCCAAAATTCGCACTTACTCAACTTTGCATACAACTGGTGGCTTTTCAAGGTCTGGAGGACTATCTTCACATGTATCTTATGGTCTTCCTCAGTTGAGAAATATATCAAGATGTCGTCCACAAAAACCACCACAAATCGGTCTAAGTATAACCTGAAGATCCGATTCATCAAATCCATGAACGCAGCAGGTGCATTTTTTAGACCGAACGGCATGACTAAGAACTCGTAGTGACCGCACCGAGTTCTGAATGTTGTCTCGGTAATGTCCAACTCTCCGATCCGGAGTTGGTAATAACCAGATCGTAAATCAATCTTAGAGAAGTATTTGACATCTATAAGTTGGTCGAACAAGTCATCGATCCTGGGCAACGGGTATTTGTTCTTAATGATGACGTTATTGAGCTTGCGATAGTCGATGCAAAGTTGTAACGAAACATCCTTTTTGCGAACAAACAGAACTGGAGAGCCCAGGGTGATGAACTTTTTCTGATGAAGCCATTACTCTCTAATTCCTTTAGTTGTTTGTCCAATTCGACCAGCTCGACATTTGACATTTTGTATGGTGGAATTGAGATAGGCCCGGCCCCAGGTATGAGGTTGATTTCAAAATCGAATTCCCTAACTGGAGGTAGACCAGGAAGGTCATTTAGAAAAACTGTTGGGAATCCAGATATGACCGAAACATCGTGTACTTCGAGAAGGTACAGTGTTGGTGATTCATTGTCTTCACTTAGGGATAGAACTCGAAGTTGTGCCTTGAGAAGTGCAACGGTCGAGTTGTGCATCCATTTCCTTGTTCCCTGAATCTTGACAAACTCCCCCGTGGGCAAGGTTAACTGAACTTGCTTTTTCATACACTCGATCTTTGCATTTAGTGGTGCGAGCCAGTCCATGCCGAGGATGATGTCAAAGTCTTCAATGTCCATCACAAAAAGATCTGCATATATATTCTTTTCTGACATTCGAAGCTCACATCGAGAACACTGCAATTTTACTTCTGTACCAGATCCTAAAGGTGATGTGACATGGAGTGTGATTTCTGTGGGTTGAGGATGCAACCCTAAATGGCTTACCAATGCAGACGATATAAAAGAATGCGTAGCACCTGAATCGAACGACACATGCACCATTGAATTGAACAAAGGAAAAGTACCTTCAACTACATTGTTGACTGAGAGGGGTTGTTGAGGGATGGCAAATGCTCTGCTCTGGTTCCGTTGTCCCTAGTTTTGTTGGTTCTGCCTGGGTTGGGCATTAGCAGCAACTGGTGTTTGTTAGACTGGAACAATGGGAATAGGTTGCTGAAGACGAGGACAGACATATTTTACATGGCCCTTCTAGCCGCAGTTGTAACACGTCGGCCGATACTGCTGATGGTTCTGTTAGCCATGCTGATTGTGGTGCTGACCACCACATCTGTCATTTCCGTTTCGACGGCCACCTCGGCCATGATTGCGAACAGGGGTTGTGGCCTCATTCTTCTGAACAGGGACTGGGAGGGCTGGGTTTTGGTTATTGTAGGGCTTCTTCTTGTTGCCCTGTTGTGAGTCTTGTTGGGAAAACGTTGCAGGTCATTTTCCCTTATTCATTCTCTGCTCTTGCACAATCTTCTTTTGTTCAAAACTCATGACCTTGTCAACGACCTCCTTGTAATCTTGAGTTCCAAGATCGACAAGGCTTGTCGAATATCAGAGCGAAGGCCATTATAGAATTTCTCAGTCTTATCTTGCTCCGTTGAGATGGTGGAGAGAGAGTAAACAGATAATTCTTTGAACTTGCCAGCATATTCCCTGACGGTCATGTTGTTTTGGTATAACTTAGCGAATTCCAGGCGCTTCTGCCTCTTCACAGCGCCGGGAAAATATTCATCAATAAACATTGACTCGAACTGTTACCAAGTCATATCCGTGGTGTTGACCCTTGGGTCCTCCTTTATTGTTATCCACCATGTGTTTGCTCCACCAACAAGTTGGTAGGTCGCTAGTGGATTTTTTCGAGTCTCATCGACTTTCATTGCATCAAGAGCCTTCTTTGACTCATCCAGCCACTTTTGCACCTCTTCAACATCAATGCTGCCAACAAAGGTAAGAGGTTGTAGCCTCTTGTACTTCGTAATCTGGTCGGTTTGAGTCTCCGACCCAGATCTCACAGGTGCTTGTACAGTGACGACCTGACTGGCCGCGGTCTCACAAACGACGGTTTGAACAGTTACTTTCATCGCCTCAATAAATCCAGCAAAAAAGGTTTCCATGCTCGAAGGCATGACAAAGGGTGCGGGTTGGGGTGGCACTGCCTGCTCAAATGTAGTGGCAGTGTCGGGTGTGGCTCGTGCTATCGTTGGAGGCAGCGGTTCCTGATTTTGAATCTTAGGAGGTACCTCATCTGTTGGACGGACAGTACGTGACCTTCCTCTCTTCCTGGTTTGCATTTTTCTCACTGGCAAGGAGAAAATAAAACCAAGATTTAGGATCTGTAACCAAGTATAATGTTATAGTATGCTCAGCAACAATTTCGAGAGTACTGCAATAAAAACCACCTATTTTTCTAAGTATAGTGTAGGGTTTTTGTTGAGGAATCAAATAATCTTACCTATCTCGTATGTTTGGCCATGGTGTAAAAACAAGGTTAGAATGTTTATATAATAAGTATAAAACTTTGCAAGTATTTCAATTATCTAACGTTCTATAGCAATCTTATGCATTCAAACTCTTACTCTTAGTCTTTTCGATTATTATCCAAATTCGTGTGTCCCATATCACATGAGTTTGATAATAAGGGTGTCAACTAAGTTAAGTTGCATGAACACGATCTCTATAAAACATCGGCTGAAAAGTAGTTTACTAATAGTATCGTCTGAGTTTACTCGTCCCATACCGTGCAAACTAGTGAAAATGTTTCGTTGTGTCCCATACCACTCAAAAGTTAGTGATACAAAAGAAAGGATGGTTGTAAGTCAGCCCACCAAAGATAGTCTTAAACAAAACATTTCATTCATATATAAAAGAAAAGTTTACAATGCCAGTAATCAATGATTGTCATTCCTCACCATATGGTGGTCATTTTGGGGCGACAAGGATAGCGGTAAAAGTTCTTCAAAGTGGGTTCCATTTGCCTACATTGTTTAGGGAAAGTTATGCTTTTGTGAAGACTTGTGATCGATGCCAACGTCTTGGTACTATTTCGAGAAGACATGAGCAACCTTGATCAATATCTTGGAAGTAAAGCTATTTGATGTTTGGGGTATAGATTTCATGGGACCATTTCCATCTTCATGTGGGAAGATGTATATTCTCTTGGCGGTCGACTACGTTTGAAAGTGGGTGGAAGCCATTTTCACGATTACAAATGATGCAAGGGTAGTGTTGAAGTTCCTTGAAAAGAACATCTTTACACGTTTTGTCACTCCTTGGGCAATCATTAGTGATGAAGGATCGCATTTTTGTAACAAGCTCTTTAATGTATTACTTGCCAAGCATGGGGTGCGACACAAGGTTGCCATGACCTACCATCCTCAAAGCAATGTCCAAGCTGAGATTAGCAACCGAGAAGTGAAGCAAATCCTAGAGAAGACCATGAATACCAAGAGGAAGGATTAGGCTTTGAAGCTTGATGATGCTTTATGGGCATACAGGACAACTTTTAAGACACCCATTGGGATGTCTCCATATCGTTTGGTGTTCGGGAAAGCGTGCCACTTACCGGTTGAGTTGGAGCACCGTGCGTTTTGGGCTGTTAAGAAGTTCAATTATGATTTGAAGCCATCCGGTGATCAAAGACTTCTCCAATTAAATGAGATGGATGAATTCCGCCAAGATACATATGAAAATGCCAAGGTATACAAAGAGAGAACAAAGAAATAGCATGACAAGATGATAGTGAAGCGAGAGTTCAAGCCGGGGCAAGAGGTTCTTTTATACAATTCAAGGTTGACTTGTTTCCGGGTAAACTGAAGTCTAGGTGGTCGGGTCCATTTATTATTGAGAGAGTATTTCCATATGGCACAATAGAGTTGCATAGCAAAGACAACTCTCTCTTTCGAGTGAATGGACATCAGGTGAAACACTACTGTGGACACGAGGATGCGCACGAGGATGATGTATCCTTGGACGACCCTAATTGAGGAGATTGCAAGAAGTCGGGCTGAGGACTTTAAACTAAGCGCTTGTTGGGAGGCAACCCATCGGTTTTGAAATTTTTATTTTATGCTCTGTGTTTTATGTTTTTAGTCATTGTAGTATAGTTTTGAGTTTCTTATCATTGACAAGTTTTGGTTCTTTTCCTTTTCAGGTTCTAAAGCAAGTTTGGCGGTCCCTATGCGAGCTACATGGAGTGGATGAAGAGCTTATGTGGAGACTTCAACCATTTGGGGTTACAGGGGGTTTTCTGAACCTCTTCTTATTTTCTTTCATTCCATGCTCTGTTTTTATTCATTTTGTGAAGCATTAGGGACAATGCTTTGTTTATGTTTGGGGGGAGAGTTTTAATTTTTGACTTGTTATGGTGAAGATATAGTAGTTTTAGGCTAGGATATCCTATGATTTTATAAATTCTGATTTGGTTCAATTAATTTTATTTTTTTGAATGGCCGATGATAAGAGAACATGTAAATGAAAATGACTCTAGGAGAATGTAAAGAGTAAACTACTTAGTCTGTGTGCTTGATTCAAATTTGAACTCGGCTTTGTTGGAAATTCTCTACATATCAAGTGTGGATGATTTTGTGGAATCATGACTTGTTTGGATTGGATATGTGCAAGTAAAGTTATATATATTAGATCTCTAGAAATCCTAGAACAAGTTTGATTATCACTTGAGGCTGAATCCTAGAGAACATGCTATGAAGGAAATGATTTTGGCCATGTTTGAATAAGTTTGAGCCAAATAGTTTACCTTACTCTTTATTATACCCATAGTTCCCACTTTGAGCTGAATATCCTTTTCCTTGTTACGTATACATCAAGAAGTTTGAGCTTATCGTGTTTAATTTCTCTATTTTTCAACCTATGTACCTTATACACTTTGATCATGTTGGAGTGTTATTATTTGGATGAAAGAACAATGAGAAAGAAAAGTGAAGAAAGAGGGGGACAAAGAAGAGAAAAATGTTGAGTTTGCATCTGAGTTTTATTGAAAAAGAAAAAAAAAATGGAAAAGAGAAGAAAATGACGTTATGCCCATGATTATGAAAAGAAATAAGTTTGGGGGGTGTAGTTATTCTTTGAAATTAAGAAAACAAGCAAACAAAAGAATGGGGACTGGAATGAAAAGATTGAGCAGTTAAAGAAAGGGTATATGTGCTGAAATCAGGTTGTTTTGGTTTTATATGTGATGTCGTGGATGTTGTAAAAGATCAAAGTTCTTAGGGTGTTTTGAACCTAAATTTTTCCAATTTTTCCTACCTTTGAACCTTGGCCATACATTACAACCTAAGAAAGACCTATTGATTCTTAATGGCATGTGATCTACATTAGTTGAGAGTGATAGGAAGGATTTACTTATGGGATTCACTATATATAGCTATTCGAGATCACTGACACTTTATACTTTCTTGCACGTGTTTATGAATTACATTAATGATTTTATGAGATGAACTATATGATGGTGTTTTTGAGAATGGAAGATGAGGTTAGGTGAGGAGTTGGATTGAAAATCTAGGCATATCTAATACTCTTGAAACTTTCCGATGAATTATTGTCTGTTAATGTGATCTTAGATGCCATAATGATGATATGCACGTTTTATCTTGAATCAAAGTTTAATTTGTTTGAAAATAGGATGGTAGATTGATGATCGAGTTTTTGTTTTGTTTTTCCCTTTGCTCGGGATTATCAAAGTCCTAAGTTTGGGGGTATTTGATAGTTACATATTTAGATAGGATTTATAGCATGTTTTAGGTGTGTTTTAGGATGATTTATACATTAGTTTAGTGTGTTTATGTTTGTTTTGATTCATTTGTTAGTTTAGGAATAAATTGGTTTTTATGCATTATTTCGGTTTGTTAATTTATATGTTTGATCAATTTATGTTTCAAGTGTTTTAATTACTTGCTTTGCATTGTTTTGTAGGTATTTAGAGGTGTAGAAGATCATGAATGGTGAACATAACATATGAGAAGCCTAGATGATGTTTCATGAAGAACCCAAGTCAAAAAGTGGAAGAAAATTGGTTAAGTCCACAAGATGAAGTCAAGTGGAGCAAAAAAATGGCTAAGTCCACAGACTAAGCACGATCCAGTCTCTGGGCGGCACAATGCTCATCGTGGTGCCGCGTTGGTAGTGAAGAGAAGGCTCTGGGCGCTGCGGCGCCCAGAGGTATTTAAAGCAGTGCCCTCGACGCTGGAAAACTTATCGGGTTGTTTTTAGTTGCATTGTAGCAACTTGGAATTTAGAGAATTTCGAGACTTTCTAATTTTTACACACGACGAAAGGGGGCTTATTATATATCAAAAGAAAGGGTTTTTTGAGACGAACACATTGGAATATAGAGAAGAGAACGAAGTTTTGACGATTGGACGAAAAGTGGAGAAGAAGATTCCGATTGCAGATTATTGAAAATCTCTACACTAATTCTAGTTTGTTTTCCTTTGTTCCGATTTATGTTTGAACCATTGTTTACTATTTTTATTTCTTTAGTTATGAACTAAACCTCTTTCTAGAGGTGTAGATTGATCCAAACTCGAGACTATGTCTTAGGTTTTATTATTTAAATTATTGTTCATAAAGTTTTGTAGTTTATTTATATTTCTCTAGGTGTAATGTTTTTTATCCCCTGATCACGGATTAGATGATCATAGATTCGAGGTAGATGATCCAAAATAGGGTACCTTGAGTTCGAATCTGGGAAATATAACCTATGCAATCGTGTGACTCAAAAAGAGATCGAGAACCTTTGAAGTCATTAAGTGGAAATCATAGATCTTAATGAATTAGAAACGTTAAGAATTCTGACTTATAAGCTAAGGAACTGATTTAATAATATATATATATATATATATATATATAAAGACATAGTTGAGAGTAAGGTGACATTGAACCTCTAATATATTCTCCGATTGATTTTTCTATTCGATTTTATTTGCATTGTTGATTTCATACTTAGTTGTTTTAGTTATTGCTTTTAATTACTCAATCATTCAAAATTGGTTTTCTAGATAAAATTAGGGTTAAAACATAATAGATAGCGTAGTAAATATCCCTAAGGACGACATCCGATTTCTCATCGGAATATATTATAACTTAGCAACCGTTCACTTGCGGTTTGCGTGCAACAATTTGAAACCTTTGAAAACCCCATTTCTCATCGGAATATATCATCTAAGAAGAATCGGGACTCGCAAACAAAGAAAACAAAAAAATGGGGAAGGAATTGGACAAGAAACAAGGGAGAAACGCGCTCCTCCCTTCAAGGAGCGCATTCCTCCATTTTTGGGCTGAAGAAGCGTGCTCCTCCTTCTGGAAATCTATAAAAAAAAAGCACGAAATTCTCTCCTTTTAGACTTTTCAAATTTGGGCAAAAGTTAGAAGGTTTGGGGTGCAACTTAGAGGGTTTCTTGGGGGCTTCAAAGGTAATTCTAAGTGACTTTTAAAATTGTTTTGGAGCTTTCAAACATCAAATCAAAGGCATTGAAGGTATAATTTCTCCCTTTCCGTTGCTTGAATTCTTGATTCTTGGGTTTTTCTTGAGGAACAAGTCATTTTTCTCATACCTTGATTTGAACTTGAAAGAGTTATGAGATTCTCTAATGATGTTTTTAAGGTTGTTTTAATGTTTTAAACATGGTGTTGAGCAAAGATGAAGGGATTTATGGTGGTTTTGGAGATGGTTGAAAGACAACTTGTTCTCCACGCAACCAAGTGAGTTTCATTTTGATATTTAGATATGTAGTTCCTCTTGGGTTTCTCTTTGGAGATTTCATCTTGATAGATGAAATCATACTAAGAGAACCAAATTATATGAATAAATAAGTGTTGAAACAATGTTTTCTGGGAAATATTGCTTGGCCATTCTACAAAACCATTAAGATATGATGAACTAGAGAAAGTCAAGAGTCCATTAATGATCTCGGGTGTACGAGAAACACCTAAACTCCAAGGGAAATGGTAGAGAACCCATGAATGAGATTCTAACACCCTTTGTCTCTACAAATGGGTGTAAGGAATCAACATTCAAATACATGAGTTAATGGGTTCTATTTAAATGGTTCTTGTTTAAGGAAACCTAATGTTGGAATTAGGTGATGATGTACGGACCTAGAACCAAGGTTCATGGTCTACGGGACATGAACCACCCAACATGGCCAATGTTGGGTTATCAATGAAGGGTGTTGGAAACCAAACCTCTGAAGGAAAGTTGGAGGTCCATAAATGTTTAAGGACCGGTAAAATGCGATTGATTGAAGTAGTCAAGTTGTGTTATATGTGTATGGTTATATGAGCCAAGACCTAGTTCTATGTATGCTAGGAAGCGAGGTAAACGCCAAGTAGGAACGATATCACTGTGAGTAGATTCCATTCCCCCATCTTATGCATATCATCATAGCGATAAAATTGTTTTATCTCATGCTTCATGCTTATTTACATGTTATTGAACGGTATTATCATGAGGTGTATCTAAATGAGATTTTGTACATGTATGAATATGATTTTTATATGCCATGATAGAGAATACCTTGCGTTACATGTTTATGCGTAAACGGTTGCTATGGTGGAAAATGAGTGGTTCTTCATGGATAAGATTAAATTTACATGATATTACATGTTGAGGTTATTATTCATACCCTTATGATAGTTGTTACATGTCTTGAATTATTCATTTTTGTTCCATGCAAACTAAATTCATATTTATACTTACGTTGATTGATGTAGAAAGCATGCTTAGGTTATATGGTGATGTTATACATGCTCATGAATATGAATATGTTAGATTTTATATTCAACACTTGGAAAAGGGGATATTGAATTGGATTAGGGAAATTGCAACCTAGGGTCATTGTATTGTGTTGGAAAACCTACAATTCCCTTTGAGATCACTAAAAATGGATCCCAAATCTTAATGCATGTTCAATTCAATGGTTTATCACTTGGAAAAGGGAATTAATGTTTTGAGCATAAGTAATTGAACTATCACTTAGAAGAGGGGTTTAATTGAGTAAGATCCATGATTTATAAATCCATGAATTAATCATTTATATGACTCTTTTGAAACCATAAGTGAAGACATAGTGAAATTAATCCTATAGATTTTTAATCATTGATCTTCTCTAATTTCTATCCAAATTTGCATTGTTTAGTTCTAATTCTTGCTTATATTACTGTTTAGTATTCAATTCATCAAATATTGATCATCTAGATAAAATTTAGAGTTATTATAATTTCAGGTATTAAGAGATAGTTTTGCTAATCCTAGAGGATGATAACCGATTCACTGGTCTATATTAGAACTTGATTCTCGTGCGCTTGCGAATTGAAATTTACATTATCAAGTTTTTGGCGTCGTTGCCGGGGATTGGCTTAATTCTATCATTTTAGTACTGATACCAAGCAACTCTAGTCTTAATCTAGGATTTTTACCTTTTATTTGTTCTTTCTGATTTTTGTTCTCTTTTCTTGTTAGATTGTGATTGGTTGATGCGAAGGACTCGAAGTTGTGAACTTGTGCCTCTTGACCCCGAAATTGAAAGAACTTTTGGGAGGTTAAGAAGAGAAGGAAGAGTTGAAGAGCCAGCCATGGCTGAAGGGAATAATCAGTTGCAACTGAGAGACTATTTCAAGCCCGTGGTGAACAATAATTACTTGGGTATAGCAAGGCTACCCATCAATGCCAACAATTTTGAATTGAAGCCGACCTTGATCACAATGGTGCAATATCACCAGTTTGGGGGAGCATCACAAGAGGACCTTACAGTGCACATTAACACATTTATGGAAATGTGTGATACAGTTAAAATCAATGGGGTGCCAGAAGAAACAGATAAGTTTGAGGCTATTTCCATTCTCACTAAGGGACAAGGCGAGGTCTTGGTTACAGTCGTTGCTACCAAGTAGTATCACCAGTTGGGAAGAAATGGTGCAGAAATTTCTTCAAAAATTCTTCACACCTGTAAGAATTGCCCAACTTAGAGCAGCAGTTTAAGCAACTTGAGACTGAATTATTGTATGAAGCATGGGAAAGATTCAAGTATTTGTTGAGAAGATGCCCACAACACGGTTATCAAGATTGGATTCAAATCGCAATTTTCTACAATGCAATGACCATGTCTGAAAGTGCATGGGTTGATGCGACGGCTGGTGGTACTCTCATGAGGAAGACAACAAATGAGGCTCTCATGTTGATAAAAAAAAGGCTTCCAATTCCTATGAACACTCAAATGAGAGGGCTCCAGCAAAAAGAGTGGTCGGATTGCATGAAGTAGATCAAATGTCTTATATGCTACACCACATGGTTCCACAAGGCTTGGTTGGTAAAGATGAACAATGCAGTTTGTGAACAATTGCCTCTATAATTATAGAGGGTACTAAAGGACAAGCTCAAGTCAAGTGCCTAATCTATATTATTCGGGTGTGCGCAACCATGAAAACTTCTCTTATTCAAACAATAGAAATGTAATTGCAACCACCGCCGGGGCTTCATAATCAAGTCCAAGAGAAGAAATCAAGTCTGAAAGAAGCAATGACCACTTTTCTGAATGATTCAAACAAGAGGTTCACCAAGAATGAAAGAAAGTTAGATGAATTGGCGACTCACATGGCTAATAAAATGAGTTCCATGAGTCAAGTGATAACTCAGGTGAGCAACATGGGTGCCTCTGTTAAGAACTTGGAGACTCAAGTTGGGCAAGTAGTTGCACAAATGAGTGCACAACAGAGCAACAACACCTTTCTTAACAATACATAGATCAATTCAAGAGAGCAATGCAAGGCTATAACCTTGAGAAGTGGTAGAGAGGTTGAACATTCCACTCCAGCAAGTATATCTACAACCACTCCTACTTCTACACAAGCACCTGAGGAAGAGTCCTTATCTGAGAAGGAAGACCAAGCATCCAAAGAAAAAAAAAATGTGGAGAAAATGAAAGCAAAGAGCAAGGCACCTATGAAGGAAGACTTCGTTCCAGGGAGGATCACTTTCTCTGATAACCCTCCTATTTAGAAAACTTCCATTCCATTTCCTCAAAGATTTTAGAAAAAGAAATTAGATGAGCTATTTGCAAAAAAAATTAGATATTTTCAAAAGAATTCACATCAACATTCCTTTTGCAGATGCCCAACTATGCCACATTTATGAAGGATGTGATGAGCAAGAAGAGAAAGTTGGTAGAGTTTGGAACTGTGAAGTTGGGAGAAGAATGCAGTGCCATACTCCAAAATAAGCTACCTCAGAAATTAAAAGATCCAGAGAGTTTTACTATTCCATGCATTATTAGTAGTTCTTCTTTTGATAAAGTATTGTGTGATTTAGGTGCAGTATTAACCTTATGCCCCTGTCTGTTTTCAAAAAGCTCAACAATGGGGAGGTGAAGCCAACAACTATCTCACTCCAACTAGCTAACAGATCCATGACATACCCTAGGGGAGTGATAGAAGATATTCTTGTGAAGGTTGATAAGTTTATCTTCCCAGTGGATTTCGTGGTTCTTGACATGGAAGGAGATGATGAGATTCCTCTCATTTTGGGAAGGCCATTCCTTGCAACCGGAAGAGCCCTTATTGATGTTCAAAAGGGAGAGCTCACACTCAAAATGAATGATGAAGAGGTGATGTTCAACCTCTACAAGTCATTCAAGTTTCCTAATGAGAAAGATAGTTGCATCAGAGTGGACATTGTTGAGAGGTGCATTCAAGAGGTTAGAAATGAGACATCAACAGTAGATCCCTTGGAGAGATGTTTAGTGTACTTACTAAACAACATATCATAATAGCTTTGGATACACAACAAGTTCAGTCCTCTCAAGCGAAGGTTGAAGATATCAGTGTTGCATCTTCGTCTTCTATTGAGTCAAGTATCCCCAAGCCAAAGTTGAAGCCTCTTCCAGATCATCTCAGATATGCCTTTTTGGGCAAGGATGATACATTTCCAGTGATCATTTCATCCACCTTGTCTAATGTTCAAGAGGAAAAGTTGTTGAGGATCTTAAGGGAGCACAAATCCGCTATTGGGTAGACAATTGCAGACATAAAGGGGATCACTCCATCTATTTGTATGCACAAGATACTCATGAAGGACTCATACATGCCCATAGTGGAACATCAAAGGAGGTTGAATCCTGCAATGAAAGAAGTGGCCAAGGCTGAGATTCTGAAATGGCTCAAGGTAGGCATAAATTATGTCATATCTGATTTAACATGGGTAAGCCCTGTACACGTTGTACCTAAGAAAAGAGGTATCATAGTGATTAAGAATGAAAAAAAAATGAAATGATCTCCTCACGTACAGTTACTGGTTGGAGGGTGTGCATAGATTACAAAAAGTTAAATAAGGCCACCAGAAAAGACTATTTTCCATTGCCCTTCATTGATCAAATGCTGGACCGTTTGGCAGGGTTTGAGTATTATTTTTTCCTTCATGGATATTTTGGGTATAATCAGATTGCCATTGCTCAAGAGGACCAGGAGAAGACTACATTCACGTCCCTATGGCACTTTTGCCTTTAGGAGGATGCCCTTTTGCGTTGTGAAATGCTCTAGCCACTTTTCAGAGATGCATGATGGCCATATTTGCTGACTTGATTGAGGAAGTGATGGTGGTCTTCATGGATGAATTCTTTGTTTTTGGATCTTGTTTTGATCATTTTTTGAAGAATCTTTCACTTGTGTTATAGAAATGTGAGGAGAAGAACCTTGTGTTGAATTGGGAGAAGTGTCATTTTATGGTGCAAGAAGGAATTTTTTTGGGACATAGAGTTTCTTCTAAAGGGTTGGAGGTAGACAAAGCTAACATTGTGGCAATTGCGAAACTTATCCATCCAACCAATGTTAAGGGTATAAGAAGTTTTCTTGGACATATTGGGTTTTATAGACGGCTTATCAAGGACTTCTCCAAGATTACTAAGCCTTTTGTAATCTCTTGGAGAAGGATGTGCCATTTATCTTAGATGAAGCATGTGTACGAGCTTTTGATCACTTGAAGAAAGCACTTATTTCAGCTCCCATCATGATATTGAATAGAGCCATTTGAGTTAATGTGTGATGCCAATAATTATGCAGTTGGAGTTGTTTTTGGCCAGAGGAGAGATAAGATCTTCAGAGCCATATACTATGCAAGTAGGACTTTGGATGGGGCCCAAAGATATTACACCACCACAGGAAAAAAATTATTGGTAGTGGTGTATGCTTGTGATAAGTTCAGTCCTTATCTTGTTTGTTCTAAGGTCATTGTGTACATAGATCATGCAACCATTCGTTATCTTTTTCCTAAGAAGGATGCCAAGCCTAGGTTGATTAGATGGATTCTCTTCCTTCAAGAGTTTGATCTTTATATCAAGGATAAGAAAGGAAGGGAGAATGTGGTAGTTGACCACCTTTCTAGGCTACAAACACAAGCAAAAGATTATTCAAGAAGTTTTTCCTGATGAATAGTTGTATGCCCTGAGTGATGAACAGTGGTATGCAGATTTAGTAAATTTTGTGGCTAGTGGCATTTTACCGCCGAAAATCTCCTTAGCTCAAAAGAAAAAGTTTCTCCATGATGCTAAATTTTATTTGTGGGACGAGCCATTCTTATACATGTGGTGAAATGATCAAGTAATTCGAAGATGTGTGCCAAAAAGTGAAGTTCAAGCCATCCTCAGAGATTGTCACTCTTCCTTGTATGGTAGTCATTTTGGTCACCAAAAAACTGCTTACAAAGTTTTGCAAAGTGGGTTTTATTGGCCAACCTTGTTTAAAGATTGTTATGTGTTTGTGAAGTCATGGATAGGTGCCAAAGACAAGGGAATATTTCCAAACGTGATGAGATGCCCATGAAGACTTTTCTTGAGGTTGAATTATTTGTGTGTGGGGCATTGATTTCATGGGACCATTCCCATCCTCCAATGGCAAGCTATATATTTTGTTGCCGGTTGATTATGCGTCAAAGTGGGTTGAAGTCGTTGCTACTACCACAAATGATGCTCGAGTTGTATTGAAATTCCTTCAGAAGAATTTTTTCACAAGATTTAGTACTCCAAGGGCTATCATTAGTGATGAAGGTTTTCACTTTTGCAACAAGCTTTTCAATGCTCTACTTTCCAAGTATGGAGTCAAGCATAAGGTCGCTTTGGCCTATCATCCACAGTCAAATGGGCAAACCAAGTCTCCAACCAGGAAGTGAAAAGAATTTTGGAGAAGGCTGTTGTTCACTGGAAATCGCAAGTGTACGGTGACAGATGAAGATCGGGTTGTCGTCCTCTGGAATTGCACACCTCACCAACTACCGTTTTCACTAATTTCTAATTTTATCTAGTGATCAAATTATAGAGATTCAAGTATTTAAATAGCAAATAATTCTAATCAAATGAATAACTATGGAGAGAAATCAATATATATGAAAATCTAGAGAATCAACTTCACCTAACCTTCAATTATGTAATTTAGACATGCTTATTATCAAATCAATTTCTTAGTCTATAAGTCAAAATCCCCATGTCTCTAATTCCCTCTCTTGAGTGCCCTCACCAGTGCCGGATTAGAATGTATCATTAAAAACAGGATTCGATCTCTCGATAAAACCCTAATTCCAAACAACCCATTAAACTCCATGACATACTACAAGTTCATGAAACTTTGTAAACCTCTCAATTCTACAACATTTTCATGTCATAATCCCCTATTTCCAACCTAGAAAACCCTATCTCGAGTGCCGCCTTCCAAGTCTAACTTCATTTCATTTGTGATCAATAAACCGAAAGCATTAAGCATATGAAATCATGAATAAACTATAAAAATTTCATTCCTAATCAAATAAATCTAAAATTAAACCATAATCTTCAAGTTATGATCCACCTCCTCTCTAGAACAATAGATTAGTTCATAGCTTGAATGATAAGAACATGAAACATGGAGAAAAACTCAATAACAAACATGAATAGCAAACTAGA
The DNA here is from genome assembly GCA_035771175.1 of Paratinospora sagittata. Taxonomy (NCBI): domain Eukaryota; kingdom Viridiplantae; phylum Streptophyta; class Magnoliopsida; order Ranunculales; family Menispermaceae; genus Paratinospora; species Paratinospora sagittata. The sequence continues at coordinate 22,473,061 of CM069596.1, forward strand.
AAATCTGGAACTTGAATCTTCTTTCGAATCTTCGTGTTCCTTCCCCCTAGCCGTCTTGTTCTTTTATTCCGTGTGTTCTCCCCGAAAAACCCTAACTTTTGATATAATATATGCCCAAAAACTCGTCCAAGCAAAATTAGCAAGTCCACTCTCGAGAAATCATCCAAAAGTTGCTAAAAACGCAACTAAGGGACTCATCTAGCACCACGGCGCTCAATCCTCTTCATTTCAGCGCCGCGTCGCCCAGAACCTTGAAAATCACCTGACTTTTGTGGACTTATCCAAATTTCACTCTTTCCTACTTGGGTTCTTCATGCTTCTCCTTTGTACTTTCTTGTATATGTTTTTATCGTCCAAATCCATGACTAATGCATCCAAACACCTACAAAACAAAGCATGAGATGTCCTAAAACACATCTAAACAAATAAATGTATTAAAACTAACCTAAACACATAAAACTAATCCATGAGATGTCCTAAAACACATCTAAAACATGCTCTAAAATCTATCTAAATATGCAATTGTCAATTGTGAGCAGTAATAGGAAAGATTGGGCATTGAAACTTGATGATGCTTTATGAGCATACCGCACTGCCTACAAAACACCTATTGGAATGTCTCCTTATAGACTTGTCTTTGGAAAATCTTGTCATTTACCATGTGAGTTGGAGCATCGAGCTTATTGGGCAATAAGAAAATTGAATTTGATATGAAGGCTTGTGGACAGCAAAGGTTGCTTCAACTCAATGAAATGGAATAGTTTGGACAAGATGCCTTTGAGAATGCGAAGATCTACAAGGAAAGAACCAAGGGTTGGCATGACAAGCATATCTTGAAGAAAAATTTTCTTCAAGGTCAACAAGTTCTCCTCTACAATTCAAGACTAAGAATTTTTCCAGGAAAGTTGAAGTCCAGGGGTCCAGGCCATTTCTTGTCACAAAAGTTTTCCCCTATGGAGCAGTAGAGCTACAAAGCCAAGATGGTGGACGGTTGTTTTAAGTGAACGGGCAAAGGGTGAAGCACTACTATGGAGCATTTGATCCAAAGAAAGAGAAGCTACCCCTTCATCAACCACCACGAGTGAGAAAAGGGACAGTCAAGCTAATGACTATAAACAAGCACTTGTTGGGAAGCTTCCCTACCGATTTTTGTTGTTTTGCGTGTTATGTTTTATTTTAGTCATTATAGTATAGCAATTGCATTTTCTGTTATTCATCAACTAACAAGTTTTTATTTCTTTTTCAGGTTAAAAAAATATAAAAAAAAGCGAGAAAATTTTGTTATGAGCGCCAATCTGAAAAAAATAAAAATAAATAAAAGGGTTGATTGTTCTTTATCCTTCATCCTTCAATTCTTCATCCTTCAGTCTCCCCTTATTCCACTCATTTTTCCATCCTCTCTACTCAAACATCTTGCCCTTAATCTTTAATTTCTCTCATTTTCTCATCATCTTCAACTTCTTCCACATCCTTTTGATAGTTGCATATTTAGATAGATTTTAGAGCATGTTTTAGATGTGTTTTAGGATAATTTATGTATTAGTTTCATGTGTTTGCGTTAGTTTTGATTCATTTGTTGGTTTAGGATAAATTGGGTTTTTATGCATTAATTTGGTTTATTAGTTTAGAATTTGATCCATTGCATAATTTAGTGTGTTTTTGATTTGATTTGATTTGTTTTGTAGGTGTTTAGATGTGTTAGTCATGGTTTTGGTTGATAAAAATATGTACAAGAAGTTGTAAGGGAGAAGCATGAAGAATACATGTAAAAAAGGGGCTGAAAATTGGCTAAGTCAACAAGAAAAACGCCCAGAATATGTTCTGAGAGCCGCAGTGCTACACAAAAGCCAACTGCGCGACTTTTTTGTTTTGCCTGTAACTTTCTCAATTCAACTCTGAATTGGACGTGGTTTGATTCCTTACTTGAAATAATAGGGGGTGGAAGGTTTTTAATGTTTATTTAAGTGTATAACAAGAATAAAAATGACGAGGAAGAAAGCGGACGTGCGATTCAAAATAGAAACTTTCTAATTTTGTTGCGAACTTTCCTAGTTCGACTTGGACACTTCGTGGACGACTTCCTATGGACTTGTAGCTGTATAAAGACCATTTTTTAGGGTTTTCAAGACATATAAGAGATGATATACACTAGATAAGAGAAAAAGACGCCTAGGAGCAAAGGAACGCGAAGAAGGCGACTTGGAGACAAGAAGGATTCGACAAGTTCAATAGACGACTTGTTTCTATTTTTTATTTCTTCTTTCTCAACATGTTTTGGATTTCATTAGTCCAAAGTATGAACTAACTTGTTAGTCTAGAGAGAAGATGGCTCCTATATTAGATTTTATGCAATAATATTAGTTTTTATTTATTGTCAATATTTTATTCATCGTTTATTGATATTTCTCTATGCGTAATGCTTTTGATTTCTTGGCCATGGATCGAATGATCATAAACTTGGGGAATGGCACTCGATAGAGGGTTCTCTAGGTTTGAACATGAGAAATATGATATGGGATGGTCGTAGTATCGATAGGTATGCGATATCTTATGAAGTTGTATGAAAATCACAAGGCTTAATGCATTGCTAATATATTGGTTTTTATCGATAGATCAAAACTAGTGTTTTGGTAATAGATTCTAATGCGGCACTCAACAGAGGATGTTAGAAACTATAGGATTTTGACTTATAAACATGAATAATGATTTGATAATGAGAATGCTTAATATTCTATAATTGATAATTAGGTGAAATCCAATCTCTCGGTATTTTAATTTTGATTTTTCTCTAAGAAATTCTAATACTTGCTATTTTATTCATTGTTTTAGTTTATTGATCATTAAAATTTGGTTTTCTAGATAAAATTAGGGCTAGGAACGATATAATTAGTGTAGTAACACTATCCCTGAGAACGATACCGGATTCACATCGGCTTATATTATAAGTTGGCAACCGTACACTTCCGATTTTCACACATCAGGTTTCTTGCGCCGTTGCCGGGGATAGATTTTAGTTTATACTATTATTGTGTTTTCGAGCTTTGATTTTCATTTAGATTTTATTTGTTATTTTCTAAGTTTTTCTTTCTTTCTTTTTTCTTATAGGTTTTCGACGTTTATGCGGCAATCGAAAAGTTTTGAGATAGTACCGTTTGATCCCGAGATTGAACGCACTTTTGGAAGACTAAGACGGGAGGGAAGAGTTGGAGCCGAAGCAATGGCGGATGATCAAAATCAGTTGACTTTGAGAGAGTACTTCAAGCCAGTCATCAATGAGAATTTTTCAAGCATAGTTCGTCTTCCTATCAACACGAGCAATTTTGAGCTGAAACCGGCGTTGATCTCGATGGTTCAACAACATCAGTATGGGGTGTCCCTTATGGAAGATCCATCTATCCACATCACTACTTTCTTGGAGATGTGTGATATGGTCAAGATGAATGGTGTTACTGAGGACACCATAAGATTGAGGTTATTCCCTTTCCCCTTAAGAGATAAGGCACGAGCATGGTTGCAATCTTTGCAACCGGGAAGCACAGCCACATGCAAGAGATGGTGCAAAAGCTTTTACAAAAGTCTTCCCACTGGCCAAGACCGCCCAACTAAAAGCTGAGATTGGGCATATCAAGCAACAAGAGGCGGAATCACTTTATGAGGCATGGGAAAGATTTAAAGAACTCTTGAGGAAGTGTCCTCAACACGGATTCCAAGATTGGTTACAGCTTCAACTTTTGTACAATGGGATGACGTTTTCTACACGGACATTGGTTGATGTGGCGGCCGGTGGGTTACTTTTGACAAAAGCAGCCACCGAAGCATTCACTTGGTTAGAAGACATGGCTACCAACACATATGAGGTTCCAGGTGCGCGATCAACAGTAAAGAAGGTGGCCGGCCTACATGAAGTTGATCTATTCACATATCTCTCTGCACAGATGTCAAGCATTGCCAACCAACTTGTTTTGCTTACTACTCAAAATGCACAACCGTCTATTGAAAAGGCGACGACTTTACACATGGGTTCTTCGGGCAATGAAGCACATGAGGAGGAAGTTCAAAAAGTCAACAATCGCGGGTACAACTATAGGAGCAATCAAGGAGTTCCAAATCAGTACCACCCAAGCATCAGAAATCATGAAAACTTCTCTTATGCCAACACCAGGAACACTTTGCAACCACCCAATTTTTATAATCAAGCTCAAGAGAAGAAGCCATCTGTGGAAGATATGTTGGGTTCCTTTATGATGGAAATGAGGGCATCTATAAAAAATTTGGAGGTTTAAGTGGGGCAACTAGCCTCAACTATGAATGCCCAGCAACGAGGGTCACTACCTAGCAATACCAAGGTGAATCCTAAAGAGCAATGTCACCCCATCACATAACAACTCCACCACCTTTGCAAGATGAGGAAAACGAGCCTAAGAAGGAAGAAAAGACAAGTGAAGAGAAGGAAAAGTTGAGTGAGAGGGAGAAGCCAAAAGAGAGGCCTTATAGACTGGGTTCAATAACATTTTCTGATAAACCTCCCATTCTCAAACCAGCCCTCCCATTCCCTTAAAGATTCCGCAAGAAAATGTTTGATGAGCAATTTGCAAAATTTTTAGATATCTTCAAGAAAATCCATATTAACATTTCTTTTGCAGAGGCACTAGAACAAATGTCAAACTATGTGAAGTTCATGAAGGATGTTATGTCAAAGAAAATGAAGTTGGAAGACTATGAGACGGTGAAGCTTATAGAAGAATGTAGTGCCATACTCCAAAAAAGACATCCTCAAAAGCTAAAAGATCGAGGGAGTTTCAATATACCTTGCACCATTCGTCTTTTAAATTTTAGTAATGTTTTATGTGATTTAGGTGCAAGCATTATCTTAATGCCGCTCTCTATTTTCAGGAAATTGGGGTTTGGTGAGGTGAAGTCTACTACTATCTCCTTACAACTAGCAGATCGGTCTCTTAAATATCCTTACGGTATCATTGAAGATGTTTTAGTGAAAGTGGATAAGTTCATCTTCCCTATTGACTTCGTGGTATTGGACATTGAGGAAGATGGTGACCTTCCCTTGATACTTGGGAGACCATTCCTTGCTACTGGGAGAGCATTGATAGATGTGGAGCTTGGTGAGCTTACTTTGAGGATTAGTGAAGAAAAGGTGATGTTTAAGATCTACAATACACCCAAAGCTCCCGATAAGAAGAATAGTTGCAATCGAATTGATGTCAAAGGGGTAATTGATAAGTGTGCTGCAAAGGTTTATGAGAAGCCTACATCGAAAGATGCCTTGGAGCACTATGTGGAAAAAGTAGAGAATTTAGATGACCTTCCTCCCTTGGTGTGGAAGGACCTATATTTGATGTCAAATGTTGAAGAAGAAAAATTACTGAGTACTATGATTGAGCATTAGCGAAAGAATGGATCTCTTTCTTGAGTCAAGAAGAAACGGTTAAGATACTTTAAGGGCAACGATGAAAGGAATGAAAGGGACGTGCTTCTTGATGACACATCTTAAAGAAACAAAGAAAAAGTCAGGCTGAGGACTTTAAACCAAGCGTTTGTTGAGAGGCAATCCATCGATTTTGGAGCTTTCTTATTTTATATATTTTATGTTTTTAGTCATTACAGTTTAGATTTGAGTTTCATACCATTGACATATTTATTTCTCTTTCTTTCTAGGTTCTAAAGCAAGTTTGGGGGTCTTCTTAGAGCGTCCTAGAGAGGCGATTGGAGTACATCATATGAGATCTTCACCCATTTGGGCTAAGGGGGTTTTTCTAACCTCTCTTCTTTTATATTTGCCTCTTTTTTTATTTATGTCATCCATTGAGGACAATGCTTGCTTTAAGTTTGAGGGAGAGTTTTGAATTTTTGTCATGGTAAGTTTGCTAAATATGCATTAGTTTAGGTTAGGAAATCACATTCTTTTTCAACTTTATACTTACTTATGGAAGGCCAATGCCAAGAGAACACTTTAGAGATATGAAACGATAGGGGAATGTAGAGAGCACCTATATGTCTGTGTGCTTGATCCATTTTTGCTGAGTTTTGTTTGAGAGACTTAACAAATCGTACATGTATCATTAGATTAAGATTGTTGGGAATGAACCTTTGTTTGTTAAGTCATATTTCAGATCTCTAGGGATTCGAGAACAAGCTTGATCACTACTCGAGGCAAAATCCTAGAAAACACACCATGATGAAGATGATTTAGGCTATGTTTGAAAAAGTTTGAGCCAAATAGCCTACATTACTTTCTATTGTATCCTTAGTTCCCATTTTGAGTTGAATATCATTTTTTGTGTTACCTATGGATCATGAATTTTGAGCTTATCATGTTTAAATCCCTTGTTTTTCAAACTATATACCTTGTACACTTTGATAATGTTAGAGTATTATTATGTGGAATAAAGAACCATGGGAAAGAAAAAGTGAAGAAAAAAAGGTGATAAAGAAGAAAAAAATATGAAGTTTGCTTATGAGTTTATTTATATGAAAAAATAAGAGAAAAGGAAAGAAAATGAAAAAAAAAAGAAGAGAAGAAAAGGGTGTTACATCTATGTGTTAAAAAGAAATAAGTTTGGGGGTGTAGCATTCTATCAAAAAGAAAAAAAAAAAGAATGATGTAAAGAAGCAAACAAAAAAATGGGGAGTAAATGAAAAGTTGAATTTTACAGAGGATAGATGCACTGAAATTGGGGTTTTGGTTTCAAATGTAATGTAGTGGATGTTAGCAATTAATCAAAGCGTTTAGGGTATTTTTGAGCTACAATGTTCTTATTTTTCCCTACCTTTGAACTTAAGCCTTGCATTACAACCTATGAAAGACCTTTTGATTCTGAATGGTGTGTGATCTACATTAGTGGAGAGTGGTGTGAAAGACTTGCCTATGGAGTTCCAATCTAAATAATATATTTTGCGATCTTACTCTTAATACTTGCTTGCATTTTCTCATGACTTGCATGATTAGTTTGATGAGATTAGCTAAGTACGTATGTGTGAAAGAATCAAAGGTGGAGCTTGGTAAGAGTTGGGTTGAAATTCTAGACAACTCTACACTCTTGAAGTTCTTCCTAGAAGTGAATATTCTTTTTGGTGTAATCTTGGAGGACATATATGTATTTACAATGATTGTGTAAGTCTTTATTTGTGTGAGAATGTGATTTTAGAAGGGGTATGCTAATCATGAGTTTTAGTTTTATTTTCCCTGTGTCCGGGAAAATCAAAGTGCTAAGTTTGGGGGTATTTAATAGTTGTATATTTAGATAGGTTTTAGAGCATGTTTTAGGTGTGTTTTAGAATAATTTATGTATTAGATTCTTGTCGTTATGTTAGTTTTCATTCATTTGTTACTTTTGGATAAATTGGGTTTCTATGCATTAATTTGGTTTATTAGTTTAGAATTCAATCCATTTCATAATTTAGTGTGTTAGTGATTTGAGTTGATTTGTTTTGTAAGTGTTTAGATGTGTTAGTCATAGTTTTGGATGATAAAAACATGTACAAGAAGTCATAAAGGAGAAGCATGAAGAATAGATGTCAAAAAGGGGCTGAAAATTGGTCAAGTCAACAAGAAAAACGCCCAGAATACGTTCTGAGCGCCGCAGCGCTACACAAAAGCCAACTGCGCGACCTTTTTGTTTTGCCCGTAACTTTCTCAATTCAACTCCGAATTTGACGTGGTTTGTTTCTATGGATTAATTACGTGAAATAATAGAATATGGAAGGGTTTTAAGGTTTATTTGGAGTGGAGATTGAGAAGAAAAATGGCGAGTAAGAAAGCGGATGTGCTATTCAAAATAGAAACTTTCTAATTTTGTTGCAAACTTTCCAAGTTCAACTTGGACACTTCTTGGATGACTTCCTAGGGACTTGTAGCTATATCAAGACCATTTTTTATGGTTTTCAAGATATATAAGAGATGAGATACACTGGATAAGAGCGAAAGGCGGCTAGGAGCGAAGGAACGTGAAGAAGACGACTTCGAGACATGGAGGCTTCGACAAGTTCAATAGACAACTTGTTTCTTTGTTTTATTTCTTGTTTCTCAACACGTTTTAGATTTCATTAGTCCAAAGTATGAACCAACTTGTTAGTCTAGAGAGTAGATGGCTCCTATATTAGATTTAATGCAATAATATTAGTTTTTATTTATTGTCAATGATTTATTCATCGTTTATTTATATTTCTCTATGCGTAATGCTTTTGATTTCTTGGCCACGGATCGAATGATCATAGACTTGGGGCGCGACACTCGATAGAGGGTTCTCTAGGTTTGAACATGAGAAATATGACATGGGATGGTCGTAGTATCGATAGGTATGCGATATCTTATGAAGATGTAGGAAAATCACAAGGCTTAATGCATTTCTAATATATTGGTTTTTATAGATAAATAAAAACTAGTGTTTTTGTAATAGATTCTAATGCGGTACTCGACAGAAGGTGTTAAAAACTATAGGATTTTGACTTATAAACATGAATAATGATTTGATTATGAGCATGTTTAATATTGCATAATTAATAATTAGGTGAAATCCAATCTCTAGGTATTTTAGTATTGATTTTTCTCCAAGAGATTCTAATACTTGCTATTTTCTTCATTGTTTTAGTTTAAATATTAGTTTATTTTATTTGAAACGCCCGTACCTTTGGGTGATGTCATTTTGACTCGTAGATAAACCTTATACGTATACGTGTACGTATGCGTATACATATTTGATGCTTAACGCATGTAAGTTCGAGTGCCTCTGCATGCTTTTATGTCGTTTTGAGTGCACGTGGAGTTTCGGAACCATCGGAGACCCATTCAACGTCGAAACATGTCGAAAACAGTGTTTTGGATCAGTGGAGCTCGTTCCATGGAGGAAGAAATTTATGTCACCGATTACACGAATATCTTGATCTCCCAGATTCGTAGTCTGATTGAGCTGAAATATTGTCAAATTATTCTTCTCTAATAGATCTTCATTATGAACGGTGAAAATCTTGATCAGAGTTATCTACTATGAGATATAAGACTCCAAACACTGTTTTTGGGATTTGCGGATTTTCTTGCACAGTTTTGATCAAATAGTTGGATCTCGCAATCTCACTGTTGGATTGAGCCTAAATTTTACTAGAAGGTTTGAAACTAACTCATAAAAGTTTTAAGCGGTTAAGATGTTAATTTGGTGAGTCATTTGCAAGAAATTGATTATCTAATTGCATGTAATTGTAGCAGGAAAATCTATCTGTTTGACAATTTTTCATGTGGGCCCAAACTTGTCTATTTAAGCAGCTAGACCCTAATTTTCGGCTCATTTGCTCATTTTTCAGTTAGAAAAGAAGGAAAAGAGCTGGAGAAGAGAAAATAAGAGGGAAGCTAGGATTTTGGTGATGTTTGCTCAAAAATCCCGAAGGTTTGCATATTTTCCTAGTTTTCTTCCTTTAATCTCTTTAGTTTAAGCATGTGAGTTGTATTTTGACCTAAACAATGCCATGGCAGTTGAGGGTGTTCCAGACCTAGGGTTCCTTTGCATGTATGTGTTTTATGAACCCTAGTGTTGAATGGAGGCCATTGACACCATTTTCTCCAATTTCTCACTTGGATTTGGTGGAACCCTTTGTAAATGGACCTACACTTGGTTCATGGGCTTAGACTTTTCCAAATGGCTTGCATGTCATCTATGTTAGGCTTGTGGACACTAGAAACTGATCCATGTATTTTGTTAGAGATTTCCATGGTGAAATCATTGGGTTTAGTACAAATGGCCCTTCCTTGGTTCATTGACCTAGGGTTGAGAATCAACCTTGCATGTCAACTATGTTGACCTAGTGGGCATTGTTGATGAACCGATGATGCTAAATAGGTATTTTGTATGGCTGAACATTGTGACTTAGTGTAATTTTGGCCTAGACCATGTGATTTGGAAAATTTCAATCAATTTGGGAATTTGCCCACATTTGGGGATTTTGACCTAGACTTGGTCAATTGATGAAATTGACTTGGCAAATAGTCTAATTAACCCTATTTATGATTGAATGCCTTATGTTACAGTGGTTGGATGAACCTATTGCATTCAATTGGGTTAAATGTGGGTTAATTTGGTATTAAATGGTTGAATTGAGCAATATGGGATTAGCTCGTGGGTATGACCATTTTAGAATCTTAATTGGCTATGTATTTGGGTTTAAACATGGTTGTTTGGCACACTTTGGACTGATTTTCAGTATTGTGTAAACCATATCGTTTGTAGGGATTTGTGAATGATCTAAGTAACCCAAATAGGACAATTGGGAAATGAGGTGCATTGGGGTGATTGTGGCATGCTAGTGCTTTCTTGTGGTTAGAATTGGATTGGCTAAGTCTAGCCAATCAAGTTGTGAGTGTTTCTTTACTTGTGATTTCTATATGTGGCATTGTAGTATAAACGAGTCTTTAAATGCTTATCTAATGTAGTATGCATGATTTAATGGTTCATGAAATGTATTTGAGCATAGTCAGTTGGGAAAGCAATGTGGGTTGGATCTCCTAGCATGGGATTCTCTTTTAGGGAATTCCATTGAGGCTAGATGGTGATCCCCAGTTGTGGACCTTGCAGAGGGTTTTATGGCTTGTGTAGATAAGATCGCCTAGACATAGTATATGTCTCTATGGGATGATCTTATTAGCTACACGACTCCAGAAATCCTATTATAATACGGGTAAGAGGTCGATCAGGCAAGGGATGTCGCACACTCTGGCCTTTGGATTGACACTTACTTAGGAAGTGTCTAGGATTTAGTGTGCATGTTTATAAAATTATATGCATTGTCTTGGTTATGACATGATGCATTATATTTGGCATGTATGTAATCTTGTGTATCACCATGCTATTTAAACTGTTTTTAATGATCTTGCAATATTTTATTTAAATGCATATATATGTTGCCACTTGTGGAGGACATTCACTGAGTTGTTGTAACTCACTCCTCTTACCTTTCTTTCCAGGATCGGATAGGAAGGAGAAAGGGAAAGCTTAGCTGCGGAGTGTTTCCCGTACCTTTGTGATGTAAGTGTTAGTACATTTATTTGTATTTTGATAAATTCTACTAAATAACACCTAATGTTTATACTTAACATTTAGATGGGTTTGTATTTGTGGTTAGGTATAATTTTGTACTTTTGAACTTTATGGACTTTGAGAAATTTTTTGGTTGTCATTTTGGGTATGTATTATATTGATGAACTTATTTATGTCCATGTGTTTGATGTTGTTTTTGGGATTGTGGTATGTGGTTAGAAGGCTTATTGGGTCGCCATGTATATCGAGGAAGGATATACCTGGGGTTCCGTGCCGGTCATGATGTCACAAATAGTGGGTCGTAACATTATTGATTATTAAAATTTTGTTTTCTAGATAAAATTAGGGTTAGAAACGATATAATTAGTATAGTAACACTATCCTTGGGGACGATACCCAATTCTCATCGGTTTATATTATAACTTGGCAATTGTACACTTGCGGTTTGCACGCATCACCTTTTAACCAGGTTTTGGAAGAAAAGAAGCACGATTGTGGTCGAGCTAGGGCATCGCCAAGGTTTGGGGTTTTTGCAAATCTATCTCATTGTAAGTGGTTCTTGTGATTTTCTTGAGTTTCCTTGCAATAAAATCATCATTTTTGCAAAAAATTCATGATCATTGAGAATCATAGCTTCTTGTGGGTGAATGTTGATGCAACGGTTGTGATTTAAAGTGTAATGGACCTGTTTTGTGTGTTAGAGAAAATGTGGGGGATTGTTGGGTTTTGTACGGTTGGGTGTTTTTGTTAAGCAAGTTTGAGATTAGTATTTCTTTTGAATTGTATGGTGGTGATTGAGCTGCTCTTTAAGAAATTGGAAAAGAAAGTAATTGTTTAAGTTTTTGGGCATTCCATTTTGTGTGGTCTGCATTGTGGAATCTTGTGGTGTATTGGTGTGGTTGTGTTGAATTATTGAAATCTCTAGCAAAAATATTGGAAGCTAAAATTTTGGCATGGCACCAAAAAAATCTCAGGGTTCATCTTCCCAGTCTTATGATGAGAGTCGTTTTGTTAGTGCAGCAACTTCTCAGCATTTCTATAACTCTGTGGTGAGGAGGAGCCTGATAAAAAAAGGGGTTTGAATGTGAATTGTTTCCACAACCCACAGTTGGCTTGCATGGTTGAAGCAAGAAATTGGCAACAATTTGTCAGGCAACCAAACGCAATTGTAATCTCAATTGTAAGAGAATTTTATGCCAATGACAAGGAGAGAAATGGGTGCCATGTATATGTGCGAGGCAAGATAGTCTCATTTGACAGAATAACCATTAATGTTTTTTATGGGCTTCCTAATATAGATGATGACGGGTACTCTGAATACATTGATCAAGGGATTAATACGGAAGAGATTATCACCACTCTATGCAGTCCAGGGTTCGAATTGAAAATTCCAAAAGGAGTTCCAGTTTCGATTCCAAAAAGTGGATTGGACAATATTAGCAAGGCATGGCTCAACTTCCTAGTTGCAAAATTGATGCCAGGAGATCATAAATCTGATCTAACCAAGGATCGTGCCGTGCTCTTGTTTGCCATTGTTTCCGAAAAATCTATCGACGTGGGGCAGGTTATTCAAGATTCCATCATTTACAGTATCAAGCCTGCTACCACTGGAGAGCTTACTCACCCATCCTTGATAACTACCTTGTGTTGAAATGCGGGGGTGACTTGGAGTGCAGATAAGGAAATTAGTCGTCGTAGATTGATTATTAACTCTAGAAACATAGTGCGATATAAGACTCTAGCCCCTGATGGCCCGACCTCTCCTGGTTGGGGACTGAGATAGGGTACTTCTTTTCAGGGTCCTCGTGCACAAGCATTGCCAATGTCTGATTGAATCATGTGTCTTGAGTACGAGGTGAAAGAACAACGTCAGCGTATGGATCAATTACTGTGTTGAGTTCAATTCATCTCTGGCGCAAATGTTCAATTCTTGTGGCCTCAATGTCAGCCCTGCTGCAGTTCAATTCCCCCAACCACAACAATTCGATGAGCATCAGCATGAAAAAGCGAAAGAGGAAAAGGAAGACAATGACGAAAAGGATGACAATTGAGGCACTTTAGGGGAGTTTCTTGAACCTTTTTCTCTTTATTTTCTGCTACCATTGAGGACAATGCTAAATTTAAGTTTTGGGGAGGGTTCAATGTTTAAAATCCTTAGTGTTCGTTTGCATTGTTAGGTTGCATATTAATGTTTAGGTTGCATATTAGTGTAAATTTTGAAAATTTTAGTCTTTGGTTTGTGTTTAAAATAAATGCTAGGCCATGAATAATTTCATGTTCTTTTATGAACTTTGATTTGATTTGATTTTGAATGGATGATCTAGGATAGTATTAGCCCTCATTTCTGAACATAAACCTTGAAAAATTAGATAGTCCTCTTAAGTTTGTGTGCTTGATCTACTTGCCATGTTTATTGGATATCTTTGTTGACTTTTGCGTATACAATCATGATCATGAATGTCACTTGCATGATAATTCGAGGTTTTGTAAGCAAGCATCTTTATATCTCAATTTGTTTTTCAAAACATGACTCTAGAGCTTGTTTGATCACTTCTTGAGGCGAAATCCTACGAATTGCACAATGAGATTTAGGCAAATTTTGGGAAGATTGAGCCATTAAACCTACCTAATTGTTGAATTACCCCTAGTCACCCTATTTTGAGCTTTTTATCTTGTTTTTTGTCGCCTAAAATAATTAGCCAAGGCCTTCGATTGAATTTTCCCTGTTTTTACCCTTGCACCCTTAAATCTTTGAAAGATATGAATTGTAATGGGTTGGGTTATTTTTCATGGGAACTTCTATGTAAATGTGCTATGGTATGAAAATGGGAAAAAGGTGACGAGACAAAAGGTATTAAAATGAAAAAGAAAGATGAAGAATGAGAAGAGAAAAATATGTTTCTTCATCAATGAGTGAAATGAATAAGTTTAGGGGTATTTTGGGGGCAATGTGAATGAAAATGTTGAAAAAATATTCTGTTTTGAATAATGTGTTGGGTTTGGTTTACTTTGTAAGGCATGGGATGTTTAAAAGTATTATGTATCAAAGAAATTTTGGGTATATTAGCTTAATTTTATCAATTTTATCATACCCTTAACATTAGCCTTACATTACAAGCTTAATAAAGACCTATTGATCTTGATTGGTGTGAGACCTACATTAGTGGAGAGAAGAGTGAAAAACAAGCATATGAAATTATGTTTTGTTTTATTGAGATCATCTTTTTCTTTCTTGCTTGCATAATCTATACGATTTATGAGTGGTCATGTGTTAGATTTGCATGCTTATTTGTCAATGAGGATAGAGAAGAAGGCATGACTTGTAGGTTGAAATTCTAGACAACAAGTTTAAACTGTCAAAGTTTTTCTTGTTTTATGTTGAATGAAATTTGTGTTGTCTTTGAGATCATTAGAATCCATTCTAGTTAATCAAATCCTTGTTCATCTTAGAATATGTGTGGAGTCTTGTTTGTCCTGTTAACCTATATGGTTCATCCTTAGCACATCCCTAAAGTATAATTGATGAAGTATATTTTGATGATCACAAACAAAATATTTTTTGGTGCTAACGAACGTTTTTCAAGAACTTATCTTTGCACCAAAGGAAAAGCAAAAAGCCAAGGAACGACTCGATGAAGAAACTCAAAGCTTACTTCCAACGATCAAACTCGTTTCAACTAACGGACTTCAACGATCATATCATTATTTCAAGATCACTTCTCTCGAACGTTTTAATCAAGCTTTAAGACTACATCTCTCGATCAACGTTCAAGTCATTCAACTCCGAATTACTTTTATTGAAAATCTCATAATGAAGAGTTGGATTTAACGGTTTTGAGAAAAGAGAAATACACAAAGTATTTAAGGTATATATTTTTCTAATCGTTATTGCTCAAAATGTTTTCCAAAATCATGCATATATCATTTTCATATGTTCTCTAAATCTGCATATTTTGATGTCTTAACTATATTTCAAGAAATTTAATACTATATATTTAATTTGAAATATATCAAGGTTTTATTCGCATTTATCGAATATTTTATCATGAGTCAAAAAAATTTTCAAAGAGTCTTTCAAGACGCTAATGACATAGCAGCGCTCTCCTGAACTTGTTAAGTCAGGACATTGATAGGTCATTAGGACGCTGATAACGCTCAAGGTTGAAATGAAATGATTAATCAGGACGCTTACTTGTATAGTAGCGGTCTTATATATTCGTCAACCTCTGAAGTTGTCAGGAAGCTGACTCAACGTCAGCTCACTGAAAGATCTTTTAAGAGTTCTTCAAAGAATGTTTCTTTGAGGACGCTGATGGTTATAAGCTGATTAAACTATCAGGACACTTTCTGGGTAGGAGTGTCCTCACCTTTGGAAATCAACTGAATAACTTTCAGGATACTGATTGTCTTTCAGCGTGTTTTTAAATGTCTTAACTTGTAGGACGCTTACATAGTAGTAGCACCCTCATGTTATGTTTTTATCTAGTAGGACGCTCACGTAATGTAGTGCCCTCATGTTTTGTTTTATGTTTTAAAAGCAAGACGCTTACTTGGGTAGTAGTGCCCTCATGCACTTAATAGTTTAAAAACACAGCACGGCGCTAATTGTGCATTAACACCCTCAAGGTTTAATTCGTCTAAAGTCATAAGTAAGTCAGGACGCTTACGAGTTAGTAGTGCCCTCGCTTAACTTCTCAGCAGAACGCTTATACGTAGTAAGCGCCCTCAAGGAACAAAACGACAAAGTTGATATTATGCGTTAGGACCCTGATTACGGAATCAAGACGCTAATTCAACTATCGTCACTGTTCGAATGAGTACACTATGTCAGTTTACTTTTTCAGAACAGACACTTGCACAAAGTCTTTTTCATACTTATCAGAGACCTTTTCTAATACATGAAAGAAGTTCTTCTAAAGCTTTCCTCTTTCATGAAATCTGAAAAGAACCAGAATGTTAGTGAAAATCGCAGTTGCTATTTTCATATAACATTCTAGCCGTTGTGTGAAAACGTTCACATTATTTGAACTTCAAATGTCTAACGACTGTGTCCCACTAAGTCTATAAACACCAACACTTAGGACCAAACAACTTGCCAATCACTTTGTATTGTGCCAATACTTTTGAAAGCCACTCTGAGTCAAAATGAATTTCATTTTCTAATCTTTCAAAGTATTTTCACTGATACCTATACGATTTTCATATTGAGTTTCAAATATATTTCTATCTTTGAAAATTTGTTTTTATATTGGTATCAACTCAAATTCTCAGCACTGATTCACATTTGGTATCATTCTTGCTGATGATAGAATTTGAGAAATAGTTCAAGATATATAGTTGTACTTGATTTCATATTTTAAGTACTGTATTGAACTATATCCGTAGTAGCGTTAAACTACTAATCATTGAACCAGACGTTTTCATACTTATACTTTATATCTATTTTGAAAACTGTTTGTGTCTTTGATTTACACCAATCCTCGGTTTTATACGTCAATGTTTTATTGGTATTATATTGTTTTCGAAGAAGCTCTAATTTTCATATCATATCATTCATGCTTTTCGAAACTGCACTTGAGCAATATCGAACATTGAAAGGTAAAGGATTGAATGTGTATTTCAACTTAACATTACCTACTTCACATTTCATATCTTTGTAATGCTATGTATTGTGCTTAATGTAAAATGTTCTACTGCGTTAGAACCAACCAACATCTTAGTGTTGTAATGCTGGCGTGTTTCTGGATTGAAACAACCAGGACAAGTAAAGGTGGTTCACTTGATGATTTAAGGATTGAAATCAGGTAGGTTATCTCTTAGCGTTTAAAAGAGAAAACGGTTCATCCTCATCTAGTAAAAGGGTAGGTGTGTCCTTAACCTTAAAAAGGATAGGTTATCTTCAGCCTTTAAAAGAGAAATCGGTTCGTCCTCATCCCGTAAAAGGATAGGTGCATCCTCAACCTGTAAGAGGATAGGTTATCTTTTAACCTATAAAGAGAAACGATTGTTCCTTATCTCGCGAAAGGATCATGGTTCTTCCTTAGCCAGTAAAAGGAACATGGGTTTCTCCTCTTCCCGAAAAAAGAAATTTGGTTATTCCTTAGCTAGTAAAAGGAACATGGGTTTTTCCTAATCCCAGAAAAGAAAAATGGTTCATCCTTAGCCCATGAAAGGATAGGTTTGCCTTTAACCTGTAAAAGGGCAGTTGTAACGGTTTGGTTCTCATCCGTAAGAGAATTAGTTAGTGGATTGAGTAAATCCTAATCGGGAGATTAGGTAGTGGACATAGGCTTGGCCGAACCACTTTAAATTTGTGTGTCAAACGTTTGCATTTTAGTCTGTGTTCTAATTTGCATCATGTTCCAATTAACTTATGTAAATCACTTAAGTTATTGGAAGACCTTTTTAAAATTGACCATTGCACCCAATTCACCCCCCCTCCTTCTTGGGTGGACCAACAACTGGTATCAGAGCAGGTTTTCTGAAATCATGGTCTAACAACCTAGAGTCTAGATTTTATGGTCAATTTAGGGTTCATCGTAGGTGTCTTTGCATTTCACGTCTTAGGATATATATCTTATATCTCTATCCCACCTAGCTTTAACCTCTCAAGTATGATTATGCTTTCTCTTAATTTTTTTTAATCATACTCTTCGGCACATGACTCTATGTCATTTATGCATTAATTGCAGACTCTGCTAGAGATACCCATTAGCTTGCTTCATACGTTTCGCTCTCACTTCTTTTCCCAGAGTGAAATCGTTCTGCATTCATCTTCTTCGTTTCATCTCCATCTTCATCTCTCTAATGGCGTCCATAGCTCTTGAGTCTAGGAAAAGAACTAGAATGGAATCATCTTTCACTTCTAGTGACTTTTCTCCATCGTCTTCTTCATCAGATGGATCTGATGAAGATACCTCTTAGGAAATTGCATCTCCACTTCGTGCCGAAGAACCTCTGCCACCGCTTCCTGCTGCAGCGTCTCCTGAGGAACAATTTGCCAAACTTAGTGATTCCTTATCTTCCAGCTTTCACGCCGAATGGGACATGCTAAATGAGCACGAGAACCGGCTGAAAGAGCTTGAAGCCAAGGCAAAACATCAAAGAGATCTGATGATGACACTATTTGAGAAAATGAGGAATCCTGAGTGATAATTGAAAAGGTTGTTCATGTGAGCACTGCCACTCCCATGGCTCACCACACCAATAACCTTTGTGGATGTCCTTGTCCTCGCTTCAAAGATTTCGGTGCAGAATTTTCTAGGAATGTCTTGAAACCTCTCTGCAAGCCCTGTCAACCCAAGCAATTTTTTTTAAAATTTTGTTTAATCCATCTTTTGAATTGTTGTTTAAAACACTTCTACAATACTCCTTTTGATGTTTAAACTGAATCTCTTAAAGTGTATGTGTATACTCTGTTCGTTTCCCCTTTTTCTCTTTCACAATGAGTTCTGCACATCTCACTACCTTGTTGTTTGCTTGCTTGTGGTTAGTTATCTTTCAATCTCTCATTCATATTTTAATGCTTTACTATATTTGAATGACTGATCTATTTGAATTTGTGTGAATGCTATATTTCATATTCATATGTTGCACACACTAATCACAATTTTCTTGATTCATGCTCTGATATGCCTACTTTTATATTTGTAAAATTCCCGAATATTTTTGTTGCATATCTATGTTGCTTTCATTAACATGATTATCTGTCATCACTAATGTTGTCTTGTTCATACTTCCAGATAAACTGCATCTTGATAAAATTTTATTACAACTAATGCACTTATCAGTTTATTAGTGACATCTTTTTTGATTGGTCACATCTATCTTGAATATATGATATGCATATCTGTGACTGTCTGATAAATATCATGATTAGACCTATCTTGTATCTTATACTATATCATGATTATTTATACTCATTTTGAAGTTGTGATATCTGATTATTTGATTGATCAGGTACACAATAGCTAGGCTATGCTTTAACAATCTATTTTTGCTTACGCTTATTCATATCATGATCATGCTTGCTCTGATCTTAGAAAAACTTATCTATGCATGATTCATGTTTATAGGCCATGTACACAACTTTACATCATACGCCTATATCTTGAACAGAATATTGCCTACACTCATGATTATTATCTGTTGGCATTATTCTTTCAATGATTTCCTGACTTTGATGCATCTGCTTCATACCATAACGTGTTAGCATCAAACTCATGGATATATCTTCATATGTCTAAACTATGGAAAGTTTATAATTTTTCATTTCACATGCCATTGATGTTGTTCCCTAATATTATATTTCGTATACATTAATTGACTGTGATGTTTGATATCTAATAGATGCCATGAACTTCAAACTATATACTTTGCATCTTGTTAGAATTTGAATAGCTAGGCCCTGTTATATCATAAATTCTTTGCATATGCTATAAGTATGCTTATGCGTGTTTATTTACATATCTTAAAGCATACTCTGTGTTTGGTATGATTTAATTGTTATATTTATGCCAAACACTAAAGGAGAATAATTGCCCACAATTAAAAATTCTTTATGAATTAATCCGCAATTATTTCAAAACTTATAGTCTATGAATAAGTCAATCTATTTCTCACTGTGCTTAAAACAAGATCTTTTTCCACATGATTTCAATACAGTAGACCTTACACATTCTCACGTACCTAACTATGACACGTTGTCATAAACCATCTTGAGGATGAATGCAAAAAGTAAGGGGGAGTCTCCGTGTAATGGGGAGCTTCGCTACCCTACTAAGTCGAGGGGAGATTTTATTCTTCTTTCTTCACTTTTTGATGATATCAAAAGGGGCAGAAGAAAAATAAAGAAAAATAAGGGGGAGAAGAAAAATAATAAGCAGAAATAGTTCAAGGGAAAACTTTTTTGCTTAATATGCCTAATTTTTTGATTTGTTTGTTATCATAAAAAAGGGGGAGATTGTTAACCTATATGGTTCATCCTTAGCATATCCCTAAAGTATACTTGATGAAGTATATTTTGATGATCACAAACAAAGTATTTTTTGGTGCTAACGAACGTTTTTCAAGAAGTTATCTATGCACCAAAGGAAAAGCAAAAAGCCAAGGAACGACTTGATCAAGGAACTCAAAGCTTACATCCAACGATCAAGCTCGTTTCAACTAATGGACTTCAACGATCACATCATGATTTCAAGATCACTTCTCTCGGACGTTTCGATCAAGCTTCAAGACTACATCTCTCAATCAACGTTCAAGTCATTCAACTACGAATTACTCTTATTGAAGATCTCATAATGAAGAGTTGGATTTAACGGTTATGAGAAAAGAGAAATACACAAAGTATTTAAGGTATATCTTTCTCTAATCGTTATTGCTCAATGTTTTTCAAAAGCATGCATATATCATTTTCATATGTTCTCTAAATCTGCATGTTTTGATGTCTTAACTATATTTCAAGAAATTTAATACTATATATTTAATTTGAAATATACAGAGTTTTTATTTGCATTTATCGAATATTTTATCGCGAGTCAAAATTGTTTTCAAAGAGTCTTTCAGGACCGTAATGAAATAGCAGCACTCTCCTGAACTTGTTAAGTCAGGACGCTGATAACGCTCAAGGTTGAAATGAACTGATTAATCAGGATGCTTACTTGTATAGTAGCGGTCTTATATATTAGTCAACCTCTGAAGTTCTCAGGAAGCTGACTCAGCATCAACTAACTAAAACATTTTTTAAAAGTTCTTCAAAGAATGTTTCTTTGAGAACGCTTTAGGTTATAAGTTGATTAAACTAT
The DNA here is from genome assembly GCA_035771175.1 of Paratinospora sagittata. NCBI lineage: Eukaryota > Viridiplantae > Streptophyta > Magnoliopsida > Ranunculales > Menispermaceae > Paratinospora > Paratinospora sagittata. The sequence goes on from CM069596.1 coordinate 22,493,903, forward strand.
AATGACGCTTTCTGGATAGGAACGCCCCCACTTTTGGAAATCAATTGAATAACCTTCAGGATGCTGATTGTCCTTCAACGTGTTTTTAAATGTCTTAACTTGTAGGACGCTTATATAGTAGTAGCGCCCTCATGTTACATTTTTATTTAGTTGGACGCTCACGTAATGTAACGCCCTCATGTTTTGATTTATGCTTTAAAAGCAGGACGCTTACTCGGATAGTAGCGCCCTCATGCACTTAATAGTTTTAAAACATAGTAGGACGTAATTGTGCATTAACACCCTCAAGGTTTAAGTTGTCTAAAGTCATAGGAAAGTCAAGACGCTTACGAGTTAGTAGCGCCTTCACTTAAGTGTTCAACAGGACACTTATACGTAGTAAGCGCCCTCAAGGAACAAAATGACAAAGTTGATATTATGCGTTAGGCACTGATTACGAAATCAGGATGCTAATTCAACTACCATCATTGTTCGAATGAGTACACTACGTCAGTTTACGTTTTCAAAACAGACACTTGCACAGAGTCCTTTTTAGACTTATCAGAGACCCTTTCGGATGCATGAAAGAAGTTCTTCCAAAGCTTTCCTCTTTCATGAAATCTGAAAAGAACCAGAATGTTAGTGAAAATTGCAGTTGCTATTTTCATATAACATTCTAACTGTTGTGTGAAAATGGTCACATTATTTGAACTTCAAATGTCTAACGGCTATGTCCCACTAAGTCTATAAACACCAACACTTAAGACCAAACAACTTGCCAAACACTTTGTGTTGTGCCAATACTTTTGAAAGTTAGTCTGAGTCAAAATGAATTTCATTTTCTAATCTTTCAAAGTATTTTCATTGATACATATACGATTTTCATATTGAGTTTCAAATATATTTCTATCTTTGCAAATATGTTTTTATATTGGTATCAACTCAAATTCTCAGCACTGATTCACATTTGGTATCATTCTTGATGATGATAGAATTTGAGAAATACTTCAAGATATACAGTTGTACTTGATTTCATATTTTAAGAATTGTATTGAACTATATCAGTAGTAGCGTTAAACTACTGATCATTGAACCAGACGTTTTCATACTTATACTTTATATCTATTTTGAGAATTGTCTGTGTTTTCTATTTACACCAGTCCTCAGTTTTATACGTCAATGTTTTATTGGTATTATATTATTTTTGAAAAAGCTCTGATTTTCATATCATATCATTCATGCTTTTCGAAACTGCACTTGAGCAATACCGAATATTGAAAGGTAAAAGACTGAAGGCATATTTCAACTTAGCATTACCTATTTCACATTTCATATCTTTGTAATGTTATGTATTGTGCTTAATGTAAAGTGTTCTACTGTGTTAGAGCCACCCAACATCTTAGTGTTGTAATGCTGGCGTGTTTCTGGATTGAAGCAACTAGGACAAGTGAAGGTAGTTCACTTGATGATTTCAAGATTGAAATCAGGTAGGTTATCTCTTAGCCTTTAAAAGAGAAAATGGACCATCCTCATCCAGTAAAAGGTAGGTGTGTCCTTAACCTTAAAAAGGATAGGTTATCTCTTAGCCTTTTCAAGAGAAACCGGTTCATCCTCATCCCGTAAAAGGATAGGTGCGTCCTCAACCTGTAAGAGGATAGGTTATCTCTTAACCTATAAAAGAGAAACGGTTGTTCCATATCCCGTAAAAGGATCATGGTTCTTCCTTAGCCAGTAAAAGGAACATGGGTTTCTCCTCATCTCAGAAAAAGGAAATTTGGTTCTTCCTTAGCTAGTAAAAGGAACATGGGTTTTTTTTCTAATCCCGGAAAAAGGAAAATGGTTCATCCTTAGCCCATGAAAGGATAGGTTTGCCTTTAACCAGTAAAAGGGTAGTTGTAACAGTTTGGTTCTCACCTGTAAGAGAATCAGTTAGTGCATTGAGTAAATCCTAATCGGGAGATTAGGTAGTGGACGTAGGCTTTGCCGAACCACTATAAATCAGTGTGTCAAATGTTTGCATTTTTGTCTGTGTTCTAATTTGCATCATGTTTCAATTAACTTATGTAAATCACTTAAGTTATTGGAAGGCCTTTTTAAAAGTGACCATTGCACCCAATTCACCCCCCTCTTGAGTGGACCAACATGTCCAACTTTCATTTTTCTCTTTGCTCGGGACGATCAAAGTCTGTTTGGGGGAATTTGATAAGTTGAGTTTTAGATAATGTTTTACATGTTAATTTCATAGATTTTTAGGTGCATTTAGTTAGTTCATATTTAGTGTTTTAGGTTCATTTAGATATTTTAATGTGTTTTATAAGTTGGTTTTAGTGGTTTTCATGAATAAAATGCATTAGGCTAGCCTAAGAAAATAATCATGATTTTTAGGTATTTTTCCTAAAGTCAATTACATCATTTACATATTAATATTGTCACATTTTACAAGTTCATACATAGTTTCATATTGAATTTTATTTCTTGATTAATATAGATCATTTACTTGTGTTTTTGTGCTTTGTTTTGTAGGTAAATAAAGAGCCTAAAAGTGGGTTAGAATGTGGTTCAAATGGTGACGAAATCATGTCAAAGAAAGGTGCAAAACAATGGACCAAAGAACCAAGAGAAAAGCTAGAAAAATGGCTTAGTCCACACAAAGAGAACCAAAAGAGAAAAGGAACTCGTTCTGAGTGTCGTGGCGTTCAAAGCGCAAATTTGGCATTAAAATGCATGTAGCACCGTGATGCTGGGTTGTGCAGAATACGCGAATTTGTGTATTTTGACTATTTTTGCTTACCCTTTTTGGTCTTTTACTCCCTTATGTATATAATCTCATTTTAGGGTTCTATTAGAGGATCATCTTTCATTCTAGTTGATTTAGATAGCAACTAATTAGGGTTAGGGTTGAAAAAGAGGAGGCAAGAAAGAGCTTGAGGAGGAAGATAAGTTGCAAGATTTTGTGGAGAAGAAGAAGAAGGAAAGATACTCTGAAAGGGCTTTTTCCATTCGTTTTTTATTCAGTTCTTTTTGTATTCATGTCTTCTCTCTTGAATCTCTCTTTTGTATTCTTGAACATGATTATGAGCTAATTTTTTTATCTAGAGGTTTAATTGATCTATGTTGAATCTTATGGTTTGATTATTCTTTACATGTTTTTAATTCATTATTTGGGTTTATTTGCAATATCAAACTCTTAATACTTTCAAATTGCTAGCCACATTTTGGATGACCTTAGATTTGATATCTAACACTTGGAAAAGGGCATATTCAATTGGATTAGGGAACTTGCAACCTAAGGTCATTGTATTCTGTTGGAACCTACAATTCCCTTTGAGATCACTAAAAATGGATCTCAAATCTTAATGCGTGTTCAATTCATTGGTTTATCACTTGGAAAAAGGAATTATTGTTTTGAGCATAGGTAATTAAACTATCACTTGGAAGAGGGGTTTAATTGAATTAAGATCCATAATTTATAAATCCATGAATTAATCTTTTATTTGACTCTTTTGAAAACCATAAGTGAAGACATAGTGAAATTAATCCTCTAGAGTTTTTAATCATTGATCTTCTCTAATTTCTATCCAAATTTGTATTGTTTAGTTCTAATTCTTGCTTATTTTACTTTTTAGTACTCAATTCATAAAATATTGATCATCTAGATAAAATTTAGAGTTATTATAATTGCTGGTATTAGGAGATAGTTTTGCTAATTCTAGAGGACGATAACCTGGTATTCATCGGTCTATATTAGAACTTGATTCTCGTGTGCTTGCGAATTGAAATTTACATCATCAGTAGTCTTGCATATTAAGAACGTGCATAAATTTCAGGTATAATCCTACGTGGTTGGTTGTGGAAGTGGCTGGAATTTTGATAAACTGAGTGAGGTCTACCGGTAAAGACGTCATCGACTGGACATCTGGGGCATTCTAATTTGGTAGATAACAACCTCACGGCTTAGGCATCATCAACTGGACGTTTGGATGACTTTCAATAGTAACCAACCATTGGGATAGGAGCCCGGTGTCATCATAGGTTGGAAGTATCTAGGATGTACCTATGTTGTATGACTGGTGTTTAACTTGATTTTGAACTATGGATTTCGATGAAAATGTGTACTTTGTATCAATATTTATTTTTAGAATTTGCACATGTAATTGTTGGCCTAGGTATGTCCAAGAGGGGTGTGAATTAGACACTAAGACAATTTATGTGACGTCCCAAAAATTATTTCATCTAGCCCATAACCCAATTGCGTTTTGCCCAAACTCTATGTGTTGCCTTGATATGTTTGGTGTTTATTTGATGGTTGTTTAATGTTTGTATATTTGATGCTTGATAATATATATAAATATGTGCATTATAAATTGTATATGGGTCATGTTAAATTAAAGTATAATGCATATGTTATTATTTATGCATGGGCCCATTAAACCATGAATTGATATGGGTTAGGATTGATTGAATAAAAGGATAAATGAGAATGAAAATTTGGTGTATTAAATGGCTTGGGCATTTAAAATACATGGGAGCATGAGATTGGTTAAAGTGCATGTGGTTGGTATGGGTAGTATGAGACCAACACATGTCAAGTTGGTGCATGAGAATGGACAAGTGTCCCATGCCCCATTTCTTTTCTCCAACACATGTCAAGTTGGTGCATGAGAATGGACAAGTGTCTCATGCCCCATTTCTCTTCTCCAACACATGTCAAGTTGGTGCATGAGACTAACACATGTCAAGTTGGTGCATGAGAATGGACAAGTGTCCCATGCCCCATTTCTCTTCTCCAATACATGTCAAGTTGGTGCATGAAAATGGACAAGTGTCCCATGCCCCATTTCTCCTCTCCAACACATGTCAAGGTTGGTGCATGAGAGTGGACAAGTGTCCCATGCCCTACTTCTCTTCTCCAAGGAAATCCTAGAGGGTGAGATGACTGGAAAGATAGGAAAAAAGAAGATAAAGGAAAGAAGAAGAGAAAGAAAGACGGAGTTGCTTTGAGAAAAGTCTCAGCAACATTTTCATCAAAGAGCTGGATCTTGGTACTATATGGTTAGATTGAGCTCAAAATTTGTCATCAAGTTCATATCTTATGGGTATTCATTCTGGTCGGTGCAGATCTTGAATGGAGTTTTTTTTTAAAGATATAACCTCCCAAACAAAGCTGGTCGGAAAGTTTGGATTTCTCGTGCAGTTTAGATCAAACTAATAGACCTCCTAAATGTACTGTCGGATGGATATGATATTTTGGAACGTGGTTTACAACTGATCTTTATGAATTATGAACGGTGAAGATGTTTATGGGTTAAGTATTTTGTGTGATATAGTCATCTGAGTTCGAGTATTTGCAGCAGGAAAGAAGAAATTGTATTATTAGAGACTTGTTCTTCAACGACACGTATCTTTTCAGTCTACCGTTGGATTGAGTTGATTTGTGGTCATAAGGTTTGTTTCTTAACATACTTCAATCTGTACGGTTGATTTTGTGATTAAATATTTATGTTGGTAGATTGATACATCTGAACAGAATATCAAATGAAGAATTGGTAGGGTTGCTTGTATTAGACCTAAATTTTGAATATGAACTTAGACCTTTCCAAATAGCTTGCATGTCAACTATGTTGACCTAGTTGTCATTGTTGATGAACCCATGATGCAAAATCATTGATATACATGGCTGAACATGGTGACCTAGTGTAAATCGGCAATATGGCCTAAGTATGGAAAATTTCATATTTTAGGGCTTTTGATGCTTTTGGCCTAGAATCATTGAATTAATGCAACTTATGTTTAATTAAGCATGCTTAGGGTTGATTATGCTACTGATTTGGTGGTTGTGACCATATCATGGGTTATGCTTACTTGTGATCAAATGGCCCAATTTGAGCATGTTTATGCCTAAGGAATTGAAAATCAGTATTTTTTATTAGTAGAATGGTTTATGAATGAGAACTATGCATTAGAGGCCTAAGTCATGTGATTTGAGTTGAATGATGGGATTAGATGGGATTTAGGCCTATTGTCTATATGTGGGCTGATTTAGGGTTGATGTGTAATGTCTATGTGATTGAGCATAGAAATTGATGTATGGTTGGATATTGATGAATGTTTCAGGACCTTGATTGGGTTGATTCGGTTTGGTGTCCGTGTGTGGTTAGATACTCTCGCGAGGCTTGGTTGTGAGTAGACTTCATTTATCATTATATCTTTTATGTCATCATATCACTTATATATATTGTATGTTGAAAGCATGAATGTGTCCTAATGTTTTGAATGATGCATTGATTTGAGAAAACCTTATGACTTTGGTTGGGCCCATCTAGCTAGCTAATAGGGGGACTTAACTTTGTCATAGGAGGGTTTTAAAAAGAAAATATTTGGGGATGAGAACGGTACGGTTAAATAGACGTGCACTAGTAACCCCAAATTAACATGATTGGGGATGAGAATGGTACGGTGAAATAGACGTGCACTAGTAACCCCAACGCATGTGGAATGTGGATCCAAATTGATAAGCTTTTACTTGCATCGAACTTATTATACATGCTTGATATCTATATGTTATGAGCTTTTAATCATGCTACACAATGACATGCATACATGATATATATTGATAAGTTTTGATAGCATATTTGAATTCTATTCACTGGGCACCGTTGGCTCACCCTCATTTTTCTCTTTCAGGTCTTTCTGTCCTTAATAAGGGCAAAGGAGTAGTCATATCTTGAGGGCCTTGCCGGCATGAGAATCCAAGGCCTCGATGTGAGTTGAGAGGCATTTTGATTGAACTGTGTTTTAAATTATGATGTATTATATTTTGGACTATGTAATTATAACACTTACCACATTGTAGTATGGGTGAGTTGGGACTTGTTAGATAGGCCATGTGGACATATGACGGTTTTTTTTGTGCCCTTAGTTTTGGACTTTATGTGTATGTCAATATTGATGGACTGTAGGGATTATGACGATTTTATTTATGGTTCATTTTTATGGAGTATCTCTTGTCTTGGATGATTAATACGGTCGGTAGTTTTGTTTAGTACCTGTTTATATTCTGTTGTTGTTTGGGATAAGGCTCGTAGGGTCTCAACCCCCTCATGAGGGTTGAGGACTTAATTGAGATGCCTACGCCGGGTGTCCCACCCCGGCATTCGGCACGCCATTTCCTACGGGGTTGGTGGTCTGGGGTGCGGGGTCGCCACAATTTAAAATAAATTACAATGGAAAAGTTAATGTGCGAAATATAAATAAATATGTACAGTCGATTTATAGTGGTTCGGCTACTTGCCTACGTCCACTACCTAACCTCTTCAGTTAGGATTTTAAACCTTATCACTAAGGAATTCTTTTATGGGTGAGAATCAAATCGTTACACGTTTTCTCAACTTGTGGGTGTGAGAACAACGGTTACGCTGCTCAACTTGCAGGCGTGAGACCAACCTATCCCAACTTACGGGTGTAAGGCAGACCTAAGCTTTCTCAACTTACGGGTTTGAGAAGTACCGTTTCTCAGCTTACGGGTGTGAGAAGACCTAACCTTGTTGAATATCAACTTAGTAGTTTATCTAACTACTGTTACAACCTAGATACCGTATACAAGATATGAAATTAAGTACAATTGTATCCTATAAACTATCTCTCAAATTTCTTTTTTAAGAATGATATAAGTTAAAATAGTGCTGAAAATTTGAGTGAAAACAGTTCAAGCTTTCAAATAGATTTTCAGATAAAGATAGAAATTTAGCTCAGTATGAAAATCTTTTGAATAAGCAAAGTTTCAAAAAAAATGCTTTAAAACCATAATAACTTTAGCTCTTTGAATCAGATGAAAATTCAACTAACTTTCAAAAGTGTTTTGGCTTAGAGAATTTTCGGCAGTCTTAACAGATTGTTAAGTGCTGCTATATATAGACTTGTAGAGATGAAGTTGTTGTTCATTTGAATTTGAATTTCAAATATGCACGTTTACTCACAACAGCTAGAATGTATCTCGAAAATGGGAACTGCACATTTCATGAACATTCTGATTTTCTCCAGATTCACAAATAAGGAAAGCTTAAGAGACGTCGTTCATGAATTTGAGAATATGTCTTACAAATACAAAAAGTTGGTTTTTGTACGAAAAGTTGTTCTGAAAAGGTGGCTAAAAGGATGTACGTGTCAGAATAACAAAAATATTTTTTTTGTCATTTTGTTCCTTTGAGGGCGCTCATAGAGCATCAATGTTCTACCGAACAATGAAGTGAGGGCGCTACTGAATCGTAAGTGTCCTGACTTACTTTGACAATTAAATGACTTACATCATGAGGACACTACTCAGCAGTTAGCGTCCTTAAAGTTATAAGTTGATTCTAAGGATGAGGGTGCTCCTATACAAGTAGCACCCTGATAGTTTATTCAACTTATAACTATTAGCGTCCTTAAATATAGAAATCAATTAAAACTAAGAGAACTTTCAGCGAGCTAAAACTAAGTCAGCGTCCTAACACGTTCAAAGGTTGACTAAAGGGAGACCATTACTTACAAGTAAGCGTTCTATAGAATCAGTTCTTCAACCTTGAATGAATGTCAGTATTTTAGTATTTTATCAGCGTCCTGACCCATCAAGTCTAGGAGAACGCTGCTAAAATATTAATGTCTTGAAATTCTCTATAAAAATAGTTTTTGATATTTCAATTAAAGCTCGATAAAACATGATTAAAATCATGATGTTTTTCTAATCAAATCAAGTACCTTTAAAATGTGACGATCAAAATATGAAAACAATTAAATCTTGTTGAGAGTAAGTTGATCGATAAACTTTACATTCTAAGTACTAACAGACTCGGAACTTTACTTGTGATATTCAATAGGCTTGTGGGCATAGTTCCTTAATCTTGATTTTTGATAAATCTGAAACATATGACAAGATCATTAGATACACAAACCAGAGATATTTGGAATCATCAAATCATTCACAGCATGGGGTTCATCGAGATAACAATCTCCCCTTTTTGATAATTTTAAATACTCATAGATCATGCAGATAATTATATTAATGTACTCAAACATATAACGAATTTAGAGTAGCAAGTGCGTCAAGCACATTTGCAGGCATGTCAGGTCTATCTGATTTCAACATATAAATTACAGGATGAGTACAATCACAATATACAAGAACATGATGATTATACAGTCAGCATATTGTACAGAAACTCAGATGAACTCCCATTGACTTGTAGCTTCCCTTTTGAACTAACGTAGCCTTAATATCTGCATTCTCTTCTCCCCCTTTTGAAAACATCAAAAAGTGGGTAGGCTTAGCTCGTACTCGGACCTTTCCCCTTCCTTTTTCTCTCGGCCTCCTCATCCTTTTTGGATCCACTAGAACTAGGTTCAGATTCCTTGGGTTTTTGAGGCGCAGGTGGCTTTGAGGAACCACTTCAGCTTTTTCTCAAATTTTTGACAAATTTGTCAATTACAACAGTCTGCCTAGATTTTTCAATGAATTTTTCGTGGGCATGATTGGAAACACCAAATTTGAATGGATCAAGAGGTGGACTAGGTTTGAAGCCTTTAGCTTTTCGCTCCGCAAGACCTTTAGCAAACTTAAGAGAAAGTTTGTGATCTTTAAATTCTGGCCTTATTGGTCGCTTGCGTTTTGGATCCGGGAAAGTTAATGATAAGGGATTCGGGGGTGGAGACACTCTTCTTCTGATTCTATGGAGAGGCTCTACATCAGATGCTTCTTCTTCTTCACATTCTAAAATTCGAAGAAGTCTGTCAGTATCCTTAGGTCCTTGGGGACGTGTGAAGGCTGGAGCTCTTGGTGCAGGTGGAACCTTTACACCTTTCTTCTCCAATAGATGAAAGAGCACTACAAAACGTTTCATACTTGAGGCAATATACCAAATAGTAGAATGCAGCCTATTGTTCATTGCCTTGAAGAAGTCTTCAAGATAGCCTACTACTCCTTCCACTAGATTTGTAGTTGTGATCACAGTGTATGACAGATCCATAATGCTTATGGCAAGGAAAGGCACCTTGTTCTCCAAGTTGTGAAGCTTTTCAGCAGCATGAGTAACCAAGTTAAGAATCTTGATTAGTCTGTTATCCTCTATTTGTGCTGGCCATGCAGTATCTAAATTCACTTTTAGACTAGAGATAGCTTGCAGCATTGGATCAAGCACAGTCTTGCTAGTTACTTGATCCAAGATAGCATCCAAAACTGATTGCAAAGTGTCAGAAATTGACTTATCTTTGGAGGTGTCAACCACTTTTCCTCGTAAGCTTTGAAGTCCTTCAAAAAACTTATGTAAAGCTTCTACTGTCACAACACTCGAAGTATGACTTGATGTAGCTTGGGTTGAGTGTCTCTGTGATGCTTGAGGTCTGGCTTGAGGTGGCTGAGAGCTTGATGATCTTGGTTGAATTGTTGCAATGAAGGCTTTCATGAATGGTTTTATCTGTTGCATGTTATCTCAAATGTCCTTAAGTAGATCATTATTGATTGATGAAGCAGGCAAAGATTGCATGACACTTAACTGTTGGTCCATTTGTTATGTCACTTTCTCGAGCAATGCAGTTTCCTAGATCATGTGAAAGTTAAATTCTTTCATCTCATTAATCTGAACTCTTTCCTGAGATTTTAGAGATTCTCGGACCTCTGCCAATATTTCATTCTTCAGCTGAACTTGATTTTGTTCTAAAGGAGTCATTAGCTGAGATATGACAAATATCTGATCTTCTCTCACTATTCTTAGGAAATCTTATTCTCTTAAGAATTCATCATTGGCTCGCTGGTAGAAGGATAAGAAGGCGACTCATGATCAAATGAGCTTTCCTCATGAATATTTTCCATTTCATCTTCTACTTGGAACTCAACATTGGCCTCATGAAAATCTTCAATATGATCTTCTTCATCAGCCTTTACATTCATGTCATTTCCCTGATAGTGTATGATAGCCAGATCATCACCCTCTGTATCATGACATTTTTCACCATCAGACTCAATCTTTTTCGAGTCTTGGGATTCCATTGATACAGGGATATCAAATGGAGATGGTTTTATTTGAGTCCTCACTAACCCTCTCTCTGGTGATTTCCTCTAAGATTGCATCAGCATTTTCTGACTCATTCAAATGTTCTCCAACAACGGCCTGAGCAATCTGGGTCACCTCTTCCATTAGATGTTCTTAAGGATGAACAGCTTGCTCTGCATATTCAATGTCCACATCTTCAATTGAAACATGCTCAATGTCAGCTGTGGTAACAACTTGTTCTTGCACAGCCTATTCATCTTGAGTAGTCGAAGCTTGGGCAACTGTTTTCTTCATTGCTTAGACATCTTCACCACTGGCTCTAGTCATTCCACTAGATTGTCCTACATGTGGAATTTCTAACATTGAAAACCATTTCTCCAATGGAAAGACATAAGTGTATCTCATTAATTTTACAGTGGTTTGACCAACGAAGTTGTATCTGCTGATCTCTTTGCACTCTTTTCCACTAAAATCAATTCCACAATTCTCAAATAGTGTGGTAAGGTACATTCCAAAAGGGAGACCTCTTCCTTTGCTAACTACAATATCTATAAAATGCATGAGAATGTGGGCGAGATTCATTTTCTTCTTTCCGAGAATACACCAAATCAAGAATAAATCTAAGTCATTTACATTACCCCTACTGCCGGTTTTAGATTGAATGATATGGGTAATGATGTTGTGGATTATTCTGGGGATTAACTCAAATGACTGGTTGGTGAGTTTCTTGTCGACACTCGAGTGGTCCTTTTTCCTTCAAAACAAGATTTAGAGCAGAGAGGCTACTATAGTTTGGATACTGGACTTTATTTTTAGTGAATGAAAGTATGTGGACACTTTCATCACTTGGCAAGGAAAATGCTTCAGAAAAGAATCTGGGAGAAATCTCAACAGATTTTCCCTTTACGATAGATTATTTTATAAATCCAGAACAGGGTTTATTGACCAAATTCAAATAGAATTGGCTGACGAGACCGGGGTACCATTTCGAATTGAAGATAAGTAAATTGGACCAGCCTTGGAACTCGAATAAAGATAAAATGTGTAGGTGAGAGTAAATGAAGAACTCAAAACTGACAAAACATCCATCGATTACAACTCGGTTAATAAGCTTCTCTGTTTTGTTTCCCTTTCTTCTTATCTGGGTAGAAGAAGGTGGGTGAGATGGTCCAGAGTGGTTTCAATAGGAGAAGTGGGTACAAATGTTGTGGGTTCCTTAGCCAGTTCGGCCAGAGTTGGTTTAGTTCTTGGTCTCACACTCTTATTTGGAGGTGATGATGGAGAAACAACTCTCTTTCTTGCATAAAAGAGGCAAAGCTTTGCGGGTTTAGGTGTTGTTGAAAATCAAACGAAAAGAGATCAAGAGCTGAGGCAACAAGGCAGAAATTGATACAATAGGAATTAAAGGATTCAAAAATGAACAAAGATCAAGATTTACCAAAGGTTAAAGATGAAGGTTCAACAGTAAATCCTGAAACAATTCCTAGTAATATCTCGTCGAAGCGTCCTAGGGCATCAAAAACGAAAGTGGTTGCTAGGTCACTAAAGGTTTGATTTTATGATGCTAAAGCGATAAGCTTGCTCCTGACACGTACTCACATGTGTCGCAACCTAATATCTAAAGGCGGTTTAATTCATCTAACGTATGCAACCGATCAGCGTCATTCTTATGACTGGCGTTTTTTATCGACTAAAGTCATTGGGCACATTAGCATCCTCATTTGCTGTCAGTTAGCTTGTGGACACTTCAACTCTAATAGTAATCAAATTTGATCAATTAAACTTAAGTATTGTATGGTTGAATAAACAATATCACAAATTATATTTCATCAACCAACCATCAATAAATTAGTCAGTGAAAATATTTAAGCATTTTAAGCATCGCATGATTGAAGATAATCATTTATTTTTAATAATCACTAATAAATATATATTCTAATAATGACAGCAGTGATGAGAGTGGCTTTTATAGCTTTGCATATTTTTGACTTTTACCTTAAGGTACTGTAAAGTCCTCGACTTGTGCACTCTGTCTTTTTTTTAAGCTGCTAAGATAATTCATTATCTTCGTTCTCCATGCTGACTTCTTTCTCGACATTCTATCAGGAGATCTTTCATTGAGCGTCTTGGATGTGCTTGCTGAGGATTGTTGACTCATTGTGTTTAAATCATCAGCACCTTTACTTCTGTTCCTGCTTGGTGCATTTGCACGAATGTCTTCTCTCTCGGATGAAGTTTCTAACCCACTCAAAATATAATTAATTTCTTGAAAACTGATTTCAATTGGATTTGAAAACTCGTTTAGAAAATCTGCTTTATATTTTCAATTTTCAGGAAAACTGTTTAGAAAATATTGCACTAAAGTAGAATGAGAAATGGTTTTTCCAAAGTGTCCAAGTTCATTTACCAGACGTCTAAATCGTTGAATGTTATCATGAACTGACTCACTATATAAAACTCTAAAGTGGACAAGTGACTCTTCTAACGTTCTAACTAGGTCTTTAGTCTCACCCCTTCCTTCCATTGTTTACAAGAGATCACATAACTCTTGTAATACCCTAGAATTTTACCAAAAAAAAAAAATGTATCGTTCGGGCACCCGCCCGAACATTCAGGCGCCAAATCTTCTATATAAGGAGCCCTCCCCCTCCTCATTTCTCACACCAAATTCACTCCAAGTTGTGATTTTCTGAGTTTTTAGTCTTTTGAGACTCTCTTTCGAGACCCTCTGTGTTGCACAACACGGTTCTGTCCGGAGGAAGGCACCAGATCTGAAAGAAGAAGTTCTTATCTGAAGGTGGGGAACGAAACATAGGTTTGCGTGTCTTATAACTTTTATTAAAGTTTACATTCATTTATTATTATGTCTACGATTCATTTACACAGCATTATTTCGTATAACGTTCATAATATCATACTTATGCCTGTATATTTGGAGTTCATGTATTACACTATTGTAATGCCGGATTTGTGGTCAATCTGGCTCAGCCAGACTCGGTCTTGTCCTCAGTAACTTTAAATAGTGAACGGGAGGCAGCGAGCTACTCTAGGCAATTGGTATTTAAGCAGATCTCGTGTCTCACCTCTCAACTGGAGACTGATCTGGTTGGCCTTATTGAAAGTTATTAGCTTATACAAGTATTACTGAATGTCCTAACCTTGCACGTCATGATACCGACCCTGATAAGGATCACCAGACGTTGCCAAAGTCAGTCTAAATGTTAAGTAAAGACCGGACCAGTTCATGCAGACCAGTTCATGCATTGACATCATACATATCACCACCTAGGGACATATGTGGTTCATGATTCATAGAATAGTTAGGAGCGATGCTCGCTATTCATTATATTTCTCTGGAGAGGGACGTACAATTAGAACCCAGTTGAATTCCTGGGGAGGGACATCTGTACGTGAATCCAGAGCATCGATCTTGAGGAGGGACGTACAATGAGAACCCGGCTTTGCCTGGGGAGGGACATTTGTACGTGAACTCAAGCGATGTACAGTCATCAAATCATTACGAGACGGTGTCATGCATACATACATATTGATTGATTATGATGCTCTCACGTGTATTTAAGATATTTGATATTGAAGTATGCTTTATTAACTGTTATATTCACGAACTATTTTACCCACTGAGCGCGTTAAGCTCACTCAATTATTATCCAATTTTTCACAGGAAATTAAGGTGGACTGGGTGCAGGAATGTTCCCTTAACTATTTCATGTACAAATTATATTCTGAAATTAATGAAATCAGACTTGTATTGTATTGTATTTTCACTGCGTACTCTACTGCCATTGTGATAACTCCAAATGCGAGCCCCGTTCGTGAGTGTACCGCCGGTTTAGGCGCGTCCGGGCGAGATGTTACAACTCTTTTAAACTCATTTCTCATGGTTCAACAGATTCAGCTAACATAATTAGCTTATCATTCCATTTCTTTCGAAGCTTATCACAAAAATACACTAGAGATATTTTTGCAGGTATTTCTTGATTCAGTTCTTGCATTCTAACAGGAATGGATTGATATCTGTTGTATGCTGTATTGAGAGATTCATTCTTTGATATCTCAAAGGTATCAAATAGTCTATTAGAATCTTTGAGCTTTTCATCTTGATTGTTGTTGGTCCACCCAAGAGGGGTGTGAATTGGGTGAGATGGTCAATTTTAAATATCTCTTCCAATAACTTAGTGATATACATGAGTATATTGGAATTGGATGCGAAAGTAGAACACAGACTAAACTGCAAACGTGAGACACATAGATTTATAGTGCTTTGGCCGAGCCTACGTCTACTACCTAATCTCCCGATTAGGATTTTCTCAATCCACTAGCTGATTCTCTTACGGGTGAGAACCAAACCGTTACAACTGCCCTTTTACAGGTTAAAGGCAAACCTATCCTTTCATGGGCTAAGGATGAACCAAATTCCCTTTTACGGGATAAGGAAGAACTGTTTTCCTTTTACGGGATAAGGAAGAATCGTGATCCTTTTACGGGATAAGGAACAACTGTTTCTCTTTTACAGGTTAAGAGATAACTTATCCTTTTACAGGTTAAGGACGCACCTATCCTTTCACGGGATTAGGATGAACCGATTTCCTACTTGCAGGTGATGACGAACCTTCTTCTCTTTTACAGGTTCAAAGATAATGTTACATGATTTCAATCTTGAAATCATTAAGTGAACTACATTCACTTGTCCTGGTTGTTTCAGTCCAGAAACAAACCAGCATTACAACACAATAATGTTGGTTCTAACTAAGTAGAACACTTTACAATTAAGCTAAGTACATAGCACTACAAAGATATGAAATATGAAATAGGTAATGCTAAGTTGAAATACACTTATAGTCCTTTACCTTTCAACGTTTGGTATTGCTCAAGTGCATTTTCGGAAAGCATGAATAATGTGATATGAAAATTAGTGCTTCTTCGAAAATAATATGATACCAAATAAACATTGATTTGAAAATTGAAGGACTAGTGTAAATAAAAAACACAGACAATTTTCAAAATAGATAATAAATATAAGTATGAAAACTTTTGGTTCAGTGATTAGTAATTAACGCAACTACTGATATAGTTCAATACAGTACTTATGATATGAAATCAAGTGCAACTGTATTTCTCATGAACTATATCTCAAATTCTATCTTCAGCAAGAATAATACCAAGTATGAATCGGTGCTGAGAATTTGAGTTGATACCATTAAAAACAGATTTTCAAAGATAAAATATAATTGAAGCTCAATATGAAAATCTTTTGAATACGTATAGGTATCAGTGAAAAATATCTTGAAAGTTTAAATGTTTGAAAAACATTTTGACACAAACTAACTTTCAAAAAGTATTGGCACAATAAAAGTAGATTGGCAAGTTGTTTGAACCTAAGTGCTGATATTTATAGTCTTAGTGGGACATAGCCATTAGGCATTTGAAGTTCAAATAATATGAACGTTTACACACAACGACTAGAATGTTATTTGAAAATGGCAACTACAATTTTCACTAACATTTTGGTTCTTTTCAGATTTCATGAAAAAGGAAAGTTTTAGAAAAACTTATTTCATGTATCAAAGACGATCTCTGATAGGTCTGAAAAGGACTCTGTGCAAAGGTATATTCTGAAAAAGTAAACTGATGCAGTGTACTTATTCGAACAGTGATGGTTGTTGAATTAGCGTCCCGATTCCGCAATCAGTGTCCTAACACATAATATCAACATTGTCGTTTTGTTCCTTGAGGGCGCTTATTACGTGTAAGCATCTTGTTGAACACTTAAGTGAGGGCGCTACTAACTCGTAAGCGTCTTGACTTACTTTGACACATAAACAACTTAAACCTGAGGGCACTAATACACAGTTAGCGTTCTGCTATGTTTTAAAACAATTCAATGTATGAGGGCGCTACCATCCGAGTAAGCGTCTTGCTTTTAAAACATAAAACAAAATATGAGGGTGCTACAACAGTGTAAGCGTTCTACCAATTAAAAGCATTTTAAACAAAGACACAAGCACGCTGAAGGACAATCATCATCGTGAAAGTTACTAAGTTGATTCCTAAAGGTGATGATGCTCCTATCCAGATAATGTCCTAATAGATTGTTCAACTTATAACTATCTGCATCCTCAAAGAAACATTCTTTGAAGAACTTAAGACATCTTTCAGTGAGCTGATGCTGAGTCAGCTTCCTAACAACTTCAGAGGTTGACTAATAAAGGAGGCCGCTACTATACAAGTAAGCGTCCTAATAAATCAATTCAATTCAACCTAGAACGTTATCAGCGTCCTGACTTAACAAGTTCAAGAGAGCACTGCTAAATCATTAGCGTCTTGAAAGATTCTTTGAAAACAGTTTTGACTCGCGATTAAATATTCGATAAATGCGAATAAAAACTAGGTAGATTTAAATTTAAATGTAGAAAATTAAATCATTTGAAATATCGTAAAAAATATGATCAAAACATGGAGATTTGAAAAACATATGCAGATGATTTATGCATGGTTTCGAAGAACATTTTGAGCAATAACGATTAGAGAAGGATATACCTTAAATACTTTGTGTATTTATCATTTCTCATAACCGCTAAATCCAACTCTTCTTTATGAGATCTTCAATAAGAGCATTGCGCGGAGTTGAATGACTTGAACGTTGATCGAGAGATGTAGACTTGAAGCTTGATTGAATCGTTCCAGTGAAGTGATCTTGAAATCATGATGTGATCGTTGAAGTCCTTTTGATTGAAACAAACTTGACCGTTGGATGTGATCTTTGAGTTTCTTGGTCGAGTCGTTCCTTGGTTTTTTGTTTTCCTTAGGTACTTTGATGAAATCTTGCTACACGCACGTTTAGCACCGAAAAGTACTTTGTTTGTGATCATCAAAATATATTTTATCACAGTATATTTAGGGACGAGCTAAGTGATGAACCGTATGGGTTAACAATCTTCCCCTTTTTGATGATGACAAACAAATCGAAATATTTAACGCCTAAGCAAAAAGATCAATGTTAATTTATTTTCCCCAATCTATTCCTCTTATTTTTCTTCTCCCCCTTTGATATCATAGAAAAGTGAAGAAAAGAGTATAAGATCTCCCCTTATGACTTAGTAGAGTAGCGAAGCTCCCCCCTTACATGGAGACTCTCCCTTACTTTGTGCATTCACCCTCGAGATGATTTATGACAACGTGTAATAGTTAGGTACGTGAGAATGCGTAAGGTCTACTATACTGGTAGCCACGTGAGAAACATATCTTATTTTTAAGCACATAGAGAAATAGTTTGACTAATTCATAGGCTAAAATACTTTAAATAATGGCGATGCCGAGAATCGTAGTCAGAGGGAATGAGAAAGAATTGCCGAAAGATGAATTCATTGAGAATTTTTAATCGTGGGCAATTATTCTCCTTAGTGTTTGGCATAAGAATAAGTTTGAAAAATAGTCCAAACACAGAGTATGCATTAAGATTTGTAAACATAGGCAAAATGATTTATGATTAAGCACGGCCTAGCTATTATGATTCTAATAAGATGCAAAGTATATTGTTTGAAGTACATGACACTATTAGATATCAAAAATCATAGTCAATTGATGCATACAAAATATAATATTAAATAATAGCAAGATCAATGGCATGTGAAATGGAGAATTATAAACTTTCATAGTTTAGACATATGAAGATATATACGATGAATATCAATGTGACACCCCGAAAATTATTTCATCTAGCCCATTACCCAATTATATTTTGCCCAAACTCTATGTGTTGCCTTGATATGTTTGGTGTTTGTTTGATGGTTGTTTAATGTTTGTATATTTGATGCTTGATTAGTATATAAATATGTGCATTATAAATTGTATATGGGTCATGTCAAATTAAAGTATAATGCATATGTTATTATTATGCATGGGCCAATTAAACCATGAATTGATATGGGTTAGGATTGATTGAATTAAAGGATAAATGAGAATAAATTATTTGGTGTATTAGATGGATTGGACATTTAAAATACATGGAAGCATGAGATTGGTTAAAATACATGTGGTTGGTATGAGTAGTATGAGACCAACACATGTCAAGTTGGTGCATGAAAATGGACAAGTGTCTCATGCCCCATTTCTCTTCTCCAACACATGTCAAGTTGGTGCATGAGACCAACACATGTCAAGTTGGTGCATGAGAATGGACAAGTGTCCCATGCCCCATTTCTCTTCTCCAATACATGTCAAGTTGGTGCATGAAAATGGACAAGTGTCCCATGCCCCATTTCTCCTCTCCAACACATGTCAAGGTTGGTGCATGAGAGTGGACAAGTGTCCCATGCCCTACTTCTCTTCTCCAAGGAAATCCTAGAGGGTGAGATGACTGGAAAGATAGGAAAAAAGAAGATAAAGGAAAGAAGAAGAGAAAGAAAGAGGGAGTTGCTTTGAGGAAAGTCTCAGCAACATTTTCATCAAAGAGCTGGATCTTGGTACTATATGGTTAGATTGAGCTCAAAATTTGTCATCAAGTTCATATCTTATGGGTATTCATTCTGGTCGGTGGAGATCTTGAATGGAGTTTGTTTTTGAAAGATATAACCTCCCAAACAAAGCTGGTCGGAAAGTCTGGATTGTTCGCGCAGTTTAGATGAAACTAATAGATATCCTAACCATTGGATAGATATGACATTTGAGAAGGTGGTTCAAAACGGATCGTTCTGCATTATTATCGGTTGACATGGCGGTGGCTCAAGTAGTTTGTGTGATATAGTCACCTCAGTTCAAGTATTTGCAGCAGCAATGGAGAAATTATCTGATTAGAGACTTGTTCATCAAAAAGGATTATCTTTTCGGTCCATCGTTGGATAGATCTGATTTTTGGACATA
The DNA here is from genome assembly GCA_035771175.1 of Paratinospora sagittata. NCBI lineage: Eukaryota > Viridiplantae > Streptophyta > Magnoliopsida > Ranunculales > Menispermaceae > Paratinospora > Paratinospora sagittata. The sequence continues at coordinate 22,513,786 of CM069596.1, forward strand.
AGGTTTATTTCTTAACATACTTAAATCTGTACGGTTGATTTTGTGATTTAATATTTTTGTTGGTAGATTAATACATCTGAACAGAATATTAAATGAAGAATTGGTAGGGTTGCTTGTATTAGACCTAAATTTAGAATATGAACTTAGACCTTTCCAAATAGGTTGCATGTCAACTATGTTGACCTAGTTGCCATTGTTGATGAACCCATGATGCGAGATCAGTGATATACATGGCTGAACATGGTGACCTAGTGTAAATCGGCAATATGGCCTAAGTATGGAAAATATCATATTTTAGGGCTTTTGATGCTTTTGGCCTAGAATCATTGAATTGATGCAATTTAAGTCTAATTAAGCATGATTAGGGTTGATTATGCTACTGATTTGGTGGTTGTGACCATATCATGGGTTAGTCCTACTTGTGATCAAGTGACCAAATTTGGGCATGTTTATACCTATGGAATTGAAAATTTGTATTTTTGATTAATTGAGTTTTTTATGAATGAGAACTATGCATTAGAGGCCTAAGTCATGTGATTTGAGTTGAATGATGGGATTATATGGAATTTAGGCCTATTGTCTATATGTGAGCTGATTTAGGGTTGATGTGTAATGTCTATGTGATTGAGCATAAAAACTGATGTGTGGTTGGATATTGATGAATGTTTCGGGACCTTGATTGGGTTGATTCGGTTTGGTGTCCGTGTGTGGTTAGATACTCTCGCGAGGCTTGGTTGTGAGTAGACTTCATTTATCACTATATCTTTTATGACATCATATCACTTATATATATTGTATGTTGAAAACATGAATGTGTCCTAATGTTTTGAATGATGCATTGATTTGAGAAAACCTTATGACTTTGGTTGAGCCCATCTATCTGGCTAATAGGGGGACTTAACCTTGCCCTAAGAGGGTTTTAAAAAGGAAATATTTGGGGATGAGAATGCTACGGTGAATGGTACGGTGAAATAGACGTGCACTAGTAACCCCAATGCATGTGGAATGTGGATCCAAATTGATAAGCTTTTACTTGCATCGAACTTATTATAAATGCTTGATATCTATATGTTATGAGCTTTTAATCATGCTACACATTGACATGCATACATGGTATTTATTGATGAGTATTGATAGCATATTTGAATTCTATTCACTAGGCATCGTTGGCTCACCCTCATTTTCCTCTTTCAGGTCCTTCTGTCCTGAATAAGGGCAAAGGAGTAGTCATATCTTGAGGGCCTTGCCGGCGAGAGAATCCAAGGCCTCGATGTGAGTTGAAAGGCATTTTGATTGAACTGTGTTTTAAATTATGATGTATTATATTTTGGACTATGTAATTATAACACTTACCACATTGTGGTATGGGTGAGTTGGGACTTGTTAGATAGACCATGTGGGCATATGACAGTTTTTTTGTACCCATAGTTTTGGACTTTATTTGTATGTCAATCTTGATGGACTGTAGGGATTATGGTTTTATTTATGGTTCATTTTTATGGAGTATTTCTTGTCTTGGATGATTAATACAGTTGGTAGTTTTGTTTAGTATCTGTTTATATTATGTCGTTGTTTGGGATAAGGCTCGTAGGGTCTCAACCACCTCATGAGGGTTGAGGACTGGTTTGAGATGCCTATGTCGGGCTTCCCGCCCCGGCATTCCGCATGCCATTCCTAGCGGGGTTGGTGGTTCGGGGTGCGGGGTCGCCACAATCAAAGTCTAAACATACTGAATATATGCTAAAATTCATAGATATCAATCAAGCAACAACATACATTCATTTTCCTATTATAGGCATAAAATTTCAATTGAAGCATGGCCTAGAATGTTTTATACAATGATTCTAATGAGAAAGCATTTGAAAGAGTATGTACTCATTCGAAATAAAATATCCATGAGTTTGATGCTATCATGATATGGTATGAAGCAGATGAATAAAAGTCAAAAAATCATAGAAGAAATAATGCCAAAAGATAGTAATCATAAGTGTAGGCAAAAATCTTTTCAAGATATAGGCGTATGATATGAAATTGTATACATGGCCTATATTCTTTTTGCAGAAACATGAATCATGTAGATAAGATTTTCTAAGATCAGAGTAAGCATGAATATGATTTGAACTAGCATAGGCAGAAATCAATTGTTAAAGTACAACCTAGCTATTGTGTACCTGATCATCAGATAATCAGATAGCACAAAAGTTCAAGATAAATTAATCATGATATTATATAAGATGCAAAATAAGTATACTCATGATATTTGTCAGACAGTCACATATATGCATATCAGATACTAAAAATAGATGTGACTAGTCAAGAATGATGCCGCAAATATACTGAACATGGTAATAAAAACTTCAAACAGAAATATGTATCAAAGTCAGCTAAAGAGAACATTAAGATCATATAAGCAAGCATTCAAAAGAATGAATCAAGCAGCTTACAAACGAAGACAAGTGTGTGCAGCATATGAATAGGAAATATAGCATTCACACAAATTCAAGCAGATCAGTCATTCAAATATAATAAAGCATCAAAATATGAATGAGAGATGAAAGACAACTTAATGAACAAGCAAAAAAAAATTACACCCAACAGACTGGCAGACAGATAGACAAACAGTCAGAGGCAGGAAGGGGTTGACATTAAGCTTAACGAGGAGAGCCTTGAGGATCACGAGATCAAGGTGCGGTAGATCACGACAGATGAGGCGGATCATCCATTATTGCACTCATGTGTTCGATATATGCAAGAACAAGACCGAGCCTTCTAATCTGGCTAATTGCAAAGGTGAAGCTCCCTTGGATTTCATCTTCAAGAACAGCTTGAGACTTGTCCTCCTTTTTGAGAAGAGTAAACATCATGTCCTTTTGAAGTATGTTGACTCTCTCAAGCTCTTTAAACCTCTGCTCTTGTTCGCAGAGAAGCTCAACAACCATCTGAAAATTAGCAGAGTTGAACTCGAAAGATTGGCTTAGGAGACTCTCCTGTAGGCAAGGTTAACTGAACTTGCTTCTTCATACATTCGATCTTTGCATTCAATGGTCCTAGCCAGTCCATGCCGAGGATGATGTCAAAGTCTTCAATATCCACCACAAAAAGATATGCATATATTATATGTTCTGACATTCGAAGCTCACACCGAGAACACTGCAAATTCACGTAAGTACCAGATCCAAACGGTGATGTGACATAGAGTGTGATGTTTGTGGGTTCAGGATGCAGGCCTAAATGTCTTACCAATGCCGACGATATAAAAGAATGCATAGCACCTGAATCAAACAAAACATGCACCATTGTATTGAACAAAGGAAAATTACCTTCAACTACATTGTTGTCTGGGAGGGGTTGTTGAGTGATGGCAAATGCTCTGCCCTGATTCTGTTGACCCTGGTTCTGCTGGTTGTGCCTAGGTTGGGCATTAGCAGCAGGTGGTGCTTGTTGGACTTGAACAACGGGAATAGGTTGCTTAAGGTGTAGACAGACATATTTTACGTGGCCCTGCTGGCCGCAGTTGAAACAAGTCGGCCTGTACTACTGATTGTTTTGCTGGCCATTCTGATTGTTCTGCTGGCCTTGCTGATTGTGGTGTCGACCACCACCTCTGCCATTGTCGTTTCTACGGCCACCCCTTCCATAACGACCTCCACGGCCATGGTTTCGGAAACCTTGATGGTTAGGGTTAGAAGGTTCAGCCGTAGGTGTTGTGGCCTCATTCTTCGAAACAAGGGCTGGGAGGGCTGGGTTTTGATTAAAGTAAGGCTTCTTCTTGTTGCCCTATTGCTAGCCCTGTTGGGAAAACGTTGCAGGTCTTTTTCCCTTATTCATTCTCTGCTCTTGCATGATCTTCTCTTGTTCAAAGCTCATGGCCTTGTCAACAACCTCCTTGTAAATCTTGAGATCCAAGATCGACAAGGCTTGTCGAATATCATGGTGAAGGCCATTATAAAATTTCTCAGTCTTATCTTGCTCCGTTGAGATGGTGGAGAGAGAGTAGACTGATAATTCTTTGAACTTGCCAGCATATTCCCTGACTGTCATGGTGCCCTGGTATAACTTAGCGAATTCCTGACGCTTCTGTCTTTTCACAGCGCCAGGAAAATACTCATCAATAAACATTGACTTGAACTGTTGCCAAGTCATATCTGCTGTGTTGACCCTTGGTTCCTCTATCACTATTATCCACCATGTGTTTGCCCCACCAACAAATTGGTAGGTCGCTAGTGGAATTTTTCGAGTCTCATTGACTCTCATTGCATCAAGAGCCTTCTTTGACTCATCCAACCACTTTTGCACCTCATCAGCCTCAATGGTGCCAGTGAAAGTAAGAGGTTGTAGCCTCTTGTACTTAATAATCTGATCGGTTTGAGATTCCGACCCAAATCTTACAGGTGTCTGAACTGCGGCAACATGACTTGTAGCGGTCTCACGAACGGTCGTTTGAACAGTGACTTTCATCACCTCAATAAATCCGGTGAAGAAGGTTTTCATGCTTGAAGGCATGGCAAAGGGTGAGGGTGGGGGTGGTATTTCCTGCCCAGATGTAGTGGTAGTATCGGGTATGACTCGTGCTGCCGTCGGAGGTGGCGATTCCTGAATCTCAGGAGGTGCCTCCACTGTTGGACGGACAGTACGTGACCTTCCTCTCTTCCTGGTTTGCATTTTTTCACTGGCAAGGAGAAAAATAAAACCAAGATTTAGGAACTGTAGCCAAGTATAATGTTATAGTATGCTCAGCAACAATTTCGAGAGTACTACAATATTAAAATCACCTATTTTTCTAAGTATAGTGTAAGGTTTTTGTTGAGGAATCAAGGAATCTTATATATCTCGTATGTTTGGCCATGGTGTAAAAACAAACAAGGTTAGAATGTTTATATAATAAGTACAAAACTTGGCAAGTATTTCAAATGATTTGGTTATGGTCTTTGTGAACATTCATATATATTTCATTGAAAATCCATACGAGTCATAAGAATTCTAAGATTTGCCTCGGTAAATATCCTGATCTAACGTTCTATCGTAATCTTATGTATTCAAACTCTTACTCTTAGTCTTTTCGATCATTATCCAGATTCGTGTGTCCCATACCACATGAATTTGGTAATAAGGGTGTCAACCAAGTTAAGTTGTATGAACACAGTCTCTAAAAACATTGGCTGAATAGAAGTTCACTAATAGTATCGTCCAAATTTACTCGTCCCATACCGTGTAAACTTAGTGATAATATTAGTAATGCAACTTTCTCCAAATGTTTCTTTTCATACAAGGTCGTGGGTTTTCTTACTTCCACATTTTATTTAGTATCTTCCAATTTTGTTATGTCATATACCATTCCAAAGTTAGTGATACAAAAGAAAGAATGGTTGTAAGTCGGCCCACCAAAGATAGTCTTAAACAAAACATTTCATTCATATATAAAAGAAAAGTTTACAATGCCAGTAATCAATTTTGATTTCCCTGCCTACTACCGCTCCTTCTAGATATCCTGCTAGGTACAGAACGACTACTAACAGAAGGTTGAGAGTTTGCTCGCTCTGCTTCGGAGTTTTGCATATGTGTTAATATATTATTTTGAGCCTCTCTCATTTCCGCCATATTGGATGTCATTTCATCTAACCGTTCAAAAAGTTTAGTCGATTGGACCCATTGGTGGTTGATGGCTCGATTGTCTCGTAGGTGGAGGGTAGGTCATTGGCATTGGGGGAAAGTATTAGTTGTACGGGTGTGATTCATAGGTGAAAGGTAATTGTTTTGAAACAGTGGGCTCATTGGGATGTTCTGCCCTCCAAAATTTGGTGCCACCTAATGCTGTTGTTGTTGGGTTACTGGAACTTGCGGGAATGGTTGACATGGTACCTCAGGTGTTGGAAACCTTTGGTACGACGTGTTGCCCTGAGTTGGCATGTTCCAAGCAGGTAGATTTGCTTGAGTACTTTGTCTATTTTGAGGTTCATTTAGGTTAATAAATAAATCTTCCTCAGTATATAGATGATCGGTTGGATCATTATTTATGGCTGGGTTTGAAGTGGGATTCTGATTTGAATCATTATTTGGTGCTTCTCTGACGGGAATCTTGCGTCGACTTTTTCGAAGGCAACGTCCATGCTTGTCTCTCATTCTCTCGACATTTCCTATCGTCGTGCCGAATACTTTCTCGTCAGTTACCCCTCCCTTCGGGACATATATCTTGAAGATAGAAGATGTTGTAACTGGCTCAACGATTTGTCTCGAAGTCCCATCAAAAGTGTCGATGTTTGCTTCGTATATCATCCTCATGATCAAGACTCCGTAACCGAGGAATTCATTTCTTAAAGGGTTTTGAATCACCCTCAACATTTGTTGGATGATGATGTGTGTAGGGAAACTTTTATTTCCTTCTCTATGCAATATAACACGAGAAGTTGGGCCTTTGACATAGTGCCATTAGCCCCCCTTTCTGGCAAGATGTTGCCGAACATGATCTTTCCAAGGCCGACAAGAGATGGTTTAAGATAATTGTTTGGGAGGTTGGTGAACATCGATTGAGTGTATGGCTCCTTGGTGAGGGAATTGAATAATTGTTCATTAGACTCCGCGATTTCTGCAAATGTCTAGGGTTCATGTGGATCAATAATTCTCTCCTCAACTAGAATCTCCATATGTCGAGCAATAGTCTCGTTGTTGATAGAAATTTTCATTTCCATGACTGTTGTCTCCAAAACAGGGCTGATCCCTTCTTCTTGAAGTCCCACGCAATTCATGGCTTCGTAGAAAGATCTCACCAAGTTGTAGGAGACGTGGCCCTCAACTTTTGTTATGTTCAACCACCGCAAAGTTGCGAGTTTGTCATGAAGGATCGGACGGAGGCGGAGATCTCTATTGTCGATATTCCTCATAGTCATAACCTCCCTCTTGAACAATTCCTTGAGTCTAGTGGGAATTGGTTCCCTACTACTGGAAGTTGCTCCTTCACTTGAGGCCATTCTTTGCTGAAAGGAAAATAAATTTGTGAAAGACACAAAATATATTCCTAACATTTTTAAGATTTATTCTTTGTCTTTTAGATAGTATTTTCTATTTTTCTCTTGATGTTTATGCCATCATGAAAATCAAAATTCTTCATTAGCAATATGATATATATATATCGTATACGTACATGAATGTATAGATATATATATTTAATCATAACGGTATATATTGTTTTCATAAATCAACTATATATATATTTGAAATTTAAACTATATAAAAATCATATATAGTTTTCTTAGATATATATTTAATACAAATCTTAACTATATATAATTCATATATATATCTAATAACATTTTTCATTCAAATTTTTCATCTATAATATGATATATATATATATATCTCATATATACTAAGGTATATAGATATATATATATTCAATCATAACTATACATATAGTTTTTAATAAGTCATGACTATATGTATATTTAAATCAAACTATATAAAAAAAATCATATAGTTTTCTAGAAATATATTTAATATAAATCTCACTATATATAATTGACATATATATATATAGTTCAAGAGATATATATATCTAATAAAATTTTTCATTCAAATTTTTCATCAATAATCTCAAGGTATATATATACATCTCCTATATACATAGATATATAGATATATATATTTAATCATCAATATATATAGTTTTCATAAATCATAACTATATATATATTTAAATCAAACTATATAAAAGTTATATAGTTTTCTAGATATATATTTAATATAAATCTCAACTATATATAATTGACATATATATATAGTTCTAGAGATATATATATATATCTAATAAAAATTTTCATCCAAAATATTTCATTGGTAACAAGGTATATATATATCTCCTATATGCATAGATATATAGATATATATATATATTTAATCATAACAATATATATAGTTTTCATAAATTATAACTATATATATATTTCTAAACTATATAAAACCATATAGTTTTCTTAGATATATATTTAATACAAATCTTAACTATATATAATTCATATATATATATATATATCTAATGAAAATTTTCTTCCCCTAACTTGGTAGACTTGGGCGGGCCGTGGACCGTACGCTCTGATACCATTAAATGTCACACCCCGCCTGGACGCTCCTAAACTGGCGGTACACTCGCGGACGGGGCCCGCATTTAGAATAATAATAATGGTAACAACAGAGTGCGCAGCGGAAAATATAATATACAGTACAAATCTGATTTCATTTAATTTAGAATATAATTTGTACATAAAATGAGCAAGAGAACATACTCCCCAAAATCCCCAATGAATAATACAAAGGGTACAAAATGTGGGCCCCATAACCTTCACCCAGTCCACCCTAATTTCCTGTGAAAGATTTGATAATAATGGAGTGAGCTTAACGCGTTCGGTGGGTAAATAGTTTATGAGTATAACAATTAATAAAGCATACTTCAATATCAAATATCTTAATTATACATGAAAGCATCATAATCAATCAATATGTATGTATGCATGACACCGTCTCGTAGTGGTTTGATGAACGTACATCGCCCGAGTTCACATACAAATGTCCGTCCAAACGTTCTCCTCTGGCGTAGCTAGGTTCTATTGTACGTCCCTCCTCAGGAACGATGCTTTGGATTCACGTACTGATGTCCCTCCCCAGGCGTAGCTGGGTTCTCATGTACGTCCATCTCCAGAGAAATATAATGAATAGCGAGTCATAAACCACATACATTCGTAGGTGGTGATATGTATGATGCCAATGCATGAACTGGTCTAGTCTACTGGTTTAATCTTTTCTTGACATTTAGACTGACTTTGACAATGTCTGGTGATCCTTATCTGAGTTGGTATCACGACCTGGAAGGTTAGGACATTCAGTATTACTCGTATAAGCTGATAGCTTTCAATAAGACCAACTAGACCCGTCCCTAGTTGAGAGGTGAGACACAAGGTCTGCTTAAATACCAATCGCCTAGAGCAGCCCACTGCCTCCCGTTCACTATTTAAAGTTATTGAGGACAAGACCGAGTCTAGTTGAGTATGATTGACCACAAATCCGACATTATAACAGTCTAATACGTGAATTCCAAGTGTACAGGCATAAGGGCGATAGTATAAACATTATATGACATAATGTTGTGTAAATTAACAGTAGATATAATATTAACTGAATGTAAACTTTAATAAAAGTTATAAAACACGCAAACCTATGTTTCGTTCCCCACCTTCAAATAAGAACTTCTTCTTTTTTAGATCTGGCGCTTTCCTCCGGACAGAACTTCGTCGCACCGCACCGAGAGTCTCGAACAGAGAGTCTCAAAAGACTAAAAACTCAAAATGAGTGAAAAGAGGAGGAAAAATCACAATTTGGAGTGAATTTGGTGTGAAAAATGAAGAGGGGGGGTTGGTTTATATAGAGGTTTTGGCGCGGGCGGTTTGCCCGAACTTCCAGGCGGGTGCCCGGACTTCCGGGCACATCTGCCCAAAATTTTTTTTTTTTGTGAAATACAGGGTATTACGCTAAATGAAATGACATCCAATATGACGGAAATGAGAGAGACTCAAACTAATATATTAACACGTATGCAAAACTCCGAAGCAGAGCGAGCAAACTCCCAACCTAGTAGTCGCTCGGTACCTAGCAGGAGATCAAGAAGGAGCGGTAGTAGGAAGGAAAATCAAGATTGATTATTGGCATGTAAACTTTTCTTTTATATATGAATGAAATGTTTTGTTTAAGATTATCTTTGGTGGGCCGACTTACAACCATTATTTATTTTGTATCACTAACTTTGGAGTGGTATGGGACGCAACAATATTGGAAGATACTAAATAAAATGTGGAAGTAAGAAAATCCATGACCTTGTATGAAAAGAAACATTTGGAGAAAGTTGCATTACTAATATTATCACTAAGTTTACACGGTATGGGACGAGTAAATTTGGACGATACTATTAGTGAACTACTATTCAGACAATGTTTTTAGAGACCGTGTTCATACAACTTAACTTGGTTAACACCCTTATTACCAAAGTCATGTGGTATGGGACACACGAACTTGGATAATGATCGAAAAGACTAAGAGTAAGAGTTTGAATACATAAGATTGCGAAAGAACGTTAGATCAGGATATTTACCGAGGTAAATCTTAGAATTCTTATGACTCGTATGGATTTTCAATGAAATATATATGTATGTTTACAAAGACCAGAACCAAATCATTTGAAATACTTGCAAAGTTTTGTACTTATTATATAAACATTCTAACCTTGTTTTTACACCATGGCCAACCATACGAGATATATAAGATTCTTTGATTCCTCAACAAAAACCTTACACTATACATAGAAAAATAGGTGATTTTAATATTGCAGTACTCTCGAAATTGTTGCTGAGCATACTATAACATTATACTTGGCTACAGATCCTAAATCCTGGTTTTATTTTCTCCTTGCCAGTGAGAAAATGCAAACCAGGAAGAGAGGAAGGCCACGTACTGTCCGTCCAGCAGTGGAGGCACCTCCTGACCGTCAGGGATTCGCTAAGTTATACCAGGGCAGCATGACCGTCAGGGAATATGCTGGCAAGTTCAAAGAATTATCAGTCTACTCTCTCTCCACCAACTCAACGAAGCAAGATAAGACTTAGAAATTTCATAATGGCCTTCGCCATGATCAACAAGCCTTGTCGATCTTGGATCTCAAGATTTACAAGGAAGTTGTTGACAAGGCCATGAGTTTTAAACAAGAGAAGATCATACAGGAGCAGAGAATGAATAAGGGAAAACGGCCTGCAACGTTTTTCCAACAGGGCTCGCAACAGGGCAATAAGAAGAAGCTCGACTACAATCAAAACCCTCCCAGCCCCTGTTTCGAAGAATGAGGCCACAACACCTGCGGCTGAACCTTCTAACCCTAACCATCAGGGTTTTCGTAATCATGGCCGCAGAGGTCGTTATGGAAGGGGTGGCCGTAGAAACGGAAATGGCAGAGGTGGCGGTCGACACCACAATCAGCAAGGCCAACAGAACAATCAGCATGGCCAACAAAACCATCCGTAGTATCAGCCGACGTGTTTCAACTGCGGCAGAAGGGCCATGTAAAATATCTCTGTCCGCACCTTCAGCAACCTATTCTCGTTGATCCAATTCAACAAGCACCACCAGCTGCTAATGCCCAACCCAGGCAGAACCAGCAGAACCAGCAGAACCAGGGTCAACGGAATCAAGGCAGAGCATTTTCCATCGCTCAACAACCCCTCCCAGACAACAATGTAGTTGAAGGTACCTTTTCTTTGTTCAATACAATGGTGCATGTTTTGTTTGGTTCAGGTGCTACGCATTCTTTTATGTTGTCGGCATTGGTAAGACATTTAGGCCTGCATCCTGACCCACAGACATCACACTCCATGTCACATCACCGTTCGGATCTGGTACTGACTTGAAATTGCAGTGTTCTCGATGTGAGCTTCGAATGTCAGAACAGATAATATATGCAGATCTCTTTGTGATGGACATTGGAGACTTCGACATCATCCTCGGCATGGACTGGCTAGCACCACTGAATGCAAAGATCGAATGTATGAAAAAGCAAGTTCAGTTAACCTTGCCTACAGGAGAGTTTGTCAAGATTCAGGGGACAAGGAAATGGATACACAAATCAAGAGTTGCACTTCTCAAGGCACAACTTCGAGCTCTATCCCTTAGTGAGAAAATGAATTACCAGCACAGTACCCTCTCGAAGTACACAATGTCCCGGTAATATCAGAATTCCCAATAGTTTTTCTAAATGACCTTCCTGGTCTACCGCCTGTTCGAGAATTCGATTTTGAAATCAACCTCATACCTGGGACAGGGCCTATCTCAATCCCACCATACAGAACGTCAAATGTCGAGTTGGTCGAATTAGACAAACAACTGAAGGAATTACAGAGTAATGGCTTCATCAGAAAGATTTCATCACCCAGGGCGCTCCAGTTCTGTTTGTTCGCAAAAAGGATGGTTCGTTACGACTTTGCATCGACTATCACAAGTTAAATAACGTCACCATCAAGACAGATATCCATTGCCCAGGATCGATGACTTGTTCGACCAACTTGGAGATGCCAAATACTTCTCTAAGATTGATTTACGGTCCAGTTATCACCAACTCTGGATCCGAGAGTCGAACATTACCAAGACGGGGTTTCGAACTCGGTACGGTTACTACGAGTTCTTGGTTATGTCGTTCGGTCTAACAAATGCACCTGTTGCATTCATGGATTTGATGAATCGCATCTTCAGGTTATACTTAGACCGATTTGTGGTGGTTTTTGTGGACGACATCTTCATATATTCCTCAACCGAGGAAAACCATAAGATACATTTGAAGATAGTCCTGCAGACCTTGAGAAGCCACCAACTGTATGCAAAGTTGAGTAAGTGTGAATTTTGGGCGAAGGGAGTTCAATTCCTAGGCCATGTGGTTTCAGGTAATGGCATTGAGGTAGATCCTTCTAAGGTTGAAGCAGTTTTAAACTGGAAGCAACCTACGACTATTACTCAAGTTAGGAGTTTTCTTAGTTTGGCTGGCTATTACAGACGCTTCATCAAGGACTTCTTAAAGATTGCTGAACCTATGACCAAGCTCACTTGAAAAGACGTGCGATTCATCTGGAATCCCGCCTATGAAACATCATTTCAGGAATTGACGAAACGCCTCACTACGGCACCTGTACTTATTACTCCATGAAATGCAATTGAATTTTCATTATACACCGACACCTTTGTCCAAAGCTTAGGTGTCGTACTAATGCAAGAAGGCCAAGTTGTTGCATATGCGTCGAGGCAACTAAAGATTCATGAGGAAAATTACCCAACACATGACTTGGAACTTGCAGCTATCGTATTTGCACTGAAATTATGGCTTCATTACCTATACAGTGAACTATTTGAGGTCTTCTCATATCATTAGAGTCTTAAGTACATATATACTTAGAGAGACCTAAACCTCCGCCAAAGACGATGGTTGGAATTCTTAAAAGATTATGACTTTCAACTCCAGTACCATCCCGAAAAAGCCAATGTTGTGGCTGATGGCCTGAGGAAAAAATCGTACGTTGCTTGCACTCTTAACTTTGAAACGGGGAAGTTGGCTACAGAGATGGAGAACTTTAGCCAACAACTGATCGAAGAGGGAACAAGATCACGACTCTCTTAATTATCAGCCAACTCCGAGCTAGTTCGAAAGATTTCAGCTGCTCAAGCCAATGACCCTATGTTAATGGACAAAGAGAACTTCTACTCAGTGGACAGGACCTTCCTTACTGGTCGGTCTCAGAAGACGGGGCCGTTTTCTATAAATGGCGTTTCTATCTACCGAACGATCCTGAGGTTCGGAAAGAAGTGCTCACTGAGATGCACTGTTCGAGGTTCGCTATGCATCCTGGGGGTGAAAAGATGTACAAGGATGTCAAGCGACAATTCTGGTTTTTCGGAAAGAAGAAGGCAATTGCAGACTTCCTTGCTCGATGTCTCGTTTGCTAGAAAGTTAAGGCAGAACGAAGACTTCCCTCTGGACTTCTCCAGCCACTACCTATTGGAGAATGGAAGTGGGAGAACATCGCAATGGATTTTGTTATGGCCTTACCTCAAAATAATAAAGGGCAAGATGTTATCTGGGTTATCATTGACAGACTTACAAAGTCTGCACACTTCTTGCCAATAAAGTTCACGGATAATCCCTCCAAACTTGTAGAACTATATGAAGGAGAGATCGTACGCCTTCATGGCATACCACTCACGATCGTCTCTGATCCAGACCTTCGATTCACATCAAACTTTTGGAAATGCTTCCAGAGTAGAATGGGTTCTAAGATCACCATGAGCACAGCATTTCACCCTCAGACTGATGGGCAGTCAGAGCGTCTTATTCAAATCTTAGAAGACATGTTACGGTGTTGCATTTTGGATATTAATGACGGATGGGCAAAGTACTTACATTTAGCTGAGTTTGCATACAACAACAGCTACCAAACTAGTATCAGCATGGCACCGTACGAGGCTCTATATGGTCGCCCTTGCAGATCTCTGATAGGATGGTTAGATATGGCAGATCGACCGCAGTTGCGCCCTGAACTAGTTCAAGAGACTTCTGAGAAGATCACACTAGTAAAGGAACGACTTCATGTTGCACAAAGTCGACAGAAGAGCTATGCTGACAAGCGGAGACAACCTCTAGAATTTGATAAAATGGGACTATGTTTTTTTTAAAAGTTCAGCCCACAAGAGGTGTCAAACGTTTTGCGATCAAAGGAAAGCTCTCCCCGCGGTATATAGGTCCATTTCAGATCATTAAACGTATTGGCAAACTTGCTTATCGTCTGTCCCTTCCATCATCCATGCCTAAGGTTCATGACGTTTTTCACGTATCTATGCTTTGCAAATATCATCCTGATCCTTCGCATATCATCCCTCTAATCGAGGTTCGGGTTGAGGAAGGAAATAAGTATCAGGAGAGAGCGATACTGATTTTGGATAGAAAAACTCAAGAACTAAGGCGACGTAGCATACCACTTGTGAAGGTGCTCTGGGATCACCACAGCGTCGAGGAAGCAACATGGGAACTAGAAGCAACAATTAAACATAAATACCCTGAATTATTTTCTAGTACCAACTAATGATGTGATACATTGTACTATTTTCACTTATCAATAAAATGATGAAACATTGTTTACGCCTATCTTAATACATTGTCTCACTTGAATAACTACGCAGATGTCTGAAAATAATATCAATGGATATAGTGATGCGCACACGCAGTGGCCTCCTTGGCAACCTGTGGCTACTTCTCAAGAAGCAGAGTCAAGTCACAACTACTTTGCATCACCAACTCCATCACCACACAGACAACGATCTTTATCGCCAGAGCGTGGATGGCATTTTTGTATCAATCACGTGCCCTCATCTTGGCAGGACCTTCTACCAAAATTGTCAGGCGGCCGGATTCGAGCAACAACACGAAAAAGTATTCCACCGCTCAACCTACCTCCCCTCAAACGATGTAAACAGCGCACTCCACCCCCATCTGTTATGCAAAGGTTGGAATCTTCAGAGGACGAATCCGATTCCATTTGCTCTCCATGGTTTTATGATGATGAGGACTCCACCAGCCACAGTGTTATTCAGGGACCATACAAGCACTACCCTAAACTCGCAAGAGATGACGCCGGCAGTGAATCTCAAGCAGATAACCTTCAAAACTACTTGAATTGATTTCGATGGCAAAATCCCTTTAAGGAGGGTAGAGTGTAATACCCTGTATTTCACAAAATAAAAATAAAAATAAAAATAATAAAATAAAATAAAATTCGTTTGGACAAAAATGCCCGGACGTTCGGGCAGCTGCCCGTATATTAATGCAGATGTGCCCGGACGTACAGGCACATGCCCGGACGTACAGGCACATGCCCGGACGTCCGGGCGCCAATTTTCCTGTATAAGGAGCCCTCTCCTCATTTTCCCACACCAAATCACCTCCTCTAGTGATTTTTCCTCCTCTTTTCACTCATTCTGAGTTCTTGTCTGTTTGAGACTCTCTGTTCGAGACTCTCGGTGCGATACGACGAAGTTCTATCCGGACGAAAGCGCCAGATCTGTAAAATAAGAAGTTCTTATTTGAAGGTGGGGAACGAAACATAGGTTTGCGTGTTTTATAACTTTTATTAAAGTTTACATTCAATTATTATTATGTCTACTGTTCATTTACACTGCATTATGTCATATAATGTTTATACTGTCGCACTTATGCCTGTATATTTGGAATTCATGTATTACACTGTTATAATGCCGGATTTGTGGTCAATTTGACTCAACTAGACTCAGTCTTGTCCTCAGTAACTTTAAATAGTGAACCGGAGGAAGCGGGCTGCTTTAGGCGATTGGTTATTTAAGCAGACCTTGTGTCTTACCTCTCAACTGGGGACTGATCTAGTTGGTCTTAATGAAAGCTATCAGCTTATACAAGTAATACTGAATGTCCTAACCTTACACGTCATGATACCGACCTTGATAAGGATCACCAGACATTGCCAATGTCAGTCTAACAAATTAGCTGCGCCTGAACGTTCGTGCGTTGCCCAAATATTAATTTTTTTTATGTGATGAACACATAAATTAAACCAGGGCACCATGACCGTCAGAGAATATGTTGGAAAATTCAAAGAATTATCAATCTGCTCTCTCTCCACCATTTCAACGGAGCGAGATAAGACTGAGAAATTTTATAATGGCCTTCGCCAAGACATTTGACAAGCCTTGTCGATCTTGGATCTCAAGATTTACAAAAAGGTTGTTGACAAGGCCATGAGCTTTGAACAAGAGAAGATTTTACAGGAACAGAGAATGAATAAGCGCAAATGGCCTGCAACGTTTTCCCAACAAGGCTTGCAACAGGGCAACAAGAAGAAGACCTACTACAATCAAAACTCAGCCCTCCCAGCCCCAGTTTCGAAGAATGAGGCCACAACACCTGCGGCTGAACCTTCTAACCCTAACCATCAGGGTTTTCAAAATCATGGCCGTGGAGGTCGTTATGGAAGAGGTGGCCGTAGAAACGGCAATGACAGAGGTGGTGGTCGACACCACAATCAGCAAGGCCAACAGAATAATCAGATGGCCAGCAAAACAATCAGCAGTACAGGCCGACTTGTTTCAACTGCGGCCAGAAGGGCCATGTAAGATATCCCTGTCCGCACCTTCAGCAACCTATTCTCGTTGTTCCAGTCCAACAAGCACCACCTGCTGCAAATGCCCAACCCAGGCAGATCCAGCAGAACCAGGGTCAACGGAATCAGGGCAAAGCATTTGCCATCGCTCAACAACCCCTCCTAGACAACAATGTAGTTGAAGGTACCTTTCTTTTGTTCAATACATTGGTGCATGTTTTGTTTGATTCAGGTGCTACGCATTCTTTTATATCATCGTCTTTAATAAGACATTTAGGCCTGCATCCTGAACCCACAAACATCACACTCCATGTCACATCACCGTTCGGATCTGGTACTGACGTGAATTTGTAGTGTTCTCGATGTGAGCTTCGAATGTCAGAACAAATGATATATGCAGATCTTTTTGTGATGAATATTGAAGACTTCGACATCATCGTCGGCATGGCCTGGCTAGCACCACTAATTGCAAAGATCAACTGTATGAACAAGCAAGTTCAGTTAACCTTGCCTACAAGAGAGTTTGTCAAGATTCAGGGAACAAGGAAATGGATACACAAATCAACAGTTGCACTTCTCAAGTCACAACTTCGAGCGATGTACCTTGGTGACAGAAATGAATCACCAACACTGTACCCTCCCGAAGTACACGATGTTCCAGTCATATCTGAATTCCCAACAGTTTTTTTAAATGACCTTCCTAGTTTACCTCCAGTTAGGGAATTCGATTTTGAGATCAACCTCATACCTGGGACATGTCGAGCTGCTCAAATTAGACAAACAACTTAAGGAATTAGAGAGTAATGGCTTCATCCGAAAGAGTTCATCACCCTGGGGCGCCCCAGTTCTGTTTGTTCGCAAAAAGGATGGTTCGTTACGACTTTGCATCGATTATCGCAAGTTGAATAACGTCACCATCAAGAACAGATATCCATTGCCCCGGATCGATGACTTGTTCGACCAACTTAGAGATGCCAAATACTTCTCTAAGATTGATTTACGGTCCAGTTATCACCAACTCCGGATTCGAGAGTCGGACATTACCAAGACGGCATTTAGAACTCGGTATGGTCACTACGAGTTCTTGGCCATGCCGTTCGTTCTAACAAATGCACCTGCTGCATTCATGGATTTGATGAATCACATTTTCAGGTTATATTTAGACCGATTTGTGGTGGTTTTTGTGGACGACATCTTGATATATTCCTTAACCGCGGAAGGCCATACAATACATTTGAGTAAGTGCGAATTTTGGGCGAAGCGAGTTCAATTCCTAGGCCATGTGGTTTCCGGTAATGGCATTGAGGTAGATCCTTCTAAGGTTGAAGTAGTTTTAAACTGGACGCAGCCTACCACTGTTACTCAGATTAGGAGTTTTCTTGGTTTGGCTGGCTATTACAGACTCTTCATCAAGGACTTCTCAAGGATTGCTAAACCTATGACCAAGCTCACTCGAAAAGACGTGCGATTCATTTGGAAACCCGCCTGTGAAGCATCATTTCAGGAATTGAAGAAACGCCTCACGACGGCACCTGTACTTATCACTCCAAGAAATGCACTTGGATTTTCACTATACACCGACGCCTCTCCTCAAGGCTTAGGTGTCGTACTAATGCAAGAAGGCCAAGTTGTTGCATATGCCTCGAGGCAACTGAAGATTCATGAGGGTAATTACCCAACACAAGACTTGGAACTTGCAGCTGTCGTATTTGCCCTGAAATTATGGCGTCATTACCTATATGGTGAACGGTTCGAGGTCTTCTCAGATCAGAAGAGTCTTAAGTACATATACACTCAGAGAAACCTAAACCTCAGCCAAAGATGATGGTTGGAATTCTTGAAAGATTATGACTTTCAACTCTAGTACCATCCCGAAAAGGCCAATGTTGTGGCCGATGCCCTGAGTCGAAAATCTTATGTTGCTTGCACTCGTAACTACGAAATGGGGAAGTTGGCTACAGAGATGGAGAACTTTAACCTACAGTTGAACGAAGAGGGACAACGACCATGACTCTCCCAAAGGAGAAAGGCGAACTTCTACTCAGGGGACAGGACCTTCCTAATTGGTCGATCTCTGAAGACTGAGCCATTTTCTATAAAAAAATGTCTCTGTCTACCGAACGATCCTGAGGTTCGGCAAGAAGTACTTACTGAGATGCACTGTTCGAGGTATGCTATGCATCCTGGAGGTGAAAAAATGTACCAAGATGTCAAGCGGCAATTCTGGTTTTCTGGAATGAAGAAGGCCATTGCAGACTTCGTTGCTCGATGTCTCGTTTGCAAAAAAGTTAAGGCAGTACGAAGACTTCCCTCTGGACTTCTCCAGCCGTTACCTATTGGCGAATGGAAATGGGAGAACATTGCAATGGATTTTGTTACTGCCTTACCTCGAAACAATAAAGGGCAAGATGTTATCTGGGTCATCATTGATAGACTTACAAAGTCTGCACACTTCATGCCAATCAAGTTCACGGGTAACCCCGCCAAACTTGCAGCACTATATGAAAGAGAGATCGTACGCCAACATGGCATACCACTCACGATCGTCTATGATGGAGACCCTCGATTCACATCAAAATTTTGGAAAAGCTTCCAGAGTAGAATGGGTTCTAAGATCACTATGAGCACAGCCTTCCACCCTCAGACTGATGGGCAGTCAGAGCGGCTTATCCAAATCTTAGAAGACATGTTACGATGATGCATTTTGGACTTTAATGACGGATGGGCAAAGTATTTACATTTAGCTGAGTTTGCATACAACAACAGCTACCAAACTAGTATCGGCATTGCACCGTACGAGGCTCTTTATGGTCGCCCTTGCAGATCTCCGGTATGGTGGTTAGATATGGCAGACCGACCGGAGTTAGGCCCTGAACTAGTTCAGAGACTTCTGAGAAGATCACCCTAGTAAAGGAACGACTTCATGTTGCACAATGTCGACAGAAGAACTATGCTGACAAACGGAGACAACCTCTAGAATTTGATAAGGGGAACTTTATTTTTTTAAAAGTCCAGCCCACAAGAGGTGTCAAACGCTTTGGGATCAAAGGAAAGCTCTCCCCGCTGTATATTGGTCCATTTCAGATCATTGAACGTATTGGCAAACTTGCTTATCGTCTGTCCCTTCCATCGTCCATGCCTAAAGTTCATGACGTTTTTCACGTATCTATGCTTCGCAAGTATCGTCCTGATCCTTCGCATATCATCCCTCTAGTCGAGGTTCGGGTTGAGGAAGGCAATAAGTATCAAGAGAAAGCGATACAAATTTTAGATAGAAAAACTCAAGAACTACGGCGATGTAGCATACCACTTGTGAAAGTGCTCTAGGATCACCACGGCGTCGAGGAAGCAACATGGGAACTAGAAGCAACAATTAAACAGAAATACCCTGAATTATTTTCTAGCACCAACTGATGATGCGATACATTGTATTATTTTCACTTATCTTGATACATTGTTTCACTTGAATAACTACGCAGATGTCTGAAAAAAATATCAATGGATATAGTGATGCACACACGCAGTGGCCTCCTTGGCAACCTGTGGCTACTTCTCAAGAATCAGAATCAAGTCATAACTACTTTGCATCACCAACTCCATCACCACACAGACAACGATTATTATCACCAGAGCGTGAATGGATTTTTCGTAACAATCCCGTACCATCATCTTGGCAGGACCTTCTACCAAAATTGCCAGGTGGGCGGATTCAAAAACGTATTCCACCTCTCAACCTACCTCCCCTCCAACGATGTAACCAGCGTCCTCCACCACCATCTGTTATGCAAAGGTTGGAATCTTTAGAGGACGAGTCTGATTCAATTTGCTCTCTATGGTTTTATGATAATGAGGATTCCACCGGCCACAGTGCTATTCAGGGACCATACGAGCACTACCCTGAACTCGCAAAAGATGACGCCGGTAGTGAATCTCAAGCAGATAACCATCAAAACTACTTGAATTGATTTCGAGGCGAAATACCTTTAAGGGGGGTAGAGTGTAATACCCCGTATTTCACATAAAGAAAAAATATTATTTGTGCAATGCCCGAACGTTCAGGCGCATGCCAGAACCTTCAGGCGCATGCCAGAACGTTCAGGCACATGCCCGAATGTTTAGGCGCAATGCATGACCGAACGTTCAGGCGCATGACCGAACGTTCAGGCGCATGACCAAACGTTCAGGCCCATGCCAGAACGTTCCGGCGCATGCCCGAACGTTCAGGCGCAACGCGTGACCGAACGTTCTGGCGCGTGCCCGAAGGTTCAGGCGCCAAAAATCTTTATATAAGGAACCGTCCTCATTTTTCATTCCTCACACCAAATCACCTTCTCTTGTGATTTTCTTCTCCCTTCCGCTCATTCTGAGTTTAAGTTTTGAGACTCTCTGTCCGAGACTCTAGGTGTGGCGCAACGAAGTTCTGTCTGGAGGAAAGCACCAAATCTGAAAGAAGAAGTTTTTACCTGAAGGTGGGGAACAAAACATAGGTTTGCGTGTTTTATAACTTTTATTAAAGTTTACATTCAATTATTATTATGTCTACTGTTCATTTACACTGCATTATGTCATATAATGTTTATACTGCCGCACTTATGCCTGTATATTTGGAATTCACGTATTATACTGTTATAATGTAGGATTTGTGGTCAATCTGACTCAACTAGACTCGGTCTTGTCCTCAGTAACTTTAAACAGTGAACGGGAGGCAGCGGGCTGCTCTAGGCGATTTGTATTTAAGCGGACCTTGTGTCTCACCTCTCAACTGGAGACTGATCTAGTTGGTCTTATTGAAATATATCAGCTTATACAAGTAATACAGAATGTCTTAACCTTGCACGTCGTGATACCAACTCTAATAAGGATCACATAGAAATTGTTCAACAATGGAATTAAATTTTCAGATGAATATGAAATGAAGAGCGATAAATTCGAAAGCCTCTTTCAATTCAAATAAACGAATGAAAGATTTTAATCTTTTTCAAAGAGAAAAACGAATAAAATTCAAATAGTTTTGGGCATACAAATAATATATGTTTCTACGACTTTAAGTTACAAATATATAAGAGTGAGTTTAAGGATTTCAATCTCCTAAAAACGTTATTTGCTTTGTTTAGAATTCAAATGCAACGAATAAGTTCTTTCACCAAACTGGAGTTAACAAAGACGTTAAGTAATTCTGGTAAAACAACATTTATACGAAAATAACAAAGTCTCAGAACGATGATAGTTTGCACAGTAGAGAAAACTTTTTTTCGACATTTAGCAAAGTGTCCTATTGCTCTAGGAGCATCCTAAAATTTTGAAACCCAGAAGGTTCGATTTGATGTGAGCGTCTTGTTGCAACAATAACGGCCTAAACGATGGTCATCCCGAGAGATGAATTGTGATCGGGGATTTTCAAGAGGGCGCTACTGAGCATAAGCGTCCAACTGAAAGTGCTCTAAGACTTCCTAGAAATCTTGAGCGTCCTGTGGACATAGAAGCGTCCTTTTAGACTGTTCTCCAAGATTTTTCAGAAATCTTGAGCGTCCTATTGCGATAGAAGCGTCCTATAGTGTAAGCCTAATTTAAGTGAACTGGTCACTGCTTGAGCGTCCAGCTCGACACTTGACATAATTTCAACTGTTTTTTCCATTTTGAAATTTGATGAATTAAATCAATCTTTGTGCCTTTTAGATCAAAACAAATTAATAGAAATAATTTATAATTTGAAATTCATTTGAAACAATTTGAATCGATCAATCAAATTCATTTTCATCAAGATTCAAACACTTTGAAATTTGTGAAAATTCATTTCAAAAACGTCAAGGAGTAAGATGGAGTTTCTGAACAAATTATAAAAAATTGTAAATTCTATGCAATTAATCAAAGTATTAATTATAATGAAATGTAATAAAAACATATGAGTTCTATGATATTCACATGTATCAAAAAGTCATTTATTCTTGATAAAAACAGATCAAAACCTATGATAAAACCTAAATGCGACCAAAACAACTAAGTATACTAATCATGCAAAAACACCTAAAAACTAACTAAATGAACCTAAAAATCTAACAAATTAACATGCAAACTAACTACTAAAACTCAACTTATCAGCGACGCGCCGTCACTTTCCAACAGAAGTTCCAGGTTTATAGATTTGATTCTCTTACCAAAAATCAATATGAAAAGCACAACTTACACAGTGTATTGAACCTCACTTAGAAATTGTTCAACAATGGAATTAAATTTTCAGATGAATAGGAAATCAAGAGCGGTAAGTCCGAAAGCCTCTTTCAATTCAGATAAACGAATGAAAGATTTTAATCTTTTTCAAAGAGAAAAACGACTACAATTCAAATAGTTTTGGGCACACAAATAATATATGTTTCTACGACTTTAAGTTACAAATATATAAGAGTGAGTTTCAAGATTTCAATCTCCTAAAAATGTTAATCGCTTTGTTTGGAATTCAAATGCAACGGATAGGTTCTTTCACCAAACTGGAGTAAACAAAGACGTTATGAAATTCTGGTAAAACAACATTTATACAAAAATAACAAAGTCTCAGAACGATGATAGTTTGCACAGTAGAGACAACTCTTTTTCGATAGTTAGCAAAGTGTCCTATTGCTGTAGGAGCATCCTGAAATTTTGAAACCCAGAAGGTTCGATTTGATGTGAGCGTCTTGTTGCAACAATAACGTCCTAAACGATGGTCATCCCGAGAGATGAATTGTGATCGGGGATTTTCAAGAGGGCGCTACTGAGCATGAGCGTCCAACTAAAAGTGCTCCCAGACTTCCTAGAAATCTTGAGCGTCCTGTGGAGATAGGAGCATCCTTTTAGACTGTGCTCCAAGATTTTTCAGAAATCATGAGCGTTCTATCGCGATAGGAGCGTCCTATAGTGTAGGCCTAATTTAAGTGAACTGGTCACTGCTTGAGCGTCCAGCTCAACACTTGACATAATTTCAACTGTTTTTTCAATTTTGTAATTTGATGAATTAAATCAATCTTTGTGCCTTTCGAATCAAAACAAATGAATAGAAATCATATATAATTTGAAATTCATTTGAAACAATTTGAATCGATCAATCAAATTCATTTTCATCAAGATTCAAACACTTTGAAATTCGTGAAAATTCATTTAAAAAACTTCAAGGAGTAAGATGGAGTTTCTGAACAAATTATAAACAATTGTAAATTCTATGCAATTAATCAAAGTAATAATTATAATGAAATGTAATAAAAACATATGACTTCTATGATATTCACATGTATCAAAAAGTCATTTATTCATGATAAAAACATATTAAAACTTATGATAAACTAAAAAACACCTAAAAACTAACCAAATGAACCTAAAAATCTAACAAATTAACATGCAAACTAACTGCTAAAACTCAACTTTTTAGCAACTGTCACACCCCGCCCGGACACGCTTAAACCGGCGGTACACTCACGGACGGGGAACGCATTTGGAATAATAACAATGGTAATAACAGAGTACGCAACGGAAATACAATACAATACAAGTTTGATTTCATTAAATTCAGAATACTTTTGTACATGAAATGATTAAGGGAACATTCTTCCAAAAATCCCCAATGAATAATACAAAGGTAAAAAATATGGGCCCCATAAACCTGCATCCAGTCCACCCTAATTTCCTGTGAAAAATTGGATAATAATGGAGTGAGCTTAATGCGCTTAGTGGGTAAAATAGTTCGTGAGTATAACAATTTATAAAGCATACTTCATAATCAAATATCTTAAATACACATGAGAGCATCATAATCAATCAATATGTATGTATGCATGACACCGTCTCGTAATGGTTTAATGATTGTACATCGCCTGTGTTCACGTACAGATGTCCCTCCCCGGGACTAGCCGGGTTCTCATTGTACGTCCCTCCTCAGAAACGACGCTCTGGATTCACGTACAGATGTCCCTCTTTAGCAGTAGCCAGGTTCTCATTGTACGTCCCTCTCCAGAGAAATATGATGAATAGCGAGCATCGCTCCTAACTATTCTATGAATCATAAACCACATACGTCCCTAGGTGGTGATATGTATGATGCCAATGCATGAACTGGTCTAGTCTACTGGTCTGGTCTTTACTTAACATTTAGACTGACTTTGGCAACGTCTGGTGATCCTTATCAGGGTCGGTATCACGACGTGCAAGGTTAGGATATTAAGTGTTACTTGTATAAGCTGATAGCTTTCAATAAGACCAACGAGGTCTGCTTAAATACCAATCGCCTAAAGCAGCTCGCTGCCTCCCGTTCATTATTTAAAGTTACTGAGGACAAGACCGTGTCTGGTTGAGCTAGATTGACCACAAATCCGGCATTAGAACAGTGTAATACATGAACTCCAAATATATAGGTATAAATATGACAATATGAACGTTATACGAAATAATGTTGTGTAAATGAATGGTAGACATAATAATAAATGAATGTAAACTTTAATAAAAGTTATAAAACATGCAAACCTATGTTTCGTTCCCATTGCATTGAGAGCCACTTTTGCACCTCTTCAGCATCAATATTTCCAGCAAAGGTAAGAGGTTGTAGCCTCTTGTATTTCGTAATCTGGTCAGTTTGAGTCTCCGACCCAGATCTCACAGGTGCTTGTATAGTGGCAACCTCATTGACCGCGGTCTCACGAACGACCTTTTGAATAGTGACTTTTATCGCCTCAATAAATCCGGCGAAAAAGGTTTCCATGGTCAAAGGCATGGCAAAGGGTGCGGGTTGTGGTGGCACTGCCTGACCAGACGTAGTGGCAGTGTCAGGTATGGCCTGTGCTGTCATCGGAGGTAGTTGTTCCTGGTTTTGTATCTCAAGAGGGGCCTCCTCTACTGAACGGACAGTGCGTGGCCTTCCTCTCTTCCTGGTTTGCATTTTCTCACTGGCAAGGAGAAAATAAAACCACGATTTAGGAACTGTAGCAAAGTATAATGTTATGGTATGCTCAGCAACAATTTTGAGGGTACTGCAATATATAAACCACCTATTTTTCTAAGTATAGTGTAAGGTTTTTTTGTTGAGGAATCAAAGAATCTTATGTGCCTCGTATGTTTGGCCATGGTGTAAAACAAGGTCAGAATGTTTATATAATAAGTATAAAACTTTGCAAGCATTTCAAATGATTTGGTTCTGGTTTTTGTGAACATACATATATTTTTCATTTGAAAATCCATACAAATCATAAGAATTCTAAGATTTTCCTCGGTAAATATCCTAATCTAATGTTCTATTGCAATCTTATGCATTCAAACTCTTACTTTTAGTCTTTTCGATTATTATCCAAGTTCGTGTGTCTCATACCACATGACTTTGGTAATAAGGTTGTTAACCAAGTTAAGTTGTATGAACATGGTCTCTATAAAACATCGGCTAAACAGTAGTTCACTAATAATATCGTCCAAATTTACTCGTCTCATACCGTGTAAACTTAGTGATAATATTAGTAATGCAACTTTCTCCAAATGTTTCTTTTCATACAAGGTCGTGGGTTTTCTTACTTCCACATTTTGTTTAGTATCCTCCAATTTTGTTGTGTCCCATACCACTCCAAAGTTAGTGATACAAAAGAAAGAATGGTTGTAAGTCGGCCCACCAAAGATAGTCTTAAACAAAACATTCTCATTCATATATAAAAGAAAAGTTTACAATGCTAGTAATCAATCTTGATTTTCCTGCCTACTACTGTTCCTCCTAGACCTCCTGCTAGGTACAGAACGACTACTACAAGAAGGTCGAGAATTTGCTCGTTGTTCTTCGAAGTTTTACATACGTTTTAACATATCATTTTGAGTCTCTTTTATCTTAACAATACTTGATACGATCACATTTAACTGTTCGAATGGGTTTGTCGATTGTCCCATCAATGGTTGATGGGTCAATTCTCCCATAGGTGGAGGGTAGGTCGTAGGCATTGGTGGAAAGTATTGGTTGTATGGGTGACTCATAGGTGAAGGGTAGTTGTTTTGATTGTACGGGGATCCCTTAACTGGAACCCCTTGGACATTTGGATATGTTCGGGGTGAAAAGTTTTGAAATAATGGGCTCATTGGGATTTTCTGCCCTCCAAAATTTGGTGCCACCCAATTCTGTTGTTGTTGGTTCACTGGAACTTGTGGAACAGGCTGATATGGTACCTCGGGAGTTGGAAACCTTTGGTACGAAGTGTTGCCTTGAGTTGGCACGTTCCAGGTTGGTGGATTTGCTTGAGCACTTTGTCTATCTTGATTTGGTTGAGGCTGATTTAGGTTGGCAAATAAATCTTCGTCAGTGAACAGTTGCTCAATTGGATCATCATTCGAGGCTGGGTTTGACGTATGGTTCTGGTTTGGCTCATTATTTGGTATTTCCCTAACAGGAATCTCGTATTGACTCTTTCGGTAACAACGTCCATATTCATCTCTCATTTTTTCGCCATTAAAAGTCGCGCCAAATACTTCCTCGTCAGTTACCACTCCACTTGTGACATATGTCTTGAAGATAGAGGATGTTATAACCACCTCAGTGGTCTGCTTCGAAGACTTATCAAAAGTGTTGATGTTTGCCTCACGTAGCATTCTCATGATCAAGACTCCGTAGCCGAGGAGATCCTTTCTCAAAGGGTTTTGAATCACTCTCAACATTTGTTGGATGATTATGTGAGGTAGGGAGACCTTAATTTTCTTCTCTATGCAATATAACACAAGAAGTTGAGCCCTTGACATAGTGCCTCTAGTCCCCCTTTCTGGCAAGATGTTGCCGAATACGATCTTTCCAAGTCCGGCAAGAGATGGTTTAAGGAGATTGTTTGGAAGATTGGTGAACGTTGATAATGTGTATGGCTCTTTGGTGAGAGAATTGAACAACTGTTCGTTGGACTCTGCGATCTCTACAACTATCTGGGGTTCGTGTGGATCAATGATTCTATCTTCAATTGGAATCTCCATTAGTCGTGCAATGTTTTCGATATTGATAGAAATCTTTGTTCCCTTGACTGTTGCCTCCAAAACAGGGTGATCTCATCTTCTTGGAGTCCCACACAATTCATGGCTCCGCAGAAGGATTTCATCAAGTTATAGGAGACGTGGCCCTCAACTTTTGTTATGTTCAACCACCCAATGTTGCAAGTTTTTCGTGAAGGATGGGTCGGAGGCGGAGGTCTCCATTGTCGATACTCCTCATAATCATAACCTTCATTTTAGACAATTTTTGTGTAATACCCTGTATTTCACAAAAAAAAAATAAAAAATAAATTTCGTTTGGGCAGATGTGCCAGGAAGTCCGGGCGCCAAAACCTCTATATAAACCAACCCCCCCTCTTCATTTTCGTACCAAATTAACTCCAAATTGTGATTTTTCCTCCTCTTTTCACTCATTTTGAGTTTTTAGTCTGTTGAGACTCTCTGTTCGAGACTCTCAGTACGGTGTGACGAAGTTCTGTCCGGAGGAGAGCGCCAGATCTGAAAAAGAAGAAGTTCTAATCTGAAGGTGGGGAACAAAACATAGGTTTGCGTGTTTTATAACTTTTATTAAAGTTTACATTCAGTTATTATTATATCTATTGTTCATTTACACTGCATTATGTCATATAATGTTTATATTGTCGCACATATGCCTGTACACTTGGAATTCACGTATTATACTGTTATAATGCCGGATTTGTGGTTAATCTGGCTCAACTAGACTCGGTCTTGTCCTCAGCAACTTTAAATAGTAAACAGGAGGCAGCGGGCTGCTCTAGGCGATTGGTATTTAAGCAGACCTTGTGTCTCACCTCTCAACTGGGGACTGATCTTGTTGGTCTTATTGAAAGATATAAACTTATACCAGTAATACTGAATGTCTTAACCTTGCACGTCGTGATACCAACTCTGATAAGGATCACCAGACGTTGCCAAAGTCAGTATAAATGTCAAGAAAAAACCAGACCAGTAGACTAGACCAGTTCATGCATTGGCATCATACATATTACCACCTGGGGACGTATGTGGTTTACTACTCATAGAATAGTTAGGAGCATTGCTCGCTATTCATTATATTTCTCTGGAGAGGGATGTACATGGGAACCCGGCTACGCCTGGGGAGGGACATCAGTACGTGAATCTAGAGCATCGTTCCTGAGGAGGGACGTACAATAGAACCTGGCTACGCCAGGGGAAAACGTCCGGACGGACATTTGTACATGAACTCAGGCGATGTACGTTCATCATACCAATACGAGACAGTGTCATGCATACATACATATTGATTGATTATGATGCTCACATGTGTATTTAAGATATTTGATATTGAAGTATGCTTTATTAATTTTTATACTCACGAACTATTTACCTACTGAGCGCGTTAAGCTCACTCCGTTATTATCAAATCTTTCACATGAAATTAGGGTGGACTGGGTGCAGGTTATGGGGCCCACATTTTGTACCCTTTGTATGATTTATTTGGGATTTGGGGGAGTATGTTCCCTTAACCATTTTATGTACAAAAATATTCTGAATTAAATGAAATCAGATTTGTACTGTGTATCATATTTTCTGCTGCGTGCTCTATTGTTAGCATATTTATTATTTCAAATGCGCGCCCCGTCCGCGAGTGTACCGTCGGTTTAGGCACGTCCGGGCGGGGTGCGACACTTTGACTCTAGCGGGAATTGGTTTCCTACTACCAGAAGCCGCTCCTTCACTTGAGGCCATTCTTTGCTAAAAGGAAAATAAATTTGTGAAAGACACAAAATATATTCCTAACATTTTTAAGATTTATGCTTTGTCAGTTGGACAATATTTTTTTTTTTTTTTTTTCAATATTTATGCCATCATTTAATCCAAATTTTTCTATTGGCAATATGATATATATATATATATATCTCATATATGCATAGATATATAGATATATACATTCAATCATAATCATATATATATAGTATTCATAAATCATAACTATATATATATTTAAATCTAAACTATATATAAACTATATAGTTTAATATAAATCTCAACTATATATAATTCATATATATATATATATAGTCCTAAAGATATATAATCATAACCATATATATATTGTTTTCATAAATCATAACTATATATATATTTGAATCTAAACTATATAAAATTTATATAGTTTTCTAGATATATATTTAATATAAATCTCAACTACATATAAATGATATATATATATATATATATTTCTAGAGATATATATATCTAATGAAATTTTTTTCATCCAAATTTTTCCATTAGCCACATGGTTTATATATATCTCCTATATACATAGATATATAGATATATATATTTAATCATAACCATATATATAGTTTCATAAATCATAACTATATATATATATATTTAAATCTAAACTATATAAAAACAATATATAGTTTTCTAGATATATATTTAATATAAATCTCAACTATATATAATTGATATATATATATATAGGTCTAGAGATATATATATCTAATAAAAATTTTCATCCAAATTTTTCCATTAGCAACATGGTATATATATATATCTCATATATACATAGATATATAGATATATATATATTTAAATCTAAACTATATAAAAACAATATATAGTTTTCTAGATATATATTTAATATAAATCACAACTATATATAATTGATATATATATATATAGGTCTAGAGATATATATATCTAATAAAAATTTTCATCCAAATTTTTCCATTAGCAACATGGTATATATATATATCTCATATATACGTAGATATATAGATATATATATTTAATCATAACCATATATATAGTTTTTATCAATCTTAACTATATATATTTAAAGCTAAACTATATAAAAACAATATATAGTTTTCTAGATATATATTTAATATAAATCTCAACTATATATAATTGATATATATATATATATATATATATATATATATATATATATATATATAGTTCTAGAGATATATATATCTAATAAAAATTTTCATCCAAATTTTTCCATTAGCAACATTGTATATATATATATCCATAGATATATAGATATATATATTTAATCATAACCATATATATAGTTTTTATCAATCTTAACTATATATATTTAAATCTAAACTATATACAACTATATAGTTTTCTAGATATATATTTAATATAAATCTCAACTATATACAATTCATATATATATATATATATATATATATATATATATATATAGTTCTAGAGATATATATATCTAATAAAATTTTTCTTCCCCTAATTTGGTGGACTTAGGCGGGTCGTGGACCGTACTCTCTAATACCATTAAATGTCACACCCCGCCCGGATGCGCCTAAACCGGCGGTACACTCACGGACGGGGCGCACATTTGGCATAATAACAATGGTAATAACAGAGTACGCAGCGGAAATACAATTCAGTATAAGTCTGATGTCATTAAATTTAGAATATTTTTGTACATGAAATGATTAAGGGAACATTCTCCCAAAAATCCCCAATGAATAATACAAAGGGTACAAAATGTGAGCCCCATAAACCTGCACCCAGTCCACCCTAATTT